>OY856409.1:627014390-628214390 GCA_963693085.1 Alisma plantago-aquatica
AATAAAGATGCATTTAGATATAATATTTCATAATGCGTCTTTTATTAGATAAATAGTCTATCTTGATATGAATCTTAGAGAAACAAGCACAATTTATAATGTTAAAAATAGATGTATTATAATCTGTGTTGTCATTCAACATCATGTCATTTCTATATTACTCAAAAATGATAAATTAAAAGACACTCAATCAATAAAAAGGTTTACAAATTATTCGTTATGAAAAGTTTTGGGCTTTTGTATTAGTTGTGTGACTAATGACTACTTAGAAATGTAACTCACTTAATTTATTTTATAAAAACATTGTGGTTCTTTTCTCAATCACCTCCTCATGTATTTCCTAGGAGACTGGCACACTAAAATCTCTTTAGTAACTCCCGACACAAGTATTCCATGGAATTGGCTAATGAGCAAACCCCTAATTTACGTCCCAAGAGATCATCAAGTTTGTATGAAAAGAGTTGTGGGTAACCATTACCAAAGTGGTTCTTATTGCAAAATTAAATAACACTTCAAGAAAGCCACATCAAGGCATAAAATATTTATATACTTGGTATATTACCATCTTAATGGTCACAGGAATCTCTTGGTCTATATTCCACATTAGTAAAATGAAATTCAATCTACTTTTATTTATGTTTAATGACAATATCAAACACCTATGTTTTCTTCATCACCAATAGCATATCCATATTAAAATAAATTCTCATGTTTCACTCCTCCTAGTTTGAGTTGTATCTATAGGATATATGAAAAGGTCAATGTTTTGATAACTTACAAATTATATATGAGGAGGATGGAATGCTATCACATTAGGATCACATATGATGCCATTTTTATTTTGTTACTACAACGACACCATATGCTCCATCTCTTTCTACATCAAGTATAGGTGGATTAACTCCTTGTTGTAATATTGAGTAGAAATATCCTTGTTTTATGACGTATTCTTTGACCATATATACACTTGTCATCATGGGCATATGCTAGGACTCAAATTATATGTCTCATTTGATCTCTATCAAAAATGCACCTAATATTTTTCTAAATGGGTTTTTAGGTAGATGTATGGTTGAGATGAATATGGCATAATTTGAGAAACCAAACATGAACAAAAGATGTGAATCACATATGTGGGTTGAAATCCTATATCCATTTGGTATCTTGATGTGTCCCTATAATTTTTTCTCGAAATTCACCTAATTATTTTTCTAGAAGTGGATTTTTGGGTAGATATATGGTTGAGATCAGTTGGGGTGTAATTTGACATCAAAATGGAACAGAATATGTGAATCACATATGTACATTCAAGTCAAATCACATATGTGCATTCAAGTCTTTTTTCTCCTTTTTGGGTCCTTGTATGACCCAGTTAATATTTGTCATAAATGCACCAATTTTTTATTTAGAAAATGGCTTTAAGTATATGTATAGTTGGAATTATTAGGAACATATCATATATGTTGAAATGTGATGCAACAATAGGAGTGGTTTTCATTGTATTTCTCTTACACAACCTCATTTGAAACACTTATTATTTCCTCCAGTTACAATCCTTCATAACACAATAACCCTTCCATTACAGATGATATATCTTTCAGTCTTAACAAGTTATTTTACTTAAATATATAAAAAATGTACGCCTTCATATATAGTTGCATTTAATCATCAAGCAATGTTTCTTGTGTTTCCCCTCCACAATCGCTATTCGAAATTGGTTTCCCATTTGGTATAATTTTATCTTTGTGGCTTTGTCCATTTTATCTCAAAATCAATTTTATATGTTGTGAATAAATTCAGAGATGGATACTTTTTTGGAGAGAGAGATGTTCTCGATGCTTTGAAGGGAAGGAGTCCAATCCTGGTAGATTATGGAGGGAGGTAATTAGATTGATGAACAACCTTATAAATAAAAATAAGTATATTCACTCACTCGGTGAGAGTGACTTTGGCCAACACACTTTCAATATGGGGTTGGAAGAGTCAAGCTTGATGCTACACTAGTTAGATATCATTGCATGGCATCCACCAGATTTTAGTAGCCTGAAGCTAAACCATGTCATTGTAAAATCCAAAGGAAATATATATAATGAAAGATGGTAGTGTGTAGGTGGTGTGAGAAGAAGTGATGTTTGTATGGTGATTGCCTTCTAAAGAGGGATTAGTGTAAAGGATATGATAAAGCTTGTGCCCAAAGTTTGATTGTGGATATAAAGGTGTGCGACGAGAATCTGAATTGGTACTCATGGAGGCGAATATTGATAGGTCGGCTCATATTGTGTTATAGAAGCCCACACACCATTGGAGTGTTCTAAATCATTTTTAGGAGATTAAATAATTTGTGGAAGAATGTGATATGATTGGTAAAGTGGTGTTTTGTGAAGCCAACATCGTAGAGAAATATTTGGGTAGGTTGGAGGCAGCGCTAGGCGAGGTGAAGATCTTTAAAAGCCCAATGATGATGCCTAGGTTCAATCGAGGTCTCATTTTGTTGGATAGGAGAGGCTTCCCTTACATTAGGAACATTCGGGGTGAGATATAGGTTATACACTGACTGGGTCAGGTCATGTTTTTTTATTATCCTTTTCGTGGTGGTGTGGGGTATTTATTTTTGTATATATTTTACATGGAAGGGTGGCATACTCGGGGTTTTTCATTTTGGGATGTTGAGGGAGGTATACTCGGGCTTTTTTCCATTTCGCTATTTATTTTCCACTTGGGAATGGGTGGCACAGGCATGACTCTTTGTTTTCTGGCTTATGATTCTTTTGTTGTTGTATGGGCCAGATGAATACAATAGAAGAAAAAAAAGATGGATAATTGTGGTGCTTGGTGTAGCAATGTACTCTTTAACAAAAAATAATGTACTCTTTAACACCTATTAATCAGTCAAAATCCGTATCAATATAATGCATTCGGCCCATGGTAATAAACGGATGGTCTCGGTTGTCAAATTATTCTAAAATACTTCCTTTAATGATTCTGAAAGAATTTCATATTGTTATTGCGTGAATAGTGAATTGTGAAGTTGATGTGAATTCAGGTAGAATGTCATCCAAAGCTAGGTTGGACGGCCAAATCTTGGTGAACGGGAGAACGCAACCACTGGCATTTGGGAGCTCGGTAAGCATGCTTTATCTTTAATCTTATCTATTACAATAACTCTGTTTGTGACTTTAAAGAGAACTTGAAGATAAATAAAGGTGATATACCCTAAATTACCATGTTTAATTGTTATGGTTAGATCACCATGTAGAAATCCTTATATGCTTTGTATGGGTAAGCAGTTGCAATCACAAACTACGCTGCTTCTTGTGATAACCTTAATATTTTTTTTTCTTTTGCTAGAGTGATTTCCGAAATTATTTATAACAATAATGAATGCAATTGAGGCAGGCATACGTGACCCAAGAAGATATCCTCCTGACTACCCTGACGGTCCGAGAGGCTGTATACTACGCGGCCCAGCTTCAGCTCCCGGGCTCCATGACAAAACATGAGATACTCCAGCGCGCGGATGATACAATCCGCGACATGGGCCTCAAGGAAGCCGCTGAAACCCGCATTGGCGGTGGGCCGCAAGCGAGAGGTCTCAGCGGAGGCCAGCGGCGACGTGTGACTATATGCCTTGAGATCCTGACTCGACCTAGCTTGTTGTTCCTTGACGAGCCCACTAGTGGGCTCGACAGCGCCGCCTCATTTCACGTCATGCAGCGGATCGTAGCCCTGGCTCGCCGCCATGGCCAGACCGTTGTCGTGTCGGTGCACCAGCCGAGTAGCGAGGTGTTTGAGTTACTGGATGATTTATACCTTCTTTCGCAAGGGAAAACAGTCTATTTCGGGCATGCTAACCAAGCTTCTGAGGTAACCTATGTTTATGTACATACATAAACAGAAAATTAGCTGACTGTTCGATATCTGAGTCATCGATCATTGATCATCGATTCAAGTAATTCTGCTTCATGCTGCAGTTTTTTGCTGAGAATGGTTTTCCATGCCCACTGCTGATGAACCCTCCTGATCACTACCTGAAAACAATTAACAAGAACTTTGAACTCGAACCAGACGAGCGACCTAGTGATGGCGAAGCTCCCAAGATAAGCATTTCAGAATCCATCAACATCCTCGTTAACTCCTACAAGGCTTCTTCTTACAAAACAAATGTGGCAAAGCGCGTGGCGGAGATCTCAGCTGTGGTTAAGTAGAATATATACACTTTTGGAAATAAAACAAGATAAGATAGATTTATGTTATTTAATATAGTATCATTGCCTCCGTTCCCTGCAGGAGGGGCGAAAACTGTCAAGAAGGTCACGGGCGAGTTTTATAACCCAAACAACGGTCCTCACTCAGAGGTCCATGGTAAATATGTTTAGGGACGCGGGATACTACTGGCTGCGGCTCGTGATTTATCTTGGGATTGCCTTTGCCCTGGGAACGATTTACTTCAAGCTTGACCATAGCTACGAATCCATCGCTGTAAGATAGAAATATGAATGAGACAATAGATACTATTTGTCAATTTATGCATCGATTTGACGTCATTCCCTAGCAATCAAGCAACAAATCTAACCGTTCAACTAATTAATTGTGTGCTTCAGGAGAGAATGTCTGTGTTGGTATTCGTAAGTGGGTTCATAACATTCATGACCATTGGAGGCTTCCCGTCGTTCGTCGAAGACCTCAAGGTACGTGTATTAATTTTCAGATTTTCCAAACTTTTTGAGACATGATTTCTGAGTATACATTCGCCTAGGTGTTCGAAGGGGAGAGACTTAATGGTCACTACGGTGTGGTTGTCTACGTGATTTCTCACACGCTTTCCTCCCTCCCGTTCCTCTTCCTCGTCTCCCTCATCCCTGGCGTCATAACCTACTACATGGTCGGTTTTCAGAAGAGCTTCACTCACTTCTCCTACTTTTGCCTCCACCTCTACATGCTCCTCCTCCTTGTGGAATCCCTAATGATGGTCGTCGCTGGGATCGTGTCCAACTACCTCCTTGGCATCATCAGCGGCGCAGGAGTGCAAGGTATCATGCTCCTGGTCGGCGGATTCTACCAGAAGCCCGGCAAAATCCCTGACCCATTCTGGAAGTACCCGCTTCACTACGTCGCTTTCCACAAGTACGGCGACCAGGGGTTTTCCAAGAACGAGTTCTATGGGCTTACGTTTGATAATAAAGATGGAGGGAGATCACCAGGGATAACAGGAATGGAGGCAGTAAAAGATATGTACCAGATGGATGTTGGGTATTCCAAATGGGTTGATCTGGCGGTGCTGGTTGGAATGGCGTTCGTCTATCGGGCGATGTTCCTAATGGTTCTCAAGTTCAAGGAGCAAGTTCTGCCAGCATTTCGAGGGTGTTCAAGTTGTGGCGAGACCTGCTAGCCCAACAAGGCGGTATGTGGTATTCTAGTCATAATGAGTGGAATCAGCTTACTTACTTGGAAGTTTAATTATCTGAGTCAGGGTGTTAGGCTAATTATGGCCTCCATAAAGTCTTCAAAAAGTGCCTTAACCTGGTGATCTTTAAAGTCTTACCAGAATTACTTGTTCGTGCTTTGGATTTGTGTTGTAATAGCTCTACTTTAGTGTGGCCTTGCGTCATTCCTGTTCAATACATATAAACGTTTATTCCATTTAGTTGTCCCTCATAAGTAGGAGAAAGGGTCTGCTGCTCCCACTTTTGTTGGGAGCAGGCTACATCTTATCTAATCTAATTACACATGGCTAAGAAGATGTAGAACATCGGCAATGATTTAATGTGACCAACACGCGACAGCAATCCAGATAAGGAGTAGAGTGGTCCACAGGAAACCAAGAGCAGCAAATCCGAAGGGGTCACATTAAATCATTGTCGATGCTCTACATCTTCTTAGTCATGTGTAATTAGATTAGATAAGGTGTAGCCTACTCCCAACAAAAGTGGGAGCAGCAGATCCTTTCTCTAAATAGACAGGACTATGAATGACTTTTTCATGAGCCTGAAAGCAAATTAATCTGTAATTAAGCCTTCGCTACAACAACTTACTAAATAAAACCAAGGGACTCCCCTTGACAACTTCAAAATACGTTCAAGGATGTAGCTTACGAATGATTTGTGGTCACGGGTAATGTTTTATTTTCTTTTCTTGAGGTTATACGCACATGTTAGAGCAAATCTTGCATAATACATTGTGATATATGTAATTACCTGAACATTCTCTAAATGATGTGGGTGTAGTATATTATAAAAATAGGCGTGGCTTACATGTCATAGCATATTACCTTAATTGATGAGGCAATTAATTGCTAGCTACCATAATATAATAATGAGATCCCAATACTTCTTAGGCCAATAAAAAATCATGATAGCAATTTTTGGATTTTATAACCTAATATTTCATGTTTTTCAAAATAAATATCAAAAAGTCACATTTGAGGATCAATTTATCCCAATAAAGACATACTGCCCATGGTGGAGCCAATGGCTCTCCGTTAGGATGCATTGTACGAAGACTTGGTTTCTTCCACTTTTTATAAAAGTTGTAATAGAACAATATTATTAAATATATCTTCTAAATAAATAAAATTGGTTGTATCTTTGCTTTTAAGTCTCTTGGAATAATAATCATCAAGTTATGGTTCAAATGGAGTAATCATCAAAAGTTTTGTGGTCCTTGAATATAAAACTTACTTGAAGAGTTATAAACAAAAAAAGTGAAGAAAAAAATATGCCATGTGTGAGTTCTAAGATATTTAATTGAATTTAATACAAGGATGACTTGAAGGTCAAAAAAGGGATGTTCAACTCAAGTAAATACATTGTCATAGTTTTATTAAAGCAAGGCAAACAAAATATGAAACTTATCCTTATTTTTTGAAAATCAGACATCCCTAGCTAGGTAATTTTCTGAAGTTTAAAATATGTATATAAATCGGAAATCAACTTTGGTAAGTGATTTTCATCATCAATTGATTGATCGGGTATAGTACGAGCTAAGTTGGTAGATGTTAGCGTGTAGGCCAATGTGCCATTTATCATGGTAGAGGGGTTGTACATAGCGTGTTGGTCAGTTTCTTCTTTTTCTTTATTGGAAGTGGTTGAATACACTTTGGTGATCTACCCTAGCCTCAGTGCTTTTTTTCAGTTGAAAACCAATGCTAGCATCCTAACCTTCCATCGATAAAGGACCACTAGAAGTATGCATAATTTTTTGTATGTTGAGAATCGATGAGCAAAATTAGGCCATGTGTGGCGGTACTGCAAACTGCCGTTTTGAGTCCCATTTCATCATTTCTGTGAGATCAGCTGTTGGGCAACACGATTTCCCCGCTCAAACCCAGGTATCCTAAAAATCAATGCCCCTTATGAGTCGTGGAGAGTGGGATTATTGTAATAAATTAACACCATACATGTGATGGATGTTGCGTTTTGAACATTAGGGTATTGTTTGGTTCGAGATGTGATCCAGATCAGGCGCTTTCTTTCCATGTAGGCGCTAATCCCGACTAATTCTAGTCTTGTTTTATTTGGCATAAATCAGATTAACGAGGTCAGTATGAATTCCGTAATCTTCTAATTCAGACTAAGTCAGTGTTGCTCTTAACATGATTTAGGGATCCCAGTCTGAATTTGACTCTGTCTATTGTGTTATTTTGTTTTACTTGCAATACTAAAAAACACAAGTTACAAAGTTAATCTTATCTAATGAGTGCTTGCGATGGGATTGAGTTATCAAACAGAAACAAGATGGAATTTAGATAAACTAATTCAGATCTTTAGTCGGTATGCTTTGTTTTGTCAGTTGACGGCCAATAGCATTGTTCCTCTCTCCCGTCGGTAGGCGACTGCCAAAAAAAATTGATTGTTTGACCTTCAGTGTCTTTGTCGGTTGACTACTGATGGAACGTCCATATAAGTAGGTAGCGGGTTTCCATCGTAAGGGTAACTACAACTTGACTATGGATGGTTTAATACAAGCTATTTACTGATGGCATTTGTATTGTATCTTCCAATTGATTTTTAGGGGCTCAACTAATGATCTTTAACCGACATGGTTCCTAGTTATAACTATCGATGAAACATATGGTTGGTTGTACCAATGAACAGTTGTATCCTACCAACTGGTGGTGTGATTGACCGATGATAGTACACTTTTTGACAGATGACATGAAAACTTTATTGCTTTTCTCTTTCCTCTATGGAAAGAGATCCCCCCCCAACTTTTCTTCTCATCTCGCTTGTGCATTTGAGACTCAAGGTGCTATTGCGGAGCGAGACGCCATCATTTGGTGACAAATAATTAGATTTTTGGCTTCATCGGTCATTGTTTGGTGTGATTTACCCTCGTTCTCTTCCATTCTAATGTGAGACAAGTCAATTGGTGGCCTATGAGCTTTGATAGGGGCAACGGGAACGTTATTTGTGTATTTCTTTAGTGATCTTTTAGCTTCTTGTCCTTCTTAATCGTTTTCTTGGTGGTTTTCTCTATATTTTTTACTATAAGGTCTTACGCCTTGTTTTCACCTTGTTCTTACTTGTTCAGCTACTTTTGGTCATAAATGGACAGTTGAAAATTGTTCTCAAAGGAGAGGAACTCAGATCTTTGAGAGTTTGCCCTCAAAATCAGAGTTTGACATGAAGTTGGAAGCTTTGCAATAGTTTTACGTGCGTATACTTACTTATTCCCTTATCAGGCGAGTGATGTAGCCTTTGAATCATTTATTACCTACTATGTACTTGCATTCCATAGACCTTTCTATCACATGCCCTATAAATGTTGAACATTGTAACTTTAAGCACTTTTAGTGTAAATTGATGGGTTATATGCTTGCGTGTTAAAGTTTCACACTACATCTTCCCTTCTTGTATCTAAATGATGATTATCCTCTTACTTCAATGAAAATGTGGATGATACAGAGACTTCATTTCTGAAAGATGAATTTTTTTATGTTGATCATGATTGTTGTACATGTTAAGTATGCGCCTTGAGGTTGTTTCTAGCTATTATGATACTGGAATATGGATTGATAGCTCCTTGAGAGGAAAAAAGAGGGCCCTATGTTTATTTCTTTATACTAAGCTAAGAATGAATAAGTTGTATCCATTGATGGTTCTTCCGGAGGCATATTCTCTTTGATTAGTGAAGGATAGGCCTATATGAACCGCCTTAAATAACTAAGGGTATAACATGCATGCCTTATTATGACAAGTTAGGTGTGACAACCTGATTTTATCTCTCAATTATCATGTTCTTTCTCTCACTTAAAGAGACCCATCTCTCTCAATTTCATTTCACTCATAATAAGTGACTATGTTGATGACCCATTTTTTTATCACTTCGATGACAAATCTCATGGTATGTGGCTTAAATTGGATAAATTGGTCTAAGTATCATGCTTTATCAGGTCACCTTCTTGCATATAGTTTTTAACCTCAACACCATGATCTTTTGGCTTTCTAATATGTACCATGTTGTAGTAGACTTAGTTACAAATACAACAGCACAAGAATCACCCCAATCAGACATTTGTAGCCCAAATTATGAAGTATTGAAGTGTGGTGAATTATTAGTATTTTAGCTCCAATTTTGTACCCTTTCCTATGTTGTTGGGTCGGCTCCTTGGGCCCAATACTGGGTGTGCTCTCTAGGAGACCCATGCCCCATGCTTATTGGGATCAACCTGAAGTACTAGATATCAATCCAACAGCCCAGCTGCTTGTTCGCTCTTCCCCTTCCTTTTTAGGAAATAAGAGTGCGGATGGGGAGGCTTCTCCCACCACCCAAATTAGGTAATGCATAGGAACGAAAGAAGGGATTGAACCCTAACTTTCTCATTATAAAACCCTTCCCTTTAACCCTAGTTCCTCTTCTTCCTCTTTTCTTGATTTTTCTTGTTGTTCTTTCGTCTCCCTCTTCCCCTGACTACCAACATCGACGCAAGTCCTCCTACC
Organism: Alisma plantago-aquatica; assembly: GCA_963693085.1. NCBI lineage: Eukaryota > Viridiplantae > Streptophyta > Magnoliopsida > Alismatales > Alismataceae > Alisma > Alisma plantago-aquatica. Next base: position 627,024,329 of record OY856409.1, read on the forward strand.
TTAACAACTCCTCACCACATGGTGGAGGTTCAGAGATTAGTGACGAGCCCTGGGAGCAGTAGGGTTGCTTTATAGTGCTCTCTAAACCCCGTCGACCTAGACCGGACATGTCCAAGCTACTCCAGTTGCTATGATCAGTGGCGAGCAAGGGGGCGTGTTCCCCTACTTGAGATCTGTTCTGGGGGGCACATGGTTTGCGACCAAGTGGGGTCGGGGGAGGCTGGCGCGTGATGAGTTGGGGTCTGTGACCTCACGTTTGTAGTTGGCGGTAGATGATAACAAGTCAGGATCATGCACGGATCCCTTGGAGTGGCAGTCAGTGTCGTGGGACCACGACCACCTGGAGCGTGCACCCAGCCGAGCGCCTGTGGGTGAACTATGCGATTGAGATCGAATGACCAAAAAAATCGCATGAATAATGGTAACACCCCCTATTTCTATATAGTTCTCACACAATAATTGTACAATTTATATCTTCCACCTCCCTCACCCAAAATATATAAAATCATATATCAAATTAATTCTCCCAAAAAGATCTACACAGTGGGAATGGTTTCAGATCCTATTTCTTCTCCTAGTCTTCTAGTTTTTTTAAATATGTGATCTTGGACTCTATGCTTAATGCTTAATTATGATAAGGTGGGGACCTTTGATGCTCAATCCATCTTATGATCCCCAAAATAGTAACTTTATTGTTCCTTAGAGCCTAATGATGACCCTAAGTATCTTTATTTCTCTTGTGTTAACTTAATACACATATATGGCTTGTTATGAATATTGATTAAGTATCATGCCCTATAATTCTATTCTCACATCCTAACGCTGACCAATGCTAATCAACTTCAAAATCAGTAAACTGTGCCACACCTCATGACTCTAAGTATCATCCCCATGTCCCATTTTTCTATGGTGGTTATATATTACACTGAGTATGCATGAATGTGACACCTTGTGATGATGCATGGTTATACTTTAATCAAATGATGACTACGACCTCTTTTGTACATCCAAGCATATTAGATCTTTAATATCAATAATATTGTTATGTGTGATGACCATAATACCTATGATCTTCCCTCTTTCTCTCTTATGGTGTTTGAAACCCTAGTTTTCCTTTTGTGATCTAGGTGGCTTGAATTGTGGATCTTGTACATTTATTCTTATGTGGATCATTTTCCCTTATCCCCATATGTCAATTAAGGGATTACTCTAACCCTCATGATATCTTGTATGTGGGTGTCCCACTCTAGTCTCATGTTGAATCTTAATGGCATATATGAGCTATGTTGATAATTGAATGTATGTTGTTATGTTGATACCAAGTTGGACCATGATGCATAGACCTCGGGGTCATCCACCTGGTCTTCAATATGATTCATATGTCTTTTAATTACTGATTGAAACCATATTTAACTATTGGTTCTCTTGTCTTGATGATCATGAAACTTATTGCCCTATTATGAGTCATTAGACTTTGAAATGCAAGTAACTGACCTAAATCTTGATATAATCATACAAAATGAATGGAACCTTGGAATGACTAGAAACTTGAACCCCTCCTTTATAATGGACCATAAATAAATAAAAGGTCATTAAATATGTAATTAACTAACCTTGAAACCTAACTTTCCCAAAAACCTAAAATTGAACTAGTTAGGGTTAATGATGAGAATCTAATGTATGTATGTAATCTTATGCTTTGTCATGTGGTTTCTTGTGATCTAGATGGTCAAGGATAGGTTATGAATCTTTGAAATTAGGTATGGACTTTAAATAGTTATATGACTGTGGCTTTCTTGATTTAATGTGATACATATCTATGCTTGTTTACTTGCTCAAATATTTCCATGTAGTATTCTAGTATGTACTTGATATTTGTCTTGTATCATTCTTTTATAACTTGCAAACATAATATGAAAACTCCATTATACAATGTTGAAATAGGATTTTGCTCAATGACTTTGGTCTCTGAGGTCCCTCACGTAGAAATAGGGTTATCTATTGGCATTGGTCTCAAGGTCCCTCATGTATAAAAGGGTTAGCTAATCTTGAGCACCCTTATAGACCCTTCCAATGGGAAGTTGGTCAAAGGCATTACGATACATGATATTGATGGTATAATTGGAATGGCAGAAAGACTCATATGCCCTCACATCACATTCTACAACATACTTACATGATAGGGCATATTGGTCAATTCCCAATAACCCAAGCCACGGGATTAAATCAAAATCAAACAATCCAACTAACCAAAGTACGCATGGCCAACGTGACATTATTACAATGTATAGAGGGCTAGAACGGAAAACACCCATGATCATCTTCTTCCTCACTAAAATAACTCGCAAACTACAGCCTACCCTTCACTGTGACTATAACGACCCATTTTCAAATTAACCATCTAATTATGGTTTACTTGGATGATTGTATGCTTAACTAGATTGATCATTGTATAATGATGGTAGTATGATTTGTGATTCTTTAGAACTCATTAGAAATTCTATATATGCTTTTGTTTCAAAAAATAGGGTTTGAGAATTATAAATCCTAGTTGCCAAAATTAGGGTTTTTGTAGCATAGGAATATAGAATTTGATAAATACAGTGGTTTAGTAAAAAATAGTATTTTATATTTAACTCTAATTTAGTTGAAATTTGGATATAATATGGGAAAATCAATAATTTGTGTTCTTATAAAATATCAAATTTTGAAATATCTTTTGACTTATTTTTCGATCATGTTTTCCCAGGACAAACTCAGCCGACCACACATTTAGACTGATATATAATAGTCTGATAATTGAATTTTATCTTTTTATTGGTACATTCAATTGATCTGAAATTTGAAATTCTACTGAGAAACTCAATTTATATATCTTTATAAATTTTAATAATTTTTGTATGATGTTTGAATTATACATAGTGTGGTGTCGGTCGAGTTTCTTATTAGTAACAACTCAACTGACCATGTTGCAGACTACAATATAGCAATGTAGTATTTGTTTTTTAATTATTTATTGGTAACTCAGAATGATCTTCAATTGGACTAGATATCTGAAATTACTTATCACACAAAATGATAAACTTTCATAAATTTTACAAGAGGTTTAGCCTATTAAGTAAAAGATCTTTAGTAAAATTTGTATGATAGTAAATTCTACTGAAATAAAAGAAAGCGTAACGTTTTGTCAATTTGCAATTGACCCAAGTACTTCAATTGATCTATATGAGCAACCTAGAATCCAAGGAGCCCTGATAGTTCATGAATCATTCCAAATAAATGAAATCCTAGAGAGAGATGGATAGTTAGTGTTTGAGATGAGAAAATGATGGAATTGATGGTCCAGGGTTTCACCTCTAAGAAATGATGAAATCAAGTAAGTTTAGGTTCTTTAAATAGGTTTTCATGGTGAATATTCTCTCACATGTAAAGATTTAGTGCCTTCTCTAGTTTATTTCAAAATGATATCAAATCACCTCTTTTCTCACTCTTTCTCCATAATCCTTCATTTCTAGGGTTTTTGAGTTGAAAGGAAGAAGAAAGCGGTGATTTGCTAGGGTTTTGATATGAATTCAAGAATTTCAGACGTGGGGGTTATGCTTTTAAGGTTTTTTCACACCTTAGGCGAGTGGCTACTTCCTTTAAATAGTATATTGCACAAAATTTGATTAAATCCATACTAATCTACAATTCCTTTGCATGTGACTACAAACCCTAAATCTACTTTTCAGTTTAAAATTATGAAAGATGGTCTAGAAATGGATTTATTTCCTGTTGTGATGAATTTTAGACGATAAAATCATATTAGAAATGGATACAAATCATCTAAAATAAAATTTCTAAAGCTATTACAGAAGTTATAAGAATATATCGAAATCCAAGTTTTTGGTTATGTTTGAAATTATTGTATCATTGAATAAAAAACTTGTCTATATGAATCTCCTTGTTTATGAATGATTGTTTTATCTGAATGCATAGTACAGATACGTCAAATACTACCTTGGATTTCATTTGATGTTATAAGTGTTTTCTTGATATCTCATTAAAGAGGGTGAAACCTATATGTGTAGTAAGTTAAAATTTTACAAATAGACATCATGAAATACCATAAAAGTGATTCTTTTCAATGTGATAGATTTATTTATCCAAGGTAAATCTTGATGCATATATTTTAGTGAATAACATGAAAATCCTACTTCAGTTGACACAGGGGTTTCATATATATGTTTGGTTATGAGAACTGTTGAAAGTAGTCTTTGATCAGTGAAAGTTTATGATACATTAAATCCTTATGAAAGTTATGTGATATGTTAATGAGGCATATGAAACCCTAAGGATATGGTATTTAGTGAATCAAGTATTTTCAATTCAATGTTCTTTAGCATATTAAGTGGTGTTTCTCAGTTGCTCAGTTTACGATACAGATTGTTGATAATTTATAAAAGGATTGTTTATATGGTTAAATTAAGAAATGTTGATTCGATAATTGAACTATGAATTTAAAGAGTGAATTAGACATTTAGATGTCCTAAACATTGTAGAATCCTCACAGGAGGCTTGCACTATGGGAAGGAAACATGTTTCCTGATTGGAGGTTTCATGTAGGTTAAGGTGAGCCTGAGCGCACTAGTTGGGTGTGGGGGGTGTAGTCCAGTCAGGGCAGACTCCTTAGATGATTGGTATCCAACACCAATAGGGGACGTTGGTGGTACCTAAGTTACGAGTTGTGGTGATTAGTGGACATATTCTATAGGTCCACTACTACACAACAAGCCTGAGGGCTTTGACTCTCTGTCTGAGTACCCAGGTTGAGTAGAGGAGTTGAGATATCCAACTGCTCCCATTATCCACCAAGATCCACATGTGGCAATGCCAGTTGTAGATGTGGTATTGAGACTAAAGACTTAGGACCCAAGCATGCTTTTAGATTTTGTATAGTGAGATTGTAGCTTGTTGTGATACTATCACAGGTTGTGATACACCTCATGTGGGTTCAGAGCATAATAAGATGAATGAGATATTAATCAAGAGTGTGTAATTATTTGATTTTGTTTATGTTTATGAGTTACTAGTTCTCTTTGTGATTAATAAATCATATTCAGGTATTGATTCACTCTTGTAGATGCCTAGAGTATCTTGTCATATATACGTTTGTGAATAATTAGTTCCTTAGTTTGTTAATGTTCTACTTTAAATTCAATTGCTCAATTACATATGTTTGACAATTAAAGTGCTTTAAACTTATTCTTTGAAGTACTCATTCACTAAGCGAGTAGGCTCACCCCTCTACTCACATTTTTTAAGAAAACCATGTTGTTACAACCCCAATTTTTGGGTTCCTTTGGTGAGAAATGTAATTTCTCATATTAAAGATATTGGAACAAATAATGATATAATTTGTTTCGGATAAATGGATTTCGTTTACAATAGCCTTGATGATTGTTTTGTGGGCTTTATTGGCTATTGGACCCAAATAACAAGGAAATTCAATTAGTACATGAATAATTGAGTTTTTGAGAAAAGAATGAGGTAGAAACCTCTAGAAGGCAAAGGAATGTAATCTAAGGATGAATTTTGTGCCTTTTGGGTTCCTTGGGTTCCAAGGAGTGCAAAGTTTCAAAGAAAAGGCAATAAGAAAAGAAAAGTTTAATTAAGTATTTCTTTATTGAGAAAGAAATTGAAAACAATGGTAAAATGTGGAAAATAAGTAAAAAGATGTATAATTGAGTCATCCTTGGTGGAATTCGTATCCCAAGGATTCCTAATGATAAAAGGAATACTAATGAGGAAAATGAAAGAGAAATCCTCAAAAAGAGATATTTTAATAAGAAATAAACATGATAATGACAAATAATGCATATAGATGCATCTAGAAGGATAATAAGTAACCTTAAAAATGAATTTCAAAATCTTTGAGTTTCTTGGGGTCCAAGGAGCCCCAATGGAGAAAAATAAAGAGAAAATACCAAAAATAGAAAATAAGAGAATAATATGGTGCATAATGAATGATTTTTGTAGTATTGTTTAAAAAGAAAGTATTTTCTACAAAAAGGAAATATAACTTCGTGGCCAATGGACTAAAAGCCAAGAATAAAGATAATAATGAGAAGGATTTTCAAATTCTAAATACCCCAAATAATATAGAATACCAAAAGGATAAAGAAGAGAGAGAAGGAATACTTCTCCTTGAAGGAATATGATTCCTTTTGGAAAGGGACTCTTTGAGTCGTGTATAAGCCAACCAATGGCTTCGTTTCCCACCCCTATATAAAGGGGTAAAGCCCTGGTCGAGATCCAGAGAGATCCCATGCAATACAACCTCTTATCCTCCTTCTTTCCATGCTAACCCTAACCCAGAGACCATAGGTCGGTTTTTGGGGGCTTTAGCGGCTGTGGCGCGATCTTGGTGAAAGCACAAAGCAGCCATGAAGATCCAGGGTGGTTAGCTACTCTTCCCTTGCTCCCATCTTCTCTCTAAACGCCCAGCGGGCCTGCAGGTGTTTCCGTAGTGGATGCGGCTTCTGGCCTGACTCCGACCACCTTGGCCACAGCTAGGGCTCGTCACAGGTGCAGCGGAGGCAGCAGAGGTCGGGGGCCATCACCGGTTCCCTAGGGGTGCAGGCTAGGGGAGGTAGACGGCTCCACGAGCTGCTATAACCAACCGTAGCGCTAGGGCGCGCAGGGTTGATGACGAGGGGCTTTGTTGGACGGTTTTTCCCCTTAGAGCATTAAAAATCCAAGGATCTGCACGAGGACATTTGTTTCATTTTGAAATGATTTCAAACTCAACCGAGCAACGTTGCAAGGAAACGGCCACGTGGCGCTTCTGGATTGGCCCAAAGTAAGTATTTTTGTGAAATTCATATCTCATAAATGGTAGCTCGTATGGTTATGCATAAAATTTGAAATTTGTTCAGAAAAATGAGAGGAATCCAATAAAAATATATTTAGAAACTAATTCCACTTGAAATTCAAAAAGTAATGGAAGATATCAACTTTAATGTATTAATGTTTAAAGAACCCTATTTTGAGATGAATAATATATTTAGAATGGTTTAATGGATGATTAAAGTTGGTATTAGCCTGTTAATCATGAAAAGGAACATTAAAAAACAAAAAGGATGAAATTTTCACGTAATTGGTTTAATTGGAATTTCATGTGCATGAATATACTTTAATGGGCCTTGAAACCCTAATACTGGAAAATTCGACTCTTAATGGCTTCAATTACTCAAAATCGTGAATAAAGTTGAAACATGATGAATCCAAGCTATTTCGAGTATAAAAGTTCCTAATTGTGGATAAATACCCTTAATGTAGAAATTAGTGTTTTCTAGTGGATAAAAGGTAGAGTTAATGATAAATAACGTTCATATGAGTATTAGAGCATAATGAACTATGAATTGATGATAAAAGAGCATAATAACTTTGTCATAGATTAAAAAGGATAAAAATGGTAGCTTTAATGTAAAAGAGGCTTAATGGACTTAATTGATGGTTAATTGTGCATTAATCTGGAATTAAGGTTATATGTTGTTAAAAGGTAACCTTAATAACTTTTGTGAAGGATAGATGAGAAAATTAGGATTTAAGAGAGTAAGATGGAATAAAATCCTAATTGCAAACTAAACCCTAAAAAGAGGAAGAAACCCTAAAAAGGAATACAACCATAAGTAGCAAGATGATTTGGATAGATTTTGATAAAAAGGAAATTGAATGTAATTTTAGGATTCTTGTACTTGCTTGATTGGATGACTTGATTGATTGGATTGAATGGATTATTCTATCTCAAATCAGCCTGACAGGTATGTGGTTAATTATGGTTAATCACATTAGTTTCCCGAGGGTTTTCCGAATGTTTCCTCGTATTGAATGCAATCTAAACAGTTGGATGTTCATACTTGCAAAATTATAAAGTCACTATGGTTATCACAATTATAAAGAAGTGTGTATTCTCGCACCTACATGCCACCCTGATGGAATATGTCATAAAGTTCAGGCCCAAGAGGGTAGACCCATGTGCACCATGAGAGGTGACCCCAGACACTAAGCTCGGGAATGAGAAGGTGGTCTATGATGCAAGACTATGGAGCACCATGAGAGGTGACTCCCAGGCACCAAGCTCGGGATTGAGAAGGTGGACTTAAGTCAATGGCAAAAGAGAAACCCTAGAGGGGTATGCCAGGGTTAGGGCAAAAGCGGTGGAGAATGACACATTGAAAATAAGATACTTTTAGGTCTCTCTCATCTTGTTCATCCCTTCTCATCTCAAATTATGTTAAGGACCTTAAGGATTAGGGTTATCTCCCTTCTCCTCACCCCCTTGAGGTATGGGTCAGGTTAATAAGGTCTAAGGAATCATCCACCAAATTAATGAAAAGCATGTAAATAAGATATCATGGACATAAGCTTAATAGATTAAGTGCAAACTAATGAATAGATACATGCTTAGGTCGTATGACACAAGTTGGCATTGCCCTCAGGAGAGACCTGAGGATAGACCTCCTTGTCAGGAGGATGAGTAGAGGGAATTAGTCTTGGAGGTAGAGACCTCCATTAAAAGTAGAAACCTAGCACATCCTCTGAGGATGATGTTAACCCTAACCCTAAGTGGAGGTTAAAGAGAGAGATGACATACTGAGTTAGATGTCATGGTAAACCAGGCATTGGGATAGACATGCCTGGGATGCCATATGAGCCATGAGAGGTTGGATGATCGAGTACCTTTGGCAACCCAACCCTGGGAAGGGTCATGCATGAGCAAAAGATAGTTCCTTCATGGATGAGGTTAGAGAAGAACCTATAGAAACCTTATGGGATGTTGCAAATAGGATATAGCTTGCACCCAGAGTACATCAGTAGTACGAGTAGTAAGTTAAAACCAAGGCCAGAAGGACATGATGGATGGCTTATGAGATAAGCATAAGGGGCTATGGATAATCATGAGCAAACATAAGGTTGAGTATAGGTTTCACTCACATAGAGATATGCCTGTGAGCTTGATCCTTCATGGAGAGAGGACCCCTAGTAGTATGGCTGGATGTGGAGTTATCTCTAGAAAGAGAAAGCAGGACCCCAGAAAGGAGGTTGGAAGCCTAAAACCCTGAGATATGAGAAACAGTGGGGAGTTGAGGATGATGTGACCTAAGTGGATGATAGTGGTTGCCTTATGCCTGACCCCTGGAGGCTGATGATATCTTGGTTGCCTTTAGAGGAACCAAACCCTAGAGAGAGGATGATGCTTCTGGTACCTATGTACATATGGTATAAGTGATTACTTGCTGAGATGAGACAAAGAGTGCCTTAGACCCTGAGGAGGTTTAAGTAACCAGTTGTGAGGCTTTATACCTAGTTGGTTGTCCTTGAGGAGGACTTAACTATGAGATGATGCTTATGTAAAAGGATCATGGAAGTACATGACATACCTTGGACATGTTTGATTCGTGGTTAAGATATTGAGCATGCAGTTGGATACCCAAAGGTGAACCTAGGGTTCCTAGGCCTAAGAGGGGAAGCAGTGTATCCGATGCTCATGATGAGATTTGAGTCTCTATAGTTTCGAGCATGGTACTCCTCATGTGTAGAGGTAAAGGAAACCCCTTAAGTTAAGGGTATGTTTGATATACCCCTCACAACTAAGTTGATCTAATGTTGAGGAAAGAGAAAAAGTATGACCTAGCATGGGTTGATAGGTGGTCTGCTTGTGCCTTAGTAGCTACTGGGTTGGGCATGCTCGTGTGGATGCAGACCCTAAACATAAGGACGGTTGTGACCTTGTTGTCAAGAGTTGTAGTTTCCTCCCATCCTGGGAGAGGGACCCTTCGGTGGGGTATTTATCAGTTTTGTGGGTTTTGAGGAAACCCAAAGAGGTCTCATAGGGTCTTGAGAAGCTAAGTGAAAAGTACATGGTATGAGAAGGAACCTGTAGACCCATAGATAACCATCTCTAAGCACATATGGATGTGTTACCATGGAGGTAACCGGTATGGGGCCTGACTAAGGTAGGTAGGTTGCCATGACCCCTATGAAAGGGTGAAAGTCAGTCATGAATGAAGAAAGAGATGATGAAGGCTTGGGTAAGGTTCTAAGTTGGACATGTACTATAATAGAATCCTAAGTCTATCCTAGGGTCAGGTAGGGATAAGACCGATGGAAGTAGGAGTTGCCTAATTCCCTAGTTGCACATGACCATAGGGTCGGGAGGTAATAGCTATCATTGTCTGAGGGCCATGAGTTAGGAGATTGATCACCTTCATGAACTCATGGGACCCAAAGGGAAGATGAGTAGGGCACTCTCTAGATGCATAAGGGAAAAGGGATGACCCCAAAAGTGTCGGCACCCTATAGACCTAGAGGAGATGACCAAGGATTGTGTGGTCACCCAAGTAGGTTCCAGATCAGTTTTCCATGGAAGTGACTTTGATATCAAGATGGTTGTGATGTTGAGACATAAGATGCATGTTTCAACTTTAAGGTGTACTGGCAAGGTGGGATGTACCATCTCTACTCTTGGAATAGGAAGAACTCTGTATTTGGACTGCAGCCAAATGCTTATTTCCTCTTATTATGGGAGTGAGAGATAGGACAATACGCATGTCATACACCAAGGATAAAGATGATGTGAGTTGGAACGTTGCTGCAAGGTATGAGGACAAAGATGATAACGTACCCTGGTGGAGTAAACAATACATGGATGGTTTACAAACAGTAAGAGAAATAAGGATGTTTTTAGCAGAAGCTATGTGGAATTGCAAGTTATGCAAGGTTGAGTGCGATCACCATAATGATGAGATCAGAGAGTGTTCTTGATGAGTACAAACTTAGAGTTTGAGTTGAGATGATAAGTAGAATACATGGAGGTGTATGTCTTCAACATAACCTAACACCTAAGGATAAGAAACGGTAATGAATGCTCTGGTTGAGATCTAGCTGCCTAGTTTAGCTAGAGGCTAGAAGAAGTTGAGGTTGTTTGGCTAACCCTAAGTTTGGAAAGAAGATATGTTTTGGCTAACACTCGTATGTAACAAGATATGTTGAACAAGTTAATGGTTTTTTTGTTAGCCAGTTTAGTCATTGATGTAGTGAAAGGATGGTGATAGAACCTCGGATACACTTCTTTGTATAGGAAGGTAATAAAACCCTGATGAGAGTGGTTTAGGGTTTCTGAGGAATCGATCTTCAGGAATCGTGACATACAGGAGATCATGGTTTTAAGATCACCATACACCATGATACTACAAAGATTGTAAGTGACAGTAGCACTTTGGGTTCTTAAGATGAAATTACATGTAGTATGTTGCCATGCATGATAGTAGGTGAAGGATGAACACCAGTAACCCAGTGCTTTGACGTAGAGGATAAAGAATCCTTGAGAGGGTAGGGGAGTTCACCACTTTGGATGTTGTGGTAAGTCTCCCCTAGACAAGGAAGGTCAAGATACAATCTGGGTTATGGTAGATCACCTTACCTAGATGACATAAGAAAGAAAGAATGCTGTCAAGGGACGGATTCGGTTGGACTACTTAAGAGAGAGAGATGGTTCAACTACACCATGATGAGAGTTCAAAAGTTCTTGAGTATGACCTAAAGGTTCACTTCCATAAGGTGGAAGTAGGTACATGAAGAACTCGATTTTGGTATCGCTTATCACCCCTAACTAATGGTTAGTATGATCCAGACTAGAGGGTCTGATGAGAGCAAGTGTACTTGTTCAGGGTGATACAAAGTGACAGTTCTTAAGATGTGATGTTAACCACCATAGCCTTTATCGGGATGCAAGAAGTTCTATAGGGAGGTTGTTTCGATCACCACTTCATTAAGATGATGTTGGTGAAGGAGGCCTCACGAAGGTCAGAAAAGAACCACAGTGTGTGCAGATGAAGTCACTTTGATCTTGCAATGGCTGAGAATGAGCCCAGCGGTGACATGAGTCACGAGCTGATGCAAAGAAGATTGACATGCACTTCACTGTGGGAGAATATGTGATGTGAAAATCTGACCCCTCTAAGCTACAGTTGAGAAAGCTAAGTCCCCGATATATGGGTCCATTTGAGATGGATTGGTGGAGATGGTTGTGTTTAGCCTTACCCCTCAGGATAACATGATGTATAATGTGTTACATGAGTCTGATCTAGAGCACTATGTGAGGTACCCAAGCCATGTGTTGAGCCCTGAACCTATTCAGCTTTTTGAGAGGCCGAAAAGTCCTGAGTCACCTATGAGGGTATGATATACCAAGGTAAGAAAGAACTCAGATGGAAGGATATGAGATGGTGAAGGTTCTTGGGAAAGCACCATGGAAAGGGTGAAGCCGCATGGGACCCATTATGGATATAAGAAAGACTTATCCTGTTTGTTTGCTTACTTGATGGAATTTTGAGGACAAAATTCTTATAAGAGGGGAAGGATGTTACAACCCCAATTTTTGGGTTCCTTTGGTGAGAAATGTAATTTCTCATTTTAAAGATATTGGAACAAATAATGATATAATTTGTTTCAGATAAATGGATTTCGTTTACAATAGCCTTGATGATTGTGTTGTGAGCTTTATTGGCTATTGGGCCCAAATAACAAGGAAATTCAATTAGTAAATGAATAATTGAGTTTTTGATAAAAGAATGAGGTAGAAACCTCTAGAAGTCAAGGGAATGTAATCCAAGGATGAATTTCGTGCCTCTTGGGTTCCTTGGGTTCCAAGGAGTCCAAAGTTGCAAAGAAAAAGCAATACGAAAAGAAAAGATTAATTAAGTATTTCTTTATTGAGAAAGAAATTGAAAACAATGGTAAAATGCGGAAAATAAGTAAAAAGAGGTATAATTGAGTCACCCTTGGTGGAATTTCGTATCCCAAGGATTCCTAGTGATAAAAGGAATACTAATGAGGAAAATGAAAGAGAAATCCTCAAAAAGAGATATTTTAATAAGAAATAAACATGATAATGAGAAATAATGCATATAGATACATCTAGAAGGATAATAAGTATCCTTAAAAATGAATTTAGAAATCTTTGAGTTTCTTGGGGTCCAAGGAGCCCTAATCTAGAAAAAGAAAGAGAAAATACCAAAAATAGAAAATAAGAGAATAATATGATGCATAATGAATGATTTTTGTAGTATTGTTTAAAAAGAAAGTATTTTCTACAAAAAGGAAATATAATTTCATGGCCAATGGACTAAAATCCAAGAATAAAGATAATAATGAGAAGGATTTTCGAATTCTAAATACCGCAAATAATAGAGAATACCAAAAGGATAAAGAAGAGAGAGAAGGAATACTTCTCCTTGAAGGAATATGATTCCTTTTGGAAAGGGACTCTTTGAGTCATGTATAAGCCAACCTATGGCTTCGTTTCCCACCCCTATATAAAGGGGTAAAGCCTGGGTCGAGATCCAGAGAGATCCCATGCAATACAACCTCTTCTCCTTCTTCTTTCCATGCTAACCCTAACCCAGAGAGCATAGGGTAGTTTTGGGGGCTTTAGTGGTTGTGGCGCGATCTTGGTGAAAGCACAAAGTAGCCATGAAGATCTAGGGTGGTTAGCTACTCTTCCCTTGCTCCCATCTTCTCTAAATGCCCAGCGGGCCTGCAGATGTTTCTGCAGTGGACGCAGCTTCCGGCCTGACTCTGGCCACCTTGGCCGCAGCTAGGATCCGTCGCAGGTGCGGTGGAGGCAGCAGAGGTCGGGGGCCATCATCGGTGCCCTAGGGGTGCAGGCTAGGGGAGGAAGACGGCTCCACGAGCTGATGTAACCAACTGCAGCGCTAGGGCGCGCGGGGTTGATGATGAGGGGCACCGTTTGACGGTTTTGCCGCTCTGAGCATTACAAAGCCAAGGAGCCGTGTGAGGACATTTGTGTCATTTTGAAATGATTTCAAACTCAACCGAGCAATGTTGCAAGGAAACGACCACATGGTGCTTCTGGATTGGCCCAAAGTAAGTATTTTTGTGAAATTCATATCTCATAAACGGTAGCTCGTATGGTTACGCATAAAATATGAAATTTTCTCAGAAAAATGAGGGGAATACAACAAAAATATATTTAGAAACTAATTCCTCTTACAATTCGAAAAGTAATGGAAGATATCAACTTTAATGTATTAATGTTTACAGAACCCTATTTTGAGATGAATAACATATTTAGAATGGTTTAATGGATGATTAAAGTTGGTATTAGCATTTTAATCATGAAAAGGAACATTAAAAAACAAAAAGGATGAAATTTGCACTTAATTGGTTTAATTGGAGTTTCATGTGCATGAATATACTTTAATGGGCCTTGAAACCCTAATATTGGCAAATTCGACTCTTAATGGCTTCAATTACTCAAAATCGTGAATAAAGTTGAAATATGATGAATCCAAGATATTTCGAGTATAAAAGTTCCTAATTGTGGATAAATACCCTTAATGTAGAAATTAGGGTTTTCTAGTGGATAAAAGGTAGAGTTAATGATAAATAACGTTCATATGAGTATTAGAGCATAATGAACTACGAATTGATGATTAAAGAGCATAATAACTTTGTCATAGATTAAAAAGGATAAAAATGGTAGATTTAATGTAAAAGAGGCTTAATGGACTTAATTGATGGTTAATTGTGCATTAATCTGGAATTAAGGTTATATGTTGTTAAAAGGTAACCTTAATAACTTTTGTGAAGGATAGATGAGAAAATTAGGGTTTAAGAGAGAAAGATGGAATAAAACCCTAATTGCAAAGTAAACCCTAAAAAGAGGAAGAAACCCTAAAAAGGAATAGAACCATAACTAGCAAGATGATTTGGATAGATTTTGATAAAAAGGAAATTGAATGTAATTTTAGGATTCTTGTACTTGATTGATTGGATGACTTGATTGATTGGATTGAATGGATTATTCTATCTCAAATCAGCCTGACAGGTATGTGGTTAATTATGGTTAATCGTATTAGTTTCCCGAGGGTTTTCCGAATGTTTCCTCGTATTGAATGCAATCTAAACAGTTGGATGTTCATACTTGCAAAATTATAAAGTCACTATGGTTATCACAATTATAAAGAAGTGTGTATTCTCACACCTACATGCCACCCTGATGGAAGATGTCATAAAGGTCAGGCCCAAGAGGGTAGACCCATGGGCACCATGAGAGGTGACCCCAGACACCAAGCTCGGGAATGAGAAGGTGGTCTATGATGCAAGACTATGGAGCACCATGAGAGGTGACTCCCAGGCACCAAGCTCGGGATTGAGAAGGTGGCCTTAAGTCAATGGCAAAAGAGAAACCCTATAGGGGTATGCCAGGGTTAGGGCAAAAGCGGTGGAGAATGACACATTGAAAATGTAAATTGTCTTGTTAAATAATTTGATTGTGATTATTAAATTGTTAGCCATATTTGTGCAATTTTGGATGTCCCCACATACCGGCATATTCCGATATGTTGACCGACGTTTTGTTTGTCGGCATTTTAGGTACAATCTTGAAAAGGACAAACAGTAAAGTGGCATATGTGAAATTAATTAAGAGTTAAAGTACAAAGGAGGATTAGTTAGAGTATACTCCTGATGCAGATAGATGTAGATATCCCAGTTTTGAAAAAGGTATGCAAAGTTTTATTTTGTACCGGTTTTCAGTTTAGTTAGTAAAATTTATTAAATAATATTGATTATTTGTCGAACCTTTGATCCTGTTAATTTGGATAAAGGCACCAACCTTTTGGTCTCCCTTAATTGGGGGTTACTGGGAAGCGGGGTCGTTACACATGTGGATATAAAGAATATCAAATTTTAGAGTAGATATGCCATGAGAGATAAGTATCAGATTAGTTAAGTTCATTCAGTACTTATCACTCTAAGTCCTTGTATAGAAGTGAGAGAGTTGTGAATGATGATGTGTAACTTTGTTTATTTAACAATAGAATGTATCTGATCATCATGTTGTGTGTACATGGAAGTGAGAGAAATAGAATGAATGTTTCTATATGTATCTTTATTTTTTAAATCAGACTAGATTAATCAGGTTTTATTTCCCTTGCAAAGTTAGTTTTTGTGATTGAATGTGATAAGACAAAGAGTTTGAAATATCAAAAAAAGAGTTAAGGGTGTTCTTCGTATTATGCTTAACCATCAACTTATGCCATAATCTCATAATTAGTAGTTAACATGGGATGTGGGTGTAATAGTGATCATCTTCAAGGATCAACAAAAATTCCATCGGGTTTGAGCACGCACAAACCAATGAATCAACTCCCCCCATCCTCTGTCAAACTTAGGGAGCCCCAACATGGGCTGCTAATCAGCTAAAAGCCCAAGGAAAGCTTGCCTCCATGGCCGATTAGAGCAAGGAGCTCAAAAACCTAACAAAAAGGCAAACAGAGACAAATGAAGATGCAAAATCATAGGTGATGATCCCGTAAAGTTGGTAGAACAATAACCAACAACAAACCAAGACCAATCGATGGATACCCAAATCAAATTTTATAGAGACATTAACCACAATCGGAAAAGAGGGGAAATGGGATTAACCTACGTTGGGCTAAGTTAATGATGGGAATAGCTTCGTATGACCACCATGAAACATCCCAGATGATTGGAGTAGTTGGAATTCTAGATCTTGTCCCTATAGTCTGGGTAGGCGTCGTCGAAAAAGATCGGAGATGACACTCATACCCGAAGTGAACATGATTATAGGAGCTTTTTGAATTGATGTAAACAAACCTATGGAGATCCTAATACAGTCTTATAGGGGTCCAAAGTCCCAAAACTTTCATGAAGAGTAAGAAATTAGAAGCATAGGAGGATTAGGGGAAAAAGCAGACGGGATATGGACATGACGATGGTGTCGCGAAACCCTAACATTTATAGGATCATCTGATTTGGAAAGAAGAGAGGAAATTGTGGGAGTAGAAATTGGAAAGAAACATTGGGATTTCAATGAGAAATCCAAGAAGGGAAATTAAGATAGGAAATGGTTTCCATATCGTGAGAAAAAAAGGAAAAGAGCGGAGGTAGGAGATACAAGATGACCGATCCATCAAAATCCAACGACTTATATTAAAGCTGCAATTGGAAAGGAGTTGGGTTAGCGTGACAGAACAAAAGCCGAGAAACTTTAGGAAAGCCACAATTTAATGTGTGTGACAGTCAAGGACAGGGAACTTTAGGGAAACATAACACAATGATTAAATAACTTGAATAATAAGCATTTTAAAGTGCATTTTCTTTCCTATATTATTTGAGGGACCAAACAGTGCTCAATTATTACCGAATTGTACACCTAGGCTAATTAGGACGTGTAGATTTTGATTTTATAATTAGTTTCCACTATTGGGGTCATCATGTATATTATTTAATATTTAGATATTTATTGTATAAATGAAATTAGGGAACCTAGGATTATCCATTTAATCTCAAACTTGGTATCCAAGCTAATTGGGACCCAAGGATCATGATATTTTGATTAAATTTGAGTTTTGAGAGCTCCTTTTATGAGTTCTAGCACAATTAGGGTTTAGGATTATTATCATTATGTTTTATTATGTGAGTACTTCATTATCTTTGAAATTCATTAAAGTGAGTCATATTATCTTTAATTTATTACCAAAAGAGTTGCCTTATATTAATATGCATGAATTTCTATATTTTACTAATTTAACCCATTTAGTCCATCAATTCAATATTTATTTGAATCATGGTATATTATTCACATTTATGCATATGAAAACTCTAATTATTATTCCAATTCACATATTAAGAATATTATACCTCTTATTAGACATCTTACCCACTATGTAACATATTAGGTAGCAAAGAAAACATGTGACATATTTCATGAATTCACTTATATCTTGGCACACATTAATGTTGTTAGGTTAATATGAGTATATATGATGTTGATAATAGAACCTAATGCCACTCAATATGTCATATTTATTGTTTAGCCTATTTATATAATGGGTTATCATTGAGTTATTCATGTTATATGCATTAAATACATTAAGGTATAACTCCATCTTTGTTTGGTCAAATCTAAGGAACTAAGCATACTATCTCCTAATTATAGAGTATACAATTTCAAGAGTCAAGATGCTAAGTTTCGGTATATTACACGTCATGTTAAGAAATTACAACCATTTTATAGAATCATTGTAGATGATGTAGCATGCCAAGATGTAGCAGCAATAGTAGATTATAAGTCGTATCACTGAAGAGACATGTTGTGTTATGTAGCAGGTCATTGTTAGTAGAAAGTAGGCCACACATCATGTCGAGGGGCGACACACCGTGTCAGTTTGACAAATCCTAGGACCGAACACAGGTGACACATTGTATGTGTAAGGCAACACACTGTGTCGTCGGGTAGATTTTACAAACCAAGTCATGAAAGAAGTAGAATACTTCCTACACACCGTGTCAAAAGGTGACAGGTCGTGCTAGAGACAAATAGAATAACCCCTGAAATAGTATCAAAATATGGGTAAAATTTTCTGGATCTCCACCATAGCAATATAGGGATGATATGTAATATTAGCAGAAAAAGGAAGATTTTTATCTAAGATTTAGATGATATAGTTGTGTAGATCTACAGAGATATAAATGACTACATTGTAGATCTGCAAAGGTTAAATGAAAATGATATATATTGACAAAGCAGTAGATGATCACTACAACAAATATCAACTTTTTCGGCATACAAAAATGCCTGAAAAAGACTCAAACTATGTAAGTGTCACCATTTTCTGATATTTTTTGCAATGTCGTAAAGATGCCAGTAGAAGGTGTGCTAGGTGAAAGTTTCCCAGTATATTATAAGACGTCGCGATTGACTACAAACCGAAATTGTCCGCATGCCGGAAAAAGATCTCAAAATGCTGCAAACTGACATCAGAATCGGTACTTCATACATGCCGGAAACGGAATAGGCACAAAAAGATGGTGTCGCAACAACCGATCTACCTGTATAACACATTAATATGCTTTTATAGTATAATTAATATCTGAATTATTTGCAGCATATATATATATACACGCACGCGATGAGGACCACAAGAATTGCACCTTTCAAACCAGGAAATATTATATACATGATATCTTTGTCTGTACATTGATATTTCCAATATAAACAAATAGAAAGTGATAACACATTCCTTCTTAAGTGTACATCATCTTCAAATTTCTTGTTGAGAAACTTCAATATTAATGCATGAAATTCGACATTATTTTTCAAAAATAGGCAGCACTAGTTTCTTTTGATGTTGATATAAATAAATGAATACATCAAAATTTTGCAAGAGAGGTTCACATAACAGTTACTTTGCGTCACACGTCAGTTCTTCATATTCACACAATACATTACTCCACTTCAAGTAGCAGCTCACTGCTCTACTTCAATCAACAACTTTACACCGTAGTCAAAGGAGATGGCAGATATTTTGATCAAGAAAGGTCTAGAAGTCGGCACCTTTCTGTGCAAGGTGTTGGAACATAGTTGGAGTTGCTGCCTACTCTCTTACAGATCTTCGTCCTCCAGGCTCAAGGAAGGAGATTTGACCAAGCATTATTAGTGATAACTTGCTACGACAAGAAAGTTGTTAAGTGCCTATGGAATGCGTAAGGAAGAGTTTGTAGTTGATGTGCTTTAGATGGTGAGAGTACAATAGTTGGTGTCCATGGAATCAACACCAATTCCTCAACAGCTTGGTCCATTTAGTGTTAGCATAGGTTTTCCACCAACACAATGTCAACAACAACAAAGTCGCTGAAAGGAAGTGGGAACGCAACTAACAATTGGAAGCTTGGGGACAATTGAGTGAGAGAAATAAAAAATATACTAATGTGAAAAAGAAATAGATCCGAAGAAGTTTACATACCACTTATTTAGTAAGAACCATTGCATCAATGTCTCTTCACGAGTTGCAAAACATGGTTGGCATACATCCCTACAAGGGGGCTTGATAGGAGAGCACCAAAAGTCATTTATTGCGGCCACGCTTAGTCATACTAGTAACATTACAGTTGAGTATGTGGTAGTGGTGCCATATCTGATTAGGAGATATCTCATTATGGAACATATACCCTGAAGACGAGCCCGTCAAAAAGCCAAATTGTTAATAGATCTCACCAAAAGTTGTAGTTGGGATGAATGTAATCCGTTGACTAAACAACAAATAGGTGTAACTCCCAAAATGGAGATCGGAGAGCAAAATATATTTGCATGCTCAACAAGATGGAAGGAAAGAGCATGATTATGTATTTGAACTAGAGTTGACAGGTATCAGAGTTGATAGAGCAGGTCCAATGTAGTGTGTCAGTTGTCTTGTATGGAATGTCATATCAGAAAGCAAAAGCAAGAAGCATTGAACATTATAATTATGACTGTTGTAGGATATGTAATGAACGGATGAAGTAGTGTGACCCAATAATCAATATTTCTATAACAAAATAAAATTCGTACAACTTCAACAACAAAATTAATAAGCAAAGAACACTCATTTTGTACCTAAAACATATTCAAGTGATCTTGAATTCAAAAGATGATCATTTGTGTTAACAACAAAGAATCAAATACAAAGAGCAAAAATAACCAAAGGTCCAAGCATCATATACAATTGGATATTAATATCAATTGTAGCCCCACCCGCGTATAGTGGCTCGTCTTCTTCATGGATGATCTGGGTCAATGAAAACTGACCGAAAAGAAGAACTAGAGACAAAATCATTTATAGAGTTGATATCTTGTGTAACATCCCAGGATTTGAGGCCTTGGATAACATGATCTTAAAAGGAATGATTGGACTACTCATATCACCAAGGTAGACCTCTTTTTTCAGAAGCCCATCACTAAAGAACTCCATAGTTAAGCATGATCAGCTTGAAGTAGTACTAGGATGGGTGACCAATCGGGAAGTTGACCCCGGCTTGCACATGAGTGAGGACAAAGCACGTAGTTAAGGCTAGTGGTGGTCTGTGGGGCCAGTCGTCATTCCTGAAACTCTACTAGAGCCTTGGGCAGTGGGCCCGAGTGTTACAAATGGTATCAGAGCCAATTCTCCTCCCGTAGGTGGGGCCCACATGGGCATGTGGCATGCCAGTCTTGAGCCGTACGGTGAGATTGTAACGTCCCAGGATTTCAGGCCTCAGATAACATGATCTTAAAAGGAATGATTGGACTATCCATATCACCAAGGTACACCTCCTTTTTTGGGAGCACAATACTAAAGAACTCTATAGTTAAGCGTGCTCAGCTTGGAGTAGTACTAGGATGGGTGACCAGTCGGGAAGTTGATCCTGTCTTGTATGTGAGTGATATTAAAGCACGCAGTTAAGACTAGTGGTGGTCTGTGGGGCTAGTCGTCATTCCTGAAACTCTACTAGATCCTAGGGTAGTGGGCTCGAGCGTTACAAATGGTATCAGAGTCAATTCTCCTCCAGTAGGTGGGGCCCACATGCGCATGTGGCATGCCAGTCTTGAGTTTTGCGGTCCAAACAAGTTGGAAAAGGTTATCCATAGTGATGTTAGCCACCCTTGTGCTGGTATTCCATGATCGCGAGCTGGGTATCCATGGGCCATTCTGGGTCTACACTAAAATGGGGCAAATATCATCAGGCCATATAGTTGAGCCTTGACGAGGATGTCAAGAGTCTAAGTGGGGGAGATTGTAATATCCTAGGATTTGAGGCCTTGGATAACATGATCTTAAAAGGAATGATTGGACTACCCATATCACCAAGGTGCACCTCCTTTTCCGGGAGCCCATCACTAAAGAACTCCATAGTTAAGCGTGTTCAACTTCGAGTAGTACTAGGATGGGTGACCAGTCGAGAAGTTGACCTCGACTTGCGCATGAGTTAGGACAAAGCACGCGGTTAAGGTTAGTGGTGGTCTGTGGGGCCAGTTGTCATTCCTAAAACTCTACTAGAGCCTTGGGCAGTGGGCACGGGTGTTACATACTGACCCTCAACAAATATATCCTCGATAACACTCTATTGTTAACCATAAGGCACGTGGTGGAGTATCTTAGTGATGCCTAGGTAATATGTTAGCAAACATTATGGATAAGGTGGCCCATCTGATTTGCAACAGAACCATATCGAGTAACAACCAAACAATTGTACAATTGTACAACACAATTCATATTTGTTAATATTACCCCAACCATAAATTTCTCTATTGTCACCATTATAGAAAAAATGTTGTTTTTTTCCATGCACCAGATTTCAAGACATGACATAAAACCCACATATTCCATTGGACCCCTCCATCCTATCTCTCCTAGTCCACCACATCACTTTATGAAAACACTTGAGATTGGTCGAGGACTTTGGGTGTGCATTCATTAATCAAATAATTCTTTAGGTTCCAAGATGATAAACGTTTGAGCATGACTTTCATGCAAAACGTTTATTAATGTCCTTGGTGCTCACTTTCGAGAACTAACTACATTAGTTATCTATGATTGAATTAATAAATAGAAAATAGACCCATTTGAATGAAAATATATTTCAAACCTAAATGAATCTTTAAACCATGCTACAACTGAGAGGTATCCCAAAGTTATAGTTTCCCATAGGTATCATAAACATTCTTTCATTCGAGTACCTATCAGATCTGAAGTCTGACAATTCTTTAAAATAAGCAACTACTACAGAGCTCATCTTCTTTTCCAAATTCCTATTGAAATCAAAATTATGAAATAACTCTTTAGAACAGGTCCTTTCTAGAATAAATAATTTGCTTCTAGTTCGCATAAGCATGCTTGTAGAACATTGTTTAAAAACCCAAGAATCTAATTGAGATCTGTAATCTACTAAGTAAATAGTATATGAAATATTGCATCTACATGAATTTTGTACTTGCTTATATATATAATAGCATGCTTCTTCATATATTTATGATTTCAAAGTATAATTTGTTTTTTGAGAAATGGCCAAAACAAATTCAGAACTGTCTAGCTCTACATGAACACAAACAAGCGTATCTGTTGACTCTATGGTTGCATCCTAAAAAACATGTAAAATTATGAATGGGTATGGTCAAACATGATATGAAGAAGGTATTGAGGTGTGTGTAAGTCTATGAGAAGATTTAAGACTTTATTATCTACTGTGTAACTATAAAACTTTATACTTTTAAAATAATTTTTTGTGGTGTTGAATTACAAAGGTGGGAATTATTTAGATAAGAATACATACCAAAAACAAGGAGAAATATTAGTAATAAGAATGAGAGGAAAGACAAGACAATTAAAAAGAAACAGTGCATATATATTACAACACTTTCTTTCAGAGTCTGGAAAATTAAGATGGAGAAGAACACACATGATTGAAAACTTATTGTCGGTGTAACAAATAATCATGCAGGTCTACCCCACCACCCCCTCTCTAACAATAACACATTTAATGAACTTGGTGGCATTCATCCTCCATCTAATTCTTATATATGTCCCTTCTCCTTCTTTTCTCCTCCATCATATAGATCTCAAGTCTAGACACTCAAAGACAAAGATGTCTCCAATTGGGTTATTCACAAAAGTGACGACAATGGACAATCCAATTGAATGTCCTTGAGGGTGCATTTGTAGAGGAGTCTCTCACACTCCTATGGTACAACCCTTGTTGCTAGGTGTGATGTTGTGCCAAGAAACATCCATCTTTCTCTGATCCTTTTATCCACTTTTGTATATTTTTTTGCTTTATCCAGTTAAGAATTTAGATCTACTAGTACAAGGTATTTATATCTCAATGCTTGCTACAAATTCATTTTATTATGTTGGTGGTTTTGTTATTATTTTTATCTTAATCCCAATTTATCCTTTTTAACATCGGAAAATATTTCATTTGAATTTTGATTTTTCCTATACATACATATTATACACACACCATCATAAATACACATCATTGTATATATAACACATATACACACATATACTACATATAAATATGTATATGTATGTATACATCATTTATTAATGAGTGCATCACACATATTTTGAGGTCTATACCTCAATGCATTGCAGCTAATGTCTCATAACACAAAGACAAAAATGATTATTATGCCTCATTCACTTACAAACCTTGCTAGATCCTACCTATACACCTATAAATGTGCCTATATGTCGTTCTATATTAAGAAACAATTAGATGCAATATGTGGAAAATAAAATGGACAGTTAAATTGATTCTTTTAGACAAAATCACACTCATCTTGGGACTAAATTATAATAGGGAAAACATACTTAGGCATATTTATATAATTGTAGATAATGGATTACTCTAAATCCCCCCCTTAAGATAGAGCATGAATAATGAATAATTCTAACACTCCTCTAAAGTTGAAGCATGGCTGATCTTATTTATCCTCTGAATACCCCCTCACACACACCATAGATAATAAGAGAGTGGTAGTAGGTGGACAATGGTAGGGATTAGGGAGTCCCTTTAAAAATCGATTGTAGTACTATTGGGCAGTATTCGGGCTCAAAAGGTCTATAATATAATGATTTTTAAGGAAAAGATGTGTCATGAATCATGTAGATATAGGCAAGGTTGAAGACAATTTCTAAATGGAAGTGGTTGAGAAACACCACTAAATATTCAACATGTAATAACAACAAGACAACTACATATGTAATAGAAGCTATATTTTAGGTAGAGGTAATGGAGCAGTAGGGGAGGACTGGGCCAATGTAGGGTGTAAGCATTTAGCCAAAATAGATCGATGTGGGTGGCGATGATGAGCACTAGGTAGTTGTCTAATGGCAAGTTAAGGGTCTAGTATTTGTCGAGGCATCCTTCTTGTTGTTCTAGCAGTCTGGTAAGGTACTCCCCAAATGAATGTGAAATGTGAAGTTGGACTTCTCCCTTCTTAGGATCCTACAATAGTTGCTCGACGCGCCACACGATGTCAGTCACATGCAGCGGGTGCATGGAGGAACATCTGATTCCAGCCTTGTTGGTAGTTGATCAACATGACTTGATCTGGTCTTATGTCTAAAAAGGGGTGGGTTTTCAGCAGTGATGAGAAGGTCAGGTTTTGGCCTTAGGCTAGAGGTTGTAAGTCATGACATACCATAGATTTCAATGGAATCAATGGGAGCTAATAATGGAGAGGACGTCCTCGACACCTTCATCTCCAATGTTGAAGTACCACATAGCCAAGGTAGGAAGCCTTAGGATGGTCCTAAGGGCCTCTTCCTTAGTTGGGTCATCTAACAAGAATGGGTGGTCGTCATCGATGACCACAAAGGATTTGGCATTGACATGGCCTTTGTAGTCATTATGTGGACACAAGCTACGTGATGAGTGCCACTAGGGAAAAACAATGGTTATTGCACACATTAATTTCATAGAGTGCTTCTTGAAGAAATCCTCTCCTTCCCCTATTCTCTATCCTTGAAAAGTTTCTTTAAAATGCACCCCTCCTTCAAGATGTGTGATACTTGACAACATCCTAAGCAAATCATCATTCATGACCAACTGAACACTAAAAGTTGGAAGGGGCACTGCATAGATGACAACATTCTTATGCATTAATGTATAATTATTTTACCACAAGCCAGTATCAACTTGCCAACATTGCATACGGAAGACTTCTCGATCCATACCATCGAAGGCTTCCCATGTAGTACCCTCAAATGTCTCTACAACATCACATATTGGGTCTCATTCAAAACCTCACTGGGGGGGAGGGGGGGCTTCCCATGTATACCCTCAAATGTCTCTACAACATCACATATTGGGTCTCGTTCAAAACCTCACTGGGGGGGGCAAATGGTGAAGGGGACATGACATTCATAGTAATGTTGTGTAATGACCACATTTGTGCTTAAATGGTAAATTAGGGTTTACTATGAATGATTACATGCTTGATTAGATTGAACATCGTTTAGACTTGATTAATGATAGTAGATCAATTGTGATGTTTCAAACCTAAGAAGAAACTCTAACTATGATTTTAGTTTGAAGAATTAGGGTTTGAGAAATGTAAACCCTAATCGACAAAAATAAGGGTTTTGATAGTACATGAATATGGAATTTGATCAGGATAGCAGTGTGGTAAATGATTTTTCATATTTTATACAAATTTTGGATATGATATGTATAACTCAATCATGCATATTGGACAAAAATTTCAGAATATTTGAGTGTTCTTTGAATGTGGTTCTTAGTCAAACTATACTTCGACCAAAATGTTGATAGAGTGATTTTTAGTAGTGTAGTGTTTTATTTTTATTTATTTATTTGTAATTCCAAATGATCTGAAATTTTAAATGAAGATATAAAACTCAATAATTAACAAATGATAAATTTTTATAATTTTTGGATTTGTTTATACCTTATCAGTAAATGAATTACAGTAATATTTTTATGACAAAAAATTCAGCTAAAATAAGAGAAAGTATAGTGAGGGGTCAATGTGCAATTGACCCAAATAGTTCAATTGCTCTATATAGTCAACCTAACACACAAGGAGATCTCATAATTTGTGATTCAATCTAGAGAAATGAAATCCTATAGACGGAGGGAGAGTTAGGGTTTGAGAGGAGAAAGTGATGGAGATGTTGACCTAGGGTTTTACGGTCCGAGGAATGATGAAATCGTGTAAGTTTAGCTTCTTTGGATATAGTTTCATGGTGAATCTTCTTTCAGATGTCAAGATTCCGTCCCTCCCCTGATTAGATTCAAAATCATATCAAATCAAGTCCTTTTCTCACTCTTTCTCTCCTAATCTTCAATTCTAGGGTTTCTGAGTTGAAAGGAAGAAGAATCGGGTGAATTGCTACGGATTTGATATGAGATCAAAAATTTTAGGGATGAGCTGCATTTTTAAGGTGTTTTCACACCTTAGGGTAAGTGAGAACTTCCTTTAAATAGTATATTCCACGAAAATTAGTTAAATCATCCATAATCTTTAATTGCTTAGTATGCGACTACAAACCCTGAATTTTCTATTTGATCTAAGTTGTTGCAAAATGAAATGAAATGGAATCTTCAACTATTTGGATAAATTTTAGATGATAAAATCATATTAGAAATGTTTACAATACATCCTAATGAGAATTTCCTAAGTATTCACAGAGGTTATAAGAGTAAACTGAAATATAGGGAATTTGTCTATGATTGAAATTTGTTGTATAATTAAATAGAGAAATGTGTTTATCTGGATTCCCTTAGTTATGAATGATTATTTATCTAGATTCATAGTACATATATGTCAGATACTATCTTAGATTTTATTTAAGGAGAATAGTGTTTGTTTGATATCTCAGTAAAGAGGGTGAAACCCTAGATGCGAGGAAAGTTGGATATTTGCAAATAGATATCGTGAAATCTATTTGAACGGATTTTCTTGACATGATAGAATTTATTTATTCAATTTTATTATTGATGCATGTTATCTCAGTGAATGGCATGAAAACTCAAATTCAGCTCAGTTCTAAGGTTTCATACATATATTGATTTTATATGATTTGTTGATAGTACTTTTTATTCAGTGAATGTTTATGTTGCATGAAATCCTTATGAGAGCCATGTGATAAGTGAATGAGGAAAATGAAACCCTACGGACAGGGTGTTCAATGAATTAAGCTTTGTGATTACCATGTACTCAGTATGAGATGTGGTGATGCTTAACAGTTCAGTTGTGGTAAATATTATCAGATGGTCTATGAAACAAATGGTTTACAGAGCTAAACTAAGATATGTAATATGATGATTGAATTGTAAATGTAAAAAGTAAATTAGACATGTAGATGCCCTGAACACCGTAGATTCCCAATGAGAGGTCTGCGTCGTAGGGATGAAATGACTAACCCTGGCAGTGTCCAGTATACGGGGGTTAGAACGTACTAACATGTGGTACGGGGGACGAAGCCCTAGTGGAAGTCTCCTTAATATACATCATGTAGTTTCTAACATCAACTAGAGGTCCTGGTGGCACTAGAGTACAAAACATCCAATAGGTGGCTTGACTCTCCGCCTGTGTGCTCAGGTTAGAGGAGGAGTCTAGTTTTTACGGCATAATAGGTGTGTCGAGGCCATAGAGCCATTTTCCTATTACAGACCAGTGACATTGTCAAACTTAACATTCCCGAGTGTGTCAGCTAAGTCTTATATAGTGAGATCATAGTTCGCTACGAGTCTTTATATGTAGAGTACACTGCATATGATTAGGGCATAAGATAAAATATGATAATATAAGTTTAAAGAGTTTCTTATAAGTAAGAAGAGTTAAGAAAGATTTGATTTCAGTTTTGCAGCAGTTGTTTTTTAAATGTAATATTGAATATAGTGAGGATTATATTTCCATTCTTGTTTATTTCTAATAATGTAGGCTTCAATGTTATTAGTAAGTTTTTTTATATCTAATCTTTTAATTTGAAATTACTATCTTGTTTCATTTCAATTATCCAAGAATGATAAATGTTTGATTCAGTACTTTAGACTGCATTATTGTTTTACTCATTCACTAAGCGAGTAGGCTCACCCCTCTACTCAAAATTTTTAGGGAAACCACATGGACTTGAACATATCATTACATCAGGGTAGATCTGCCACAAGAGTTAAGTCTGAGTATAGTTAAATTCAGTTGGTCCTTGTCACTTTAGATCCTTGTAAAGAAATAAGAGAAAGTTGTTAATGACGATGTATAACATTATTTATCTTTTAACAATATATGTGAATCAGCAAGTCTTATGTGCTTAAAGGTATGAGAAACATAATGAATGTTCATACATGTATTTTTACTGTTGAAATCAGATTAGAGAAATTGATGTTTAGATTCCCTTGTAAAGTTAGTTTATGTGGTTCAATGTGAGAAAACAAAGAGTTTGAAAAAAAAGAAAAAATTAAGGGTAGTCTTTGTATTACGTTAAATCCTCAATTTATGTCATAATCTCATGATTAGTGGTAATTGTGAGATCGGGGTGTAACAACTTAGTATCAGAGCTTAGGCTGAGTCGTCAGGGACCATTAGGATAGAAAGTTAGAGTTATAAGTGTGGCAGATAGGAGATGATGTGTCTATAGCTATGAGAGGTATGAGTATTTAGATACCCTGGCCCGGTATCTGAATACTTAGGTTGACCAATATCAAGCTACTTTGTCTATTCTTCTCTGAATGCCCTGGCTAGGCATGCAGTGGAAAGATGGGCTAGAGAGAAACCCTAAAAATATTAGGGTTAGAAGACTAGAAAGAAATAAATGGATTGAGCATAAGAATAGAATGTGATGCAACTCTTGTTTTATATTGGTGCTATGATTGGAAATCAATAGAAATGCTTATGTATGAATTCAGATTATTAGTTTGTAGAATGTATATGGTTCTTTAGTATTGTTGTGTATCATGAAGTGATTCAGTTATTGTTTATATTCTTTGTATCAAGTAGACCAGAAGTTATGTTTGAATAAGTTTGTCCTAAGTGGAAATTCTTTCCACATGTTTGAGATTAATAGGAGTTAGTTAATCTTGAGTAACTCTTGGCTTCAGGACTGCAGGTTCGGCCTGATCCGGATGACAAGATGTGTTATTGGGATCTAATGGCTCCTATTAACAATATAATAAGAATAGACTCTGAATAAATTAGACCCACATCATAGTGAGAATGTACATACACTAAGATGTTGAAACATATGGGAAAGGTTATAATAGCTAAGAATTAGTTGGAACTGATATCTGAGATCCAACTTTGGGGGCTCATATGAGAGTCTTTTAATTGGGAATAAAGGAACACGACATAAGGTTCAGGTTAAGTTTAATGATTAGTATTATATGAACTTTAAATATGAAATATGGAAAAGATATGCGAAAAGTAGGTAAGGTCCAAGATAGTAAGAATCAATCATGAGGAATGGATCATATAATCGAGTAAAATGCTTTTATGTACTTCAAAGCAAAGGGAAAATAGAATAAAAGAGTTAAGTAGACAATAAGTACATATAAGTAAAGAGTCTTCAGAAGAGTTAAAGTAAAGAGAACTAGATGAGCATGTAAATCATAAAACTAGGATAAGAAACTTAGTTGCAACAAAGAGAAATGTTGGAAATAATGACTTGATTAAGGAATGAGGGTTATGATATAATTGAGAGCATGGAATGTATACCTTTATTAATAAGTTTAATACATTCATCCTTACTGCCTTTAGATTCTAAATCTCTATATAATAGCAAACTAGTTTCTAAAAGAAGAACAAAAGTGTAGCTAAATAAATGAATAAGTCATACAAAGGTAGACTATATTCAGAAAGGAAAAACTTGATTGAAAGAGAAACTAAGTTTGACCCATGCATGAGACATTTGATTTAAAATGAAGGATATGTAATGTATTAAACATGTGGTGAAACTAGTAGAGAGATTATTGATTTAGAATATCAACTTCACATTAGTGGAAGGATAAAAAGAAATATATGCAACATGGTATACAAGATCATACACGTAAAAGAAGAAACATGATCATAAGAGAAAACTAGAAGTTAAAGATGACATGTGGAATAGTATTATATGGTAAGGGGATTATGGAAAGTAAGGAAGGGTTTGAAACATGATGGAGTAATACAGATTGTAAAAGAAAGAGGTTAGGAGATTCAATCAAGTGCTAGTTAGTCAAGTATCCTTGTTGATAACTAACTAAACCTACATACGAGAAATGTATTAATGAATGTTTGAAGATAAGAATTATAAGTCTTAGAATCATCTTCTCTTTCATATCTTCCTTAATGAAAGCAATGTGGAAATGAAGTGATAAGAAAATGAATCATATATGATGCATAACCACCATGGTAGAGACATCTAGTGAATATAATAATGACACACAATATGATGATGAAACTCTAGTGGGGTAATTGAGAATGTAATCTATCTGAATGGCCAAGTAAGAGAAAGGAAATTCAATCAATAAGATAAAGAAGACTATAGTAAAACTTGTGAGATCTAAAGTTTGAATTTCAAATTAAGGGAGTAAAGTCACATCACAATAACATCATGCTACTGATAAGGACTCAAACACTAGAATGTTTAGAGTTTTAGTAGTTCAAGGGATGTCACTAGTGATTTGTCCTGGAATACTAGCATCTCTGTAAAATAAGATTATGAGATTTTCACTATGAGAAGTAAACTAGCACTGATAGTAATCTAGGGTTTAAATGTAGCTAATCTGAAAGGTAGATAAACAATATGGAAATGATTGAGAGCAAAGAGTAAGATATAAATTTGAAATGTAACAAGTGTGTTTTGAACAAAAGGAGAAATACAATATGAGTGAAGTGTGATATGAGGTAAACTCTTGCAGTGATAGCAAGAATGATGAATAATCTATGTGTACCTTGTATGTTTCAGTTATAGGAATGTTTAATCTACATGATTAAAATGAGAAGAATAAATAGAAAAAAGTAAGTAGTAGTGAATGAGGAGAGAGATAAGAGAAAACAATGGCTTTTAGTAATATGTGAATTTGGTTTTAGAAGTATAATTTGTTGAAGGTATATTAAGGGATGTAAATTGGTTCTATGTATGATTTCAGTGTACATGTGCAAGAAATATGTTAATTAAAGGTGTCCGATAATTGTAGTCATTCATACCAATAATCCATCTTAGTATTGTACAATTGTGGTATGGTGATATGGGTCAAATGATGATAAACAAATGGAGGGTTACCCTGAATAAGGTAGTCTTACATGTTCACTCATATGAATAGAAGGGATGATAACCATATTGTATTGATATGTAACCCTAATGAGGTATAGCTTGTTATACCTAGATTTAATATAACTAAGTGATGGTAATTGGGTATGAATAGTCCTTGAATGACTAATACAATCATGGAGTACTTTTTTACTATTGTTGAAACCCTAGTATGCTATAACCTAATGGTTACACCTTGAATTATGTGTGGGTTCATACTTGAGAATAATATGGAATGTGATGGTAATGCTTCACCTTATGCATCCATGATGCAATGGGGATGTCATGAGTAGTATTGTACAATTGATGTTGAATCTAGTCTTCCAACTCAAGATTGTTTTGATATTTGAGTAGCACAATAGTAAAATTCAAAATAACATGGTGAACTCTATTTTGTGACTTAGAGGTAACACAGAACAATAGTACATATTGAGCCGTATGAATTGAGATATTTGGATCAGATTATCAATGTTGAGGTAACACCTCAAGAGTATGATAATATTGAAATGGTTGTTTCTCTCTCTATCCTATGATTGATTGTGTCATAGAGAATTCTTTGGATATCATTAGGAACTGCTTCAGATAAGTTGTGATTAGAAAAGAAATGAAGGATTTAATGTTGAAAACTGCATTCAAGTATGAAATATAAGAATATAATGACATGTAAGATTTCAGAAGTATAAAATAAACCTTGAAAATACTTTGCTTGCATATTTATGTTTCGGGGACGAAACCTTTTTGGGGGGGAGAGAATTGTAATGACTACATTTGTGCTTAATTGGTAAACTAGGGTTTACCTAGATGATTACATGCTTGATTAGATTGAACATCGTTTAGACTTGATTAATGATAGTAGATCAATTGTGATGTTTCAAACCTAAGAAGAAACTCTAACTATGATTTTAGTTTGAAAAATTAGGCACTACAGAAAACTAGTGTATTAACGTCAAAGTTTACGACCACTTTATTATCTTGTCGTAATAAATACAGTAAAAATGACAAACAACATTTTCCGCCGTTGTTGGTGTAGGCAACAACGGCAACTTTTTTTGTCTGTCGTAAATAAACAAATTTTCCGCCATTGTTGGTGTAGGAAACAACAACAACCTTTTTGTCTGTCGTAAATAAATAAATTTTCTATCGTTAAAACTCTTCCATCATTTTTTTTATAACGAGGAACTAGGGGGAGCAAATATTAGTCCAGACCGCAAGACCAGACCAGACTGCACATTCGGTTCGGTCCGGTCTTGAACCAAATATGTAGTCGGTCTAGTCAACAGTCTTTAAAATTTGTATTTTCGTTCTTCATTCCGGTCTGGTCCAAAACCAGAAAAACCATAAACCGAGCCCTAGACCGGTTGGCTGAGTGTTTTTTATCAAATTTGTTATACCGATCCGGTGACCCACCCAGACCCAGTATCCCTAAATCCTAATTTCATTAGTCTCCCTGTGGGCTGCGGCTGTGACCTGAAGTGGAAAAGTCGACGCGACTAGGGCACCTAAGTCTGAAGTGGAGAAGCAACCGGCGGTCTTCTTCTACGGTGGGATACGATGCGCGGTGCATGATGGGCTCATGGTGCACAACGCATGACAGAAGGTCAATCTAGCAGTTGTCAACCGCAATTGCTGCTCCCAACTCAACCCTACTGTGCTAGAGCAGCTAGACGCTGCTAGCTTCGTGACTCTGTGGAGAGGGCAGTAGATTCCGATCAACTAACGACGGTGTCCCGGAATAGAATGTGAAGTGTGAAAATGACGTTGTTCTTACTGCTTACTACTTGACCTGTCTCCTATTCAACATCCAAGTGAGGAGCATCAGTCGTTCCATGTGCTGGAATTTACTGTAAAATCTCGGCTCTAGCCTATGTCTACCTGCAGGTAAATAATCCTTGACTAATTGTTGATTTTAGTTCTCTTTCTATTGGCCCTTTTTTCCCTGTTCAGCTATTTTTGTATCTTCTCACCAAAAATGATAAATACCTGGGGGTGGAAGGGGGGTTTACGGATTATTTAAAAGTTGGATTTTATCATTCCGTCAACTGTGAATTGCTTGGAGAATCTTAGCCTAATGTTTATGAATTCATAAACCCACCAGACACAAGGGTCTAAGGGGGCGCAGCTTACTTGTGATGACCAGAAGCCCCTCCCCCTCCCTTTCTTTCCTTGCTCTATTCACTACTAATATATGTATTCTTACTATTTATATTTTTACTTATTCTTTGATGGGAAGTAGGAAGAACCTGCTATGTAATTGTTGAAAATTGCCCAATGATTTTTGTTATACATTGTTGCATGCTATTTAATTACTGTCTTGATTTCTTTGAAAAATGAAACTAGAGTTCCGTTCAACTTGTTTCATTTATTATGCGGATTTTCTTCTTGCCTTCGTCGCTGCTCGGTCCTTATACAGATTTGCTCCTCAATAGCTAATGCCTTCTAAGGACCATCAGTTGTATATTGTTCTTCATAGCCGTTCCTCAGCTAGCTTCAAAGAAGAGTTGGTTTTCATCCTTGCCTCCTTGTCGGATGGCAGAGCATGATGGCTACGGGTATAGCCTACTCATTTTGAGTGAAAAAGTTGGTCTCATTCAAATGAAGGACAAGGATCAGGTTGTCCACTAGCCGTAATTTTAATTTAGACAACCTAAAACAATATGTTATCATGTTTTTTATGTTTACAATCGTTGAGTGAAAATATTAATGAAATAGAAATTTTGTGCAATGTTACAGCTGAAATTTAGAACAGCAGTAATATTCTGCAATTTCAATCTGAGCGGTCTGGTCCCGGTCCGGTCTAAACGTTAAATGGTCTTTTACTTTGGTCTTTTACTTTATGCAATAAAGTATTGTTATGTAAAAATGTGTAATAATTGTCATTTTATTGGTTTGATCAACTACATTTATTGATAGTTGATCTTCTAATTATTGTCCTTGGTGGTACAGGACAATGTCTACAAGAGGATCAAAAAATGAGAAGGATCCTAATAAGTCTAGGTCTAAGAATTATCTCTTGCCACAATAGCTAAGTGTAATTGGAAAAAGACATGTTCATAGATTGGTACTTAAAAGTACTTTACCAAATCTCAAAGGAGATAATATCCATGGTATGGATCGGTATTGTGATAGTAATTTATTGGATTTAAATAGTGGGAAAAAGTCTTTTTCTTCCAAAAAAAAGTTATTGTCTTCCACAAACATGGAATGATTCTACCTCCAAAAATGTTCCATCTCCACTAATGAGGAGTACTCCTCCACCAATTGAAAGTTCTCCCCCAATTAGAAATGTTGCTCTGCCAATTCAACACGATCCTCCACCAATTGAATCAGGTCATGTACCTCTTGAAGAATCTCCCAATCAACATGGCATGGTTGTTGAACCAATTTCCACACATTCTATTGGTGAGATATCAACATGTAAGACCCCTTCTAGTTGTTGTTGATTTGCATTAGTTTGAACTATTAACATGAACCAATTAAGTTACATGTTCTCCTAGTGTATATACACAACTGATTTCCCAATATATTTTGTTATTTAGTATCTTGTTTCTTTTTCTACTTGATGATAGGTAATGTCTTTGAAAATATAGTGAGGCGTCGAGGAAGTAACAAATGTAAAAAGGTTGCTAGACTTAAAGAAGGCATAAAGATAGATATCACATTTTATCAAGGTCGGCCAGTTGGGAAAAACCATAAGGTATGGAGTAGACGCTTGGGAATAATTATTCGTGATAGCTACATTTGCCCATTGAAGGTTCATTCATGGAATGATATCACTGAAAGACAAAAGTATGATATGTGGGAAGCAGCTGTGGTAAGTGGGATCAATTCATTTTATATTTATCTAAATTCTTAAATGTTCACAAGATAATAACATCCTTAATGCATATTTTGTTGTATAGGATAAATTTTCTAACAACAACATGAATGATTTTAAAAGCCATACAATAAAACATATGAAAGAGTTATGGGTGAAATGGAGGGCAGTAATGCATCATACCGTGAAAGGTCTAGACATGAAGCACTAATTATTAAAGAAGCCTATGCCAATTCAAGTTGATGGTGATTGGGAATGGCTTGTAAAGGAAGTTTTTCATAGTGAATGTTTATGGTAATCTCATGAGTAATCATTTTCACACTGGTACAAGTTACTTGAACTTATGATTGTGATTTCTTAGTCATATTTGTTTTATTCATAAAAATACAGGCCTTGAGTAAGAGAAACTCTAAGAATAGAGAAGGGTTGAACAAGAAGCTACTTCATCGCACAGGCAGCATGCCTCTTAGAGAAATTTCATGGTAGAAGGTTGTGTAAATATATATTTAGTACAACCTTCATTCTTCTTATTTACACAACTTATTTTGATAATGTTATAGGGGGGAAAGATGGGAATGCACCTAACTTTGGAACAATATATTTTGAGAGCCACAAGAAAGGTGATACATTAGCTAACATGGAGGTATCCCAAGTTCATGTAAGTATACTAAATGCATGATCATGTCACTATTTGTATATTTACACTACATTAATTACTTTTTCTTATAGGAAACAATTGTTAACATCCAACAAGCAGAGCCATCCCTTCATCATGTAGAGGTTGTAGAAAAAGTATATGGAGAACCACGAACAAGAAAATACATATCAGGTTATGGTGGAGGAGTGAAGCCTAGAGATGTAAGAGGACCATTCAAAACCAAGAATGCCCTATTGGATGAGCTAAAATCAAAGGTGCAAGCATTGAAAGATAAAGAGGAAACTTTTAATGTGCAAGAGAAAGCCTTGAAAGAAAGTGAAGTTGAAAAGCGTGCAACACAAAGTCATTTGAGCAAAGTGGAAAATCTACTAGAGATGATAGTCAAATATCCAAAATTTCAGCAACTTGTGCAATTTGAAGAGGAAGTTGATGGTTCAGTTGGTTCTCCGTCTATATCTGAAGACTAGTTTAAATTAGGTACAAGGTTAATTTCATTTACGAGATGAATATTAGAAATTGTTATTGTTACAACCCCAATTTTTAGGTTCATTTGGTGAGAAATGTAATTTCTCATATTAAAGATATTTGAATGAATAATGATATAATTTGGGTCGAATAAATGGATTTCGTTTACAATAGCCTTGATGTTTGTGTTGTGGGCTTTATTGGCTATTGGGCCCGAATAACAAGAAAATTCAATTAGGAAATGAATAGTTGAATATTTGAGAAAAGAAAGAGGTAGAAACCTCTAGAAGGCAAAGAGATGTAATCCAAGGATGGATTTCATGCCTCTTGGGTTCCTTGGGTACCAAGGAGTCCAAAGTTGCAAAAAGAAAGCAATAAGAAAAGAAAAGATAAATTAATTATTTCTTTATTAAGAAAGAAATTAAAAATAATGGTAAAATGTGGAAAACAAGTGGAAAAAGGTGGAATTGAGTTATCCTTAGTGGGATTTCGTATCCCAAGGATTCCTAATGTAAAAAGGGAAAACCAACGAGGAAAATTAAAGGGAAATAAAGAGAAATCCTAAAAAGGAAATATTTTAATAAGAAATCAACATTATAATGTGAAATAATGCATATTGGTGCATTTAGAAGGATAATGAGTATTCCTTAAAAAGGAATTTCGAATTATTAGTATTTCTTGGGATCCAAGGAGTCCCAATCAAGGAAAAGAAAGAGAGAAAAAACAAATAAAGTCAAATATGAGGATAATATGATGTGTAATTAATTAATTTCATGGTTTTCTTAAAGAAGTAGTATTTTCTACTAAAGGAAACCATATTTTCGTGCCAATGGGACAAAAGGAAAATACAAAGAGAGTGAAAGAAATAATTCTCGTATTTCTAAGTATCCATGAGATAAGGAATATCAAGGAAGAAAAAGGAGAGAGAGAATATTGCTTCTCTTTGAAGGAATTGACTTCCTACTTGGAAAGGGACTCTTAGACTCATGGATAACCCACCTAGGGCTTCGTACCCTCCTCTATAAAAGGTTGGGACCTCTGGGGCGAGCCCAAGGAAATCCTTGCATCCCTTCCTCTCTCATCTCCCTCTTCCTCTACATCCTTTTTCATTCAAAACCCTAGCAGGGTAAAGCAAAGTGATCTTGGCACAACAAGGAGACCAAGTGGGATTACAATGGAGGCTGGATGTGCCCCGAGGTCAGAGCAAGACCTAGCCAGCATCGCCATGCCCTAGATATAGCGCCTTAGCAGCAGCATGGCTGTACATGGTGGCTTCTTCTTGCGGGAAACCTTGCCAATCTCGGCCATCTTGGCCATGCTTTAAGGGTTCTCTGAGTGCGCCCTGGTACGGCGGAGGTAGGGAAGTGGTTGGTGTGAAGCTTCAGACCTTGGAGAGGGAGGAGCAGCCCTGTAAAGAGCCATCCTCGGTGGCTGTTGTTGCTGGTCAAAGGTAGGAGATGAACCAGGGGTGCTTGATGCTTCTTCCCCTCCGCGGGCTGAGGAAGTGCTTCACTTAACCAAGGGTAAACGTGTAATTGCATTATGTTTACAATCAGCCAACGTGCATGGAAACTGATGACATGGCATCCTCCGATTGGCCAAGTAAGTGAAATCTTACTAAATTCGTAATTAAATATTGGTAACTCCAATTAGGACAAGTAATATATGAAACTTGATCCTCAGAACGAGAGGAACACAGAAATTATTGTTGAGGTATAATTTCGTTTTCTATTCAAAA
The DNA here is from genome assembly GCA_963693085.1 of Alisma plantago-aquatica. NCBI lineage: Eukaryota > Viridiplantae > Streptophyta > Magnoliopsida > Alismatales > Alismataceae > Alisma > Alisma plantago-aquatica. The sequence continues at coordinate 627,062,650 of OY856409.1, forward strand.
AGTATATCAAGATGCAATCTTTAGTAGTTTAATCAATGAAAAATCCTAGCCTTTGATGATTAAGGAATTCAAAAGGGGTTATGTCGGTGTTTAAAATAGATATTAACATGTTGTTTATAAAAGGGCATATTAGATCTAAAAGGATGATCTTCATGCATAATTTGATTAATTTAGGGTTCCATATGATTTAATGAACCTTGAACCCTAATTGTGGTAAGTATGACCCTTAATGATTTTAATTGGTCAAATTCATATACAAAACTGAGATATGATGGTTCTAATCTATTTAGGGTACAAAAGTCCTTAATTCTGGATAAATACCCTAAAAGTAGTGATTAGGGTTTTCTCATGAATAAAAGGTAGGAGTGATGGTAAAACGAGTTCATATGTTAATTAAACCATAATGAACTTTGAATTAAAGATAAATGCATATAATGATCTTGTCATGGATTAAAAGGATAAAATTAGTAGCTTTAATGTAAAAGAAGCTTAATAAGAGTAATTGATGGTTAACGGTACTCCGAATCTGAGAATAGGGTTATATGTGGATAAGATAACTTTAATATTGAAGAAAAGAAGAGATAATAAGGGTTTATGAGTAATGGTATAAAATTAGGGTTGAAATAGTAAAAGATGAAGGGAAACCCTAAAAGTGAATTAGAAACCCTAGGAAGCGAGCTAGGTTTAATAGATCTTGATGACATGAATAATAAAAAGGGAATTACATTATTATTTCAGGATCTTGTTGAAAATGCTTGCTTGCTTGGATTCTTAATTGCATGGATATTTTTGTTCAAATCATCAGATCAGGTATGTGGTTACGCTTATGAATAATCATTTTAGTTTCACGACGATTCCCGAACGTGTTTATCGGTTGCTTGAAAATAATTGTTGGATGCCATTTTATTTCATGCAACTATAAAGTGACTATGATTATCACCATGAATATGTATATATAACTGGCTAGATCCGAATCCACCTCTGTGGCTTGTTGAGGCTAAAAAGGGGTAACCTAGAGAAAGGTCTAGGTTATCGTGGGTTAGAAATTTGGCTACCAAGTGTAGTGCCATGAGACCCTTTAGCATGCCATGAGTTAAGGAGTGGGCTACCTACGGGTAGTGCCATGTGACTCAACCCTAGAAACTGGTTCATCTATAGGTGGGACCATGAGGGGTTTAATGGGGATCTACTATAAGGAAAGTAGCATCCAGGTCCACTGTAGGGACAGCGTAGAAGATAGGGAATGAATGGATCACGCAGTTATATCTAAAACGTAAAATTGTTTGTTAAGTGATAATTGGCTGCAATACATTGTTATGAATAATTGCATGATTATTGTTTCCCCCAAAGAAAAAATAGTAAATCGTCATATTTTGAAATACATGAAGTAAAATACAAGGAGGAATTGTTAGAGTAGAATCCATAAGTGGATAGAAGTTTAGAGATCCAAGTTTTCACAGAGGTATGCAAAAGTTTTTTTTTCTTACAGCCTTTTCAGTTTAGTCTGTTAAAATTTGATAATTGTTCTTGGTTAATTGCTGAACCTTTGATCTGGAAATTATGGGTGCGGCTTCGACCTCTCAGTCTCCCTTAATTGGGGGTTATCGGAAGGTGGGGTCGTAACATTTGGTATCAGAGCGTAGGTTCCTCACTTAACCATTAATAATTATTAAATTTTACAAACTCCATAGAACCCAAGGGAGTTATTAGAGGATTATCCGAAAGATGGAGGTGTCTAGAAAAGGATCACGACCGGGGGCTGGCAATATTTTCCTCTGCACCGCTAGTCGGAATACGAGGACTCTCGGATCTGTGTGACTGCCTGGCCAAAGTCTTAGGGTATGATTCGAAATAAGATACCTTTAGGACTTTCTCATCTTATTCATCCCTTCTCAACTCAAATTCTGTTACGGACCTTAATGATTAGGGTTTCCTCTCTTCTCCTCACCCTCTTGAGGTATGGGTAAGGTTAATAGGGTCTAAAGGAATCCTCCACCAAATTAATGAAAAAGTATGTAAATAAGATGGCATGGACATAAGCTTAATAGATTAAGCGTAAAGGAATAGATACATGCTTAGGTCGTATGACATAAGTTGTCATATCCTCAGAATAGACCTGAGGCTAGACCTTCTTGTCAGGAGGATAAGTAAAGAGAGTTAGTCTTGGAGATAGAGATCTCCATTACAAGTAGAGACCTGGCACATCCTCTAAGGATGATGATAACCCTAACCCTAAGTGGAGGTTAGAGAGAGATAGCATGATGAGTTAGACCAGGTGTTTGGATGGACATGCCTTAGATAACATATGAGCCATGAGAGGTGGGATGACCTAGTACCTCTGGCGACCCAACCCTGGGAAGGGTCGTGCATTTAGAGTGAAGGATAGCTCCTTAATTGATGAGGTTAGAGAAGAACCCATGGAAACCCCATGATCTTATATGAGAATGGTATAGTAGACACCCATAGTACGTCAGTGGTATGAGAAGTAGGTTGAAACCCTGGCTAGGAAAGTACGAGGGAATAGCCTACGAGATAAGCGTAAAGAGTTAGGGATAACCATGAGAAAACATAGGCTTCACCCATGTAGAGGTATGCTTGTGAGCTTGATCCCTCTTGGAGAGAGAGCCTCTCATAGTAAGGTTGAATGGGGAGTTAGCTCTAGAGAGAGCTGGAACCAAGCAAGAAGGTTGGAAGCCTAAACCCCGAGGTATGAGGAACAGTAGGGAGTCGAGGATGATGCAACCTAAGTGGATGATAGTGGTTTCCTCATGCATGATCCCTGGAGGCTGATGATATCCTGGTTTCCTTTAGGGGAACCAAACCCTAGAGAGAGGATGATGCTCCTGGTACTTATGTGCCTATGGTATATGTAACATCCCTACCCTGGGTTATGAATTAACCCTAGGTGTTTTGCCTAAAATATGTAATTAAATCCTTGTGATTATCTTTTGGCATGTAAATAAGTTCCTAAGGAACATACATTTTCATTTCTGTCCTTTTTAAACAATGATTGTAGTATTGTTTGGTAATAAAGGGACCTATGTGCAAATTACCCAATTAGAGGGGTTAACTTGCAAATTACACAGGTTAAGATGTTCCTCTAGTAAAGAGACATCATATGAAGGAATATGATTAGGTATGATGGATTTCCCGAGTTTGGGCACCAAGGTGCAGCTCGTGGAGCAATCCTTGTGCTTAAACCCAAATTTTGGTGTAAAGTGCAATTTACCCAAAATGTGGGGTGCAACTTGTACTATATACTTTCTAGAATATCTTTTATGACTCTTGACATCTTTTAGAGAAGAAAGGATGAGAGGGGATCTTCTATTAAATAATTAGATAAGAAGGATGATCTTTGTAGTGAAAACACCTAGTATGAGTAAGAAGACCCTTCATATATATATATATATATATATATATATATATATATATATATATATATATATATATATATATATATATATATATATATATATACCTTAGTGTGCATATTGGTTTTCTTTACCCTTAGATCTTGAGTTTTGATGGGCTTTGATTAAGTTTTGATAGCTTGAACGTGCCTTAGAAATAAGGAGGGATGTGGATGAGAATTACATGCTTTAGAGGTCCTTATGGTGAAAATCAGCCTAAACTATATAAGCACCTTTCTTTCCAAACCAAGAAAACGTTTCCCTTCACTTCCTCACTTCTTATCTTTCTCAACCGACCAAGGCAAAGCTCTGGAGCTCAGGGAAACGACCAACCTGTTCTAAGGTAAGAAAGCACCATCTTCTAGCTTGAATTCATGGGGGAAATCCTAGTATAAGGTTGGTTTCATGGTTAATTTACTTAGCTTTCTCTTCCTAGACGATCCTTCCCAACCTTTCTTGAAGAAACAACCTTGGATGACCTGTGGAGCTCAAGCCACCATTAAAGTTTCGAAGCTTGGAAGCTTGGAAGCTCTAGGAACCACGTTTGAGGCGGGTTTTATAACTCTAACTCTTAGCTTTGTTATGCATATCTTTGTTCTTGTTTTTATGATTAGTTCTTCTTCTACCTCCCTTCTTCCTTGCTCTTTTGCAAGCAAAACGATGGAGGAACCGACCTGAACAGAGGTTGAGGATGATGGGTGTGGATTCCTAGGTCACTTTATGAAACGACCTTGGACCCTTTTGGTCCAAACGGGTGCAACTCTTTTAAGGTTAAACAGGTTCAACCCGTTTGATCTCAAACGATCCTGCAAGATCGTTTGGATCAAAACGACCCCAAGACCGTTTCATAGGGTTGAAAAAGGTATGACTGTTTGAGGGTCTGTTCATAATGTATTGAATTTCTTTCCTACAAAGAATTATAATCTAATTCCTAACCAATTGAGAGTTGAAGGCACTTCAACACCCTAACCCTAATCGGGTTGAAATTGCTGATTTTAATTATAGATCTTGTTGAGTTTTGGGTTGGAGGATCCAAACGGGTTCAAACCCATTTTGGGTTCACCCAAACGGTCTCACACTCGTTTAGTGACACCCCAAGACCGTTTTGAGGTCTAGGGTTAAGGAAAATTGATCAATTGTAGGTCCAATTTCAATAGGTTGAAGAATTGATAAAAGTGCTGATTTTAGACCTAATTAGGGTTCAATCCTAATCAAATCAACTTAGATTTTGGTCAAACTTTGGGCAAACGGTCTCAAGACCATTTGGAGGTCATCCAAACGATCTCAAGACCGTTTGGGCCAAGTTTGGGCCCAATTGGAGTTCAATTGATGGGCTCAATTACAAATTGTTTCACATTGTTGAGAATTGATGATTAGCCGATTGGAAACCCTAATTGAGTTAGACTTAACCCTAATTGGCTTTCAATTAGGGGTCAATTTGGAGTCCAATTGATTGAGGCTCATTCTAATTGACTCAATCTGTAAGTGATTAACATGGCTTTGGCTAATTAAAGGCTTCAACATAGGAAACCCTATTCAAACATAACCTATGTGTCACCTTTTATGTTCATACGGTTTGGACCCACTCGTTTCACCTCAAATGGGTTCAACTCATTTCAATCCAAACGGGTTCACACTCGTTTCAATCCAAACGGGTTCACACTCGTTTCAATCCAAACGGGTTCACACTCGTTTCAATCCAAATGGGTTCACACTGTGTTGTCTAGTCTTATAGTCAGAATAGTCTTATGTCGTCTCTGTACACTCAGGTCCTAGGAGTTTGTTGATCTGAGAATTTTGAAATCTTGAGATTTTGTATCATGACGTATATAATCACTCGAGAAGTGATTTATCAGAGATTTAAACAGTTCATCTTACTTTTATAAAAGGAGTTTCAGGTTTTTAAGATCTCATTTTCGAAAAGTTTTAATTTCTCGTGATTTTCGTATTATGCTGATTAATCGAATCGCTTCCACTATGTTTATCTTGTGTTTTGGAGATCAGAGCCCACAATTAGTGGTATCAGAGCTCTAGGTTCGCTGAGTCTACAGAGACATAGGACTTAGAGTGTCAAGTCTATCCTTAGTACTTCTTTCTTATTTAATAGAGTCTTCTGCTCCTCAGGAGAAGAAGATAATTAAGGATGTCTGGACCACAGGAGGAGTACGAGGCTGAAAGTAGTGTTGTTGCGTCTCGAGAAGGTGCAAGGAAACTAGAAATAGAGCAACCTGTGCCGGAGCCACCTTTGGAGCCACCTCAGTTTGACCCATCTGATATGGGAAACCCAGCGGTTCAGACCATGTTTGGGCAGTTTATGACTGCAATGACACATATCACTGATAGGATGCCCATGCCTGCACCTAGGGCACATGTCCAGTCTGAGGGTCAAGGTATCGGTAAAATGTTTGAGCGACTTCGTCGGGTCAGAGCAACTGAATATTTTGGAACAGTTGACCCTGCTGATGCTGATCTGTGGTTAATTGAATTGGAGAAAGCTTTCAGAATCCTTAACATCCCCGAAGGTGAGAAGGTTAGACATGATGTCTATCTTCTCAAAGGTAGTGTTGGTCACTGGTGGACCATGGAAGAGCAAAAGAGGCCTGGAATAGAGATCTCGTGGGAAGACTTTCGTCGGGAATTTGTCCGCAGATATTTTCCAAAGACCTTCCTGGACGAGAAGATCTCTCAGTTTGAGATACTGAGACAGGGTATGATGAACATTAGCGAGTATGAGGCTAAGTTCATGGAGTTGTTGCGATTCTGTCCGCATATGGCTACCACAGATGAAGAAAGGATTAGGAGGTTTGAGAAGGGTTTGAATGCCGACATGACTACTCTCGTGTCTGCACTAGAAAACTGAGAGAGATTCTCTACCTTTGCTGAGTCAGTCCGAAGGATAGAGAGATCCGTAGTCGAGAAAAGGCAAACCCAAAAGAGATATCCACAGTTCTAGGGATCTTCATCTAGAGACTTTAAGAAGCCTAGATTCTCTGCACCTACACCTCCACCACCCAGATCGAGTTCTCAAACTCAGTGGTCCCCAACTAGAGGTAGAGGACGAGGTTTACCGCCACGAGAGACTCACAGTTCAGCATCAATATCGGTCATAGGACCGCCAAGACCACAACAACTGGAGAGAAGTTGCTATAACTGTGGGAAGGTGGGACATATGATGAAGGACTGTAGGTCTAGGCCTGTCAGTGTGACACATCCTCTGAGGCAGGATCAACAGGGATCACAGAGAAGGCAGTCTCAAGGAGCAGCTAGAGGACGTGGGCAAGTGTCTCAGGCTGGATCGTCAGCACCAACTCAACCTCAGGCGACAGCGAGGTTCTATGCTATGAACCCACCAGAAGCAGTAGTCAATCCACGGGTTGTGGCAGGTCAGATGGAACTTTTATATTCTGATATGTCTAAATCATGTGTGGTATCTGTGTTGATTGACCCAGGTGCTACGCACTCCTTTGTCACTCGAAGTGTGATTCGTAATTGCAATATAACAGTTAAACATAGGGAAGATGGCTTGTTGCTTGAAACTTCATTGAGAGGATCTGTTGTTTTGCAAGAGGTATGCGCTCCCTACATCCTCTTCTTTTCTAATCATCACATTCAAGTGGATCTTATACCACTTGATATGCAAGGATTTGATATAATCCTGGGGATGGATACCTTGGAAAGGTATAGAGTTGTCTTGGGTTGTGAATCCAAGCAGGCGGTGTTTGCTGATGAGAGCAACACATGGATCTTTCAAGGAGAGAGAAAGATTCTACCCACCTATCTTGTGTCTGCTATGGTTGCTGATAAGATGATGAGGCAAGGATGTTATGCATTCTTGGCCCATGTGATAGATACCACCATGAAGAGTCCTAACCTTGCTGAAGTTCCTGTAGTCAGGGAATTTGAAGATGTATTTCCTGAAGAACTTCCAAGTATGCCACCGCCTCGAGAAATTGATTTTGAAATCAATTTGATCCCAGATACCCAACCTATAGCACAAACACCGTATAGGATGGCACCTGCTGAGTTGGCAGAACTCAAGAAACAGCTTCAAGAGTTGCTTGAGAAAGGTTTTATCCGACCAAGTACTTCGCCTTGGGGTGCTCCGGTTTTGTTTGTTAAAAAGAAAGATGGATCAATGTGATTATGCATCGATTATAGACAATTAAATAAAGTAACAATAAAGAACAAGTACCCTTTGCCGAGGATTGATGATCTCTTTGACCAGTTGCGTGGTGCAACCGTCTTCTCAAAGATAGACTTGAGGTATGGATATCATCAACTCCGTATTAAGGATAGTGACATATCCAAGTCTGCCTTCAGAACAAGGTATGGTCACTATGAGTTCACAGTTATGTCGTTTGGACTAACTAATGCACCGGCTGCATTTATGGAACTTATGAATAGAATCTTCCGACCTTTCCTCGATCAGTGTGTTGTTGTCTTCATAGATGACATCCTGATCTATAGTAGAGATGCTCAGCAGCATGAACATCATCTTCGTCAGGCTCTAACTTTGCTAAGACAACATAAGCTATACGTTAAGTTTAGCAAGTGTGAGTTCTGGATGACGGAGGTATCTTTTCTTGGACATGTGATATCTGCCTCGGGTATTCATGTTGACCCTAAAAAGGTAGAATCTGTTCTACAGTGGGAACAACCGAAAACACCGACGGAGATTCGAAGTTTCCTAGGGTTAGCTGGCTACTACCGAAGGTTCATTAAGAACTTCAGTTCTATAGCCTTACCCTTGACAAAGTTGACCCGGAAAGATGTTTCTTTTGTCTGGAGTGATAAGTGTCAACAGTCTTTTCAGCTGTTGAAGGAGAGGTTGACAAGTGCACCTGTACTTGTTCTACCTGAGCCAGGAAAAGGATATGTAATCTTTTGTGATGCCTCCAAGAATGGACTTAGATGTGTGTTGATGCAGGATAAACAAGTGATTTCTTCTGCTTCTCGACAACTTAAGAAACACGAGGAGAATTATCTGACACATGATTTAGAGTTAGCTGTTGTGGTTCATGCCTTGAAAATCTGGAGACATTATCTTTACGGAGAAACCTTCCAGATTTTCACAGACCATAAGAACCTTAAGTATATCTTCTCTCAGCATGACCTTAACATGAGGCAACGTCACTGGATGGAGTTAATCAAGGATTATGATTGTACAATAGATTACCATCCAGGAAAGGCCAATGTAGTTGCAGATGCCTTGAGTAGGAAATCAGCAACATCATCCTCTGATAGGGCACAATTAAACTCTTTAGTATGCCCTAGGAGAGATATGCTTATCTCCTTAAGGCAAGACAATGTACAGATGAAGGTGTCATGGATTGCCGGGTTGTTGGCTGAGATGCATATCAAACCCACCCTAAGAGAGCAGATTAAGGAGGCACAGCAAGTTGATGTTGTAGTTCAGCGGATCAGATCTGAGTATGGTGATGAGAAGCGGGAAGGTTTCATGAATCAGATGATCAGGTGGCATGCTATCATGGGAGGATGATAGTACCAGATGTAGATAACCTGAGGAAGTTAGTCCTGGAAGAAGCTCATTCTTCATTGTATGCTATGCATCCAGGAAGCACCAAGATGTATCGAAACTTGAAAGATATGTATTGGTGGCCTGGTATGAAGAAGGACGTAGCTGAGTTTGTTCTGAGGTGTCCAGTGTGTCAGCAAATTAAAGCTGAACACCAGAAGCCTGCAGGAACAATGCAACCTTTACCCATACCACAGTGGAAGTGGGATCATGTAACCATGGACTTTGTTGTTGGTCTACTTAGAACAAACAAAGGACATGATTCCATTTGGGTAATTGTTGATAGGTTGACTAAGACAGCGCATTTCTTACCTGTCAAAACAACCTATTCTGCTGAAAGGCTATCCCAGTTATATGTTCAAGAGATAGTGCGTTTGCACGGAGTTCCTGTCACCATAGTTTCTGACAGAGGTCCTCAGTTCACAAGTCGTTTTTGGGAGCAGCTTCATAGGGCACTAGGCACCCAGTTAAGGTTTAGTACAGCCTTTCATCCACAAATGGATGGACAGTCAGAAAGGACTATACAAACCTTAGAAGATCTGTTGAGAGCATGTGTTCTCCAGTTCATAGGAAGTTGGGATCTGCACCTAAGCTTGATAGAGTTTGCCTATAACAATAGCTATCAACATAGTATTGATATGGCACCTTATGAAGCCTTGTATGGTAGACATTGTAGATCACCCTTATGCTGGTATGAGACTGGTGAACATCAATTGTTAGGTCCTGATCTTGTGCAGCAGACTACAGAAAAGATTAAAGTAATACAACAACAGATTAAGATTGCACAAGATAGGAAAAAATCTTATGTTGACAAGCGTCGTAGACCGTTGGAGTTCCAGGTTGGAGACAGAGTGTATCTCAAGGTCTCGCCTTGGAAAGGAGTCCTTCACTTTGGAAGGAAAGGGAAGTTAGCTCCTAGATTTATAGGGCCTTATCCAATCATTGAACGGGTTGGAAAGGTAGCCTATAGACTAGAGTTACCACCAGAATTACAAAAACTACACCCTGTGTTTCACATTTCTATGCTAAGGAAATGTCATCCCGATACTGAGTCAGTTCTACAACCTATGGAAGTAGAATTGAATGAAGATATAACTTATGAGGAAGGACCGGTGTCAATCCTTGATAACAGAATTAAAAAGCTAAAGAAGAAAGAGATAAGTCTTGTAAAAGTTCCCTGGAATCACCGTGGTGTTGAAGAATCCACTTGGGAACTAGAGGAAGATATGAGAAGGAAATATCCTACTCTTTTCTCTTAATATGTTTTATCGATTTCGAGGATGAAATCCTTGTAAGGGGTGGATAATTTGTGACATCCCTGACCTAGGTTATGAATTAACCCTAGGTGTTTTGCCTAAGATATGTAATTAAATCCTTGTAATTATCTTTTGGCATGTAAATAAGTTTCTAAGGAACATACATTTTCATTTCTGTCCTTTTTAAACAATGATTGTAGTATTGTTTGGTAATACAGGGACCTATGTGCAAATTACCCAATTAGAGGGGTTAACTTGCAAATTACACAGGTTAAGATGTTCCTCTAATAAAGAGACATCATATGAAGGAATATGATGAGGGATGATGGATTTCCCAAGTTTGGGCACCAAGGTGCAGCTCGTGGAGCAATCCTTGTGCTTAAACCCTAATTTTGGTGTGAAGTGCAATTTACCCAAAATGTGGGGTGCAACTTGTACTATAAACTTTCTAGAATATCTTTTATGACTCTTGACATCTTTTAGAGAAGAAAGGATGAGAGGGGCTCTTCTATTAAATAATTAGATAAGAAGGATGATCTTTGTAGTGAAAACACCTAGTATGAGTAAGAAGACCCTTCATATATATATATATATATATATATATATATATATATATATATATATATATATACCTTAGTGTGCATATTGGTTTTCTTTACCCTTAGATCTTGAGTTTTGATGGGCTTTGATTAAGTTTTGATAGCTTGAACGTGCCTTAGAAATAAGGAGGGACGTGGATGAGAATTACATGCTTTAGAGGTCCTTATGGTGAAAATCAGCCTAAACTATATAAGCACCTTTCTTTCCAAACCAAGAAAACGTTTCCCTTCACTTCCTCACTTCTTATCTTTCTCAACCGACCAAGGCAAAGCTCTGGAGCTCAAGGAAACGACCAACCTGTTCTAAGGTAAGAAAGCACCATCTTCTAGCTTGAATTCATGGGGGAAATCCTAGTATAAGGTTGGTTTCATGGTTAATTTACTTAGCTTTCTCTTCCTAGCTGATCCTTCCCAACCTTTCTTGAAGAAACAACCTTGGATGACCTGTGGAGCTCAAGCCACCATTAAAGTTTCAAAGCTTGGAAGCTTGGAAGCTCTAGGAACCACGTTTGAGGCGGGTTTTATAACTCTAACTCTTAGCTTTGTTATGCATATCTTTGTTCTTGTTTTTATGATTAGTTCTTCTTCTACCTCCCTTCTTCCTTGCTCTTTTGCAAGCAAAACGATGGAGGAACCGACTTGAACAGAGGTTGAGGATGATGGGCGTGGATTCCTAGGTCACTTTATGAAACGACCTTGGACCCTTTTGGTCCAAACGGGTGCAACTCGTTTAAGGTTAAACGGGTTCAACCCGTTTGATCTCAAACGATCCTGTAAGATCATTTGGATCAAAACGATCCCAAGACGGTTTCATAGGGTTGACCAAGGTATGACCGTTTGAGGGTCTGTTCATAATGTATTGAATTTCTTTCCTACAAAGAATTATAATCTAATTCCTAACCAATTGAGAGTTGAAGTCACTTCAACACCCTAACCCTAATCGGGTTGAAATTGCTGATTTTAATTATAGATCTTGTTGAGTTTTGGGTTGGAGGATCCAAACGGGTTCAAACCCGTTTGGGGTTCACCCAAACGGTCTCACACTCGTTTAGTGACACCCCAAGACCGTTTGGAGGTCTAGGGTTAAGGAAAATTGATCAATTGTAGGTCCAATTTCAATAGGTTGAAGAATTGATAAAAGTGCTGATTTTAGACCTAATTAGGGTTCAATCCTAATCAAATCAACTTAGATTTTGGTCAAACTTTGGGAAAACGGTCTCAATACCGTTTGGAGGTCATCCAAACGATCTCAAGACCGTTTGGGCCAAGTTTGAGCCCAATTGGAGTTCAATTGATGGGTTCAATTACAATTTGTTTCACATTGTTGAGAATTGATGATTAGCCGATTGGAAACCCTAATTGAGTTAGACTTAACCCTAATTGGCTTTCAATTAAGGGTCAATTTGGAGTCCAATTGATTGAGGCTCATCCTAATTGACTCAATCCGTAAGTGATTAACATGGCTTTGGCTAATTAAAGGCTTCAACATAGGAAACCCTATTCAAACATAACCTATGTGTCACCTTTTATGTTCATACGGTTTGGACCCAAGTAAGTTCACACTCGTTTCACCTCAAATGGGTTCAACTCGTTTCACCTCAAATGGGTTCAACTCATTTCACCTCAAATGGGTTCAACTCGTTTCAATCCAAACGGGTTCACACTCATTTCAATCCAAACGGGTTCACACTCGTTTCAATCCAAACGGGTTCACACTCGTTTCAATCCAAATGGGTTCAACTCATTTCACCTCAAATGGGTTCAACTCGTTTCACCTCAAATGGGTTCAACTCGTTTCACCTCAAATGGGTTCAACTCGTTTCACCTCAAATGGGTTCAACTCATTTCACCTCAAATGGGTTCAACTCGTTTCACCTCAAATGGGTTCAACTCATTTCACCTCAAATGGGTTCAACTCGTTTCACCTCAAATGGGTTCAACTCATTTCACCTCAAATGGGTTCAACTCGTTTCACCTCAAATGGGTTCAACTCGTTTCATCCTAAATGGGTTCAATTAAAGGATACCTTGTTTTATGTAAACTCTAATAACATGATAGTGGTGATTTGGTTTATGTAGATCAAAGGGGACTTAACCTAACCTAATCTAAGTGGTGTAGTCATCATCTACTAGTGAGAGGAGAGAGAAAGTACCATTTATGATGGAAACTCAAGTAAAATACCTTCATTATACATGAATGTGCATGATTAGGGTATGATCCACTTATGAGAGATCATGGAAACCCTAATTATGGTAATTGGTGAATCTTGATCTTAGCTGAGGGCTTTAATGATGATGTTTCTCATGCATGGTGATGTAATGAGATTAATTCACCATGAGGTGAATAGTAAACCCTAATTCTTGGGTGATGACATATATTGTGAATAGTAAACCCTAATTGATGAAAATCAGGGAATCTAACCCTTGTAAGAATATAAGGGTACAAATCTTGATATGAACTGCTTACTATTATTAGTTGAATTAACCATGCAGGTTTCTATACATGATGGTGATCATATCCAGGTAAGGATTATAATTTCATATTCATTGGAAGCATGTTATTAGCTTTATGAATAATGACATATGTTGATGCCTAGTAAGTGGCATCTTATGAGAATGATAGGCTGTAAGAGCCATGAATATCATCAAGGTCATGCTTGTCAAATAACTTGTGATTGGACGATTGAGAAATGATAATTGATGTGAGTTAGACTTGATACATTTAGTATTCTACTTTCATAGCTGCTATGCTAATGATTAATGTTTGAAAACATGTATGATGCTAAAAGAATACTGAAATGTACCTAATAATCAAGTTTAATCATACCATGTAGAGCCCTAATCATAGATCCATCATTGTTAGAATTTAAATGATGGTGAAACAGGTTTTCCTAAGGGAACTCCTGGATCACATACTTTAGAGTATGTGGGGGAATATGGATGTGTATATCCTTACATCCTAGTGTAGGAGTTGATGTTGATGTATCTTAATCCATCAACCCTTCACTATATGTTTATACCGGGATGTTCTAACACTATTCTTCCAAGGGAATCTTTTATACCGCATCGATGAGAGATAAACATGAAATCTTTCGATGGCGAAGAGAGTGCAGAATGCCACTGTGACTCTAATAGCGAAGTGCCAGAATACCCTGGTATGCTATATTAGCAGGGACTTTAGATGTCCTGCATGTTTATCCTCATTCTGACTGAGGTAGTTGAAGGTCATGAGAATCCGGCTCTTTCGATGACCTAGTATGATACCGATGTGACTTACTAGTGATCGGTTGGAGCATGAGAGGTATACCTCATCTCCGCAGGGCATAAAGATGTTTGTAAAACATAATCAACCGCGTAGCATAACTGCTTAGGTTGAACTACGAGGAACATTGATTGATATTACATTGCTTGCTTTTAATATCCTGTTCAAGTATTAGTATACATGTTCTTCATATTCCTTAATTAAAGATGAGTTTTTGTTATCAAGCCTGCTGTGAGTAACCTAAATTACTTGCTCATGATATTCCTTTGATTGCTTCTAACAAAGTTTCTGGCGGAGAGTTATAACTCTCGCTGGGACAATTATTTAAAATTTTCTCACCCCGTAGATTTCTATCTTTAGGTGGACGTCGAGGTCGAAGGCACCGATCTGCAGGCACACAGCAGCAACAGCAGCAAATTCAGGAGCAGCAGTGACTTCAGGTGGAAACACTATGATGTCTAGTCTTGTAGTCAGAATAGTCTTATGTCGTCTCTGTACACTCAGGTCCTAGGAGTTTGTTGATCTGAGAATTTTGAAATCTTGAGATTTTGTATCATGACGTATATAATCACTCGAGAAGTGATTTATCAGAGATGTAAACAGTTCATCTTACTTTTATAAAAGGAGTTTCAGGTTTTTAAGATCTTATTTTTGAAAAGTTTTAATTTCTCGTGATTTTCGTATTCCGCTGATTAATCAAATCGCTTCAGCTATGTTTATCTTGTGTTTTGGAGATCAGAGCCCACAATTAGTGGTATCAGAGCTCTAGGTTCGCTGAGTCTACAGAGACATAGGACTTAGAGTGTCAAGTCTATCCTTAGTACTTCTTTCTTATTTAATAGAGTCTTCTGCTCCTCAGGAGAAGAAGATAATTAAGGATGTCTGGACCACAGGAGGAGTACGAGGCCGAAAGTAGTGTTGTTGCGCCTCGAGAAGGTGCAAGGAACCTAGAAATAGAGCAACCTGTGCCGGAGCCACCTTTGGAGCCACCTCAGTTTGACCCAGCTGATATGGGAAACCCAGCGGTTCAGACCATGTTTGGGCAGTTTATGACTGCCATGACACATATCACCGATAGGATGCCCATGCCTGCACCTAGGGCACCTATCCAGTCTGAGGGTCAAGGTATCGGTAAAACATTCAAGCGACTTCGTCGGGTCGGAGCAACTGAATATTTTGGAACAGCTGACCCTGCTGATGCTGATCTGTGGTTAAATGAATTGGAGAAAGCTTTCAGAATCCTTAACATCCCCGAAGGTGAGAAGGTTAGACATGTTGTCTATCTTCTCAAAGGTAGTGTTGTTCACTGGTGGACCATGGAAGAGCAGAAGAGGCCTAGAATAGAGATCTCGTGGGAAGACTTTCGTCGGGAATTTGTCCGCAGATATTTTCCAAAGACCTTCCTGGACGAGAAGATCTCTGAGTTTAAGAGACTGAGACAGGGTATGATGAACATTAGCGAGTATGAGGCTAAGTTCATGGAGTTGTTGCGATTCTGTCCGCATATGGCTACCACAGATGAAGAAAGGATTAGGAGGTTTGAGAAGGGTTTAAATGCCGAAATGACTACTCCCGTGTCTGCACTAGAAATCTGAGAGAGATTCTCTACCTTTGTTGAGTCAGTCCGAAGGATAGAGAGATCCGTAGTCGAGAAAAGACAAACCCAAAAGAGATATCCATAATTCCAGGGATCTTCATCTAGAGACTTTAAGAAGCCTAGATTCTCTACACCTACACCTCCACCACCCAGATCGAGGTCTCAGACTCAGTGGTCCCCAAGTAGAGGTAGAGGACGAGGTTTACCGCCACGAGAGACTCACAGTTCAGCATCAATATCGGTCACAGGACCGCCAAGACCACAACAACTGGAGAGAAGTTGCTATAACTGTGGGAAGGTGGGACATCTGATGAAGGACTGTAGGTCTAGGCCTGTCAGTGTGACACAGCCTCTGAGGCAGGATCAACAGGGATCATAGAGAAGGCAGTGTCAAGGAGCAGCTAGAGGACGTGGGCAAGTGTCTCAGGCTGAATCGTCAGCACCAACTCAACCTCAGGCGACAGTGAGGTTCTATGCTATGAACCCACCAGAAGCAGTAGTCAATCCACGGGTTGTGGCAGGTCAGATGGAACTTTTATATTCTGATATGTCTAAATCATGTGTGGTATCTGTTTTGATTGACCCGGGTACTACGCACTCCTTTGTCACTCGAAGAGTGATTCGTAATTGCAATATAACAGTTAGACATAGGGCAGATGGCTTGTTGCTTGAAACTCCGTTGAGAGGATCTGTTGTTTTGCAAGAGTTATGCGCTCCCTACATCCTCTTCTTTTCTGATCATCACATTCAAGTGGATCTTATACCACTTGATATGCAAGGATTTGATATAATCCTGGGGATGGATACCTTGGAAAGGTATAGAGTTGTCTTGGGTTGTGAATCCAAGCAAGCGGTGTTTGCTGATGAGAGCAACACATGGATCTTTCAAGGAGAGAGAAAGATTCTACCCACCTGTCTTGTGTCTGCTATGGTTGTTGATAAGCTGATGAGGCAAGGATGTTATGCATTCTTGGCCCATGTGATAGATACCACCACGAAGAGTCCTAACCTTGGTGAAGTTCCTATAGTCAGGGAATTTGAAGATGTATTTCCTGAAGAACTTCCAAGTATGCCACCGCCTCGGGAAATTGATTTTGAAATCAATTTGATCCCAGATACCCAACCTATAGCACAAACACTGTATAGGATGGCACCTGCTGAGTTGGCAGAACTCAAGAAACAGCTTCAAGAGTTGCTTGAGAAAGGTTTTATGTGACCAAGTACTTCGCCTTGGGGTGCTCCGGTTTTGTTTGTTAAAAAGAAAGATGGATCAATGCGATTATGCATCGATTATAGACAATTAAATAAAGTAACAATAAAGAACAAGTACCCTTTGCCGAGGATTGATGATCTCTTTGACCAGTTGTGTGGTGCAACCGTCTTCTCAAAGATAGACTTGAGGTCTGGATATCATCAACTCTGTATTAAGGATAGTGACATATCCAAGTCTGCCTTCAGAACAAGGTATGGTCACTATGAGTTCACAGTTATGTTGTTTGGACTAACTAATGCACCGGCTGCATTTATGGAACTTATGAATAGAATCCTCCGACCTTTCATCGATCAGAGTGTTGTTGTCTTCATAGATGACATCCTGATCTATAGTAGAGATGCTCAGCAGCATGAACATCATCTTCGTCAGGCTCTAACTTTGCTAAGACAACATAAGCTATACGCTAAGTTTAGCAAGTGTGAGTTCTGGATGCCGGAGGTATCTTTTCTTGGACATGTGATATCTGCCTCGAGTATTCGTGTTGACCCTAAAAAGGTAGAATCTGTTCTACAGTGGGAACAACCGAAAACACCGACGGAGATTCGAAGTTTCTTAGGGTTAGCTGGCTACTACCGAAGGTTCATTAAGAACTTCAGTTCTATAGCCTTACCCTTGACAAAGTTGACCCAAAAAGATGTTTCTTTTGTCTGGAGTGATAAGTGTCAACAGTCTTTTGAGCTGTTGAAGGAGAGGTTGACAAGTGCACATGTACTTGTACTACCTGAGCCAGGAAAAGGATATGTAATCTTTTGTGATGCCTCCAAGAATGGACTTGGATGTGTGTTGATGCAGGATAAACAAGTGATTTCTTCTGCTTCTCGACAACTTAAGAAACACGAGGAGAATTATCCGACACATGATTTAGAGTTAGCTGTTGTGGTTCATGCCTTGAAAATCTGGAGACATTATCTCTACGGAGAAACCTTCCAGATTTTCACAGACCATAAGAACCTTAAGTATATCTTCTCTCAGCATGACCTTAACATGAGGCAACGTCGCTGGATGGAGTTAATCAAGGATTATGATTGTACAATAGATTACCATCCAGGAAAGGCCAATGTAGTTGCAGATGCCTTGAGTAGGAAATCAGCAACATCATCCTCTGATAGGGCACAATTAAACTCTTTAGTATGCCCTAGGAGAGATATGCTTGTCTCCTTAAGGAAAGACAATGTACAGATGAAGGTGTCATGGATTGTCGGGTTGTTGGCTGAGATGCATATCAAACCCACCCTAAGAGAGCAGATTAAGGAGGCACAGCAAGTTGATGTTGCAGTTCAGCAGATCATATCTGACTATGGTGATGAGAAGCGGGAAGGTTTCATGAATTAGATGATCAGGTGGCATGCTATCATGGGAGGATGATAGTACCAGATGTAGATAACCTGAGGAAGTTAGTCCTGGAAGAAGCTCATTCTTCAATGTATGCTATGCATCCAGGAAGCACCAAGATGTATCGAAACTTGAAATATATGTATTGGTGGCCTGGTATGAAGAAGGACGTAGCTGAGTTTGTTCTGAGGTGTCCAGTGTGTCAGCAAATTAAAGCTGAACACCAGAAGCCTGCAGGAACAATGCAACCTTTACCCATACCACAGTGGAAGTGGGATCATGTAACCATGGACTTTGTTGTTGGTCTACCTAGAACAAACAAAGGACATGATTCCATTTGGGTAATTGTTGATAGGTTGACTAAGACAGCGCATTTCTTACCTGTCAAAACAACCTATTCTGCTGAAAGGCTATCCCAATTATATGTTCAAGAGATAGTGCGTTTGCACGGAGTTCCTGTCACCATAGTTTCTGACAGAGGTCCTCAGTTCACAAGTCATTTTTGGGAGCAGCTTCATAGGGCACTAGGCACCCAGTTAAGGTTTAGTACAGCCTTTCATCCACAAATGGATGGACAGTCAGAAAGGACTATACAAACCTTAGAAGATCTGTTGAGATAATGTGTTCTCCAGTTCACAGGAAGTTGGGATGTGCACCTAAGCTTGATAGAGTTTGCCTATAACAATAGCTATCAACATAGTATTGATATGGCACCTTATGAAGCCTTGTATGGTAGATGTTGTAGATCACCCTTATGCTGGTATGAGACTGGTGAACATCAGTTGTTAGGTCCTGATCATGTGCAGCAGACTACAGAAAAGATTAAAGTAATACAACAACAGATTAAGATTGCACAAGATAGGAAAAAATCTTATGCTGACAAGCGTCGTAGACCGTTGGAGTTCCAGGTTGGAGACAGAGTGTATCTCAAGGTCTCGCCTTGGAAAGGAGTCCTTCACTTTAGAAGGAAAGGGAAGTTAGCTCCTAGATTTATAGGGCCTTATCCAATCATTGAACGGGTTGGAAAGGTAGCCTATAGACTAGAGTTACCACCAGAATTACAAAAACTACACCCTGTGTTTCACATTTCTATGCTAATGAAATGTCATCCCGATACCGAGTCAGTTCTACAACCTATGGAAGTAGAATTGAATGAAGATATAACTTATGAGGAAGGACCGGTGTCAATCCTTGATAACAGAATTAAAAAGCTAAAGAAGAAAGAGATAAGTCTTGTAAAAGTTCTCTGGAATCACCGTGGTGTTGAAGAAGCCACTTGGGAAATAGAGGAAGAGATGAGAAGGAAATATCCTACTCTTTTCTCTTAATATGTTTTATCGATTTCGAGGACGAAATCCTTGTAAGGGGTGGATAATTTGTGACATCCCTGACCTGGGTTATGAATTAACCCTAGGTGTTTTGCCTAAGATATGTAATTAAATCCTTGTGATTATCTTTTGGCATGTAAATAAGTTTCTAAGGAACATACATTTTCATTTCTGTCCTTTTTAAACAATGATTGTAGTATTGTTTGGTAATACAGGGACCTATGTGCAAATTACCCAATTAGAGGGGTTAACTTGCAAATTACACAGGTTAAGATGTTCCACTAATAAAGAGACATCATATTAAGGAATATGATGAGGGATGATGGATTTCCCAAGTTTTGGCACCAAGGTGCAGCTCGTCGAGCAATCCTTGTGCTTAAACCCAAATTTCGGTGTAAAGTGCAATTTACTCAAAATGTGGGGTGCAACTTGTACTATATACTTTCTAGAATATCTTTTATGACTCTTGAAATCTTTTAGAGAATAAAGGATGAGAGGGGCTCTTCTATTAAATAATTAGATAAGAAGGATGATCTTTGTAGTGAAAACACCTAGTATGAGTAAGAAGACCCTTCATATATATATATATATATATATATATATATATATATATATATATATATATATATATATATATATATATATATATATATATATATATATATATATATATATATATATACCTTAGTGTTCATATTGGTTTTCTTTACCCTTAGATCTTGAGTTTTGATGGGCTTTGATTAAGTTTTGATAGCTTGAACGTGCCTTAGTAATAAGGAGGGACGTGGATGAGAATTACATGCTTTAGAGGTCCTTATGGTGAAAATCAGCCTAAACTATATAAGCACCTTTCTTTCCAAACCAAGAAAACGTTTCCCTTCACTTCCTCACTTCTTATCTTTCTCAATCGACCAAGGCAAAGCTCTGGAGCTCAGGGAAACGACCAACCTGTTCTAAGGTAAGAAAGCACCATCTTCTAGCTTGAATTCATGGGGGAAATCCTAGTATAAGGTTGGTTTCATGGTTAATTTACTTAGCTTTCTCTTCCTAGACGATCCTTCCCAACCTTTCTTGAAGAAACAACCTTGGATGACCTGTGGAGCTCAAGCCACCATTAAAGTTTCGAAGCTTGGAAGCTGGGAAGCTCTAGGAACCACGTTTGAGGCGGGTTTTATAACTCTAACTCTTAGCTTTGTTATGCATATCTTTGTTCTTGTTTTTATGATTAGTTCTTCTTCTACCTCCCTTCTTCCTTGCTCTTTTGCAAGCAAAACGGTGGAGGAACCGACCTGAACAGAGGTTGAGGATGATGGGTGTGGATTCCTAGGTCGCTTTATGAAACGACCTTGGACCCTTTTGGTCCAAACGGGTGCAACTCGTTTAAGGTTAAACGGGTTCAACCCGTTTGATCTCAAACGATCATGCAAGATCATTTGGATCAAAACGACCCCAAGACCATTTCATAGGGTTGACCAAGGTATGACCGTTTGAGGGTCTGTTCATAATGTATTGAATTTCTTTCCTACAAAGAATTATAATCTAATTCCTAACCAATTGAGAGTTGAAGGCACTTCAACACCCTAACCCTAATCGGGTTGAAATTGCTGATTTTAATTATAGATCTTGTTGAGTTTTGGGTTGGAGGATCCAAACGGGTTCAAACCCATTTGGGGTTCACCCAAACGGTCTCACACTCATTTAGTGACACCCCAAGACCGTTTGGAGGTCTAGGGTTAAGGAAAATTGATCAATTGTAGGTCCAATTTCAATAGGTTGAAGAATTGATAAAAGTGCTGATTTTAGACCTAATTAGGGTTCAATCCTAATCAAATCAACTTAGATTTTGGTCAAACTTTGGGCAAACGGTCTCAAGACCGTTTGGAGGTCATCCAAATGATCTCAAGACCGTTTGGGCCAAGTTTGGGCCCAATTGGAGTTCAATTGATGGGTTCAATTACAATTTGTTTCACATTGTTGAGAATTGATGATTAGCCGATTGGAAACCCTAATTGAGTTAGACTTAACCCTAATTGGATTTCAATTAAGGGTCAATTTGGAGTCCAATTGATTGAGGCTCATCCTAATTGACTCAATCCGTAAATGATTAACATGGCTTTGGCCAATTAAAGGCTTCAACATAGGAAACCCTATTCAAACATAACCTATGTGTCACCTTTTATGTTCATACGGTTTGGACCCAAGTAAGTTCACACTCGTTTCACCTCAAATGGGTTCTAATCGTTTCACCTCAAATGGGTTCAACTCGTTTCACCTCAAATGGGTTCAACTCGTTTCACCTCAAATGGGTTCAACTCGTTTCAATCCAAACGGGTTCACACTCATTTCAATCCAAACGGGTTCACACTCGTTTCAATCCAAATGGGTTCACACTCGTTTCAATCCAAACGGGTTCACACTCGTTTCAATCCAAACGGGTTCACACTCGTTTCAATCCAAACGGGTTCACACTCATTTCAATCCAAATGGGTTCAACTCGTTTCACCTCAAATAGGTTCAACTCGTTTCACCTCAAATGGGTTCAACTCGTTTCACCTCAAATAGGTTCAACTCGTTTCACCTCAAATGGGTTCAACTCGTTTCACCTCAAATGGGTTCAACTCGTTTCACCTCAAATGGGTTCAACTCGTTTCACCTCAAATGGGTTCAACTCGTTTCACCTCAAATGGGTTCAACTCGTTTCACCTCAAATGGGTTCAACTCATTTCACCTCAAATGGGTTCAACTCGTTTCAGCCTAAATGGGTTCAATTAAAGGATACCTTGTTTTATGTAAACTCTAATAACATGATATTGGTGATTTGGTTTATGTAGATCAAAGGGGACTTAACCTAACCTAATCTAAGTGGTGTAGTCATCATCTACTAGTGAGAGGAGAGAGAAAGTACCATTTATGATGGAAACTCAAGTAAAATACCTTCAATATACATGAATGTGCATGATTAGGGTATGATCCACTTATGAGAGATCATGGAAACCCTAATTATGGTAATTGGTGAATCTTGATCTTAGCTGAGGGCTTTAATGATGATGTCTCTCATGCATGGTGATGTAATGAGATTAATTCACCATGAGGTGAATAGTAAACCCTAATTCTAGGGTGATGACATATATTGTGAATAGTAAACCCTAATTGATGAAAATCAGGGAATCTAACCCTTGTAAGAATATAAGGGTACAACTCTTGATATGAACTTCTTACTATTATCAGTTGAATTAACCATGCAGGTTTCTATGCATGATGGTGATCATATCCAGGTAAGGATTATGATTTCATATTCATTGGAAGCATGTTATTAGCTTTATGAATAATGACATATGTTGATGCCTAGTAAGTGGCATCTTATGAGAATGATAGGTTGTAAGAGCCATGAATATCATCAAGGTCATGCTTGTCAAATAACTTGTGATTGGACAATTGAGAAATGATAACTGATGTGAGTTAGACTTGATACATTTAGTATTCTACTTTCATAGCTGCTATGCTAATGATTAATGTTTGAAAACATGTATGATGCTAAAAGAATACTGAAATGTACCTAATAATCAAGTTTAATCATACCATGTAGAGCCCTGATCATAGATCCATCATTGTCAGAATTTAAATGATGGTGAAATAGGTTTTCCTAAGGGAACTCCTGGATCACATACTTTAGATTATGTGGGGGAATATGGATGTGTATATCCTTACATCCTAGTGTAGGAGTTGATGTTGATGTATCTTAATCCATCAACCCTTCACTATATGTTTATACCGGGATGTTGTAACACTATTCTTCCAAGGGAATCTTTTATACCGCATCGATGAGAGATAAACATGAAATCTTTCGATGGCGAAGAGAGTGCATAATGCCACTGTGACTCTAATAGCGAAGTGCCAGAATACCCTGGTAAGTTATATTAGCAGGGACACTAGATGTCCTGCATGTTTATCCTCATTCTGACTGAGGTAGTTGAAGGTCATGAAAATCTGGCTCTTTCGATGACCTAGTATGATACTGATGCGACTTACTAGTGATCGGTTGGAGCATGAGCGGTATACCTCATCTCGACAGGGCATAAAGATGTTTGTAAAACATAATCAACTGCGTAGCATAACTGCTTAGGTTGAACTACGAGGAACATTGATTGATATTTCATTGCTTGCTTTTAATATCCTGTTCAAGTATTAGTATACATGTTCTTCATATTCCTTAATTAAAGATGAGTTTTTGTTATCAAGCCTGCTGTGAGTAACCTAAATTACTTGCTCATGATATTCCTTTGATTGCTTCTAATAAAGTTTCTGGCGGAGAGTTATAACTCTCGCTGGGACAATTATTTAAAATTGTCTCACCCCGTAGATTTCTATCTTTAGGTGGACGTCGAGGTCAAAGGCACCGATCTGCAGGCGGACAACAGCAACAGCAGCAAATTCAGGAGCAGCAGTGACTTCAGGTGGAAACACTGTGCTTTCTAGTCTTGTAGTTAGAATAGTCTTATGTCGTCTCTGTACACTCAGGTCCTAGGAGTTTGTTGATCTGAGAATTTTGAAATCTTGAGATTTTGTATCATGACGTATATAATCACTCGAGAAGTGATTTATCAGAGATGTAAACAGATCATCTTACTTTTATAAAAGGAGTTTCAGGTTTTTAAGATCTCATTTTCGAAAAGTTTTAATTTCTCGTGATTTTCGTATTCCGCTGATTAATCGAATCACTTCTGCTATGTTTATCTTGTGTTTTGGAGATCAGAGCCCACAGTTTAGGTGTTTACCTGCTAAGTGGAGACAAAGAGTGCTTGTGAGGCTTTATACCTAGTTGGTTGTTCTTGAGGAGGACTCAAATCTGAGGGGTTGCTCATATAAAAGGATCATGGGAGTACATGGCATACCTTGGACATGCTTGATTCATGGTTTAAGATATTGAGCATGCAGTTGGATACCCAAAGGAGAAACTAGGGTTCCTAGGCCTAAGAGGGGAAGCAGTGTATCCGATGCTCATGATGAGATTTGAGTCTCTATAGTTTCATGATACTCCTCATGTGTAGAGGTAAAGGAAACCCTCGTAAGTTAAGGGTATGTTTGATGAACCCCTCACGGCTAAGTGGATGACATGGGAAGGTATGATCGTGATCCAGTGTTGAGGATGAGAACAAGTATGACCCAGCATGGTCTAGTAGGTGGTCAGCTTGTTTCTTAGTAGCTTACTAGGGTTAAGCATGCTGAGGTGGATGTAAACCCAAGGCATAAGGACGTTTGTGACTTGTGTTATCAAGGTGAAGTTTTCCTCCCATCCTGGGAGAAGGGACCCGTTGGTGGGGTGTTTACCAGTTTTGTTGGTTTAAGTAACCTAAAGAGGTCTCATAGGATCTTGAGAAGCTAAGTGAAAAGTACATGGTATGAAGACGAACCTCTAGACCCATAGATAGCGATCTCTAAGTGCATATGATGTGTTACCATGGAGGTAACTGGTATGGGGCTTGACCAAGGTAGGCAGGTTGCCATGACCCTATGAAGGGATGAAAGTCAACCCATGAATACAGAGAGAGAGATGAGAAAGGCTTGGGTAAGGTTCTAAGTTGGACATGTACTATGTTAAAATCCTAAGTCTATCCTAGGGTCAGGTAGGGATAAGACCAATGGAAGCAGGAGTTTCCTAATTCCCTAGTTGCACATGACCATAGGGTCGGGAGATAACAACTAGCATTGCTTGAGGGTCATGGGTTAGGAGATTAATCACCTTCATGAACTCATGGGACCCAAAGGGCAGATGAGTAGGGCACTCTCTGGATGCATAAAGGGAAGAGGGATGATCCTAAAAGTGTCAGCACCCTATAAACCTAGAGGAGATGACCAAGGATTGTGAGGTGACCCAAGTAGGTTCGAAACCAGTGTTCCATGGAAGTAACCTTGTTATCAAGATGATTGTGATGTAGAGACGTAGGTGTCACGTTTCAACCTAGATTTGAAGGTGTACTGGCAAGGTGGGATGTATCATCTCTACTCTTGGAACAAGAAGAACTCTGTATTTGGATTGCAGCCAAATGCTTATTTATTCTTGTTATGGGAGTGAGAGATAGGACAGTACGCGTGCCATACACCAAGGATAAAAGATGATGTGGTTTGGAACGTTGCCATAAGATATGGGGATAGAGAAGATAACACACCCTGGTAAAGTGAATGATACATGGATGGTTTGCAAACGCTAAATAGAAATAAGGTAGTCATCTTATAAGGATGTTTTTAGCATGAGCTATGAGTTATACCAGGTTGAGTTCGAAAACCAAAGGAATAAGCTCAGAATGTTCTTGATGAAGATGGACTTAGGGCTAAGATAAGATAATAAGTGGCATACAGGAAGGTGTATGTCATCAACATTACCTAATACATAAGAAGGTGAAGTGGCAATGGGTGCTCTGGTTGAGGTATATCTGCCTAGTTGGCTAGAGGAAGTTGTTAGACTAACCCTAAGTTTGGAAAAGAAGATATGTTTGGCTAACACTAATAAATGAGATCAGTTAATGGTTGTTTGGTTAGCCAGTCTAGTCCTTGATGCAATGAAAGGATGGTGGTAGAACCTCAGATGCACTTCTTTGGAAAAGAAGGTGATGAAATCCCGATCGAATGGTTTAGGGTTTTGAGGTATTGATCTTGAAGAATAATGATATACATGAGATCATGATTTCAAGATCACCATACACCGTACTACGAAGATAATAAGTAACTGTGGTACTTTAGATACTTAAGATAAAGTTGCATGTGGTATATGGCCATGCAAGCCGAGGGTGAAGGGCGAACGCCAGTAACCTGATGCATTGATATAAATGATAAAGAGTCCCCTAAAGGGAAAGGGAGTTCATCACTATGGATGTTGTAAGTCTCCCCTAGATCAAGGAAGGTCAAGATGCAATATAGGTTATGGTAGATTGCCTTACCTAGATGACATGAGAAAGAAAGAGTTCTGTCAAGGGACAGATCTGGTTGAACTACCCATGAGAGAGATGGTTCAACTACACCACGATGTGAGTTCAAAGGTTCTTTAGTTTGACCTAAAGGTTCCCTTCCCAAAAGGTGGAAGTAGGTACATGCAGAACTCAATGATAGTATAGTTTATCACCCCAAACTAATGGATAGTATTGTAACACCCCTGACCTGGGTTATGAGCTAACCCTAGGTGTTTTGCTTAATTATGAAATTATATGGTTGTAATTATCCTTTAGTATATAATTAAAGCTTTTATGGAACATATGTTTCCATTTCTGTCCCTTATAAATCAATGTTGAAGTATTGTTTGCAAAACAGGGACCTATGTGCAATTTGCCCAATCAGAGGGGTTAACTTGCAAAATTCACATGTTTATATGTTCCTTCAATGTTGAGACAACATAAGAATGAATATGATGAGGTTTGAGGGATTTCCCCAGCTTGAGCACCAAGGTGCAGTTGTGGAAGCAACCCCTGTACTTGAAAACCCTAAATTGGTGTAAAATGCAATTTACCCAATTTGAGGGGTGCAACTTGTAAAATACATCATCTAAAACATCTTTTATGACTCTTGGCATCATTTAGAAGAGAAATGATGAAAAGGTCACTTCATGTGAATAATCATATAATAAAGAACACCTTTGTGATTGAATAATCAAGGTGTATGTATAATAGCCCTTTTATGTGTATGCTTTAGTGATGGGTTGATCCTCTTTGCCTTCAATTCTTGACCTTAGAAGGAGTTTATCCTTATAAATAAGATGTGGGGAAGTGCAAGGAAGAAAGGAAGGACTTAGTTGAGAAATGAGTAAAACATATGTCCTTATGTTGAAAATTTCACTTAAGTATATATACTACTTTTCTCACTTAGCAAGGGAACGACCCTCTCCCTTTCATTTCTTTTCCCCTTGCTCAAAACTGACCAAGGCTAAGCTCTGGAGCAGAGAAGGACGACCAAGGGTCCTAGGTAAGTTTGGATCATCCCTTTTGCTTGAATTTAGGGAGGAAACTCGTATTCAAGGTCAAATTCATGGCTAGCTCACTTAGCTCTATCTTTCTAGCCATCTCTTCTCAACTTTCCTTGGAGGATTCACCTTGGCCGACCTGTGGAGCTTCTAGGACGCCATTAAAGGCTTGGAGCTCGAAATCTTGGAGCTCAAGGAGCAAGCTTTAGGCGGGTTTTATAACTCTAAACTTTATGCTTTGATTATACATCTTTTTCTATGCATATAGTTGCTAGTTCTTCTTCTTCCCTATCTTCCCTTGCATCCTTGCAAGCAAATCCGTGAGGAACTGTTGTTGTTCTTGAGCTAGAAGATGAGGGCGTTATTTCCTATGCTTATCCACAGTTTTCCACTTTACCATACGATCTCAACCAATTGCCTATACGGTTTACAAAACCGTTTGGTGGGAAAACGGTTTCAAGGTCGTATGAAGACATATGGTCTCAAGACCGTATGGCTGCGTTGACCAAGCATGGACCGTATGAGAATCCTGTTCATAATTATGTAGGTTAATAACCCACAAAATTTGAGATGTTAACTCCAAAGGAGTCGTGAGGTATAGGCAAAACAATTAGCAAATTCAATTGAATTTAGTTCTGATTGTCAATCTGCTTAATTTGCCCTTTTTGGGCAAACGGTCTCAAGACCATATAAGATGGTAGACTAAGCATTGACCGTATGATATTACTATTCATAATGATGTTAATTAATGACCCACCAAATTTTATGGACTAATTCTAAACGATTTAAGAGTTGAAGGTTGATTACTAGGGCAAACCCTAATTGAAATCAGTGCTGAAATCACAATGAGCTAATTTGCGATTTTGGGTTGATTAGCCCAAACGGTCTCAAGACCGTTTGGGGAATCATCCAAATGGTCTCAAGACCGTTTGGGGATCACCCAAGACCGTATGGAGGTCTGGGGTCAAGTATATTTGACCAATTGAAGGTACAAAGATACCAAATTACATTGCAATTAAGTATTGATGTAATGGTCAACTCAATAAATCAAACCTTGATGAATTTTCACTAGAATCCAAAGGATGGATGGACAAACGGTCTCAAGACCGTTTGGTGACAACCCAAGACCGTTTGGAGGTCTAGGGTTAAAGTAATTTGATCAATTGAGGGCCCAATTACAATGGATTATTGAAATAATCAAATTGCTGATTTGTGACTTAATCAAGGTTCAACCCCTACCAAATCAATCTAGATTTTGATGAATTATTGGGAAAACGGTCTCAAGACCGTTTGGAGGATATCCAAACGATCCCAAGACCGTTTGGGCCAAGTTTGAGCCCAATTGGAGTTCAATTGATGGGTTCAACTTCGATTTGATTCACATTGTTGAGTGTTGATGGTTGAACGTTTATAGACCTTAATTGAACCAACTCCAACCCTAATTGGATATCAATTGAGGGTCAATTGAGTGACCAATTGGTTAAGGATAACCCTAATTGTCTCAATTGGTAAGTGGTTAGCAAGCTTGAGACCAATTGATGGCTTCAACATAGGAAACCCTAATCGAGTTTACCCTTTGAACCACCTTGGAGGTCCATACGATCTTGAGCTTTTGAGGGCATTCGACCTCAAGACCGTATAAGGTCATTCGACCTCAAGACCGTATAAGGTCATTCAACCTCAAGACCATATAAGGTCATTCGACCTCAAGACCGTATAAGGTCATTCGACCTCAAGACCGTATAAGGTCATTCGACCTCAAGACCGTATAAGGTCATTCGACCTCAAGACCGTATAAGGTCATTCGACCTCAAGACCGAATGAGTCCATACGACCTCAAGACCGAATGAGACCATTCGACCTCAAGACCGAATGAGGGTAAACGGTCTTGAGTGTTATACGGTCTTGAAGTCAACCAAACCCTAAATGGTCTACAAAGCTTAAACGGTCTACAACCTTATACGATCTCAGGATCGTTTGAAGGTTGAAGGTGTGAAACCTATTGGAGACTTTTGAAGTTAAGTCTGCCTAATGCCTTGAAGGCTTAAATGGTTTAATAGTTGTTCAACCTAAACCCTAATGATACCAAAAGACATTAAGGGTCAAGTGGTTAGTAAATTAAACCATGATGACGATCAATGTGTAATTTACCATAATACCCTTGAAAGGTTCAATTGAGTGAAACCTTGTTCTAATCAAACCCTAATCACTCAATAGTGGTGATTTGGTCTATTTCAATCAAAGTGGACTTAACCCAACCTGATCTAGATTGGTGTTATCACCATCTACAAGTATGAGGAGAGAGAAAGTATCTTAATAAAGAGAAAGTACCCCTTTTATGATGAAAATTCAAGTAAAGTACCTTCAATATACATGAATGTGCATGATTAGGGTATGATCCACCTATGTGAGATCATGGAACCCTAATTATGATAAATGATGAATCTTAAACTAATCTGAGAGCATCAATGATGATGTTCCTCATACATGACAATGTTATGAGTTCAACTCACCATAATGTGAATAGTAAACCCTAATTCTAGGGTGATAACATGTAATGAGAATAGTAAACCTTAATTTATGGTGATCTGATAAATGTAGTAATTCAGGGTTATGCCTTTGAGTATGAAACCCTAAAATACAAGTTGTTATATGAGGAATCTTTATGCCATGTGAGATAAGAAGTTTAATAAATCTAATCCAGAGGAGATGTAATATGGATGAGAATCCCTAAATTAGAAATGAAAATATGGAAATCCTAGTGGGATGAATAGTGAGCCTAGTATATGACCTAGCAATTATGAATTCCTGGAGATGTTTATAAGGTAATGCCTTTAAATAAAGTATAGTCAAATCAATGAGTATGATGTGTTCACACCATGATAAGATTGAGAAGTGAATTCATACCTCGAATTGATAATCATTATGATGTTCAATAAATGTTGTATTTAAGGCAAATACTCACCATACCCTGGTATGCTTCTAAGGATGGCAGAGTTGCATACTAGAATTGGACTAATAATCTAAAAAGGAAATATTAACAATGAAGGATGGGGTATGTTAACCTTAGTCATGTGTCATGCCTTTAGGTATGAAACTTTGAGAGCAAGTTACCAAATATGATGTCTTATAGGATAAAGAGATTTCAATAACCTTAATTTGAATAGGGTGAAACCCTATTTCCAGTTATGCTTTTAAGCATGAATCCTCATGATTGAAGTATGAGATGAGGAATCAATATTCCTAATCATAAGTAAAGGAAATGAATAACCCTAATTGATGAATATTGGGGAACTTAACTCTTCTAAGAGTTTGAAAGTGTAACTTCTAGAATGAATTATTTACTGTTATCAGTTAAATTAACCATGCAGGTTGTCATGAGATGATGATCATATCCAGGTATGGATTATGAAACTATATTCATTGAAAGCATGCTTTAGCTTTATGAATAGTGATATATCCTGATGCCTTGTCAATGGCAACCTATGAATTAAATGGGTTGTGAGAGCCATAAATACCATCAAGGTCATGCTTTAGAGATGACTTGTGATGAATGTATTGAGAAATGATGATTGATAAGAGTTAGGCTTGTTACATTTAGTATTCTCATTTTATAGCCGTTATGCTAATGTTATTGTTTGAAGAACAATGTATGATGTTAAAAGAATATTGAATGTACCTAACTAATCAAGTGTAATGTAGAGCCCTGATCATAGATCCATCATTGTCAGAGACCAAATGATGGTGAAACAGGTTTTCCCAAGGGAACTCCTGGATCACATACTCTTGAGTATGTGGGGGAGATGGATGCGTAAATCCTTACATCCTAGTGCAGGAATTGATGTAGATTTATCATAGTCCGTCAATCCTTCACTACAAAACCCAAATGGTGAGATGTACCACAAATCTCCCAAAGAAGACACAAATACCGCATCGGTGAGAGATAAACAAGAAATATTCCAATGACGAAGAGAGTACAGAACGCCACTGTAACTCTAAAATAGTGAAGGACCAGATTATCCTGGTAAGCTATAACAGCGAAGACACAAAGTGTCCTGCAAGCAATCCTCTAACTGACTGAGGAAGATGAGGTCTTAAGAATCTGGCTCTTTTAATGACCTATGTATGATACTGATGTGACTCATTAGCGATCAGTTGGAGTATGAGTGGTATGCCTCATCTCCACAGGGCATAATAATGTTTGTAAAACATAATCAACTGTGTAGTATATCTACTTAGGTTAAACTACAAGGAACAATGTTTGGTGTTACATTGTTTACATTAATGATCTGTTCAGATATTTTGTATACATGTCCTTTATATGCTTTAAAGACATGACTGCTTAAGTAGAAGTTGCTTCACTTGTTATTAAACCTGTTGTTGTATGATTTATGTTATCTTGTCTATGATATTCCTTAATGTTATAATAAAGCTTCTAGTTGAGAGTTATAACTCTCGCTGGGACAATTTGTACATTGTCTCACCCCATAGAATTAAACTTTTTAGGTGGACATCGAAGACGAAGGATCCCGTTTAAGGATGAGCAACAATAGCAACAACAGTACCAAAGGCAGTAGTGAATCTCAGGTGGAGATACTATCTGAGTTATGTAGTTAAATGGTCCTATGCCGTCTCTGTACTCTCAGGTCCTAGGAATCAGTGTTTTGAGTTTTTGGTGTTAGCTCCTGAGAATTTTGAATCATGTTGTACATAACTACTCAAGAAGTGGTTTAACAGAGATGTAAACTGTTTACTTGGTTTCTTATAAAAGGAATTTTATAATTTCCAGATCTCGTCTCAAAAATTTTAATTTCCAGTAATTTTTCATATTCCGCAACTAATCGAATGCTTCCGCTAAGTTTAAATCGTGTTTATATCGTGGTTTTGGAGATCGGAGCCCACAATTAAGTGGTATCAGAGCTCTAGGTTCGCCGAGTCTACAGAGACATAGGACTTAGGATGTCGAGTCTGTCTTTAGTGTTTCTTCCTCATCTAATATAATCTTCTGCTCCTCAGGAGAAGAAGATATATAAGGACGAGGAGTTTGTTGCAGACAGCAACAATGCTACACCTAGAAGAAGTGCATAGGAGCAAGCAGTAGAGGGACACTTACCTGAGGTTCCCCTAGTTAATCCAACCATGATAAGGAATCCTTCCTTAGGAATCACTATTGGAGAATTTAGGGCAACCATGATGTACCTAGTGGATCAAACACTAGCAGTACAACCTAGATTACCAGGTCCTAATGATAATGTTCTGGATATCCATAGGATATGTAACCCTCAGCAGTAGGTTGAAGCAGAAGTAAATGATGAAGCTTTGAACTCAAAGCAAGCCTATGCTCAGCCTCAAACTGATGAATCAGTCCACAGTAATGTAGGAATTAGAATACAGCCAGAGACCAGGACCTGTTATAATTGTAGGAGGCCTGGACATATCAGATCTAACTGTCCAGAAAGGATATATAGAGGAAGAATTGAGAAAAGACCTATCCAAATCCAGAAGCAAAGGCCTGGAATTTCCAGAAGGAAGAAGTTTCTGATGTCACCAACACAACCGGGACCTAGTACATCAAGGCAATGGTTATCCAGAAAGGGTAAGGAACCCTTTAAACCACTACAACTGGAGAGACGCTGCTACAACTGTGGTAAGGTGGGGCATTTGAAGAAGTACTGTCGAATTAAGCTTCTCAATGTGACACAGCCTCCGAGACAAGGGAAACAAGGATCACAGAGAAGGCAATCTCAAGGAGCAGCTCGAGGACGTGGACAAGCGTCCCAAGCTGGATCATCTGCACCAAATCAACCACAGACAATAGTGAGGTTCTTTGCTATGAACCCACCTGATGTAGTGGTCGATCCACGGGTTATGACAGGTCAGATGAACTTTTATATTCTGATATGTCTAATTCCTATGTAGTATCTGTTCTGATTGACCCAGGTGCTACGCACTCCTTTATCACTCGAAGAGTGATCCGTAACTGCAATATGACATTCAGTCATAGGGCAGATAGTTGTTGTTGGAGACTCCGTTGAGTGAGTCTGCTGTCATGTAGGAGGTATGATCTCCCTGCATCCTTTTCTTTTCTAATCATCGCATTCGAGTGGATCCAATACCTTGACATGCAAGGATTTGATAGAATCCTCGAGCCATTATTGATTAGACAAGATAAATGGTATTTCTTATAAATCTCTTTATGATCTTTTGGACAAGTTGAAATAGTAGTTGATTGAACTATTCTTTGATTGGTATCATAAAAGTTTTCAATGATGCATCAGATATAATCGTTTTATATTACATGTTACTTCTATAAGAAGAAAAGGTATTAAAGAATTGATCTGGATGTAGGATTCAATAAAGTTATTAATTATGTTTGTAAGGATGGAAAAAAGAGAAGGAACATAGTAATATACAAGTACATATTTTCTTACCTCAGTAATCATATACCCTGGCCAGGTATACAATTACTGATGATCAAGTAAACATGGAAACTTTGAAGTTGTTATCTTTTGATTACTCTGATCAAGTAGTCAATCTAAAACAACTTAAAGAGCATCATAAGATAAGAAAAATAAGAATAAAGAAGGTCAACCATGATTAGTAATGATTGAAAGAATATATGTAATGAGAAATGTCCCATGATAAAAGGAAGAAAGAGATATAAAGTTTTGATAACACAAGTAATACCAAAGTAAGAATGTTAAGAACATCCCTTGTTAAGGGTTTATGTTCTTAAATAAAGATAGAATTTTAAGGACATCCCTTGTTAGGGGTTTATGTTCTTAAAATAAACATATCCTTCTCCAAAATGTCTGTTAAGTAAATCCTTGTGCAACAAGAAAACTTTTTCTCTATGATAAGAATGTGTAACTGATGAGATAGTTAATGCATATAATAAAGGGAGTTAGTATGCTAATTATCAGATGTGATGATACACTCAGGGTGAAAAGGCCCTTATATGATCTTGAATAAATATCAGGGCATGAATTTGATCCTAAAGAATGTTGATCAAAATTCTATAACATCTCCCTGAAAATAGTATGTTACCTAAGGATGTAACAATGTGTATGCTGAAACAATATCTGCTTTCCCCTTTTCTTCCTGAGATTTCGGGGACGAAATCCTTGTTAGGGGTTTATGATTTGTAACACCCCTGACCTGGGTTATGAGCTAACCCTAGGTGTTTTGCCTAATTATTAAATTAGATGGTTGTAATTATCCTTTAGTATATAATTAAAGCTTTTATGGAACATATGTTTCCATTTCTGTCCCTTATAAATCAATGTTGAAGTATTGTTTGCAAAACAGGGACCTATGTGCAATTTGCCCAATCAGAGGGGTTAACTTGCAAAATTCACATGTTTATATGTTCCTTCAATGTTGAGACAACATAAGAATGAATATGATGAGGTTTGAGGGATTTCCCTAGCTTGAGCACCAAGGTGCAGTTGTGGAAGCAACCCCTGTACTTGAAAACCCTAAATTGGTGTAAAATGCAATTTACCCAATTTGAGGGGTGCAACTTATAAAATACATCATCTAAAACATCTTTTATGACTCTTGGCATCATTTAGAAGAGAAATGATGAAAAGGTCACTTCATGTGAATAATCATATAATAAAGAACACCTTTGTGATTGAATAATCAAGGTGTATGTATAATAGCCCTTTTATGTGTATGCTTTAGTGATGGGTTGATCCTCTTTGCCTTCAATTCTTGACCTTAGAAGGAGTTTGTCCTTATAAATAAGATTTGGGGAAGTGCAAGGAAGAAAGGAAGGACTTAGTTGAGAAATGAGTAAAACATATGTCCTTATGTTGAAAATTTCACTTAAGTATATATACTACTTTTCTCACTTAGCAAGGGAACGACCCTCTCCCTTTCATTTCTTTTCCCCTTGCTCAAAACTGACCAAGGCTAAGCTCTGGAGCAGAGAAGGACGACCAAGGGTCCTAGGTAAGTTTGGATCATCCCTTTTGCTTGAATTTAGGGAGGAAACTCGTATTCAAGGTCAAATTCATGGCTAGCTCACTTAGCTCTATCTTTCTAGCCATCTCTTCTCAACTTTCCTTGGAGGATTCACCTTGGCCGACCTGTGGAGCTTCTAGGACGCCATTAAAGGCTTGGAGCTCTAAATCTTGGAGCTCAAGGAGCAAGCTTTAGGCGGGTTTTATAACTCTAAACTTTATGCTTTGATTATACATCTTTTTCTATGCATATAGTTGCTAGTTCTTCTTCTTCCCTATCTTCCCTTGCATCCTTGCAAGAAAATCCGTGAGGAACTGTTGTTGTTCTTGAGCTAGAAGATGAGGGCGTTATTTCCTATGCTTATCCACAGTTTTCCACTTTACCATACGACCTCAACCAATTTCCTATACGGTTTACAAAACCGTTTGGTGGGCAAACGGTTTCAAGGTCGTATGAAGACATACGGTCTCAAGACCGTATGGATGCGTTGACCAAGCGTGGACCGCATGAGAATCCTGTTCATAATTATGTAGGTTAATCACCCACAAAATTTGAGAGGTTAACTCCAAAGGAGTCGTGAGGTATAGGCAAAACAATTAGAAAATTCAATTGAACTTAGTTCTGATTTTCAATCTGCTTAATTTGCCCTTTTTGGGAAAACGGTCTCAAGACCGTATAAGATGGTTGACTAAGCGTTGACCGTATGATATTACTGTTCATAATGATGTTAGTTAATGACCCACCAAATTTTATGGACTAATTCTAAACGAGTTAAGAGTTGAAGGTTGATTACTAGGGAAAACCCTAATTGAAATCAGTGCTGAAATCACAATGAGCTAATTTGAGATTTTAGGTTGATTAGCCCAAACGGTCTCAAGACCGTTTGGGGAATCATCCAAACGGTCTCAAGACCGTTTGGGGATCACCCAAGACCGTATGGAGGTCTGGGGTCAAGTATAGTTGACCAATTGAAGGTACAAAGATACCAAATTACATTGCAATTAAGTATTGATGTAATGATCAACTCAATAAATCAAACCTTGATGAATTTTCACTAGAATCCAAAGGATGGATGGGCAAACGGTCTCAAGACCGTTTGGAACTCATCCAAACGGTCTCAAGACCGTTTGGTGACAACCCAAGACCGTTTGGAGGTCTAGGGTTAAAGTAATTTGATCAATTGAGGGCCCAATTACAATGGATTATTGAAATAATCAAATTGCTGATTTGTGACTTAATCAAGGTTCAACCCCTACCAAATCAATCTATATTTTGATGCATTCTTGGGCAAACGGTCTCAAGACCGTTTGGAGGATATCCAAACGATCCCAAGACCGTTTGGGCCAAGTTTGAGCCCAATTGGAGGTCAATTGATGGGTTCAACTTCGATTTGATTCACATTGTTGAGTGTTGATGGTTGAACGTTTATAGACCTTAATTGAACCAACTCCAACCCTAATTGGATATCAATTGAGGGTCAATTGAGTGACCAATTGGTTAAGGCTAACCCTAATTGTCTCAATTGGTAAGTGGTTAGCAAGGTTGAGACCAATTGATGGCTTCAACATAGGAAACCCTAATCGAGTTTACCCTTTGAACCACCTTGGAGGTCCATACGATCTTGAGCTTTTGAGGGCATTCGACCTCAAGACCGTATAAGGTCATTCGACCTCAAGACTGTATAAGGTCATTCAACCTCAAGACCATATAAGGTCATTCAACCTCAAGACCGTATAAGGTCATTCGACCTCAAGACCGTATAAGGTCATTCGACCTCAAGACCGAATGAGTCCATACGACCTCAAGACCGAATGAGACCATTCGACCTCAAGACCGAATGAGGGTAAACGGTCTTGAGTGTTATACGGTCTTGAAGTCAACCAAACCCTAAACGGTATACAAAGCTTAAACAGTCTACAACCTTATACGATCTCAGGATCGTTTGAAGGTTGAAGGTGTGAAACCTATTGGAGACTTTTGAAGTTAA
The DNA here is from genome assembly GCA_963693085.1 of Alisma plantago-aquatica. Lineage (NCBI taxonomy): Eukaryota > Viridiplantae > Streptophyta > Magnoliopsida > Alismatales > Alismataceae > Alisma > Alisma plantago-aquatica. The sequence goes on from OY856409.1 coordinate 627,100,145, forward strand.
GTCTGCCTAATGCCTTGAAGGCTTAAATGGTTTAATAGTTGTTCAACCTAAACCCTAATGATACCAAAAGACATTAAGGGTCAAGTGGTTAGTAAATTAAACCATGATGACGATCAATGTGTAATTTACCATAATACCCTTGAAAGGTTCAATTGAGTGAAACCTTGTTCTAATCAAACCCTAATCACTCAATAGTGGTGATTTGGTCTATGTCAATCAAAGTGGACTTAACCCAACCTGATCTAGATTGGTGTTATCACCATCTACAAGTATGAGGAGAGAGAAAGTATCTTAAGAAATAGAAAGTACCCCTTTTATGATGAAAATTCAAGTAAAGTACCTTCAATATACATGAATGTGCATGATTAGGGTATGATCCACCTATGTGAGATCATGGAACCCTAATTATGATAAATGATGAATATTAAACTAATCTGAGAGCATCAATGATGATTTTCCTCATACATGACAATGTTATGAGTTCAACTCACCATAATGTGAATAGTAAACCCTAATTCTAGGGTGATAACATGTAATGAGAATAGTAAACCCTAATTTATGGTGATCTGATAAATGTAGTAATTCAGGGTTATGCCTTTGAGTATGAAACCCTAAAATACAAGTTGTTATATGAGTAATCTTTATGCCATGTGAGATAAGAAGTTTAATAAATCTAATCCAGAGGAGATGTAATATGGATGAGAATCCCTAAATTAGAAATGAAAATTTGGAAATCCTAGTGGGATGAATAGTGAGCCTAGTATATGACCTAGCAATTATGAATTCCTGGAGATGTTTATAAGGTGATGCCTTTAAATAAAGTATAGTCAAATCAATGAGTATGATGTGTTCACACCATGATAAGATTGAGAAGTGAATTCATACCTCGAATTGATAATCATTATGATGTTCAATAAATGTTGTATTTAAGGCAAATACTCACCATACCCTGGTATGCTTCTAAGGATGGCAGAGTTGCATACTAGAATTGGACTAATAATCTAAAAAGGAAATATTAACAATGAAGGATGGGGTATGTTAACCTTAGTCATGTGTCATGCCTTTAGGTATGAAACTCTGAGAGCAAGTTACCAAATATGATGCCTTATAGGATAAAGAGATTTCAATAACCTTAATTTGAATAGGGTGAAACCCTATTTCCAGTTATGCTTTTAAGCATGAATCCTCATGATTGAAGTATGAGATGAGGAATCAATATTCCTAATCATAAGTAAAGGAAATGAATAACCCTAATTGATGAATATTGGGGAACTTAACTCTTCTAAGAGTTTGAAAGTGTAACTTCTAGAATGAATTATTTACTGTTATCAGTTGAATTAACCATGCAGGTTGTCATGAGATGATGATCATATCCAGGCATGGATTATGAAACTATATTCATTGAAAGCATGCTTTAGCTTTATGAATAGTGATATATCCTGATGCATTGTCAATGGCAACCTATGAATTAAATGGGCTGTGAGAGCCATAAATACCATCAAGGTCATGCTTTAGAGTTTACTTGTGATGAATGTATTGAGAAATGATGATTGATAAGAGTTAGGCTTGTTACATTTAGTATTCTCATTTTATAGCTGTTATGCTAATGTTATTGTTTGAAGAACAATGTATGATGTTAAAAGAATATTGAATGTACCTAACTAATCAAGTGTAATGTAGAGCCCTGATCATAGATCCATCATTGTCAGAGACCAAATGATGGTGAAACAAGTTTTCCCAAGGGAACTCCTGGATCACATACTCTTGAGTATGTGGGGGAGATGGATGCGTAAATCCTTACATCCTAGTGTAGGAATTGATGTAGATTTATCATAGTTCATCAATCCTTCACTACAAAACCCAAATGGTGAGATGTACCACAAATCTCCCAAAGAAGACACAAATACCGCATCGGTGAGAGATAAACAAGAAATCTTTCGATGACGAAGAGAGTACAGAACGCCACTGTAACTCTAAAATAGCGAAGGACCAGATTACCCTGGTAAGCTATAACAGCGGAGACACAAAGTGTCCTGCAAGCAATCCTCTAACTGACTGAGGAAGATGAGGTCTTAAGAATCCGGCTCTTTTAATGACCTATGTATGATACTGATGTGACTCATTAGCGATCAGTTGGAGTATGAGTGGTATGCCTCATCTCCACAGGGCATAATAATGTTTGTAAAACATAATCAACCGCGTAGTATATCTACTTAGGTTAAACTACGAGGAACAATGTTTGGTGTTACATTGTTTACATTAATGATCTGTTTAGATATTTTGTATACATGTCCTTTATATGCTTTAAAGACATGACTTCTTAAGTAGAAGTTGCTTCACTTGTTATTAAACTTGTTGTTGTATGATTTATGTTATCTTGTCTATGATATTACTTAATGTTATAATAAAGCTTCTAGTTGAGAGTTATAACTCTCGCTGGGACAATTTGTACATTGTCTCATCCCGTAGAATTCAACTTTTTAGGTGGACGTCAAAGACGAAGGATCCCATTTAAGGATGAGCAACAACAACAACAACAGTACCAAAGGCAGCAGTGAATCTCAGGTGGAGATATTGTCTGAGTTATGTAGTTAAATGGTCCTATGCCGTCTCTGTACTCTCAGGTCCTAGGAATCAGTGTTTTGAGTTTTTGGTGTTAGCTCCTGAGAATTTTGAATCATATTGTACATAACTACTCAAGAAGTGGTTTAACAGAGATATAAACTGTTTACTTGGTTTCTTATAAAAGGAATTTTATAATTTCCAGATCTCGTCTCAAAAATTTTAATTTCCAGTAATTTTTCATATTCCGCAACTAATCGAATGCTTCCGCTAAGTTTAAATCGTGTTTATATCGTGTTTTGGAGATTGGAGCCCACAAGTATGATCCAGACTAAAGGGTTTGATGAAAGCAGATGTACTCGTTCAGGGTAATAGCTAGAGACAGTTCTTGTCCTATGAAAGATGTGAAGATAACCACCATAGCCAGTATCGGGACTTAAAGAAGCTCTGTAAGAGAGGTTGTGTCGATCACCACTTTAGTAAGGTGATGTTGGTGAAAGGACCACGTAATGGTTAGAAAAGGACCACAGTGTGAGTAGATGAAGTCGCTTTGATCGTGCAATGGCTGAAAGGAGCCTAGAGACGACAAGAGTCGTGAGCAGATGCAAAGTAGACTGACATGTAGTTCACTGTGGGAGAATATGTGACATGAAAATCTGACCCCTCTAAGTTATATCTAAGAGAGCTGAGTCCCCGATGCATGGGTTCTTTTGACATGGTTTGGTGGAGAAGGTTAAGTTTGACCTTACCCCTCAGGATAAACTAATGTGTGATGAGTTCCATGAGTCTAGTTTAGAGTACTATGTGAGGTACCCCGACCATGTGTTGAGCAATGAACCTAGTGAGCCCCAAGGGAGGCTGAAATGGCCTGAGTCACCTGTGCAGTTTATAGATGCCAGGATGAAAGAACTCAGAGAAAAGAATATGTGATGATAAAGGTTCTTTGGAAGTGCCATGAGTACGATAAAGCCACATAGGGGCCAATGATGGACATGGAAAAGTCTTATCCTGAATTGTTTGTTTGCTTGATAGAATTTTGAGGACAAAATTCCTATAAAAGGGGAGGGATGGTACAACCCCAATTTTTGGGTTCATTTGGTTAGAAATGTAATTTATCATATTAAAGATATTTGAATGAATAATGATATAATTTGGGTCGAATAAATAGATTTCATTTACAATAGCCTTGATGTTTGTGTTGTGGGCTTTATTGGCTATTGGGCCCGAATAACAAGAAAATTCAATTAGTAAATGAATAATTGAATATTTGAGAAAAGAAAGAGGTAGAGACCTCTAGAAGGCAAAGAGATGTAATCGAAGGATGGATTTCATGCCTCTTGGATTCCTTGGGTACCAAGGATTCCAAAGTTGCAAAAAGAAAGCAATAAGAAAAGAAAAGATAAATTAAGTATTTCTTTATTAAGAAAGAAATTGAAAATAATGGTAAAATGTGGAAAACAAGTGGAAAAAGGTGGAATTGAGTTATCCTTAGTGGGATTTCGTATCCCAAGGATTCCTAATGTAAAAAGGGAAAACCAACGAGGAAAATTAAAGAGAAATCCTCAAAAGGAAATATTTAATAAGAAATCAACATTATAATGTGAAATAATGCATATTGGTGCATTTAGAAGGATAATGAGTATTCCATAAAAAGGAATTTCGAATTATTAGTGTTTCTTGGGATCCAAAGAGTCCCAATGAAGGAAAAGAAAGAGAAAAAAAACAAATAAAGTCAAATATGAGGATAATATGATGTGTAATTAATTAATTTCATGGTTTTCTTAAAGAAGTAGTATTTTCTACTAAAGGAAACCATATTTTCGTGCCAATGGGACAAAAGGCAAATACAAAGAGAGTGAAAGAAATATATCTCATATTTATAAGTTTCCATGAGATAAGGAATATCAAGGAAGAAAAAGGAGAGAGAGAATATTGCTTCTCTTTGATGGAATTGACTTCCTACTTGGAAAGGGACTCTTAGACTCGTGGATAACCCACCTAGGGCTTCGTACCCTCCTCTATAAAAGGTTGGGACCTCTGGGGTGAGCCCAAGGAAATCCCTGCATCCCTTCCTCTCTCATCTCCCTCTTCCTCTACATCCTTTTTCATTCAAAACCCTAGCAGGGAAAAGCAAGGTGATCCTGGCACAACAAGGAGACCAAGTGGGATTACAATGGAGGATGGACGTGCCTCGAGGTCAGAGCAAGACCTAGCCAGCATCGCCATGCTCTAGATAGCGCACCTTAGCAGCAGCATGGCTGTACATGGCGGCTTCTTCTTGCGGGAAACCTTGCCAATCTCAGCCATCTTGGTCGTGCTTTAAGGGCTCTCTGAGTGTGCCCTGGTATGGCGGAGGTAGGGCAGTGGTTGGCGTGAAGCTTCAGACCTTGGAGAGGGAGGAGCAGCCCTGTAAAGAGCCATCCTCGGCGGCCATTGCTGCTGGTCGAAGGTAGGAGATGAACCAGGGGTGCTTGACGCTTCTGCCCCTCCGCGGGCTGAGGAAGCGCTTCACTTAACCAAGGGTAAACGCGTAATTGTGTTATGTTTGCAATCAACCAACGTGCATGGAAACTGATGACGTGGCATCCTCTGATTGGCCAAGTAAGTGAAATCTTACTAAATTCATAATTAAATATTGGTAACTCCGATTAGGACAAGTAATATATGAAACTTGATCCTCAGAACGAGAGGAACACAAAGAAATTATTGTGGAGGCCCAATTTCGCTTTCTATTCAAAAATTATATCAAGATGCAATCTTTAGTAGTTTAATCGATGAAAAACCCTAGCCTTTGATGATTAAGGAATTCAAAAGGGGTTATGTCGGTGTTTAAAATAGATATTAACCTATTGTTTATAAAAGGGCATATTAGATCTAAAAGGATGATCTTCATGCATAATTTGATTAATTTAGGGTTCCATATGATTTAATGAACCTTGAACCCTAATTGTGGTAAGTATGACCCTTAATGATTTTAATTGGTCAAATTCATATACAAAACTGAGATATGATGGTTCTAATCTATTTAGGGTACAAAAGTCCTTAATTCTGGATAAATACCCTAAAAGTAGTGATTAGGGTTTTATCATGAATAAAAGGTAGAAGTGATGGTAAAACGAGTTACATATGTTAATTAAACCATAATGAACTTTGAATTAAAGATAAATGCGTATAATGATCTTGTCATGGATTAAAAGGATAAAATTAGTAGCTTTAATGTAAAAGAAGCTTAATAAGAGTAATTGATGGTTAATGGTACTCTGAATCTGAGAATAGGGTTATATGTGGATAAGATAACTTTAATATTGAAGAAAAGAAGAGATAATAAGGGTTTATGAGTAATGGTATAAAATTAGGGTTGAAATAGTAAAAGATGAAGGGAAACCCTAATTGCAATAGAAACCCTAAAAGTGAATTAGAAACCCTAGGAAGCGAGCTAGGTTTAATAGATCTTGATGACATGAATAATAAAAAGGGAATTACATGATTATTTTAGGATCTTGTTGAAAATGATTGCTTGCTTGGATTCTTAATTGCATGGATATTTCTGTTCAAATCATCAGATCAGGTATGTGGTTACGCTTATGAATAATCGTTTTAGTTTCATGACGATTCCCGAATGTGTTTATCGGTTACTTGAAAATAACTGTTGGATGCCTTTTTATTTTATGCAACTATAAAGTGACTATGATTATCACCATGAATATGTATATATAACTGGCTAGATCCGAATCCACCTCTGTGGCTTGTTGAGGCTAAAAAGGGGTAACCTAGAGAAAGGTCTAGGTTATCGTGGGTTAGAAACTGGGCTACCAAGTGTAGTACCATGAGACCCTTTAGCATGCCATGAGTTAAGGAGTGGGCTACCTACGGGTAGTGCCATGTGACTCAACCCTAGAAACTGATTCATCTATATGTGGGACCATGAGGGGTTTAATGGGGATCTACTATAAGGAAAGTAGCATACAGGTCCACTGCAGGGACAGCACAGAGGATAGGGGATGAATGGATCACGCAGTTATATTTAAAATGTAAAATTGTTTGTTAAATGATAATTGGCTGCAATACATTGTTATGAATAATTGCATGATTATTGTTTCCCCCACATACCAGCTTCGGCTGACCGACGTTTTGTTTGTCGGCGATTTAGGTACAAGCCAAAGAACAAACTGTAAATCGTCATATTGTGAAATACATGAAGTAAAATACAAGGAGGAATTGTTAGAGTAGAATCCATGAGTGGATAGAAGTTTAGAGATCCAAGTTTTCACAGAGGTATGAAAAAAAAAATTCTTACAGCCTTTTCAGTTTAGTCTGTTAAAATTTGATAATTGTTCTTGGTTAATTGCCAAACCTTTGATCCGGAAATTATGGGTGCGGCTTCGACCTCTCAGTCTCCCTTAATTGGGGGTTACCGGAAGGTGGGGTCGTAACAGTTATGTAGTTTATTCTATAATTTTATCTTTTTCTTATTCTGATTTGTTCCTCAGAAATGGAAGGAGAAGATTTTAGGTAGCATTGGTATACATATATATATTTGAGGTGAATCAACTAAATATCTCAATATAACTTTCCACTTTAATGAATTTTGGGTGGCATTGATATAAATTTTCTAATTCACAGTTGTAGGTGATGGTGCAAGTGATCCAATGACAAGTCAACTAGAGAATAAGTCCAATAATTTTGTTTGGATGGAAGTAAAATTAAAACCTTTTTTTGTAGTTACTCTCACCTGAAAGTGGAGTACAAACATTTTAATGTTACCCATCCAACATCATTATATCTCTAGAAATTTTGTAATTATACTTGATTATTTTTGGTGAACTACCAAAACACAGGAAAAATGAGATGTGTCAAAATACAAATCTTCAATAGGTAATTGGGTTGATTCTGATTTTAATTGAGTATGTTGCATTTTAATGTATACAGGATGTTCAGAAGTGACATATCCATATATTCAACATCATTTTCATATCACATCCATATGAGGTAATTGTGATAGGTTCCATCTTTTTTTCCAATCATGTATCTAAATCTAATATGTATCTTTCTTTTGGAATAGACTTTCTTCTTCATGTTGAGCATGAATGTTGCATTACATCCCATGCCATTTTGATTTGAACTTGACTTATAATTGGGAGTGTTTTATTACTTGAACATGACATTTTACATTGCTCCATTAATAAGATAGTGTTGTTTAAAGAGTTTATCAAAATGCATCTTACATACCATACTTGTTTTCTTTTATAGCTTGGGTTATGCTAATTGTTCCAAGTGAATAAGAAGATGAAAGATTTATCAAGTTTCTTATGCTTTTTTCAGGTCTGTTTCCACCAACAGCTATATTATATTTTTCCAGCATATTTGTCCAAAAAAATTCGGATTATATTGTTTTCTCTAGCCATTTCCAATGTCAGAAGTTGCAAATCCAGCCTCAAATTCAGCATTTTATTCGCTCTTTTTTCAGAATTTTCTTAGTCCAAAGCCAAGAAGTAGTCTTTGATCTATGCTCAAGATGTATTAAAGGATCTTACACTAGCGCAATGATGATCTTTTACAGCCAGATTTCCTAGGGATATGGGAAACTATTGAGCCTTCTTTTTTAGAATATACTCATGGATAAAATGCATCCCCGAGTTTGAAATTCATTCATGCAATGTTTATTAATGTTGCTGAATGTGAGGATGCTCTAATGAAATCTGCAATTATTATTGGAAGAAACTAATTGGCATTCTTTGTTACAACATACTCATGGATGAAATGCATCCAATAGTTTGAAATATTCATCCATACAATATTTATTAAAGTTGCTGAATGTGAGGATGCTCTAATGAAATCGGCAATTATTATTGGAGCATTTCACAAGGTTTGTTCTTTCACTTTATTTTGATATCAATATTGCTTTATGTAGGTTATGCTCTTTTATTGTCCTCATCTTCATATGTTTTGCTCTAAATTCAGGTTATTCAAATAGATGAGTTCGATTTGCACAATATTAATATCTTGGGAATTCATAATGTATTATTCACTACAACGACTTCCTAATCCATATCTAACCTCCTTGAAAGGATGACTGGTCACTTTTGAAAAAAATTCTTTCACATTATCACAAAGAGATTTGAGAACTATATATGCATATGAATCAATAAAACTCTATAGTTTTCATCTTTCATTGGATTTGGTCTTCTATTACAGACACGTAAGTTATAAATCATAAAAGAACTCGGTTTTTTTCTTATATATAATCATAGTCACTCTGGATATATGTCCCAATGTTTGATATTTCTTTTTATTTTTAGGTTTCTGTTGATTTTACTTGGAAAGGAATCAGTGAATGCTTGTATTGAAACACTACATGCTTGATTGAAAGGCCAACCTTCTATTACAAATAAGTAAGTTTTCAAACATGAACTAACTCATTTTTTTCTTTAATATATATATATTTATAGTTACTTTCACTATATGTTCATATGCTTCTTTGCATTTTTAGGTTTTTTTGATGATTTTACATGGAAAAAGATTGAGTGGAGTCTTGTACTGAAACACTTCTTGGAAACCCCTCCCTATCCCCTGAACTTCTAAACGCATGTCGTTTTGTTTTTTAACACACAATGTATATGTTGTTTTGGTTTTCGAGTGAGCATATGGAAAATATGCCCCGTAGCACATGCGGAAAATGTGTCTGTTGCACATCCAGAGATATGTGTTCGTTGCACATTTATCTTTATGTGTCCGACGCACATCCGGAGATATGTGCATTTCATGTATTATTTTTCTAATACATTGAACTTTCTATTGTAGGTTCTCATTTATCATTAATTGATGACAATTGATATTCACATGATATGTTGCACATAGTTGCGGGACTGGAGTATATAAGGTTTTCTTCTTCTATACGTTCTTCACTTCTATGAGGACCTCATTTCTTTGGTGTAAGAAAAATCATGCATGGGCATTGAAAAAGTAAGTACTCTTCTTTTATACATATTCAATATGTGAACGTAAGCATTTTTTAATCTATTCATAATATATATATATATATATATATATATATATATATATATATATATTATATATATAAACTATGTCTTACAATTTATATTGAGTACTCAAACATGCAAATAATCTAAGTTGAGCACAGTTGGTTGTACTGATGACTTGTATACATTGTATTAGAAGTCACATCTTTAGATGTTTAGAACAAAGCTTACTAAACTAGAAGATGTTGAGCCTTATCATTTGTAAATATGGTGCATTGAACTAGAATCTAAAACATAAATTTGTTTTAGCCTTTATCATTCATACATGTAGTAGATATTTGTAGATTAAATCTTATGATAAACTATCACACAAACATGCATGCTTTCACACTTTTAGATCAATAGTAAAAATTAAAATTGTAGAGTCTAGGAAGCACAAACACTCCTGGAGGTTGTCGTGTCTGATGTGTGACACATTTTTTACACATGGAGAACATGCCTCTGACATGTCCACTTAGTAGAAAAAAATGTTTTCATTCTTATTTGCTTCTCCCAACAAAAGTAGCAAAGTGTTATCATCCCTATGCCTCCTCTTTTCTTACTTCTTTGCATCTCCATCTCCCCTCCTTATCTCTTGTCTGTGCATCTTAAGTAACACTTAAATGTATGCCTCTTCTCTTTCTTCCCTCTCAATCTCCAAGGCACCTTATTTTTCATCTTCTCCATGACGACCAACATATTTCCTTACACCCTCTCATTCTTCCTCCTACCTCTTTTATTACTTCTCTACATCTCCATCTCCCCTCCTTATCTCTTGCATGTGCATCTTAATTAACACTTAAATGTATGCCTCTTCTCTTTCTTCCCTCTCAATCTCCAAGGCACATTATTTTTCATCATCTCCATCGCCACCAATATATTTCCTTACACCCTCTCATTCTTCCTCTTACCTATTTTCTAACTTCTCTACATCTCCATCTCCCCTTCTTATCTCTTGCATGTGTATCTTAAGTAACACTTAAAGGTATGCCTCTTCTCTTTCTCCCCTCTCAATCTCCAAGACACCTTATTTTTCATCTTATCCATCACCACCAACATATTTCCTTACACCCTATCATTCTTCCTCCTACCTCTTTTCTTGCTTCTCTACATATCCATCTCCCATCCTTATCTCTTGCTTGTGCATCTTAAGTAACACTTAAATGTATACCTCTTCTCTTTCTTCCCTCTCAATCTCCAAGGCACCTTATTTTTCATCTTCTCCATCACCACCAACATATTTCCTTACACCCTCTCATTCTTCCTCCTACCTCTTTTCTTACTTCTCTACATCTCCATCTCCCCTCCTTATCTCTTGCATGTGAATCTTAAGTAACACTTAAATGTATGCCTCTTCTCTTTCTTCCCTCTCAACCTCCAAGGCACATTATTTTTCATCATCTCCATCACCACCATCATATTTCCTTACACCCTCTCATTCTTCCTCCTACCTATTTTCTAACTTCTCTACATCTCCATCTCCCCTTCTTATATCTTGCATGTGTATCTTAAGTAACACTTAAATGTATGCCTCTTCTCTTTCTCCCCTCTCAATCTCCAAGACACCTTATTTTTCATCTTCTCCATCACCACCAACATATTTCCTTACACCCTCTCATTCTTCCTCCTACCTCTTTTCTTGCTTCTCTACATCTCCATCTCCCCTCCTTATCTCTTGCTTGTGCATCTTATGTAACACTTAAATGTATGCCTCTTCTCTTTCTTCCCTCTCAATCTCCAAGGCACCTTATTTTTCATCTTCTCCATCACCACCAACATATTTTCTTACACCCTCTCATTCTTCCTCCTAATGGTACATGTTCACCATTACTTACACCAGTGTTGTCATCCTTATGCCTCCTCTTTTCTTGCTTCTCTACATCTCCATCTCCTCTCCTCGTCTCTTTCCTATGCATCTTAAGTAACACTTAAATGTATGCCTCTTCTCTTTCTTCCCTCTCAATCTCCAAGGCACCTTGTTTTTCATCTTCTCCATCACCACCAACATATTTTCTTACACCCTCTCATTCTTCCTCCTAATGGTACATGTTCACCATTACTTACACCAAACTTGTCAAGGTGTGTGCCTAGGCGGCCGCCTAAGCAGTAAGGCGTCCCAAGGTTGTGCCTAGTCGAGACAACTTTTTCTATAATGCCAAGCTGACTTAGTTTTTTTGGTTTGGTTGTATATTGACATATTTTAATGTTTAATATGGCTATCGTAATTTAAAAATCAACATTGTTGCCTATGTTATGTGCCAAATATCACTTTTAATTGGACCTAATACTCTATTTTGGGTTTAACTAGATCTAATACTCTTTTTTGTGACTAGATCCAATACTCTTAGTACGGATTTGATTTTTCTTAGTTTGCACCTTCAATTCAGATTGTATTAAGTAGTTATGCTATGAAAGATAGTAATTACATTGATCAACACTTGTAGTTATGTATGACAATAAATATATATTTATTTGTTGATCACTCTCTTACATTCTTTACAATAATTCTTTTTGTGTCCTTGACATAATTTTCAATGGTAATATATTAGAAATGTAATTGGTTATTTTGTCATACAAATATATATATATATATATATGAGGATATCGACCATAAATATGTAGATAACTACATATATAACTATACAATGTGTGTATATGAGTGCGGGAAAACCATGACACTTGTATATATACATAAACTATTATTTTTAAAGGTCACCTAAGTGATGCCTAGTCACGCCTAGTCACAAGATGTTCAACTAGAATGCCATGCCGCCTTCACAATTTGACAAGTATGACTTACACAAATAACGAAAACTAATGTCTCCAAAATTTTACTTCCCTTGATTTTATCATTCCACATATTCTTACTGCAATAATTATATAATTAAGGATCTTGATATATGTTGTCAGTTAATTCATACTTTGACTTGTAGATATATTATTATATGTTGATTGTTGGTTGGATTTCATAGATATTTCCATCATAGATGATTAATTTAGATCAATTTGTGTGTTTTTACATAAAGCTTATTGTATGCCAAAATATTCATATATAAATATACATACTTGTATAATAATAAGTTATTTGTTCCCATTGTCGTGTCATGTCCTGCATTGTTGGAAATTGTGGTGCCTCTTAGTCTGTGGCTAAATCCATGCTCGTGTACATGTTCATGTTTCCTAGGTTAGGATCCAAGTGTGTTGCAAACATGATAGACAAATTTAGCAATTTGGTATTTTTTTGTCATTATAGCTATTTACGACAGAAAAAGAACATCGTTGTTGACCTTTGTGATCAAGCCTGCTAGTCGTTGTTACTAGTATCAGTGACAAGATTGGGTGGTCACAACTAGTATCAACGTTAGACATTTTATATAGTCGTTAAAAATATTAACGACAAACTATATAAGTCGTCGTGATTTGTAATAGCAACGAACTGAAATTATTTGTCATTATCTTTATTAACGGCAAGACCAATAATGACAAGAAGCGACAACTTTTTTTCTCATCGTTAATAGTTTTAACAACAAACTTATTCACATTTACGACCAACTTTTTCCGCCGTTATTGTTAACTTTTCCTGTAGTGAGGGTTTGAGAAATTTAAACCCTAATCGGCAAAAATTAGGATTTTGATAGTACATGAATATGGAATTTGATCAGGATAGAATTGTGGTAAATGATTTTTCATATTTTCTACAAATTTTGTATTTAATTGAATTTTGGATATGATATGGATAATTCAATCATGCATATTGGATAAAAAAAATTAGAATATTTGAGTGTTTTTTTAATGTGGTTCTCGGTCGAACTATACTTCGACCAAAATGCTGACAGAGTGCTTTTCAGCAGTGTAGTGTTTTATTTTTAATTATTTATTGGTAACTCCAAATGATCTGAAATTTAATTAGAGATCTAAAACTCAATCATAAACAACATGTAAAATTTTCATAATTTTTGGATGTGAATTACAATAATATTTTTATGACAGAAAATTCAACTGAAATAAGAGAAAGTATAGTGAGGGGTCAATGTGCAATTGACCCAAGCAGCTCAATTGCTCTATATGGTCAACCTAACACACAAAGAGCTCTCATAATTCATGATTCAATCTAGAGAAATGAAATCCTAGAGAGAGAGGGAGAGTTAGGGTTTGAGAGGAGAAAGTGATGGAGATGGTGACCTAGGGTTTTGTGGTCTGAGGAATGATGAAATCGTGTAAGTTTAACTTCTTTGGATATAGTTGCATGGTAAATCTTCTCTCAGATGTCAAGATTTCATCCCTCCCCTGATTGGATTCGAAATCATATCAAATCAAGTCCTTTTCTCACTTTTTTCTCTCCTAATCTTCAATTCTAGGGTTTTCGAGTTGAAAGGAAGAAGACTCGAGTGAATTGCTAGGGATTTGATATGAGATTGAGATTTTCAGAGATGAGTTGCGTTTTTATGATGTTTTCACACCTTAGGGTGAGTGGGAACTTCCTTTAAACAGTATATTTCACAAAAATTGGTTAAATCATCCATAATCTTTAATTGCTTAGTATGCGACTACAAACCCTGAACTGTATGTTTGATCTAAGTTGTTGCAAAATGGCATAAAATGGAATCTTCCACTGTTTGGATAAATTTCAGATGATAAAATCATATTAGAAATGTATACAATACATCCTAATGGGAATTTCCTAAGTATTCACAGAGGTTATAAGAGTAAACTGAAATATAGGGAATTTGTCTGTAATTGAAATTTGTTGTATAATTAAATAGAGAAATTTATTTATCTGGATTCCCTTAGTTATGAATGATTGTTTATCTGAATTCATAGTACATATATGTTAGATACTATCTTGGATTTCATTTAAGGAGAATAGTATTTGTTTGATATTTTAGTAAAGAGGGTGAAACCCTAGATGCGAGGAAAGTTAGATATTTGCGAATAGATCTCGTGAAATCCATTTGAACGGATTTTCTTGACATGATAGACTTTATTTATTCAATTTTATTATTGATGCATGTTATCTCAGTGAATGGCATGGAAACCCCCCAAATTCAGCTCAGTTCTAAGGTTTCATACATATATTGATTTTTTATGATTTGTTGATAGTAGTTTTTATTCAGTGAATGTTTATGTCGCATGAAATCCTTATGAGAGCCATGTGATAAGTGAATGATGTAAATGAAACCCTAAGGATAGGGTGTTCAATGAATTAAGCTTTGTGATTACCATGTACTCAGTATGAGATGTGGTAATGCTTAACAGTTCAGTTGTAGTAAATATTATCAGATGGTCTATGAAACGAATAGTTTACAGAGCTAAACTAAGATATGTAATATGATGATTGAATTGTAAATGTAAAAAGTGAATTAGACATGTAGATGCCCTGAACATCGTAGATTCCCTATGAGAGTTCTGCGTCGTAGGGATGAAATGACCTAACCCTGGCAGTGTCCAGTATACGGGGGTCGGAACGTACTAACAGGTGGTACGGGGGATGAAGCCCTAGTGGAAGTCTCCTTAATATACATCATGTAGTGTCCAACATCAACCAGAGGTCCTGGTGGCACTAGAGTACAGAAAATCCAATAGGTGGCTTGACTCTCCGTCTGTGTGCTCAGGTTAGAGGAGGAGTCCAGTTTTTACGGCATAATAGGTGTGTCGAGGCCAGATAGCCATTTTCTTGTTGCAGACCAGAGACGTTGTCAGACTTAGCATTCCCGGGTGTGTCAGCTAAGTCTTATACGGTGCAATCGTAGTTCACTACGAGTCTTCATATGTAGAGTACACTGCATATGATCAGGGCATAAGCTAAATTATGATAATATAAGTTTAATGAGTTTCTTATAAGTAAGAAGAGTTAAGAAAGATTTGATTTTAGTTTCACAGTAGTTGTTCTTTAAATATAATATTGAATATAGTGAGGATTATATTTCCATTCTTATTTATTTCTAATGATGTAGGCTTCAATATTATTAGTAAGTTTTTTTATATCCAGTCTTTTAATTTAAAATTACTATCTTGTTTTACTTCAATTATCCAAGAATGATAAATATCTGATTCAGTACTTTAGACTGCATTATTGTTTTACTCATTCACTGAGCGAGTAGGCTCACCCCTCTACTCAAAATTTTTAGGGAAACTACGTGGACTTGAAGATATCATTGCATCATAGTAGATCTGCCACAAGAGTTAAGTCTGAGTATAGTTAAGTTCAGTCGGTCCTTGTCACTTAGGTCCATGTAAAGAAATAAGAGAGAGTTGTTAATGACGATGTATAACATTATTCCTCTTTTAGCAATATATGTGAATCAGCAAGTCTTATGTGCTTAAAGGTATGAGAAACATAATGAATGTTCATACATGCATTTTCACTGTTGAAATCAGATTAGAGAAATCAATGTTTAGATTCCCTTGTAAAGTTAGTTTATGTGGTTCAATATGAGAAAACAAAAAGTTTGAAAAAGAAGAAAAAGTTAAGGGTGATCTTTGTATTACGTTAAATCCTCAATTTATGCCCTAATCTCATGATTAGTGGTAATTGTGAGATTGAGGTGTAACATGTTGGCAAGGGGTTTTGTATCTCACCACGTTGATTGAAGAGGACAAAAGGTAAATGTGGTTCTATGGTTCAAACTGTAGGTGAAAAGGAAGTAGAATCTTGAGGTTTTATGGAAAGACTGAGAAGGGATCAGTGCCAAAATATGACAGAGGTGGATGTTTAGGCTTTCAGAAAACAAAATCCAAGATTTCCAGCTTGCTGGAGTGATCCCATTCCTTTTTTCTAGTAGTTGAATTATAAATTTTATCGTATTGTGCCATATAAGTGATTTTTTATGTAGTTTGACGAATTTATATCGATTTCAAATATACTCTGCAAATGATGAGTTTGTCAACTATGTAGAAAGATTTATAATCCCATGTTTGTGAGTTTTGACCATAACTTTCGTTGAAGTATATTTGTCCATTAGGTTACTAACAGACACACAATATGAGCATTGAGAATAATCAATACAAGAGTGGAGAACACAATGTTTTAGTGTAATTGGAATAAGTTTTAATTTCCATGGAAGAATGTATGATCAAGGGCTATGCATATTGCATATCTCATCCTTTATAGAGCACAGAAATTTGGCCACATTTAGCCAGGAAGGACCAATGTCATTTATACATTAATAGATGATAAAGAATAATCAAAATAAGCAAGCATAACAAATAATATTTCACCTATTTCATAGTATCATTTGATGAACGTCCTATTCATTTCTATCCATGCATATGTATTTTAATTTAAAGAAAATGTATTCTGTAATGTCCTTAGAAGACTAGAGAGACAGAGTTTGTAGTTTAAGTTAGACACTGGTATATGCTTACAATTAGACCTTGCACTTTGATAAGAGTAGGTGAATATAGTAACATGTTGCAATGAGCTCTGCAAATAAGTTATTTTCATCATCTACAACTTTTATTTGACCTTTATATATGAGTAGCAACTTGAATTATTGGCATGATTTTCCATAACAGTAGCACATGTTTCGTATATAGAGCTAACAGTTTTATATTGGTAGTGCCATATGTTCATAACTAATGCCTTTCGTGCTCTTTAGTTCATCGTGTTTCATCAATGCCCATACATCTAAGTAAAATCATATAAATAAATTAAGAATTCCTAGTTGGTGGATACTCCATACGAGAGTTAAGTTACACTACTAGAGATCTTATGTATAAACAAATGTTGATATAGTCGAAAGACATACCATTGCATCAAGCCGTGTCTCAGATAGAATTATTAGTTCAATGGATGCATTCAATACAATAAAACATGTCACATAGATTTACCACGATGGATCATTCAAAGTCCTTGTTACTTTTCCGATTTTGCTTCCTGGAAAACCAAGGAGTGTGTACGAGACTCCAACAGTCCAACTTAGTAAATTCTTTAATCAATGAACTGCGCTAGTAAGTTTACAAGTTGTGGTCTGATGCAGGCATCTATTATTTTAATAAATAGGCACTCATAGTAAAAGAGAGGAGTTAAATATAAAGATAAAAGGACTACATCTCATGCCCACCGCTCCCTCATTAATAGAACAATAAGAATTTCAGATGAAATTGATAGATACTAGAATATCAATTAAATGAGATACCTTATTCTCTTGGCATTAGTTGCTTTGTCATGGTCTCCACGATAGTCTATGATTGCCTTCCGCACACCCGCAAAATCACATATCTATGACTACAGTTTTCGATCTACACATGTTGTTCATTGTTCTATTTTCTGCATCATGTTCTTGTCTTGGCCACCCGCACAGGGTGCTGCTGCAATAAAAATTTGTTGCTGCAATAAAAATTGCGCAAGAGTATCTATTGTATACCAGATTGTTCCAAATATGAAAATATGTATAAGACAGCAGTTTGATTTTGATAATTAGTACAAACGTGATTGAGTTTCTTAAACCTTCTCCAAAATGAGGACTCCGGCGTCAGATTGGTTGGACAAAACCTGCACTAGAGGATTTTGTCTCGGTACCAGTCGAGCGGCATCTAGGAATACGAGATGAATCTCGTCACTGCTCAAGATTTGAAGAAACACTTGGATTGTTGACAGTTTTCATCAGGAGATAGAGAAGCATGAGATTCGCAGGGTGATTGGAGGGTGGGTTTGGCCACACCGAGAAGACGAGGGTTTGTGAGTGGAAAGGGGATTTGGCTGGAATATGGAATACAGTTTGTTTGGTAACCACCCACCCTCATCTAGAGGGTGACAAAATTTGACGGAAATACCAAAGCCTGCCAAAAATGTGTTGCCAGACCCGCGAGTCGCGCACCACCCAATTATTTATTCGGCATTTCACTTAAAAATGTCAGGAAATTATGCCGTAAATAATAATATTTGTTATAGTGGATGGCAGCAGATCTGTAGCGGTATAGATGACAGCGGTTTGGAACTGCATCGGTATAGACGAAGGCGTCAAATAAGTTAGATATGACGTCTCTAAAAGCAACAAATCATGATAGTGGCATGACGGCCCATGTAGATTTAGTAGCAGCAACTTTAAAATACATGATTTTGTTGGAGTTGATGGAGACACTCCACGAAAATGGCTCTAAGAAGAAGCATGAGTAGGATATCTCTGTGGACAGCCAAACAATGCCTAGCGGCATCCGCATGGAAAGGCTTCTCTCTTTTGCACCCTCTCTCTCAAGGTTAGGGTGGCATAGAAAAATCTGCTCTAAAACTGTGTGGAAAAATATATGATGTGGAATTCTCATTGTGTGGATTTCCTTATTGATAGAAGGGCATCCCATAGAATAAGATAGAAACATAAAGACTCAAAACAAACCTTAATAAACCAAGGCCATTTGAGTCCATTTTACAAATAGACCAATAATTTAATTAATTAATTAATTAATTAGACTCTCTAACAATTACGACGACAAAAATGTCGATGTTGATAAAAAGAGGGATGATACTCACGAGAACTATGCCAAAGGTTTGAATTTGCACCCCCACCCACCCCACATTGGCTAGGATGCAAATGCATGGGCACGACTCTAAGGTAAAGGTTTTTGGATTGACCAGCCTACGCCGGCTTGTATTGGCCTATAGTGCGCGCATGAGAGACAACTCCAAACTTACCTCAAAATAAATACATATGAAAAACACATACATAAACGAAATGGAAAATTTTGAGTTCATCCACAATGGACAAAACTTTATTTTCTAAATACATTTTTTATATAACAGACAGACGTGGATCTATTGTCGTTATTATAAGTTTGTGAATTTCGCAAAGAGAGATATCAATACTATGGATCCAATGGCATATTACTTCGGTGTGTCAAATAACATGGCATAAAAATGGGGTTATTAATGGTAGAGACAGTTAGATGTCACAAGCTAAACCTGGCTGAAACTAAGGGGCCCTTTGGCTTAAATAATTCAAAATACAAGGATTCTATGTGGAAGATGCAGCTCCTGTTAGTTGTAATAGTTCTGTCTTTGCAATACACTAGTTCTCACATGTATACATTGCTCAGAAATGATTTTGTGCTAGTCTTAACCGACGCTGCAGTTCTCACCAGGAACTTTTCTGTTGCTAACATGTGCATCATCCCTCCTCACACCCTTCTCATGCCAACATGAAATACCACCTATGCACAAAACTACCGAGATTTTAAATGACTGGATCCAAACGGCCCTTAAATCTACTGTACATGGGACCCAACAAAGGGGACCACTCCCCATCAACATTATCTTGAGACCGTCATAGCAAAACTCATACATTGAAACACGATAAATAGATAGAAGGGTAGCTATATTGTTCTCAAAATAACATGGTAAAATGTGCATAAAGCAAAAGCAGTGGAAAGTAAAGAGTTTAAGTTATTACATAATCTATTTATTTCTAAGAACTTGTCCACATGGACATAAAAGAAAACACCAAAGAAACTAAACTAATGGGTCGATTACAGAGGGCAACATAGGCATCTCAGAAATTTCACGAACTACTGCTGGACAGGTTCCTCGAACACTGGGTCCTCAAGTGCAGGCTCCTCCTCTAAGGTCACCACGGGCTCCTCTTCACCTGGGTGGAAAGGAACATCATCTAGAACATAGGAAACAATAAAGAAGTCAGCAAAGGTTGAATATGTACATATATAAAATATTTCGGGCATTATATATGGTTACAAGTACAAAAAGAGATGTTCCCACAAGAAAAAGAGGCTATTTGCAATTAGGTATGTTCAAGAGGAAAATAACAAAAGAAATGAGGCATATTAAATTTCAGATCACTACATGATAATAAAAGAGTGTCTTGCCATAACAATCGTCCACAGATTCACATGAAAACAATAAATATTTGCATGCATAACAATGTAGACTAAATATACCTAAAACAGGGTCATAACACCATAGGATCATGGCCTAAAAATAAACAAGGGTGGAAACACACACCCCAGGCGGAATACGCACGTCCTATATAAATATGGTTGTACATAAGTACCGCTATTCTAGATATTCTAGTCAAACATGTAGCATGCATAAAATAGAGTGACAAGACTGGCATTTTAGTCAATTTCAAATAAAAAGACAATATAGCAGAAGGGGTCCAAAAACCCATTATAAACAAGGTATCACAATAACCAATTGAATATTATGAATTGAGAGAAGAAAAATAATAAATGTCCAAGCAAGTGATTTTCAAGTAGAATAACAATTCAAGAGATGCCTCATTAAAAGAATGTAGATTTTAGTCAAATAATGCCCAAAATAAAATAGAGGATGTACATACCTTAATGTCAGATCCTAACAATCAATAATGTTCTTTAGGCTCAGATTCAGGTCTTTTACCACCTAAACATAATAAGTGTGTGCTTCATCAATAAATAATTCCTTAAATCCTTAATAATAAAAATGACCTATCAATAGGTTTCGAATCAGGTCTCCAAACCTATCCCATTAAATTCGTTGGATTTTTCTCATTTCAAAAACATACCTATATGTGTGATTTGGACACAGTAATGATTTATAATGAATTTTACAAGTTAAAGCATTTCCTGATTAAGACAGAAAATAAAATGTGAATTGACAGAAATGCCCCCGAATGAAACACTAAAACTGAGAAAACTCGTGACACTGGACTATAGGAGAAACGTTTCTTAGATCATATGGTCAACGCGGGGTCAAAGTGAGCAAGGAAAAGATCTGAAATACCCTTTTCGGGTGATCAGGGCCGGCCCATTAGGGGGGGCAACATGGGCGCCGCCCAGGGGCCCAACAAAGAAGGGGGCCCATAATTTTCTTCTTCTTCTAATACACACATTTGTAAATGGAACGGGATTGATTCAATGTTACTTGTTAAAAAAAGACCGGAAGGTCCGGAAGTCAAGTTCCCTGTTTAGTTTTGTGTGATTGGTTATCAGAAAGTTAGGAATTAGACTTCCCTAATTTTCTATAGACTTCTGGACATATATATAAACTACAGTTCCAGACTTCCGCTGAAAAGCGAGTGGAAACCAAGTTCGGCACATATGTCCCGACGACAGCTCTCTCCCCGCATGCGCCCCTTTCGCCCACGCTTCTCTATGATGGGTAGCATTCAGCCACTCCTCTCTCGCCTGCACTTCTCTGGCATGTACCTCTTCAGCCACGCCTCTCTGACTTGCACCTCATTTTTCTTGCCATTTTTCCTTGATCAATCGGCAACTGATCTGTTTGTTGTGGGGGATAAATAAATCAAAGGCTGATGATCGATTGGGTTGGAGCACTGTTACTCTTGACTTTTCTCCTAGTCAATCGGCAACAGATGCCACTGCGATGGAAAATTATTCAAACACCCATGTGATTTACTACGTTGCTAAAGCACCCACTGTTTTTGTTTGATTGTGTATTCTTATCTTGCTTTCTCTTTTTATTTTATTCATCTAGCATAGACGAAACTGATTACATAGCCGCACAACTGAGTTTTCACACATGTAGTGAATTAGAAAAACTCAAGAATAAGTATGATGACTCTGTATTTGAATATTGTAATTTAAAACATAGTTCATAAGCACACCCTTTGTGTCCAAGTCATCTTCTAGTTTTGTGAGTATACATACAATAAAAAGACATCAGAACTTTTTATCATCATGGTTCGTTACTATTGCGAATTAATTGATTAACATATAGTATAAATGAGAGCTATGGAGAACAACGTTAGGGCAAATAGTCTTTGAGGAAAGCTTCTTCGGTTACAATATACCAATCATATAGAAGTCATTTGCCTAAGAAAAGTTATCTTTCAAACCAATCATATGATTTTGATTTCCTAAGACTGAACTCAAGTTCTTGGAAAATGAGTTCCCTAAAAATTATAGTTACAACGAACCAATCGAAGCCTAAGGGTCTGACTGGTTTGGGGTAATTTGTCCTGAAAATATTAGAAGTCGAATTCCCTTTCTAATTTTACTTGACTGGTTTCCTAGAAGTCTGGAGCTCGAGTTCCCTAATTTTCCCTGGACTCTCAAACATATATATATATATATGGCTAAAAGAATCGTGTACCCGAGTACATGTAACTTGCATGTAACTACCTTCATTTATGATAATTGTAAAATTAAAATGCAATATCCAACCTTATGGATGTGGTGTATACCATTTAGATAAGATGTGTATCAAAAATCACCAACATATGATATTCATAGATCATCCAATGAAAGAATTTGTGTCTTAACTAATCAACGGTAAGTTGGAGAAATTATAGAAACCGTTCGATGATATATTGCTATATCTCATGATCTATGTGACATATTGGTATGATTT
Source organism: Alisma plantago-aquatica (assembly GCA_963693085.1). Taxonomy (NCBI): domain Eukaryota; kingdom Viridiplantae; phylum Streptophyta; class Magnoliopsida; order Alismatales; family Alismataceae; genus Alisma; species Alisma plantago-aquatica. The sequence goes on from OY856409.1 coordinate 627,123,026, forward strand.
TTTAAACACATATAATCTATATAATTATGAGTCAATCCATATGGTTGGATTTTATTAACATGCTCCACATATGTCATTTTAATGGCGGGTACACGTAACTTACATGTACCGGCCGGTACATACTCTCTCTCTCTCTCTATATATATATATATATATATATATATATAATAAGTTCCATTAGAAACCAACAGGTTCGTCCGCTCCTGTGTTCCTCTTTTCCAGCGGTGACTTCACATGAATTTTTTCAAACTAAAGTTACTGAAAAACTATCTTAGATCATCAATGTTTCAAGAAAGATTGAACGGTTTGGCAATGGTATGCATTGAAAAGGATATGTTGGAAAATATTGATGTTGACATTGTTATTCAAGATTTTGCATCTAGAAAAGCTCGAAGAAGTCATTTTATATGATGACTAAAGCTCGATAAGGAGATATCTATATTTAATTTTTACGTTCTTTTTAGTTTGATTTGTAAGAACATGTTCTATTTTTTATATGATAGTTTTGACAATTATGACTAAACTGATGTTTATTTAAATTTGTTAAATAAGAGTATACAGAGGGCCCATTTTTTATCTTCGCCCCGGGGCCTCTAAAATGTCTGCAACGGCCCTACGGGTGATACAAGTTGTACTCAGGTTCCATGGGCATGACAGGGCTTTTGAGTATGCCCTGTTTGTAAGTCGAAAGATTTGTTTAGGCCTGTCAGATTGACCAAATAGGGACGGTAATACATGTTTTCCTTTTAAATGGGGTCTAACCAAACTAGCCTTCGGTATGTATCACAACTATTGACTTCTTAGTTACGAATACGAACTTCTAAGAAATATTGTCAATATTTCTGCTGGTAGCGTGAACCCAGCACAAGCAATTGGCATTTCGCGGTAGGTAGCAAGGTTTGGTGGCGGGTTTAGTTGGTAGCAAACTACTCAAGAATTCGCTAGGCAGATAGACAAAGTAGGTAAGGAAAGCCCTGTATAACACCCTTATGGTACAACTTCCTAAGGTCACTTTCAGAACCAGAGCTGACGATATTGGTTTTGGAACAAATCACCGAATGCAAGGACTCTTGCTGCTCTCTCCTCTATGGAAGAAAAAGAGGACGGGATGGGTGGTAGTTGCAAGAAAATATCAAACTGTTGGTCTTCATTACGAAAAGCCTGTTTCTTTTCTAGCTTTGGTGTGCTGAAAATCCTATTTCTCCACCTACCACCTCTTTGGTAAGTGCATCTTTCGGTTGGGTTGGTTGTTCGGAACAGAATATCTTGCTGAAAGAGGGAGTTGTGGACGAAATTGTTGCCACGATCCACGTGTATACCACATACCAGGAGGTAGGTGGATTGATTTGAATCAGGCATAATTAATTTATATGATGTGAATTTTCTTTTTTACCCGTTTCATCCCATGCTATTAAAAATGGCCCTAATAGGGGTCACTTACTAAGAATTGTACAGTGTCACCCAGTCAAAATCTATTGTTTTGTTGTTTATGCCAGGATTAACTTGCTTATGTGGTCGCCATGTGGGTTCCACGTGAGACCGAAGTGCAAATGTGGACGCAGGTTAGCCAAATATGTTGGTTAGTGGGGTTCTATTATAATCATGTATTTATGTTATCCAACATTACTTAATGATTGAATTTCTAAAATCTCGTAAATCCATAATTATGTTTCGTTTATTGGATTTAGTAAACGCAGGATTACTATTCTTGTTGTCCCTTCGACCAGCCACAAAAGATCAAAATCTAGGATTCCCATAATATCTCAAAATTTTGAGTTTAGCTCTGTTTTTGGGATTTGAACACACACACACACACACACACACACACACACACACACACACATATATATATATATATATATATATATATATATATATATATATATATATATAGAGAGAGAGAGAGAGAGAGAGAGAGAGAGTCAGGCTTGTGGACGCAGGTTAGCCAAATATGTTGGTTAGTGGGGTTCTATTATAATCATGTATTTATGTTATCCAACATTACTTAATGATTGAATTTCTAAAATCTCGTAAATCCATAATTATGTTTCGTTTATTGGATTTAGTAAACGCAGGATTACTATTCTTGTTGTCCCTTCGACCAGCCACAAAAGATCAAAATCTAGGATTCCCATAATATCTCAAAATTTTGAGTTTAGCTCTGTTTTTGGGATTTGAACACACACACACACACACACACACACACACACACACACACACATATATATATATATATATATATATATATATATATATATATATAGAGAGAGAGAGAGAGAGAGAGAGAGAGAGAGTCAGGCTAGAATACACTCGAGTGTACGGATCGCACGAATACACTCAAGTGTGTTTGCATATCAAGACTATTTTTTACAAAATGTAAACCGTTGATCTTCACCATCATACTATAACTAGGCTACATATAAATTTTGAACCCATTTGGATGAGTGTAAGTCACTCATCCAAGGGAAACAAAATCAACGCGCGAAACTAATTTGAAATGTATAATTTTTGCGATCTTCATAACATGAGCTATACATATCCAAATGTGTTCAAATTTTGCGTATGGGTTGTTCACGAGATGTTTAAGAAGATCAACGGATTAGATTTTCAAAAAAAATATTGCATCATGGAAAACTACTTGAGTGTATTCCGCTCCAGATACACTCGAGTGTATTCTAGCCTGACTCTATCTATATATATATATATATATATATATATATATATATATATATATATATATATATATAGAGAGAGAGAGAGAGAGAGAGAGAGAGAGTCAGGCTAGAATACACTCGAGTGTATCCGGAGTGGAATACACTCAAGTAGTTTTTAATGATGCAATATTTTTTTTGATGATGATGGCATTCTATAGACGCTTAAGATGGTCGTGGAGCCAATAAGTCCACTAGCAACCTAGAAAGAGCTTAAACAATGGAGGCAAGCTTGTGAGCTTGTATAAGACGATAAAGAGATTGGCATAGCTTATGGAGATGACAAGGGAAGTCGGGGTAAATAAAATCCTACAGCTATATGTGTGTGTGTGTGTGCGCGCGCATAACTATATATGTGTATATAAATAAATATATATATATATATATATATATCAAATTTATTCTTGATTATTTCCTAATAGTTGACCGAACTTTGATCGAAATATATTGATTTTTTCATTATTTTTTCAAATTTTTCCAAAATCTGATTTCTGTCCGGCTAGCCGAAAAGTTGCCGAATCCCGATTTGTATCACTATGCTTTAGCACCACTTGACTACCACACAAACAACTCAACATGTCAACCTGATGTGTGTGTGAAGAATTGTGTAACAAATAATATATGTATCTTTTGTATTTACAGTGCCATGGAATAAATCAGAACAGTATACCCAAATTATATTATAGGGGTAATATCAAATTGTGCGTCAGATGTGAATAGGGTTGTAAATGGATATGGGTATACCCGCATACCCTCAAACCCATACCCTCTATACCCGTCGTGGGTATAAATTTTTATAACCACATAACCACTTACCCTTATACCCATGTATCCGACTCTCACTGGATAAGGTTACGTTTATATATGTACCCATACCATGTATACCCATATACCCATTTAATTATATTTTTATATAAAAAATTTATATTAGAATGTAATGGTGCATATTTTAACACTCATATTTTGTAAGTATAAGTACCTGAAAGTAGTATAAGTTAAATTAGAATGCAATGATCTATATTAACCAATGTGAAGGTAAGACAACATGATGTCTAAAATTAATCATTGACTTTATTATTCTATTAATAATGTAGTAAAACTCTATACTATTCCCCAATAGAGCCAACAATCATCATTTTTTAATATATTGATTTAGCTCTATCAACATGTTACTTTTGATTGTCCTTTATGAGATGACATATTATTTACTTATCACCTTATATATTTATGAAAAATAGAACAAATTTGATGTCATACTAGTATCAATATCACTAAATTAGTTTATTATTTGTTGTACCCAAATTTTATGATGTGTTATTGTAGCAAGTCTATTCATAACCATATATCCAGTTACCCATCCAATACCCAATGGTTATGTGGGTATGGGTATGGTGCGGGTATAGTTTTTGAAAAAGCGGGTATATACTCATACCCATACCCGCTTAACTAAACGGTTACGGTTATGGATATGACCATAACCGCACCATACCATACCCATTTACAGCCCTAGATGTGAACTGCCTGCCCAATACTTGAATCTTGATACCGAATAGTTTTGATTGTACGCACAAACAACCAAACTTTACATGTATGGTTTAGCCCATACACTAAACAGCTGATATGTCTTTCCGCCTATACAGCTCATCCTTCTTTTAAGGCGTCCAGGCTTACATGTTGACACTCGAATCCCGCCTGTTCTATAGGACGGGTCCTATAGAAATTTGGTAATATTCAATAAGATTTCATTATAGAACATCTTTTACATTTCTCTCTTTTTATTTTTTTTAGGGGGTTGAGTTTTAAAGATGAGTGAGAAGGCAACACTGTATTGTGATTAGTTGTCCAATAGAATTTCTATAGGACATACTACCGGTTTGGCCCGAAGCCACACCTTGGTGCGATGAACTTCAATAGCTTGTTACCTTTGAGAATAGTAACTATTTAGCCATACAAACTTATAACTGAAGCTGGTCAGATTGGACTCTTGATATTCTTTTTCTAAACCCGCCAAAAACATTGATACCTTTATTCTCAATTGCCAGATTTTGCAAAAACGGGTGGCACCAGTGACGGAACTAGGTAGAGGCAAAGGTGGGCACATGCCCTACCCCTTGTCTCACGCTCTACTGCAATCTATCTCGCTGGGTGAATTTTTACAAAGTACAACTATGTTTTCTGCCCTACTTGGAGTGTCAATCTAGCTTTTAAGTGGGGCTTTACGCTTTACTTCCAGCTATGTCTCACAAACTGTATCACACCTTGACCAGGGGAGGATTATATACTTGAATGAGTATTAACCTCCTCCAGCTAGATATGGGCAAAAGATATTCTGTGTTCCGATGCATATACCTCATTGGCAGTGTAGTTGGAATCAGGTTTACAAAGTGGGCAGAAAAATTAGATATTGCTTTAGATCTAACAATTTCCTTTAGTTACCGCTTCAACTCATGAGGCCCGTCAAGATCTAACATGTAGCAAAGCATATCTTCTTATTTTGTCTGGATATAGAAAAGAATATCCTGTCAGGACAAAGCGCATTCCAAATTTTCGAATACAGCCAAACAAAAGGTTGGTTGGGAGCTGAAGTATAAGTCCAGCACGCGAGCATGTTTCCAGTATTATATGAGAAATACATGAGATCTATGTCAAAAGACAGGATACAAGGCGGTTTTCAGTTGCACATGACTAAAGAATGAAAACTAACCAGCCTACTGCACTGAATGGATAGAGACACTCAACACCACTCATCACTAGTACAAAAATACTCAAATTGTTTTACTGTTACGTAGTAGTTGGGTGGGGGTCAAGGAAAATTCAGCTGTACGGTGCTTGATTTTTTTTACCCAAAACAATGAAACAATATGCCACCCATCCCCAGCATTTTATTCCACTCCTACAGCCAACAAACCCTTAGTTCAAAATACATACATAACTTATTACTTTATAGTGTCTCACGTAAGAATACAGACCAAACTAGCCAGTCTGCCACAGTAAGCAAGCACCGGAAAACCAGTGCAGCAAGGATAGACGGTAGATCAAAGTTCAGCAGCAGCTCGGCTTGCTTAGAGACCCAAGCTAGAGGGTAGCACAGAGTCGCCGCCAAGGCTTAGCCCTGAACCCATGCGTCTCTTTCTAAGGCGCTCAGCGATGATGAAGGCGAGCTCGAGCGACTGGGAGGCGTTGAGCCTGGGGTCGCAGTGGGTGTGGTAGCGGGAGCCCAAGTCGTCGAAGGTGACAGTCCTAGACCCTCCGATGCACTCGGTCACATTCTGGCCAGTCATCTCAAGGTGGACTCCTCCTGGGTGGCTGCCCTCTTGCTCGTGCACATCGAAGAAGGCCCTAACTTCAGCCTGTATGATCACAATCAGGTAATATTGTAAGACAATTGCAAGACCAAGGAGAGTAACAGAGAAGACCGATAAGGTCAAACAAAGAAATTCATCAGATCAGTAAATGCATACCCTAATTGCATCGAATGGGCGGGTCTTGAGGCCGCAAGGTGCCTTGATTGTGTTTCCGTGCATTGGGTCGCTGACCCAGGTGACAATCTGTCCAGCACCACGCACTGCCCTGATGAGGTGAGGAAGCTTCACTCTCATGTTCTCAGCACCCATCCTGGTGATGATGGTGATCCTACCAGCCTTGTTGGTTGGGTTGAGGATCTCGATGAGCTTCACCAGTTCCTTGGGGTCCATCTTGTCACTAACCTGCAGCCACCAACATTCAGATGTTGCATTGAGCATTCCAAAGTCTTTAAATTAAAATTAAAGATAGGATACAGAAATGTTGACATGTAGTAGATTCACAAATTCCAAGATTACATTCAAATTGGTTTAATGGTCTAAGTTGTTACCTTGATGCCGAGTGGGTTGGCAATGCCTCTGAGGAACTCAACATGGCCACCATCAAGCTGCCTGGTGCGCTCTCCGACCCAGAGCATGTGAGCGGAGCAGTCGTAGTAGAGGCCGGAGGTGGAGTCCTCCCTGGTGAGAGACGCCTCATATGGCAGGAGGAGGCACTCGTGGGAGGTCCAGAAGTCGGTGGTTGTCATGATGGGGTGGTCAGCCGTCAGGCCGGCGGCGGTCATGAAGCCCAGAGCTTCGTCCACACGGTGAGCCAACTCACGGTATCTGAAATTTTCAATTTTGCAAACGCCACGTCAGGATCAAATGACCGGTAATTAAAGCAGGAATTCGGCAAGTGCGTCACTAGAAACAAAAGAGCCATCTTCCTGTCAAACATCGCTGCAATTACCGTCCGGTTAACGGTAGAATGCCGATTAAGATGTTAGACTGAGACGCGACGCGGGGTATGCAGGCGAGAAAATGACACGTTTGCTTAATTTACCCAGTATTCCCATGATTCAATTAGCGAGAAGAATTCTCGGTCAGAAACAACTTTCACCGATGAAAGAAGGAATCAAAAGCGCTGCCCACATCATATACCCCAAAGAAGAAGATTTTACTTCAAAAAGAAAAAGGGGAAACAGAAGGATCTAACGATCACATCAATATGAAACCGTCCAGCAACAGCCCAATGCAATAAAGAATTGCATGACAAAAGAGCGGAATTAAAGATAAACGCGGGCACGAAAGCGAAGAGGAATTGGAAGAGCAGCCAGCAACCAGCAGCAGAATTTTACCTGTCTCCCTGCTCGCTGTGCTCGGTGAAGTCCAGGTTCCACTGGGTAACCCTCTGCATGGCTGCGTAACCACCGGTTGCGAAAGCCCTGAGAAGATTGAGGGTGGCGGCGGACTGGCAGTACGCCCTGATCATCCTCTGTGGGTCGGGAATCCTGGATTTCTCGTCAAAGGTGTCGCCGTTGATGTTGTCACCACGGTAGCTGGGGAGCTTGACGCCGTTCTTCTCCTCGAAGTTGTCTGAGCGGGGCTTGGCGAACTGGCCGGCCATCCTACCGACCTGCAGCACAGAAACCAGCACCCCGGTTAGACAATCAGTAGTCAGGATCATCCCCGATTTCAGTCCGCCGCGGCCACGGCGGAGGAGGAACACGTTTGCAAGGACTGACGTATCAGTGTTCCCGCGAGTAAGCAGACCGGCACGCATGAATCCAAGATTTTTTTTTAAAGGAAAATAAAAGCGTGACAGATACCTGCTAACCACACCCATTATCCCCGATACTTGGCATGTGGAGTTAGGTATCGCACATCGGACGGTCGGGAATCGCACTCTGTCGATGGGGCGCGTCACTCGCGACCCGCCGCCGATCACACAGTCACAGACACAAACAAACGTGTGCCAGATCTAGGGAGTCGCTCCAATCCAGACCAATCCTATTCTATCGAGATGCTAGGGTTTGTGGGATTTTTATTATCCATCTAAACCATCAAACAGATTTATTTACCTTGATGACGGGCATCTGGCCTCCGAACATGAGCACGGCGCTCATCTGGAGCAGGATACGGAAGGTGTCTCTGATGTTGTTGGCGTTGAACTCCTTGAAGCTCTCGGCGCAGTCGCCTCCTTGGAGGAGGAACGCCCTCCCCATGGCAGCCTCGGCGAGGCGATCCTCGAGGTGGCGCGCCTCACCGGCGAACACGATGGGAGGAAAGTCCTCGATGGTCTTGAGGACCGTCTGCAGATCCTCCTTGTTGGGGTATTCAGGGAGCTGCAACGACTTCTTTGTCTTCCAGCTGTCTACGGACCACTTGACCGGTGCGGCGGGTGGAGCGGGGGTAGGTGCGGGAGCGACTGCCGCGGCGGGCTTCTTCGCCGGCTCGGCGGCATGGACGGCGGAGATGAGGCGGTGACGGGCGGGGAGGGCCAGGCGGGTTGTGATGTAGGGGTTGGCGGTGGTGGTAGGTGGGAAGGGTGTGGAGCGGAGGGAGTTGGTGATGGGGGAGGAGGCGACGGCGGCCATGATATTTTTCTTCTCTTTTCCGGCCTCTGCTAGTCTGGAGACAGGTGGATGCTAAGGCGGCAGAGGAGGAGACCGTGCGATCGGTGAGGGTAAGGGTGAGGGTGCGGGTGTGCGAGTGCTGACTGCAGGAGATCGATGAGCAGCCCTGAGGAGGGCAGGTCAGGGAGAGAGCGGCGCTATATAGGTAGAGAGGAATGCGGGGTAGGTGGGGGCTGGCGGACCGGGAAGGAAGGAGCGCGCTTAGTAGGTGAGAAGGGAGGGAGGAGGGGCAGTTTTGGAAGGACTCGCCGATTGCTGGTTCAGATCAGGGTCGTGTTGTGAACTACGGCTTAATTGCATATCGTGAGCTTGCATTGTGTCAGAGAAAATGTGAGGAATTTACCGAATTCTTCGATTTGTTAAAAAAAAATGGAGAGGATTTGAATGAGTGGAGTCGAGCCAACAACTACCACGTTATACAAAACCAGGGTGGTGGAGTCACCTTACCTAATTTTTGATTGAAGAGGTCACCTGGTTCGAGGCTTGAGTCTTGCTTTGTAAGTTGCAATTTACCCAGGACTTTTATTTGGACATCACATCCTGGAGTGGGACAGAGCAGTTGGCACGTGGTCCTCGCTTCGTGCGCCTTGTCTAGGCTAGTTCCAATTTAAAAAAAAAGTCCACGTTGCCATCTTTCTTTCTCACGCTAACTACCATTCAAAAGATGTTGGCAAGAAAAAATATGTTCATTTAATTTGTAACGGCATACATAACAATAAAGATTTAAAGAACCCCTTATTTCACTGAAAAACAAATCCGGTCAGGATTGGATTAGATTCGGATCCAACTTAGACTAGGTAACTGGGTCATGATAAAACTTCAAGTTTAAACTTATATGGCTCATTGTTTTAATGGAAAATAGTTAGTGTCAAATAGATAATATTATATCGATTTATATTATCGGTGAAAGGCAGTGAGTGTCAGAAACCTTAGGCTTTAAAAAACAAAAATTAAGGTACCCCAATATACATTGATATATTTCTGCATGCACCAATCAAGGTACAACAAAAGTTCCTTGTTTGTTACTTTAAAAAACATATATATGACAAGATACTCTAGTTATCTACAATAGTAAATCAATATATGAACATGCTTGATCACTCAGAAAGAGAACTAGTAACTCATAAACATACAAAAAATAATTGAATATGTGACACCTCATCACGCTAAATGAGATTACTTAAAACACAAAATACGATCAACTACTAATTAATCACATAGTCAAAAATGTGGAATAATTAAAACCAATTCCAACAATGTCAATAAACTCTAGAACACTTACAAAAGGTCCATCATTCCATTCTCATATATTGTAACAAGTATTTACATATGGGTCCAAAGACCTCAGTCGCATCCTGCATACAAAAGATATTTCACATGTCCATGCCATATATTTACAAACATTGGCATACTACTAAAATTTCGTGTCGATATGAGTATATCATCTAGAAAACACATCCCATACCCGGACCTGAGAGTACAGGGATGACACTAGGACTCTACTACTAACATCTACAACTAACCAACCTTCTGAATCTATTGATCACCAGGTTGGTTCTCTTCCACAGCGCGACCTCGGCCTCGTTGCCCGCGACCACCTAAAAGAATGTGGTGACCCACAGGTGAGACCCAGTCCCAGCGAGAGATATAACTCTCTCCAACATAATTTGATTATAACATATTAATTAACAGTAAATATAATGAGAAGTTAGGATATTGAATAAGCAATATGAACAGATTGAACAGTTTAAGCATACTAAGCAATTAAGCAAATAAGTTATAACATCAAGTAGAATTACACAATAATCATAAGTCTGCATCATGTAAGAACTATGTGGTGTAAAGACAAGACAAGGGTTGATCAACCAATGTGATATGTATTAAACACTAGCAATTATATTACACGGCTGGTATTATATATTTTATTATTATGTCCTGGGGAGTTTGAGGTATATCACTCAAAGTCCAACTGATCACTGCAAAGTGCTATTCAGTTCTGTATAAGATCTAGGAGTGTCGGTATCCTAAGATCTCTTCCCCTCGGTCAGTACGAGTAAACTGCAGTGGCATACCAGTCAAACTGCCAATAGTGACATATAGTCAACTGATAACAACTAGTCCGTACTTGGTACAAGTTATGACACTAGAAAATAGGGTATACAAAACCCTCTAATTCAAGGTACAACCGCAGCTGTCCTCAATCACATCAAATGTCAGAAGCATGATTGTAGCCATCCTCCATAACCTGCAATTGTGGATGACAAGGATATATCCTCAACTTGTCAACCCCACATACTCAACAGTATGTGCTCCGAGTTTCCCTTGGGAATACTCGTTTCACCATCCAGTAAGTTTTGACACTAAAGATAGCTCTACGGCACAGGGCTCTACATGATTAAGGTTACACTTGATTAATTACTTCCAATTGAATGCATTAAGGCTTTATCATACAACTGGACATTCAAACCCTAATTCTTTTCTAACAAGAGTATATGTATAACAACTTCAAAAGATATAAAACATTTGAGATATAAATCTTAATCACATTACCACATGATATCATTCATTGCAAATTAATGGGCCACACTTATCATCATACTATTACAAATACCAATATCTTATCACAAGTTCCAGGGTTTTAACCCTTTTTAGAACATGAAGAGGATTTCACCTCAATCATGGCTTCAAACATGCCCAAAGGTCGTTAGGACCATCATATTATTCATAGTGAGGTTATCATCATCATTCCATGCCTTAAATAAGGCTCGAAAGATCATTAGCACATATATGTCCATAGATATTAACATGGCAAGGCACTATGATATTCAAATAGTACTACATTGTGGTTTCAACACAAGAAGAGTGTAGTTCATTATCACATTAATCATTTAAGAGGTATGATTATAACCAATCAAAATCATATAATTACATTAAGGTTAGGTATAACAAGCTATATCACATGGGAGTTACGCATCCACTTATTATAGTGATTTATCTAATATAATTATATAATAGCAAAGGTAAGACTACAAAGTAATGGTATTGAACCATCGAATTATCATCACTAGGACCCACATATAATACCATGTTATTTATTCTAATCCATTGGATGTTGAAGCATCCAATATTATTCATTGGATCATGTTCATTATTCAAGGTTTTCAATTGAAGTATAGGTCTAACCATTAGATCAATTGAACCAAGGAACCATTGGTTTAAAGTTTAATCAAATCTACAATTACATTCTTAACTCATCAAATATGGTGATGACCTGATCCGCCATTAATTGTGATCATTAGATCACCATTGGTTGTTAGATCAGTCATACATTCAATTAACACTGCCAAATATTAAGCTAATGTCATCATCGATTGATAACATCATTAGAATACCTCATAAATGATAATTATATGTCTAATTGAGTCAAAACTTGACCTAAGGGGGTGACCATAGGTGGTCACCATAAATTTGACACCCTTGATCATGAACATCAGTTTCCAAGATAGCAACAACATTGGTTGTTGAATGGTATGACCATCGGTTGTGTGATAGGGAAGGAAATAGCTTGACAACCCTAATTTGAACCATCAATTGTTTTGTGCTTAGCACCATAGGTTGTTGCTATCAAACTGTCCTAGATCATGTTACACCTTAGAAAGTTTGTACACATGTTTAAAAGTTGATATAGAACTGGAACAAAATAGGGGACACCACAAAAATTTGTAATTTTAAACAAGCATGGTTTCTCTATGCTTAATTCATCACATTAAAGCATAAACATGAACTAACAAGCTTTTAACTAGCAATATAAGTGAAGAATGTTATATAACTCGCCTCTATAGAGTAGGTCAAATCCCAAACAACAAGAATCTCAAGCAAGTAGGGTAAGAAAACCTTGGATTCAGATCTGAACTTGGCCAAATAAGCACTTCTCTCCATAAGGAAGCAAAACCCTAGAAAAAGAAACAAGAAAATTAGATTTTTGAGTTCTAGAGTCACTTTCACCATGGAACAATAGGGTTATGACCTGGAAGAAAGTCTAAGGAAGGAGAAGAGAAAGAAAAATGGAGAAGGAAGGAAGAAAACAACTTGCCTTGGTCGAAATCCCTAAAAGATGACCTTGGAAACCCTAGGTAGGGCTAGATGGAGCTCTAGGAGACCTTCTTCTCCAAAAAGAGGTTGTCTTCTACCTTAAAGCAGTTGGTTCCATAGAAAAATAGAGTGGAGTCATTGCTCCAGGTTAGAGTAAAGAGAAATCAAGCATAGTGGTATGACCCACTCCGAGTTTAACTAGTAAGCACAGCGCTTAGTGCATCATCATGTTGATTAAGTTGAGTTAAGTACTCATAGATGCAATTAGTGTTTGATCTAGTGTTACAGTATAGTTAGCATGATTTCTCACCTTGAGGTTGTAGAGGATTTCACGCTTGAAACTTTGCAAAAGGAATCACTTCAATTGGACCTTTGAGGCAAAAGTTATGCCATTTTCTAGTTCTTTGGACCTATATTGCAATTTACCCATAACTAATAGCCCATTTTCCTTATCCCCTTCCTTTGGATCGGTTCAAGGCACCACTTGAAAGTGGGTGCATGCAGAGCCAGCCCGATCGGCCGCAACAACAGGATAGGGCAAGGCGATTTGTGAGCCCTTAGCCTTGAGCTAGCTTGGCGTCGTCTTCTTCTACTTCCTCCGTCTATCCCCTCAACCTCGCCCTAGCAGTGCCCCCCCCCACCTACAGCTGGCCTACTAGGGCGCCGCAGCAGTGGCTAGGAGCTCTATTGGTGCGGCTAGCACTTCGGAACGACAGCCTTGACTCTGTCCTTGAGGTCTAATCTTCTCCTTCCTCACCCCAATCATGCCCTAGGATGGCGCCCCTGTAGCTTCTGCTGCGTGAAGCAGCGGCTAAGGGCTGCTAGGGCACGAGCAAGCACCTCAAATCATTGCCAATGAGTTCGGCCATGGGTCTAGATCATGATTCCTCCTCCAACTATCCACGACCAGCGTCGATTTAGATGAGCCCTCCTTCATGTGTACATGCAGGAGCTACTTTCTTGCAGTAGGCTTAAACCAAGGCTGAACCAAGGTTGAAGATGACGTGCTGGTGCCCAGAAATAGGAATCTAGACACGTTTCCAGTTAAATTGTAGTCACCTCACCCGCTGTGAGTAGAATCTCACTCACTAAGCATGATTTAACTCCAATAATCGGGCATTTTCATTAGAACTGTGTTTTACATGGGTAACAACGTTTACCCAGGTGCCGGATAGTATCAACGCCGCTCGATTTCTAATTTGCACATTTTATTTATTAACATTTGCACGATGCTAATTAGTTAATTGATATGTGTGATTTGGATTAGTGTAAATACGCAATTGATCGCAACTTAAATTGCTCGATTAAATGTTGAACTCAGTAGTACATGACCAGTAACGGCACAGTTTGGGTATAAACTCAATATGTATGTTTTTAGTAAGTTAATAGATGCTCGATTTCAAAGAAATGACGATGACATAAAAAATATTCAAAGAAAACCTAATGGTACGCTCTTTGTTATATTTAAGGTGAATGATTTAATATTTACACAAATTGACCCGTTCCTCAAAGATATCATTTGAAATTTCCAATTATTATTAATAATTCATGCCGTGACAAGTAATTGAATTTTAATTGAGTTATGTGATGCATAACTTAGAATTTGGGTTGATGTGCTCGATTTTCAAGGAATTACAGATAATTTACAAGTGCTACTGATGATTTCTAATATATCAAGTAATTAACTCTTGCTAGTGTATTATGATGATCAATTGTATAATTCCAACATATATGATCCAAGTTGATATGAGTTTAGTTTATTTAAGAAATTTCAATCTGCCTACATGCATGGTATATGGATTATTCAGTAAATTACAATGTTTTTGAGTATACTGCTCTGTCAGGTCTAGAATGATATTCATGTGGTGAATTGAACTGCAATTAAATAGATGAGATGCCATAGAAATACCAGAGTCGAGTATAAGTAATAAAAAGGTTAAACATAGTAAGAGTTTTCTAGGAAATAATAAAATTTTAGATTTAAGGGCCCTGACATCATAGATTCCCTACGGATGTCTACACTGTAGGGAGGAAACGATTCACCCTGGCAGTGATCAGTATGCGGGGATCAGATCGCACCCATAGAGCGTACGGGAAGACGAAGCCCTTGAGGAAGTCTCCTAAGAGAAGATAGGTTACCCAACATGAACCAGAGATCTCGGTGGTAACCTAGAGGTACCCACAGAGTGTACCAAGATGAGGCCCACAGAGCGTCTTAGACCCTCCGCCTGTGTACTCAGCCGAGAAGAAGAGGTCCAAATAAAGGCCAGTTGTTTAGCCGCCTTTATCAGACATGACAGTTCAAGTCAAGCACACATGGATTCAGTTCTAGGCTTAGCTTCCCGAGTTTTAAGCTAAGTCTTGTATGGTGGGATCATAGTTTGCTACGAGTCTTCATATGTAGAATACACTACATATGATCAGGGCATAAGATAAAATATGTTCATATAGGTTCACAAAGTTTCTTATAAGTTAAAGAGTTAAGAAAGATTTGAGTTAGTTTCACAACAGTTGTCCTTTAAATGAAATTTTAGTATTCTCTATTATTTAATCGTATCTACAACTTTGTAGCAGTTGTTATCTTAATGAAATGTTGACATCTCCTGTTGTTTAAATTATATTGCTTAGATCTTCTCAGTATAGTATTATCTGGTATTTTATTCCAATTAATAAACATAAAATTGAGTTATCTGCGATGGTTGGGTGAAATTTTATTCACTGAGCCAGTAGCTCACCAACCTACTGAAACATTTTTCAGGTCAGTATCAGCATGAGGAAACGGAAGGATCATATCACCCAAGTTCTTAGAAGGTAGTTCGTAGTTAGATAGAGGTCTCTTAATCCTTTCCCCTCGGCCCTTGGGCATGTGGTGTGGTAGTGAGAGAATGTGATATAACATGTAAACTAGTTTTAAGTTATTTGTTGTGTTTTATATTTGGCATGAAAAATGTAATATGATGTGTAAATCTGATTTATCTACCTAGAAATATAAATAGTAGTTTCTTTCACAGTTTAGTAAGTTTTTAGTTTATTCCAAGTCATAAGATTTTCCTTTAAGTTAATTTTAAGTAACTAAGTAAAGAAAAGGTCAAGGGTGGTTTACCAAGGGTGACTCCCCGGTCTCCGGTGTCATTAGGGATGGCACGGGGATTGGGGCTGTGGCAACATATCCCACTATCACACAGATAGCGAGGTGTTACGTGAAAACGTGCGGAAATCACCATAACCACAGATTACCAAAAACACGGGTTAATTAAAACCGATTGCGGAAAACTAATGAACTGAGAAACTATTACATTCCAGTCCACATCCTACAAGAAAACAAGTTATATAAACATATACAAGCCTTTGAAACTTGTCCACAGCTTAGAGCAATAGTTGTCTTGTCATCACGTGAGTTCATCACCTGTGCAAAGGTACATAAAGGCCCACATCCGGCCAGCAACAGGATATACAAACATCAACAGCTATACATCGTGAAATAATGTCAAAACACCTCCAAGGACATAAGAGTACAGGGATGACTCTAGACTCTACTACAAGACATCCAAAACAACATCATATTCATCGCTTGCCTTCTACTACTCGTCTTGTTGCTCGGCCGCAACTCCACGACCACCACCTCCACATCTAGCACGAACACCTGAAAACCAACAGAGTGAGACAATTGAACATTGTCCCAGCAAGAAACATAACTCCCCGCCGAAACTACCAAACCTCAGATATATATATAAAGCAGCTAACTGATAAAGAGTATAACAAGAGTAGTTATAGAATAGAGTTGTCCATACTTTAGCCGGCTTACCAGATGTACTCAATTATTACTTTGTGGAATATGATTGACAAGACAAGATATATAAGTCCTACTACATATGAGGAACATATAAGCAACTGCAAGATATGATGAGAGTAACTACACAAACAAGGCCTCAACCAATGTTTCGTGTTTGTCTTAAGCCATAGTACTATTCGGCTGAATTACGTATTATTATGCCCTGAGGAAGTGAGCCGTACCGCTCAAATCCAACCTTCGGTTGCAAAACCCAAGCCGATGCCATACAAGGTCAATGGAAGAGCCGGACTCCACGACCTCTCCGCCTCATGGTCAGTGCATGAGTACAATACATGCAGGACCACAGTCTCATGCTGAAGTGGTCTTAGCCACAGGGTCAGCTCCCGCAGGCTACCCTCTGCCTAACCCGCCTTGGTACAGGTCTCGGCGCTAGTGAAACTGAGCCACGGGCCTGTTCACCGTGCTCTGAGCCATGAACACATTCATGCTCCTCATATCACATATCCTAAGCCATGGGCCTGTTCACCATGCTCTTATCATAGTTGGTCTAAGGGCCTGAACCCGCATCCTTGAGTCTACAACCGAAGTTGCACTCTTACCTCCTCACTTTAGGCTAGGAGCAACCTCGTATATTCAACAATATGCGCTCCGGGTTAACCCGTACGAGAACCCATTTCACCATCACCAATTCCTGACGATGATGGATCTATGGCCAGGGCAACTACATGATATATTTCACTGTGATTAATTAGTATCTTTTATATGGATTGCAAGATTCAACTAAGTTGTATAACATGCAATAATAACAGAATTAAACAATACAAAACTCAATAGTTGCTTTTACTACAATCACACCCACCTGATCCATCTCAAGGATCCAACATCACATGATATCACCTGGCCTCTTGCTAATCATCCAGATCCATCTCAAGGGTCGTCACATGCCATGGGATCTCAATCCCTTATCACATAGTGCCACTGCCTCTCAAGGCTTACATCATCATCATCATGGAATAGGAATCACATTATACATGTTATCTTAGTATCAAAAGTGAATATCAAAGTAGTGTTATTCATCACATATACCTTATAGCCATTTTTCTTGGCTAGGCCTCACCTGCATAGTTAGTATACAATAATAATAGAATGATCATGCTATCACATAATGTTACATTAATGGTTAGATATGCTTCCTTAACCATGCCTCAACTTATGATCATATCTTTAAGAAAACCATATTACGTGCCTATCATTCTCCTTAGTATAATACAGAGAATCAAGAGGGTCACATTCATGTGTAAAGACATGCATTTTACATAAACAAGTGTTACTATAATAATTCTCATCGAGTAAAATGATTTATATGGGGGCAGAACCCTCGCTAACAACACCAAGAACTCTCACTAAAAGCTGTGTCGGGCAGCATGCCCTCACTATAGGGTATATCAGGAAGGGTATTCACCCTATCGCGGGTTGACTATCGTAAGAAGAAGACATATCAGAATGAAATAACTCCATCTGACCTGTCACTACTCGCGGGTTGACTATCGCCTCCGGCTAACTCATGGCATAGAATCGAGCCGTTGCTTGTTGTCCACGCCCTCTACTTCCTTGAGCAGACGATCCAGCCTGAGACGCTTGACCGCGTCCTCGCCCTCTGCTGCCACTGGGCTGCTGTCTGTCAGATCCTTGCTGATTCTGCCTCGGCTGCTACGTCACTTCAACATCTCTATTCGGGCAATTGAACCTGAAATGCCCGAACTGACCACACCGATGGCATGTTCTATCGTCAGCCCGTGGCCTGGATGGCCATGTCACTGCCACAGAAGTTGTACTATGTGTCTTATATGGTGAAGAAACATATCCTTTCCCCCTACTCAGAGACCACTGAGATGGTACCCCAGAACTTCTCATTACTGACGGTGCTGCAAACCTTGGTTTCTTGAAGCCACAAAACCTATGCCCCTGAAACTGGGCCAGTCTCTTCTTAGCCATAGACTCTCTCTTCTCCCTTACTGATCGTTCGATCCTCCGGACAAATTCCACAAACGTAGCAAACCGCTCTCGATTCTCCAACGCAGACACAGGTGTTGTCAGCTCAGAACTCAGACCCTTCTTGAAACGTCTGATCCGCTCCTCGTCTGTCGCTGCCATGTGAGGACAAAACCTCAACAGATCCATGAACTTGGCTTCATACTCGGTGAGGTTCATCGTTCCTTGCCGCAAGCTCTCAAACGGACTGATCTTCTCATTGAGATACGTATTCGGGAAGTATCTGGTGACGAACTCACGTCGGAAAACCTCCCAACAGATCACCTCACCAGGCCGCTTCTCTTCCTCGATGGTCCACCAGTGACCAACACTACCCTTCAAAAGGTAGACAGCGTGCTTTACTTTGTCTGCTTCGGGGATGTCGAGGATCCGGAAAGCCTTCTCAAGACTTGTCAGCCACACATCCGCATCCGCTGGATTAGTCGTTCTAGCATAATCCGAAGCTCCGACTCGGCGAAGCCGCTCGAAGGTCTTCCCAATACCCGATGTTTCATCATGGGGAGCATGTGCTCTCAGAGGAGGCACTGGCAACCGCTCAACCATGAGATTCATCATAGCCATCATCTGTGCCATAAGTTGTTGGTAGGCAGGATGTTCAAGAATGGTTGGGTTAGGTTGGGGGACCTCAGGCACCTGATCTCCATGTGCCTGCTCAAAAGCTCCATCGACTGATGCAACATCACTGTGCTCATCAACATGTTCTTCATGGTTTCCAGACATCTTGGATTTTCTTCCGCTGAGAGCAGAAGATGATCGTAAGAAAATCTGGGCAACTCACAAGAATAGACACAACCTAGTCCTAAATCCCTGTAGACTCAGCGAACCTAAGGCTCTGATACCAAACTTGTGGCAACACATCCCACTATCACACAGACAGTGAGGTGTTACGCAAAAACGTGTGGAAATCACCATAACCACAGATTACCAAAAACACGGGTTAATTAAAACTGATTGTGGAAAACTGATGAACTGAGAAACAATTACATTCCAGTCCACATGCTGCAAGAAAACAAGTTATATAAACATATATAAGCCTTTGAAACTTGTCCAGCTTAGAGCAACAGTTGTCTTGTCATCACATGAGTTCATCACCTATGCATAGGTACATAAAGGCCCACATCCATCCAGCAACAGGATATACAAACATCAATAGCTATGCATCGTGAAACAACGTCAAAACACCTCCAAGGACCTAAGAGTATAGGGATGACTCTAGACTCTACTACAAGACATCCAAAACAGCAACATATCCATCGCTTGCCTTCTACTACTCGTCTTGCTTCTCGGCCGCAACTCCACGACCACCACCTCCACGTCTAGAACGAACACTTGAAAACCAGCGGAGTGAGACAATTGAACATTGTCCCAGTGAGAAACATAACTCCCCGCCGAAACTACAAAACCTCATATATATATATATATATATATATATATATATATATATATATATATATATATATATATATATATATATATATATATATATATATAAAGCAGCTAACTGATAAAGAGTATAACAAGAGTAGTTATAGAATATAGCTATCCATACTTTAGCCGGCTTACCAGATGTACTCAATTATTACTTTGTGGAATATGATTGACAAGACAAGATATATAAGTCCTACTACATGTGAGGAACATATAAGCAACTGCAAGATATGATGAGAGTAACTACACAAACAAGGCCTCAACCAATGTTTCATGTTTGTCTTAAACCATAGTACTATTCGGCTGAATTACGTATTATTATGCCCTGAGGAAGTGAGCCGTACCGCTCTAATCCAACCTTCGGTTGCAAAACCCAAGCCGGTGCCATACAAGGTCAATGGAAGAGTCAGACTCCACGACCTCTCCGCCTCATGGTCAGTGCATGAGTACAATACAAGCAGGACAGCAGTCTCATGCTGAAGTGGTCTTAGCCACAGGGTCAGCTCCCGCAGACTACCCTCTGCCTAGCCTGCCTTGGTACAGGTCTCGGCACTAGTGAAACTGAGCCACAAGCCTGTTCACCATGATCTGAGCCATGAACGCAATCATGCTCCTCATATCACATATCCTAAGCCATGGGCCTGTTCACCATGCTCTTATCATAGTTGGGCTACGGGCCTGAACCCGCACCCTTGAGTCTACAACCGAAGTTGCACTCTTACCTCCTCACTTTAGGCTAGGAGCAACCTCGCATATTCAACAATATGCGCTCCGGGTTAACCCGTACGAGAACCTGTTTCACCATCACTAATTCCTGACGATGATGGATCTATGGCCAAGGTAACTACATGATATATTTCACTGTGATTAATTAGTATCTTTTATATGGATTGCAAGGTTCAACTAAGTTGTATAACATGCAATAATAACAGAAGTAAACAATACAAAACTCAATAGTTGCTTTTACTACAATCACACCCACCTGATCCATCTCAAGGATCCAACATCACATGTTATCACCTGGCCTCTTGCTAATCATCCAGATCCATCTCAAGGGTCGTCACATGCCATGGGATCTCAATCCCTTATCACATAGTGCCACTGCCTCTCAAGGCTTACATCATCATCATCATGGAATAGGAATCACATTATACATGTTATCTCAGTATCAAAAGTGACTATCAAAGTAGTGTTATTCATCACATATACCTTATATCCATTTTTCTTGGCTAGGCCTCACCTGCATGGTTAGTATACAATAATAATAGAATGATCATGCTATCACATAAGGTTACATTAATGGTTAGATATGCTTCCTTAACCATGCCTCAACTTATGATCATATCTTTAAGAAAACCATATTACGTGCCTATCATTCTCCTTAGTATAATACAGAGAATCAAGAGGGTCACATTCATGTGTAAAGACATGTGTTTTACATAAACAAGCGTTACTATAATAATTATCATCGAGTAAAATGATTTATATGGGGGCAGAACCCTCGCTAACAACACCAAGAACTCTCACTAAAAGCTATGTCGGGCAGCATGCCCTCACTATAGGGTATATCAGGCAGGGTACTCACCCTATCGCCCAGCTCCTATCGGTCAACACATAACGGCCAAGCATGTGACGCACAATGATGTGTTAGCAGCTAAGCAAAGAACCATGACATGCAACGGGGTGTTGGGCATCAAGGTAACACACAACGCCCGTCATGGGATGTCGGTCGACACTCACAGAACTTAGGGTGACGCCCGTCATGGTTCAGGGTGCAACGCCCACATCAGGCCAACTAGCAACACTCTGTCCAGCAGGACAACCAGCCACTGCTAAATCAGGTATACAAGCTCAAACAACCAGAAAAGGTTGTTGACCAACTAACCAACCCAGAGCCAAACGACCGTCACAAGGGCAAGGTCTAAGAAACCTATCGTACAACCAACTAAGCTAGGCCTATCGGCCGACACAAGGCAAGGAAGGTGTGACGCCCGTCACAAAGACATGGTGTCGTCCACCATCTCCCAAGCATATCGTCCAAAGGGGTAGGTTAAGAGGACTGTCGGGCGGCACCTCCCCCCAAACTCATATCGTCCAAGGTGCAGCTCACAAGGTTGTCTTCCACCTCAAGCACAAGGAGACCTGAAACCCTAGAGGGTCAAGGAGATGGCTCACCTCAATTAACTAAGAAGGAGGGGTCTTGCACACCACCTATCACCCATCGGGCAACACAAGAACACCCTAAACAAGGTCCACAACAACCAAGCTCACCCTTCAAGTCCATGGTGAGAGGAGAGTGTTGCTCAAGCAACTAGAACACAAGCTCACATCAATCGATTAAGAGAAAGAGGGGTGTTGCTCATGATACTAGAAGCTTAAACTCACTCCTCTAGACCAAGGAGAGAAAGGAGTATTGCTCACCAAGAAACCCTAAACCCTAAGGATCGGCCAACAAGGATACTAAGCAAGAAACAAAGCTAGCAACATATAAGAACATGAAAGGAGGTAGAGTAGATAGGGTTAGGAGTTATGCAACCCGCCTTAAGCTCCCAGCTCCAAAGAAGAAGAACTCCAAGGGATGTCGACCACCACTTGCTCCTTCAAGGGGGGGTGTATCGGCCGACACAAGCAAGAAAGAAGGGAGTGTCGTGCACAAGGTGGAGAGGAACCAAAGGAACTCCTAGCTAAGGAAAGGAACCGCCTAAATAGAAGGAAAGGGAGGAGAAAATAAGGTTGTTCTAAGAAAAGTGTCACTTGCCTAGGGACACTTGTCCTAGTGCATGAGCCACCACTCTAGAAAGCTCCATACACATGTCCAAGATATGTTCCAAGTGTCCACTAAACAAGGTCAAGGCTAGGTCAAGCATCATGGTCGAACAACCACTTGCACCATGGGCGACACAACAAGGCACCATGGGCGACACACATTCATGTTGGCCGATACAAACACTCCTAGGCCGATACACTCTCCATCTTGGGTGACACAACCATCTCTTGGGTGACACAAAGCTCCTCCAAGCCAAAACAAGGCACCTCAAGGCCCAAACAAATTCAACTAGGCCCAAAAGAACTCAAGCAACGAGCCCAAGCCTTCCTCTCAACACAAGAGGAAGAAAAGAGAGGGAGGAACACCTCACAAGGTGGCAAACTTGCCAACAAAACCCTAGACTTGGGTTATTTGCAAGTAGAACCTCCAACTCTCAACAAAGCACAACCAAACCCTAATCACCACTAAAGGTGATTAGTAAGCACCAAAGCACCAGGTTTAAGAAAAGCAAATAGGGTAAACCCTAAACGAAGGTCAGGGTCCTTATAGGGGCATCACAAGCTTTTGGTATCAGAGCATAGGTTGAGTACGTAGTTACTTTAATTCAAGGTCAGGGGACGATAAGAGACCAATAGGATTAAGACTTAGGTGTTTTCCTTCTAACTGCAATTTTCTAACATGAAGTGTTCTGTTATACTATTGTAGATGGCAAGAAAAGGACGTGGTCATGAGGACCATGCTGAGAGCCACATTGGACCTGATCCTCAGGTGATGGGTCCAGGTGGTGGAGATGATGTGGATGAGGCATCAAGAATGTACAGAATGTTTCTTGAGATCAGGGAAAAGTATAAGATGGAGAGGCGAGCTTCTACCTCGAGTAGCAAGGATCTGATGAGATCCTATGAGCTAGTTAAGAACCTTGGAGGTACTGAGTTTATTGGAACTACGGACCCTACAGTGGCAGATGAATGGCTGAGACAGTTAGAGAAAGTGTTCTGTCTGATGGAGCTGTCTTGTCACGCCCCGATCTCACATTAATCACAAACCACGAGATTAGGACGCGACATGATGGGATTTACACATAAGCCAACCACTCTTTACTTTTAAATACATTCAAAGAGATTAATACGATAATCTGATTTACGCTGTAAAATAAAACTAAACAACTGCAGAAGCATCTTTATTAAACTGACTAGCAATATAAACAGAGGTTACAACATATTACATTATTCGACATAAAATAAAGCATAATAGTTAATTTACATCTTTATAAACATTCTCTCTCTCTCACTCACACCTTGTCCCAAAGATCGAGGGGAAAGGACTAAGAGACCTCTAACTACTAACTACATGTTCCTTCTACAGACTAGGCGTAAGGATAAATCGATCCTTCTGATTTCCTGCTGCTGATGATAACCTGAAAATGTTTTGAGTAGAGGTATGAGCCTACTCGCTCAGTGAATAGCATTTCATTTAGCTATCACTAAACAACTCATCAAGTTTATAAACTGACAATAAACATATATGCAGAACTAAGCAAGGCAGTTCTAATAACATAGCAGATATACAGATAATAATCACATTTCAAAGCATCAACAAATAATTCAGGTAATTAAACAGTTATATAAATTTACTGTGATCCTATCTGATTACTTATTCATTTTATTATTATGCCCTAAATATATGCAGTGTACTCTGCATATAAAGATCCGCAGCAAGTTCATGCTACGGTCCCACCGTACAAGACTTAGCGACACACCCGGGAAGTGCTAAGTCTGACTACTCGTCCTGGTCTGCACAGGACCCAGGCTCTACGGCCTCAACGCACAACCACGTGTGCTGCACAACCACGTGTGCTCTCGACTCCTCCTTAAACCTGAGTACACCGGCGGAGAGTCACAGGGTTACCTTCGTGACACAAGCACGAATGGTGTTAGATAACCGTGTTTTCTTTTGTTATCGCAGTGCCATCGTGACACAAGCACGATTGTTGTTGGACACTGCCTCTCTATCCTCGTGTCTCCATGAAATCGCACGGATAATGTTGCAACACGAGTTTCACCCCTAAGTTGCAGATACCTGTTAGGGGTTCTACGGTGTTAGGGCATCTAGGTCTATACTTGATTAACAAATAAACGTATAAACAGGAAAATTACATTCCATACATAATGCACAATCTGAACATCACAAGAAGCGCATATATATCCTTTATCGTAATTAAACATGAATTAGTGTCATTTATCCAGTTTCAAATGCTAAACATCTATTTTGAAATCAGTAAATACATTACAACTATAATACAGGAAATTTATCATTTTCTCAAAACATATTAAGTAATTCATTTCCAATGAATCTAACATACACTACTGTATGTACTACACTGTTTAGAAGTTATATCAAATGATACAGAAGCACTTAAACAATTAAATTGAGTTAAATATTGATTTCTAAATGAACTACTACTCACCCCTCTGGAACTCGGCCGACCAAACTGGGAACTCGGCCGATCGGCTGACAACTCGGCCGATCGGCTGACAACTCGGCCGATCGGCTGACAACTCGGTCGATCCACCCGCAACTCGGCCGATCCAAACCCTGGTCGATTTCCTATAAAAGAAACTCGGCCAAATCACATCCAATTCGGCCGACCAAAATGCTGTTCATCATTCTTAATAAAGAAACTCGGCCGAATCATTCGCAATTCGGCCGAACGACACACAAACAGGACATATACAAACGCCTAAGTTTATAAATGATAACTAAATGAAACCCCACTTACCGCAATTAGGACTGTCCGGATTTGTCCGGACATGTTCCCAGGGCCGGTTTCCGGACGGAAATTGGTTGTCTTCTACCTTGTATTTACTTGTTTACTGTTCTGTTGCTCACACAGCAACCATACGCACAGGTTGGAAACGGACCGATTGATATCTGACCTTGCTGTGAATCCTACTGGGACTTCAAATTCGAGCTCCAAGGTGGCTTCTTCCGCTGTTGTGCGCCCCAAAGGCCTCCCCCAGGTTGCTGCAAATCACAGCTTGCTGCTAGCCGTAGCAGCTTGCCACTACCTGCTGGCCGCCCAAGCAGCAGGACGGCTGCTAGCTGCTAGGCGGAAAGGATGAAGGGAGGAAGAAAAAGGGTGGATGGAGGCCGATTACAGCTAAACGAAGCCAAGGGCTAAAAGGTCGCCCCTCATACCTCCCCCTATTGCAGCCGATCGAGTTGCTCCTGGTAGCTTCAAGCGGCGCTCACAGGTCAAGTAACTACGGCTGAGCGTGGACAAGGGATGAAGGTGGAGGAAGAAGAAGAAAGGGAAGCAAGGCGGAGGTGGAATGTTGCTGGTCGGAGTGAGGGAGCCCAGAATCACCCCTACACTCTCCCTCTCTGCTGGAATCGCACCCTTCCTGAGCGCCGCTCTGTCGGTTGCTGCTCTATTGATCGGGAAGAAGATAAGCGAGAAAAGGGTAAAAGGGGTTATAAGTTAAAGATTTGGAAAAATTGCACTATAGGTCTAAGAAAACTAAAAATAGCATAACTATTGTCTCGGAGGTCCGTTTTGAATGATTTATTCTGTGAAATTTCGAGCACGAGATCCTCTACCTTCTCAAGGCACAAGATTATGATTACTAGACCGTTTCATTGGATCAAAGATCTAATTGCATCTGTGATCACTTGATTCAACTTAATGTACTAAATATTCAACATTGACATCATTAATTGCCTCAAGTGATTCAATCTCGGCTATTAATTCACGTCATAGCTTATCTTGATTATCCATGATATTTAATTTGATACTCAACACTAATTGAGGTGTTTTATGTAATTCGAGGTATTTATTAGTTAATCAGGGAGTGGGTCATAACAACCTTTTCCCCTTAAATGAATTTTGTCCCAAAATTCCTAAAAGAGAAAGGAGTCTTGTTATGCATTTCAAACTCAAGTTCCCACATGGCTTCTTCCAAGTTCAGATTTCTCCACAAAACTATCACTAATGGTACCTCACAATTCGTGAGTTTCTTGATCCTCTGACCAACCATCTGCATAGGTCCCTTAACCTAGGACACATCTGATCTGATTTCAGATCAACCCACAAAACATTGTCTTTCCAAAATTGTTATAGCAGTATCTCACTTTATGGTAATTACCAAGAAATTATTATACTGTTCATACAAACAAATTAAAATTCTTAAATAAACAAAATGCATGTCTATTTGGTACTAAAATTAAATCATGCAATTTAACTGTTAAACATCACTACATATCATACTGAGAATTGATATCAAAAATACTTGATTCATCGTACACCCTATCCTTAGGGTTTCATTTGCCTTATTCATTCATCACATGCCAACACCCTATTCTTAGGGTTATCTCATTCACTAATCACATGGCAACACCCTACTCTTTAGGGTTTCCATTATCTCATTTGTTTGATTGCAATTCAAATCACAATACAATATCATCCTAGAACTGGCAGAGCAGTATATTTCAAATCATTGTAATTACTGAGTAATGTTTGTATCATGCATGCAGACAAATTAAAAATTCATAAATATTCCAAACTCAAATCAATTTTGACACATACATACAGAATTCATATAATCGAACATCCTATTATACTAATAAGAGTGATTTACTCCACTTATAAGAAACCATCTGTAATATTTATCAATTATCTAAAATTTCTCGAAGTACGTGCATATAAATCAATTCCTGGTTTATGCATCACATAACTCAATTAAGAGTTATTTTCGTATCATAACACAAATATTTAATAGTACTTGAGAGTTTCTAATAATATCTCAGAGAAATGTGCCAATTAATGTAAATGTCAGGTTACACACATTAACATAACAGGAAGCATGCAACTAGATTTATGTGTATCTTTTAATGCTATCTTACTATCTTGAAATCATGCACCTAATGGTTTACCAAATCTGTGTATTCTGGGTTCATTCTCAAATCGTACCATTATCAGTTGTGTATTTCTAAACTCAACATTCACACTAGAAAACTCTATAAGACTTAAATGTTCTTCCCATTTCCACTGAAAAGCAAAACACATGCTCTCAGCATGTCCTCAAGAGTCTGAATGGTTCTCTCAAACTAACCATCCGTCTGCGGATGAAAAGGTTGTATCGAATCTTAACTTTGTGCCCAAAGCACAAAGCAACTGTTTCTACAATCCTAGATGTGAACTTAGGTTCTCAAAATGACATGATTGGAACTGGATTACCAAGCAACCTAATTATTTTATCCATGTATATCTTAATCAAGTCTCGAGACATCACGGGTCGACTTAATATGAAGAAAGCGAGCAGACTAAATTAGTCTATCCACAATCATTCATATCAAATCACAACCTCTAGGTGTCCTGGGTAATCTTACCACAAAATCCATTGTGATAAATTCCCATTCCCATTCAGGCATAGAAAAGATTACAAGGTAGCTATAGATTTCTAGGATTCAGCCCTAACCTACTGGTACACACTACTTCTAACCATGTACTCTGCTACATCCTTCTGCATATCTGACCATCCATTTCAATTTCTTGGATTTCATATACATCTTAGTGTTTTCCTGAAAACATAGCATACATCAATACATACACTTCTATAAGAATCTTTTCTTTCAGGCTTTTCCCCTTAAAAGAATTTTACTCTATCTCGAGATACACACAACATATCATGCTAAAACAACATCTTATCATCTAAAAACTTAAACTCTAGTCTCTTTTCCTCCTATCAGGTCATGCATGGTATGGCTTAAGTCACTATCACCCTTTTATAGTTTCTTGATTTGATCACAAAAAGTAAGCTTAACTTACATCTGTACAATCAAATCATTCTGTGTTATTACCCCTAAGTTTAAGTTCAACTTCCACATTTTTACTAGCAGGTCTCTATTGAAACCTGTCATAGAGAATGCATTGGCTGTTGAACTTGACTTTCTACTGGAAACATCATCCACCACATTCTCTTTACCAGGGTGGTGATCTATTGTCACATCATAAATATAGTGACGCCATGTCTTAAAAACATGAACTACATCAACTTTCTGCAGATCATATATCGGGTAATACTCCGATTTCTATGCTACTTTCATATAGTTACATTTTAGGTTTATGTTTTACCTTTTTCTGTAAGTCATTACATATTGCTCATGTACCGTTCAGATTATCTACTTTAAAACCCTAGTTCACTATCACTACCAGATTACATTACATAGAACAAATCTCAAGGTCTTATTTTACAAGGTTACTAGTATTCAAGGTTACATCACTAATGATATCCCTTAAACTACTACAACTTTAATCATTCTAGGGTTTGGTCCTTATTAATAACATAGCATTATTGTATGTGTGTGTGGTCAATCATATTGATCAAATTGAGTTGCTTGGGTCAATAACATATTAACCCAACACTCAACTTAATTACATTAGTTGAAAATTCAGTTTTTCACAATAGTTTCTGTAATTCGTTTATTAAATGGCTAACAGAAGCTTCAAAAATTCTGAAAATTTTATATGTTGTGCCTAATAAAGTTTTAGACCTCCAGTAAAAATTTCAGGTCATTTCAAGTTACCAATAATTAATTAAAAATCGAACAGTGCACTGCTATATTGCAGTCTGCAGCAGGTTCGGCTGAGTTACAAACTCGGCCGACACCCTTGCTGTAGAGGTCAAAAGTCATCTAAAAAATTACGCCAATTTTGCAGAGTGTATAAAATTGTGTTGTTCAAGCACAGTTAAAATTTGAGATCAATTGGATATACCAATAAAAAGATAAAATTCAATTACCACACTGCTATAATATTCAGAAAATGTGATCGGTCGAGTTTGAAACTCGGCCGATTAACAAGTCAAAACATTATTCAAAAATTTTGATATTCTCTAATGTTGTTTATATTTCATATATCCAAATCATATCCAAAATTGAACTAAATCAGAGTTACACATAAAATACTAAAAATCATTTAGTGAGACATTCTATTTATCAAATTCTGTATTCCTATGTCATTAAAATTCTAATTTGGGCCAATTAGGGTCTATGCATCTCAAACCCTAATTCTCAAGATTAAAAAACAATTAGACTTCTTTTCTTATTTTACTTGTTAATAGGAGTCATTAGATCCCAGTAACGCATCCTGCCAGCCGGACCAGGCCGAACCTGTAGTCCTGAAGCCAAGAGCTACTCGGGATTAATCAACCCCTATTAATCTTAAACATGTGGAATGAATATCCACTCAAAGCAAACTCATTTAAACATAAATTTGGGTCTACTTTAGTACTAAGAAAACAAACACTTAACAATTCACTTCACGACACAACAATATAAAAGGATCATGTTTACTTTACAAACTGCAATTTTCACTTCATGCATATAAAAGCATTTCTAGTGATCTTTAAATCAAATAAGCAATGTAAGGCAAGAGTTGTATCACATCCTATATATAATCTCTTATTCCTTAATTAATTTCTGATCTCTTAACCCTAAGATTTCTAGGGTTTTCTCTCTAGCCTATCCTTCCTCTGCATACCTGGCCAGGGCATCCAGAGAAGAACAGACAGAGTAGCTTGATACTGGTCAATCTAAGTATTCAGACACCTGGCCAGGGTATCTAAACACTCAGACCTTCCAGAGCTAAAACTCATCATTTATTATTCGTCTCACTTATAACCTTATCTTTTGACCCTAATGATTCTTAACGACTATCTTAAGCTCATTACTTGATTCTCGTGACCACATCCTCTTCCTGCTATCTGCAATAATATAACAGAACACTTCCTGTTAGAAAATTACAGATAGAAGAAAGACACCTAAACCTTAATCCTATTGGTCTCTTATCGTCCCCTGACCTTGAGTAATTATGTACTCAAACCAAAGCTCTGATACCAAAAGTTGTCACGCCCCAATCTCACATTAATCACAAACCACGAGATTAGGACGCGACAGGATGGGATTTACACATAAGCCAACCACTCTTTACTTTTAAATACATTCAAAGAGATTAATACGATAATCTGATTTACACTGTAAAATAAAACTAAACAACTGCAGAAGCATCTTTATTAAACTGACTAGCAATATAAACAGAGGTTACATCATATTACATTATTCGACATAAAATAAAGCATAATAGTTAATTTACATCTTTATACACATTCTCTCTCTCTCACTCACACCTTGTCCCAAAGATCGAGGGGAAAGGACTAAGAGACCTCTAACTACTAACTACATGTTCCTTCTACAGACTAGGCGTAAGGATAAATCGATCCTTCTGATTTCCTGCTGCTGATGATAACCTGAAAATGTTTTGAGTAGAGGTATGAGCCTACTCGCTCAGTGAATAGCATTTCATTTAGCTATCACTAAACAACTCATCAAGTTTATAAACTGACAATAAACATATATGCAGAACTAAGCAAGGCAGTTCTAATAACATAGCAGATATACAGATAATAATCACATTTCAAAGCATCAACAAATAATTCAGGTAATTAAACAGTTATATAAATTTACTGTGATCCTATCTGATTACTTATTCATTTTATTATTATGCCCTAAATATATGCAGTGTACTCTGCATATAAAGATCCGCAGCAAGTTCATGCTACGGTCCCACCGTACAAGATTTAGCGACACACCCGGGAAGTGCTAAGTCTGACTACTCGTCCTGGTCTGCACAGGACCCAGGCTCTATGGCCTCAACGCACAACCACGTGTGCTGCACAACCACGTGTGCTCTCGACTCCTCCTTAAACCTGAGTACACCGGCGGAGAGTCACAGGGTTACCTTCGTGACACAAGCACGAATGGTGTTAGATAACCGTGTTTTCTTTTGTTATCGCAGTGCCATCGTGACACAAGCACGATTGTTGTTGGACACTGCCTCTCTATCCTCGTGTCTCCATGACATCGCACGGATAATGTTGCAACACGAGTTTCACCCCTAAGTTGTAGATACCTGTTAGGGGTTCTACGGTGTTAGGGCATCTAGGTCTATACTTGATTAACAAATAAACGTATAAACAGGAAAATTACATTCCATACATAATGCACAATCTGAACATCACAAGAAGCGCATATATATCCTTTATCGTAATTAAACATGAATCAATATCATTTATCCAGTTTCAAATGCTAAACATCTATTTTGAAATCAGTAAATACATTACAACTATAATACAGGAAATTTATCATTTTCTCAAAACATATTAAGTAATTCATTTCCAATGAATCTAACATACACTACTGTATGTACTACACTGTTTAGAAGTTATATCAAATGATACAGAAGCACTTAAACAATTAAATTGAGTTAAATATTGATTTCTAAATGAACTACTACTCACCCCTCTGGAACTCGGCCGACCAAACTGGGAACTCGGCCGATCGGCTGACAACTCGGCCGATCCACCCGCAACTCGGCCGATCCAAACCCTGGTCGATTTCCTATAAAAGAAACTCGGCCGAATCACATCCAATTCGGCCGACCAAAATGCTGTTCATCATTCTTAATAAAGAAACTCGGCCGAATCATTCGCAATTCGGCCGAACGACACGCAAACAGGACATATACAAACGCCTAAGTTTATAAATGATAACTAAATGAAACCCCACTTACCGCAATTAGGACTGTCCGGATTTGTCCGGACATGTGCCCAGGGCCGGTTTCCGGACGGAAATTGGTTGTCTTCTACCTTGTATTTACTTGTTTACTGTTCTGTTGCTCACACAGCAACCATACGCACAGGTTGGAAACGGACCGATTGATATCTGACCTTGCTGTGAATCCTACTGGGACTTCAAATTCGAGCTCCAAGGTGGCTTCTTCCGCTGTTGTGCGCCCCAAAGGCCTCCCCCAGGTTGCTGCAAATCGCAGCTTGCTGCTAGCCGTAGCAGCTTGCCACTACCTGCTGGCCGCCCAAGCAGCAGGACGGCTGCTAGCTGCTAGGCGGAAAGGATGAAGGGAGGAAGAAAAAGGGTGGACGGAGGCCAATTACAGCTAAACGAAGCCAAGGGCTAAAAGGTCGCCCCTCATACCTCCCCCTATTGCAGCCGATCGAGTTGCTCCTGGTAGCTTCAAGCGGCGCTCACAGGTCAAGTAACTACGGCTGAGCGTGGACAAGGGATGAAGGTGGAGGAAGAAGAAGAAAGGGAAGCAAGGCGGAGGTGGAATGTTGCTGGTCAGAGTGAGGGAGCCCAGAATCACCCCTACACTCTCCCTCTCTGCTGGAATCGCACCCTTCCTGAGCGCCGCTCTGTCGGTTGCTTCTCTATTGATCGGGAAGAAGATAAGCGAGAAAAGGGTAAAATGGGTTATAAGTTAAAGATTTGGAAAAATTGCACTATAGGTCTAAGAAAACTAAAAATAGCATAACTATTGTCTCGGAGGTCCGTTTTGAATGATTTCTTCTGTGAAATTTCGAGCACGAGATCCTCTACCTTCTCAAGGCACAAGATTATGCTTACTAGACCGTTTCACTGGATCAAAGATCTAATTGCATCTGTGATCACTTGATTCAACTTAATGTACTAAATATTCAACATTGACATCATTAATTGCCTCAAGTGATTCAATCTCGGCTATTAATTCACGTCATAGCTTATCTTGATTATCCATGATATTTAATTTGATACTCAACACTAATTGAGGTGTTTTACGTAATTCGAGGTATTTATTAGTTAATCAGGGAGTGGGTCATAACATGTCTGAAGAAAGACAAATCAATCACGTAGTTTATTTGCTTAAAGGTGATGTAGAGCTCTGGTGGCATGCAGTGGAAGATAAAAGAAGGAACACGATACTGACTTGAAAGGATTTCATTGATGAATTCCATCTTAAGTACTACCCACCTACCTTTCTGAGTGAGAAGATAAGACAGCTGCAGAATATCAGACAAGGAAATATGACAATTGGTGAATACGTAGGCACATTTCACATGGTTGGCAAATTTTTGTCCGCAACTTGTTCCTGATAATGTAGAAAAGTGCAGAAGATTTCAAGAAGGATTAAGATTAGAGATTAGACACGTCATTTCATCCATTGGTCGAAGAGATAGAGAAAACTTTGGGGAATTTTTGGAAGCAGCTACATGTGTAGAAGAGTCATTTAATGCTGATAAGCAGTCTGAGAGTAAGAAAAGATCTGGAGACTTTATTAGAAGGGGACAAAGTAGTGGTGGATACAGAGGAGGTGGTGGTTTCTTCTCGAAACTTGGATGAGGACTTAGCTATTTTGGTAGATAATGATCTAGTTTTTCATCAACTGGAGGAAGACCCAATTCTGGAAGATGGAGTACACAGTCTACATGGACACCTCCAACTAGGCCGTCGGGATCTTCAGTGTTAGTGACAGGTCCACCGAGGTGAGATACACGAGCATATGATATCTGTGGAAGACAAACTCAGGATAGTGTTTGGGAATAGAGTTTTAAAGATGTCATCAGTGCAGACAGATGGGACATTTCAAGAGGAATTACCCCCAGTTACAGCAGTCAGCATCACAGGGTTCTCAGTCACAATACCAAAATATTCTGAGACAGACTCCAGCGGGAGCAAGTTTTTCAGTAGCTTCAGGTTCCCGAGGTGGTGCAGTACCCAATGCTAGGGAAGGACAACAAGGACATCATGGGAGAGGAAGAGCTTCAGGACGCTTCTTCTCTTTGACACCACAAGAAGGTATTGTTTCTTCTCGAGTAATTACAGTAGAAATGCTTTTCTTTAACAACATTTCAGTTATAGTTTTGATAGATCCGGGTGATACTCACTTGTTTATACAACGTTCTTTAACCTGTGAGCTTAACCTGTGAACTCAGGAGTTACCAGTTGAGTTGTTGTTTAGGGTTCCGTTAGGTGAACCAACAGTGTTGACAAAGTTTTGTCTCAGATGTTTGTTGACTTTTGGTGGTTACACCATTGCAGTTAACCTTATACCCCTAGATTTTAACTCTTTTCAAGTTATCTTGGGTATGGATTGGCTAGAGACGTATCGAGTTTAGCTCGACTGTTGGAAGAAGGAGGTTGTTTTTCAACAGCGTGGATTTTCTTGTGTCTTTTATGGAGATAGGAAAGTTTTACCTGTGTGTATCATATCAGTTGTTGTAGCTGATAAGATGTTGTAGAAAGGTTGTGAGGCATTTTTGACACATGTAGTAGATACCAGAGTAGAGAATAGCACAACTAGCCTATGGGATGTTCCAGTAGTCTATGAGTTCCCAGATGTTTTTCCAGATGAGTTTCCAGGTCTACCTCCTGAAAGAGAAATAGACTTTGAGATCCAGGTGTTACCAGGTAGTCAACCTATAGTGCTACCAGCCTACAGAATGACACCTACAGAGTTGAAGGAACTCAAGATTCAGTTACAGGAATTACTGGATATGGGTTTCATTCGACCTAGTTCTTTGCCATTGGGAGCTCCAGTCTTGTTTTTGAAAAAGAAAGATGGTACTATGAGGCTATGTAGAGACTACAAATAGTTGAATAAGATCACCATCAAGAATAATTACCCGTTGCCAAGGATAGATGATTTATTTGATCAGTTGCATGGAGTGACAATATTTTCTAAGATAGACTTGACATCTGGGTATCATCAGTTGAGGCTAAAGGCTTTAGATATTCCTAAGTCGGCTTTCAGAACAAGATATATATGGGCATTATGAGTTTCTTGTCATGTTGTTTGGACTGACAAATGCCCCAGCAGCTTTCATGGATATGATGAACTGGATTTTCAAACCATTTTTGGATCAGTTCATAGTAGTTTTCATAGATGACATTCTGATTTATTCCAGAGATGATGAGAAAAATGAGCAACATCTGAGGATAGCATTATAGTTGTTGAGACAACACTAGTTATATGCTAAGTTCAGTAAGTGTGAGTTCTGGTTAACTGAGGTGTCTTTTCTTGGACATGTCATCTCAGGAGATGGAGTAAGTGTTGACCCTAAGAAAGTCGAATATGTTCTATAGTGGGAGCAGCCTAAGACTCCTACTAAGATCAAAAGCTTCTTAGGATTGGCAGGTTACTACATGAGGTTCATCCAGAACTTTAGTGTTTTAGCGTCACCTTTGACACGCTTAACGAGAAAGAATGCACTGTTTGTCTGGTCAGACAACTGTGAGAAGAGTTTTCAGATCTTGAAGAAGAGGTTGACTACAACACCAGTGTTGATCCTGCTTGAGGCAGATAAAGGCTACATAGTGTTTTGTGATTCTTCAAGGAGAGGTTTAGGCTGTGTATTGATGTAGGAAGGCAAAGTAGTAGCTTATGCATCTAGACATCTTAAGAAGAATGAAGAGAATTGCCCGACACATGATTTAGAGTTAGTCGTTGTAGTTCATGCTCTTAAGACATGGCGTCACTATCTTTATGGTGAGGCATGCCAGGTGTTTACAAATCATAAGAGTTTGAAATATATCTTCACCCAGAAGGATTATGATGTGATGATAGATTATCATCTTGGAAAAGCAAATGTATTAGCAGATGCCCTGAGTAGAAAGTCAAGTTCAACAACTGATGTATTCTCTATGGCATGCTTCAAGAGATACCTTCTAGTAGAGATGCAGAAGTTGAACTTAGACTTAGGGGTGATAGAGTAGAGTGGTTTTATTGTATAGATGCAAGTGAAGCCTACTTTTTATGATCAGATCAAGGAACTACAACAGAGTGATAGTGAGTTATGGTAGATCATGCATGATGACAGAGGGAAAGAGACCAGAGTATAGGTTTTTAGATGATGGTTTGTTGTATCATCATGATAGGTTGTGTGTACCTGGAGACAGTGATTTAAAAGAACAAATTCTTGAAGAAGTGCATGCATCGATGTACGCTATGCATCCAGGTAACACTAAGATGTACATGAATCTTAAGAAGTTGTAGTGGTGGTCAGGTATGAAGAAGGATGTAGCTGAGTACGTGGCTAGATGCATTGTGTGCCACTAGGTTAAGGATGAGCATCAGAAACCTGTAGGTACCTTGCAGTCTCTTCCTATACCAGAGTGGAAGTGGGAACATATCATAATAGATTTTGTGGTAGGGTTGCCCAGGACATCTAGAGGTTGTGACTCGATATGGGTGATTGTGGATTGACTAACTAAGTCTACTCACTTTCTTCCTATTAAGTCAACCTTTGATGTCATGAAGTTGGCTAAGATATACATGGATGAGATAGTCAGATTGCATGGTATCCTAGTTTCAATTATATTGGATAGAGATCCTAAGTTTACCTCCAGGTTTTAGAATCAGCTGCATAGTGCTTTGGGCACAAAGTTGAGGTTTAGTACAACTTTTCACCCACAGATGGATGGTCAATCAGAGAGGACCATTCAAACTCTTGAGGACATGCTGAGAGCATGTGTCCTACATTTCAGTGGAAGCTGGGAAGAACACTTGAGCCTTATAGAGTTTGCATACAACAATAGTCACCATTCCAGTCTTGGTATGGCCCCATATGAAGCTCTGTATGGCAGAAAGTGTAGATCACCCGTATGTTGGTATGAGGTGGGTGAAAAAGAGATTCTTAGACCAGAGATAGTGTATTTGACTACAGAAAAAATTACAGTGATTAGAGAATAGTTAAAAGTTGCACAGGATAGGCAGAAGAGTTATGCTGAGAAGAGATGTAGACCTCTTGAGTTTGAGGTTGGTGATGAAGTGTATTTGAAAGTTTCACCATGGAAAGGAGTGTTGAGGTTTGGTAAGAGAGGCAAACTGACTCCTAGGTTTATGGGCCTATATCCGGTCATTGAGAGGATTGGACCTGTAGACTATAGGTTGGATTTGCCATCTGAGTTGGCTAATCTACATGATGTGTTTCATGTATCAATGTTGAAGAAGTGTTATCCTGATACTGAGAAGATAGTAGATCCAGAACCTGCATAGCTTAGAGAAGATGTGTCCTATGTTGAAGGACCAATACAAATAGTTGATCGGAGGATCAAGAAGCTCAAGAACCGAGAAATACCATTAGTGAAAGTTTTGTGGAGGAACCACAACTTAGAGGAAGCCATGTGGGAGCTTGAGCCTGAGATGCGTAACAAGTTTCCTTTTCTCTTTTAGGAATTTCGGGATGAAATTCTTATAAGGAAGGGAGATTGTTATGACCCACTCCGAGTTTAACTAGTAAGCACAACGCTTAGTGCATCATCATGTTGATTAAGTTGAGTTAAGTACTCACAGATGCAATTAGTGCTTTGATCTAGTGTTACAGTCTAGTTAGCATGATTTCTTGCCTTGCGGTTGTAGAGGATTTCACACTTGAAACTTTGCAAAAGGAAACACTTCAATTGGACCTTTGAGGCAAAAGTTATGCCATTTTTTAGTTCTTTGGACCTATAGTGCAATTTACCCATAACGAATAGCCCCTTTCCCTTATCCCCTTTGTTTGGATCAGTCCAAGGCACTGCTTGAAAGTGGGCGCACGTAGAGCCAGCCTAATCGGTCACAACAAAGGGATAGGGTAGGGCAATTTGTGAGCCCTTAGCCTCAAGCTAACTTGGCGCCGTCTTATTTTCCTTCCTTCATCTTTCCCCACCTCAACCTCACCCTAGCGGCGCCCCACCTACAACTGACCTGCTAGGGCGGTGCCCCAGCAAGCAGCAGCAGCATGGCAGTCACAACAGTGACCAGGAGCTCTATTGGCATGGCCAACACTTCAGAACGACAACCTTGACTACATCCTTGAGGTCTAAGCTTCTCCTTCCTCACCCCAATCATGCCCTACGGGGGCGCCCCTGTAGATGCGGCCAAGCAACAGCAGCTGCTGTGTGAAGTAGCAGCCAAGGGCTGCTAGGGCACGAGCAAGCACCTCAAATCACTGCCAATGAGTTCGACCATGGGTCTAGATCATGATTCCACCGCCAACTAGCCACGAGCAACGCCGATTTAGCTGAGCCCTCATTCTTGTGTGCATGTGTGGAGCTGCTTTCTTACAGCATGCTTAAACCAAGGCTGAACCAAGGTTGAAGATGACCTACTGGCGCCTGGAAATAGGACTCTGGACGTGTTTCTAGTTGAATTGCGGTCACCTCACCCGTTGTGAGTAGAATCTCACTCACCAAGCATGATTTAACTCCAATAATCGAACATTTTCGTTTAGAACTGTGTTTTACATGGGTAACCGCGTTTACCCAGGTGCTGGGTAGTGCCGACGCCGCTCGATTTCTAACTTGCATGTTTTATTTATTAACGTTTGCATGGCGCTAATTAGTTAATTGATATGTGTGATTTGGATTAGTGTAAATACACGATTGATCGAAACTTAAATTGCTCGATTAAATGTTGAACTCAAGTAGCACATGACCAGTAACGACACAATTTGGGTATAAACCCAGGGTGTATGGTTTTAGTAAGTTTATAGATGCTCAATTTCAAAGAAATGAGGATGAAATGAAAAATATTCAAAGAAAACCTAATGGTACGCTCTTTGTTATATTTAAGGTGAATGATTTAATATTTACACAAATTGACCCATTCCTCAAAGATATCATTTGAAATTTCCAATTATTATTAATAATTTGTGCCATGACAAGTAATTGACTTTTAATTGAGTTATGTGATGCATAACTTAGAATTTGGGTTGATGTGCTCGATTTTTGAGGAATTATAGATAATTTACAAGTGCTACTAATGATTTCTAATGTATCGAGTAATTAACTCTTGTTAGTGTATTACAATGATAAATTGTATAATTCCAACATATATGAGCCAAGTTGATATGAGTTTAGTTTATTTAAGAAATTTCAATCTGCCTGCATGCATGGTATATGGATTATTCAGTAAATTATAATGTTTTTGAGTATACTGTTCTGTCAGGTGTAGAATGATATTCATGTTGTGAATTGAAATGCAATTAAATAGACAAGATGCCATTGAAATACTAGAGTTGAGTATAAGTAAGAAAAAGGTTCAACATAGTAAAAGTTTTCTAGGAAATAATAAAATTTTAGATTTAGGGGCCCTGACACCGTAGATTCCCTACAAATGTCTGTACTGTAGGGAGGAAACGATCCACCCTGGCAGCAACCAATATACGGGGACCAGATCGCACCCATATAGCATGTGGGGAGATGAAGCCCTTGAGGAAGTATCCTAAGAAAAGATAGGTTACCCAACATGAATCAGAGATCCCAGTGGTAACCCAGAGGTACCCACAGAGCGTACCAAGATGAGGCCCACAGAGCGTCTCAGACCCTTCGCCTGTGTACTCATCCTAGAAGGAGAGGTCCAGTTAAACGCCAACTGTTTAGCCACCTTTGTCAGACGTGATGGTTTGAGTCAAGCAGACCCAGATTCAGTTCTAGGATTAGCTTCCCTGGTTTCAAGCTAAGTCTAGTACGGTGGGATCGTAATTCACTACGAGTCTTCATATGTAGAGTACACTGCATATGATCAGGGCATATGTTACACCCCAGTCTCACAATTACCACTAATCATGAGATTAGGACATAAAATTGAGGATTTATCGTAATACAAAGATCACCCTTAACTTTTTTATTCTTTTTCAAACTCTTTGTTTTCTCGCATTGAATCACATAAACAAACTTTACAAGAGAATTAAACCTTGATTACTCTAATATGATCTCAACATTAATGATACACATCCATACATTCATTCTATTTCTCACACTTCCATGTACATATGACATGATAATCAAATGCATTCTCTCTTATTAAGGAAATAAAGATACAAACATCATTTACAACTGTCTCACATCTATACAAGGACCTAGAGTGATAGGGACCGCCTGAACTTAACTAATCTCATACTTAACTCATGTGGTAGATCTACTTTGATGCTTTGACCTTCTTCAAGTCCACGTGGTTTCCCGAAAAAAAAATTGAGTAGAGGGGTGAGCCTACTTGCTCAGTGAATGAGTACTTTAAAGAAACAGTCTAAATCACTGATATAATTACAGATATACTTTTGAGCAATCGATATCAATTATAGTAGCAGTAAGCTTTAAAGAGATTGATCATTTACAATCATAAATATGGCATGATACTCTAGATATCTACAAGAGTAAATCAATATATGAGCATGCTTGATTAATTTCAAAGAGAACTAATAATTCAAAAACATACAAAGAATAATTGTTGGGAAACTATACTCGAATCTTTTTCAGCCTGTCTTACTTATAAGAAACTCTTTGAACCTATATGATCATATTTTAGCTTATGCCCTGATCATATGCAGTGTACTCCACATATGAAGACTCGTAGCAAACTACGATCTCGCCGTATAAGACTTAGCTTAAAACCCAGGAAGCTAAGCCTAGAACCGAATCTGGGTCTGTTTGACTCGAACCTTCACAACTGACTAAGGCGGCTAAACAACATGCCTTTAACTGGACCTCTGCTTCTAGGCTGAGTACACAGGAGGAGGGTTTGTGATGCTCTGTGGGCCTCATCTTGGTATGCTCTGTGGGTACCTCTGGGTTACCATCGGGATCTCCGGATCATGTTGGGTAACCTATCTTCTCTTAGGATACTTCCTCAAAGGCTTCGTCTCCCCGCATGCTCTGTGGGTGCAATTCGATACCCGTATAGTGGTCACTGCCAGGGTGGATCGTTTCCTCCCTATAGTGTAGACATCTGTAGGGAATCTACGGTGTTCAGGGCACCTATGTCTATTATTTTATTATTCTTGGAAAGCTCTTTCTATATTGTATTTTTTCCCTTACTCATACTTGACTCTGGTATCTCTATGGTACTGTGTCTATTTATTTGAAGTTTATAACACAACATGTATATCATTCTAAACTTGGCAGAGCAATATACTCAAAACACTGTAATATACCGAGAAATCAACATTTTATACCTGCAAGCAGACTAAAATTCTTAAATAACAAAATACATGTCCACTTGTTACTTTATACACTAGAATCATGCAATTGAACTTCTTAATACACTGATAAGAGTTAATTACTTGACATACGAGAAATCGTCATTTTCACCTGTAAATTATTTGTACTTTCTTGGAAAACGTGCACCTCAACCCAAATCTTGAGTTGTGTATCACCACATCTCATACTGAGAACATTGATATCACAATACTTGATTCATTGAACACCTTATTTTTAGGGTTTCATTTACCTCATTGACTTATCACATGGCTCTCATAAGGATTTCATGCGACATAAACATTCACTGAATAAAGACTACTATCAACAAATCACATAAAATCAATATATATATGAAACCTTGGAATTGAGATGAATTTGGATTTCCATTCCATTCATTGAGATAACATGCATCAATAATAAAATTGAATAAATAAAGTCTATCATGTCAAGAAAATATGTTCAAATAGATTTCACGTTATCTATTCGCAAATATCCAACTTTCCTCGCATCTAGGGTTTCACCCTCTATACTGAGATATCAAACAAATACTATTCACCTTAAATGAAATCCAAGATAGTATCTGACATATATGTACTATGAATTCAGATAAACAATCATTCATAACTAAGGGAATCCAGATAAACAAATTTCTCTATTTAATTATACATCAAATTTCATTCAATGACAAATTCCCTATATTTTAGTTTACTCGTATAACCTCTGTGAATACTTAGGGAATTATCATTAGGATGTATTTCATACATTTTTAATATGATTTTATCATCTAAAATTCATCCAAATAGAGGAAGAATCCATTTCATATCGTTTTGCAATAACTTAGATCAAACACACAATTCAGGGTTTGTAGTTGCATACTAAACAATTAAAGATTATGGATGATTTAACCAATTTTCATACAATATACTATTTAAAGGAAGTTCCCACTCACCCTAAGGTGTGAAAATACCTTAAAAATGCAGCTCATCCCTGAAAATCTCGATCTCATATCAAATCCCTAGCAATTCACCCGATTCTTCTTCCTTTCAACTCGGAAACCCTAAAAATGAGAGATTATGAAGAAAGAGTGAGAAAAGGGGAAGTTTTAATACCATTTTGGATCAAATCAGAGGAGGTACGAAATCTTGACATGTGAGAGAAGATCCACTATAAAACTATATCCAAAGAAGCTAAACTTACATGATTTCATCATTCCTTGGACCGTAAAACCCTATGTCAGCATCTCCATCACTTTCTCCTCTCAAACCCTAACTCTCCCTCTCTCTCTCTCTCTAGGATTTTATTTCTCTAGATTGAATCACAAATTATGAGAGCTTATAGTGTGT
Organism: Alisma plantago-aquatica; assembly: GCA_963693085.1. Lineage (NCBI taxonomy): Eukaryota > Viridiplantae > Streptophyta > Magnoliopsida > Alismatales > Alismataceae > Alisma > Alisma plantago-aquatica. Next base: position 627,165,978 of record OY856409.1, read on the forward strand.
CAGGTTGATCATATAGAGCAATTGAGCTACTTGGGTCAATTTCACTTTGACCCCTCACTAAACTTTTTCTTATTTCAGCAGATTTTTCTATCATAAAAAAATTTCTGTAATTCATATATTGCAGAGATCAAACCTTCTCCAAAAATTATGATAGTTGAGTATGTTGTTTCTAATGGAGTTTATAATCTTTAGTTAATATATGAGATTATTCCAAGCTTCATATAAATAAATAAAAATCGAATAATGCACTGCTATCCAAAATTCTATAGAAATGTTAGTTACTGTAATTCGTCTACTGATAATGTCTAAATGCATCCAAAAATTATGAAAATTTTACATATTGTTTATGATTGGGTTTCAGATCTCCAGTTAAAATTTCAAATCATTTGAAATTACCAATAAATAATTCAAAAGAAAACACTACACTATTGAAAAGTACTCTGTCAGCATTTTGGTCAAAATATAGTTCGATCGAGAACCACATTCAAAGAACACTAAAATATTCTGAAATTTTTCTCCAATATGCATGATTGAGTTATCCATATCATATCTAAAATTCAATTAAATAAAAATTTGTAGAAAATATGAAAAATCATTTACCACACTGCTATCCTGATCAAATTTCATACTCATGTACCATCAAAACCCTAATTTTAGCCAACTAGGGTTTATATTTCTCAAACCCTAATTTCTCAAACAATATAACACTTAACATTCTTATTAGTTTTAAAACATCATAATTTAATTATCATCATTAATTAGATTTAAGCAATGATCAATCCGATTAAGCATATAATCATCCAGGTAAACCCTAGTTTACCAATTAAGCTCAGATGCGGTCATAACAATTCTCCCCCCTTAAAAAGGTTTTGTATCCAAAACATAAATATGCAAGTAAAGTACATTCAAGGTTTATTTTAAGCTTCTAAAATCTTACATGTCATTATATTATTGTATTTCATACTTGAATGCAGTTTTCAACATTAAGTCCTTTATTCCTTTACTAAATCACAACATGTTTGAAATAGTTCTCAATGATAACAAACAAATTCTCTATGCCACAATCAATCATAGGATAGAGAGAGAAACAACCATTTCAATATTTTCATACTCTTGAGGTGTTACCTCAACATCAATAAGCTGATCCAACTATCTCAATTCATACTGCTAAATATGTACTATTGTTATGTATTACCTCTAAATCACAAAAGAGAGTTCACCATGTTCTTTTGAATTTTTACTATTGTGCTACTCAAATAGCAAAATAGTCTTGAGTTGGAAGACTAGATTCAATAGTAATTATACAATACTACTCACGACATCCCCATTGCATCATGGATGCATAAGGTGAAGCATTACCATCACATTCCATATTATTCTCAAGTATGAACCCACACATAATTCAAGGTGTAACCATCGGGTTATAGCATACTAGGGTTTCAACAATAGTAATAGAGTAATCCATGATTGTATTAGTCATTCAAGGACTATTCATACCCGATCACCATCACTTAGTTATATTAAAGCTAGGTATAACAAGCTATACCTCATTAGGGTTACATATCAATACAATATGGTTATTATCCCTTCTATTCACATGAGTGAATAGGTAAGACTACCTCATTCAGGGTAACCCTCCATTTGTTCCATCATCATTCAACCTATATCACTATACCACAATTGTACAATACTAAGATGGATTACTGGTATGAATGACTTAAACTATCAGACACCTTTAATTAACATATTTCTTGCACATGTACACTGAAATCATACGTAGAACCAATTACATCCCTTAATATACCTTCAAAAAACTATACTTCTGAAAACAAATTCACATATTACTAAAAGCCATTGTTTTCTCTTATCTCTCTCCTCATTCATTCTACTTACTTTTTGCTACTTATCCTTCTCATTTTAATCATGTAGATTAAACGTCCCTAAAATTGAAACATACAAGATATGAATAGATTATTCATCGTTCTTGCTATTACTACAAGAATTTATTTCATATCACACTTCACTCATATTGTATTTCTCCTTTTGTTCAAAACACAACTCTTATATTTCAAATGTATTTCTTATCCTTTGCTCTAAATCATTTCCATGTTGTTTATCTACCTTTCAGATTAGCTAGGATTACTATTAGTGCTAGTTTACTTCTCATAGTGAAAATGTCATGATCTTGTTTTATAGAGATGCTAGTACTCAAGGTCAAATCACTAGTGTCAACCCTTGAACTACTACAACTCTAAACATTCTAGGGTTTGGCCTTTATCAGTAATATTACGTTATTGTGGTGTGACTTTGCTCCCTTAATTTGAAATTCAAACTTTGGATCTCACAAGTTTTTACTAAAGTCTTCCTTATCATATCAATTGAATTTCCTTCATCTTAATTGGCCATTTAAATAGATTACATTCTCAATTTACACTTCCAGGGTTTCATCATCATATTGTGTGTCATTATTACATTCACTAAATGCCTCTACCATGGTGGTTATGCATCAAATATGATTCATTTCCTTATCACTTCATTCCCACATTTCTCTAATTAAGGAAGATATTAAAGAGAAGATGATTCTGAGACTTAGAATTCTTAACTTCAAACATTCAATAATACATTTCTCATATGTAGGTTTAATTGATTACCAACAAGGATACTTGACTAATTAGCACTTTCTTGAATCTCACAACCTCTTTCTTTTATAATCTATATTACTCCATTATGTTTCAAACCCTTCCTTACTTTTCATAATTCCCTTACCATATACTACTATTACACATGTCATCTTTAACTTCTAGTTTTCTCTTATGATCATGTTGCTTCTTTTATGTGTATGATCATGTATACCATGTTGCATATATTTCCTTTTATCCTTCTACTAATGTGAAGTTGAAATTCTAAATCAATAATCTCTCTACTAGTATCACCCCATGTTTAATACATTACATATCCTTCATTTTAAATCAAACGGCTCATGCATGGGTCAAAGTTAGTATCTCTTTCAATCAAGTTTTTCCTTCCTGAATATAGTCTACCTTTGTATGACTTATTCATTTTTTTAGCACCACTTTTGTTCTTCTTTTAGAAACTAGTTTTTTGTTCTATAGAGATTTAGAATCCAAAGGTAGTAAGGATGAATGTATTGAAATTATTAATAAAGGTATACATTCCATGCTCTCAATTATATCATAACCCTCATTCCTTAATCAAGCTCATTATTTCCAACATTTCTCTTTGTTTCAACTAAGTTTCTTATCCTAGTTTTATGATGTATATGCTCATCTAGTTCTCTTCACTTTAACTCTTCTGACGACTCTTCACTTTTATGTACTTATTGTATACTTAGTTCTTTTCTTCTGTTTTCCCTTTGCTTTGGAGTACATAAAAATATTGTACTCAATTATATAGTCCATTCCTCATGATTGATTCTTACTATCTTAGCCCCTTACATACTTTTCTCATATTTTTTCCATATTTCATATTTAGAGTTCATATAATACTAATAATTAAACTTAATCTGAACCTTATGTCATGTTCCTTTATTCCCAATTAAGGGTTTCTCATATGAGGCCCCAAAGTTGGATCTCAGATATCAGTTCCAACTAATTCTTAGTTATCCCAGTCTTTCCCTTATACTTCAAAATCTTAGAGTATATACATTCATACTATAATTTGGATCTAATATATCCAGAATTTACTCTTGTTATGTTACTAATAAGAGTCATTAGATCCCAGTAATTCATCCTGCCAGTCGGACTAGGCCAAACCTACAGTCCTGAAGCTAGGAGCTACTCAGGATTACTCAACTCCTATTCATCTCAAATGTATGGAATAAAACTTATCCACTTAGGAAAGCTCATTCAAAGATCATTTCTAGTCTACTTGATACAAAGAATGTAATCAATAAATGCTACAACTGCATAGTGTACAACAAATCTTAAAGACCCATATATATTTCAAAATACTAAATATTTGAATTCAAACATATAAGGGCTTTCTATTCATCTCCAATAAAACAACAATATGAAATGAAATTTCTATCTCATTTTATATTTATGCTCTTAATTCATGTTACTTATCTTATTTCTAACCCTAATATATCTAGGGTTCCTCTCTAGACCATCCTTCCACTGTATACCTGTCCAGGGTATACATGAAAGAATAGATATAGTAGCTTGATAATGGTTGATCCAAGTACTCAGATACTGAGCCAGGATATCCAAATACTCAAGTCCCCAGAGCTAACATCATAACATCTCCTATCTGCCACACTTATGACTCTAACTTACTAACTTAATGGTACCTGACAACTCAACCTAAGCTCTGATACCAAAGCTGTTACACCCCGATCTCACAATTACCACTAATCATGAGATTAGGGCATAAAATTCAGGATTTATCGTAATACAAAGATCACCCTTAACTTTTTTTCTTTCAAACTCTTTGTTTTCTTGCATTGAATCACATAAACAAACTTTACAAGAGAATTAAACCTTGATTACTTTAATATGATCTCAACATTAATGATACACATCCATACATTCATTCTATTTCTCACACTTCCATGTACATATGACATGATAATCAAATGCATTCTCTCTTATTAAGGAAACAAAGATACAAACATCATTTATAACTCTCTCACATCTATACAAGGACCTAGAGTGACAGAGATAGACTGAACTTAACTAATCTCATACTTAACTCATACGGTAGATCTACTTTGATGATTTGACCTTCTTCAAGTCCACGTGGTTTCCCTAAAATTTTTTGATTAGAGGGGTGAGCCTACTCGCTCAATGAATGAGTACTTCAAAGAAACAGTCTAAAGCACTTATATAATTACAAATATACTTTTGAGCAACTGATATCAATTATAGCAGCAGTAAGCTTTAAAGCGATTGATCATTTACAATCATAAATATGGCATGATACTCTAGATATCTACAAGAGTAAATCAATATATGAGCATGCTTGATTAATTTCAAAGAGAACTAATAATTCAGAAACATACAAAGAATAATTGTTGGGAAATTGTACTTAAATCTTTCTTAGCCTTTCTTACTTACAAGAAACTCTTTGAACCTATATGATCATATTTTAGCTTATGCCCTGATCATATGTAGTGTACTCTACATATGAAGACTCATAGCGAACTACGATCTCACCATACACGACTTAGCTTAAAACCTGGGAAGCTAAGCCTAGAACTGAATCTGGGTCTGTTTGACTCAAACTGTCACGTCTGACTAAGGCGGCTAAACAACTGACCTTTAACTGGACCTCTCCTTCTAGGTTGAGTATACAGGCGGAGGGTCTGAGATTCTCTGTGGGCCTCATCTTCGTATGCTTTATGGGTACCTCTGGGTTACCACTGGGATCTCTGGTTCTTGTTGGGTAACATATCTTCTCTTAAGAGACTTCCTCAAGGGCTTCGTCTCCCCACACACTCTGTGGGTGCGATCCGATCCCTGTATATTGGTCACTTCCAGAGTGGATCATTTCCTCCCTACAGTGCAGACATACGTAGGGCATCTACGGTGTTCAGGGCACCTATGTCTATTATTTTATTATTCTTGGAAATCTCTTTCTACATTGTATCTTTTCCCTTACCCATACTTGACTCAGGTATCTCTATGATACTGTGTCTATTTATTTGAAGTTTATAACACAACATGTATATCTTTCTAAACTTGGAAGAGCAATAGACTCAAAATACTGTAATATATTGAGAAATCAACATTTTATACCTGCAGGCACACTAAAATTCTTAAATAACAGAATACATGTCCATTTGATACTTTATACACTAGAACCATGCAATTGAACTTATTAATACATTGATAAGAGTTAATTACTTGATGTAAGGATGCTGACCTTCATTTTGGGCTTATCCTATTTTCTTTGCCTAACCCTGGTGTTTAGTTGCTTGCTAATCACCTCAAGTGGTGATTAGGGTTTGTTTGTACTTTATGGAGAGTTGGAGGTGCTACTTTCATATAACCTAAGTTTAGGGTTGATGAGCAAGTTTGTCATCTTGAGAGATGTTTTCTCTGTTTTTGCTTCCTCTAGAGTTGAGAGGAAGGTTTGGGCTCCTTGCTTGAGTTGCCTTGGGCTTTGTTGAGCTTTTTTGGGCTTCATTTTGCCTTGTTTGGGACTTGCTTTGCCTTGTTGGACCCTGTATCAGGCAGGAGTGCCTTGTGTCAGCTATGGGTGTGTCGCCCATGGGGCTGTATCGGGAAAGGGAGTGAGTGTGTCGGCCATGGACCATCTTTGACTCTTAGCTTCGTTTGTGTCACCACTCTAGTGGACACTTGGCGCATGATGCTTGCATGTGGCAATTGCCTTGGACATGTGTATGAGGTGGGATGAGTAGGTGGCATTACCCATGGACAAGTGTCCCTAGGTGGGCGACACATTGCCTTGTTTTCTCCTCCACCCTCTTCTATATACGTATCTCCATTCTCTTGCTAAGGATCCCTTTAGTTCCTTATTTTCCCCTCTTCCTTAGTGAATGACACCTCTCCTTTGCAACCTTGGTGGCCGATACCCTTGGAGGAGCTAATCTTGGTGGTCAATCCTTCTCTTTTGAGTCTTCTTCTTCTTCCTCTTATGGTGGCCGAAGATGTTTCTTGGTGCTAGGAGCTTGGAGCTTGCTTAAGGCGGGTTACATAACTCCGAACCTTATCTATACTACTCCCCTTTCTTGTTGCATAATATGTTTCATCTTGATCGGCCATACTCCTTGCTAGATATGTTTCTTACTCTAGTTTGCATCTTTGATCTTGTTGGATATATGATCTTGTTGCTATAATGGATGTGTTGGATGTGCTTTGATCTTGGTGGCCGAAACCCTATGTGTAGAGTTTCTTAGGCAATACCCCTTTTCTCTCCTTTAGTCTTGAGAAGTGAGTTCGGCTCTAGTGATATAGAGAACACCCCTCTCACTTGGTTGTTGAGAGGTGATTCTATACTCTAGTTGCTTGAGCAACACTCTTCTCTCACCATGGATTTGAGAGGTGAGCCTTAGGCCGATATGGAAATGATCCATCATCTTGCCCAATTGATGATGGAGGTTGTGCAAAACCCCTCTCTTGGTTGTTGAGAGGTGAGCCAATTCTCTTGATCTTTTAGGGTTTTGATGATGGTGATCTTGAGGTTGATGATGACCATGTCAGGATGAACTTGGTGCCTTACACGATGCACCTTGTAGTAGTGCTGCCCGACACACCTCCCTTGGTATATGGTTTTGATCTTGGCCGATATGATGTGTTTGGTTGGCTTTGTGCCCGATATGGCTCTCTTGACCTTGATGATGAGCTTGGGCGATATGCCTTGATATATATGATCCTTTGACCTAGTAGTTGTTTCCCCCTTGGTCGATAGAGTGCGTAGTTGATATCTCTATTTGGAGTCTTGGGTGATACATCTTGGGTCAGGTTCTTGCCCAACATGGGTTGAGTGGTGGCCCTTGTGAGTACCTTGTGGTGATCGATATGGTGTGTTGGTTTTAGTTGGGCGATAGGCTTCCTTATGGTGCCCTTGTGTCGTTTGATGATGAGTACCTTAGTGGGTGATACAAGGTTGGCCTGGAGCTATGATCTTAGCTGATATGGTAGTTGCTGCCTGACATAACCCTAACCCTAAATATAGTGGGTCGATAGGGATTTTCCCGATTCAGTGGGATGTCATCACCTTGGGTGCACGATATGCCCCATGGACTCAGCCACACGATACACTTCTTGGTCTTGGTTGCACGATACACCATAGAGTTTGGTTGCCCGATACACCTTGAGTTTGTGTTGGCCGACAGGTGAGGCTAAGTGCCTTGGATGACAAGTTGTAGTAAGGGTGTTACCCTGTCCGATATCACCTATAGTAAAGGTTGCACTACCCGTCACACTTCTAGTGAGGGTAGCGAGCAACTTTCGTGAGGGTTATGTCCAACCCGGAAACCCTAGGTAGTAGTTCCTTATCATGTAACTGCATCTTTTGATATATGGATGATAGTTACAAACCTATGCTATGTTGGATGTCTAAAGATGATGTCGTTTAAGATGATAAGATACTTGCCCATGTTTATAAGGTAAAGAGCATAAATGGATGCCCATGATTTGATAGTAGTGATGTAATTGATACAGTATGACACACATATTTATAATCATGACATGTGCATCTGCAAATCCTAATGACATGATAATCCGTAAGAGCTATATCTGGTGATTTTAAGTTATCTCTCTTGATGTGCATACTAACCATGCAGGTATATTAAATGGATTCATAGCTAGGTAAGAGCTATGAGGTATATGTGCTTTGAATAACACTAAATGATAATAATCCTTGTTGATGAGATAACATGCATCCCAGTATGATGAGATAGGTCTGAGGACCTGATAAAGGTTGAGTGCCTAGTTGAGGTGTTATCCTCTGGTGATGAGATAAGGGATTGTTATCCCAAGTGATGATGTAAGATGATGATGCCTTGAGAGGCAGTGGCTTCCTATGATGAGGGATTGAGATCCCAAGATGATGTGATAATAACAGTATTAACGTAACTCGATCCTATATAACTTGATTGCCTCAACAACTCACTTAAAATATACTAATTAATTATAATGGAACATATCATGTAGTTTGCCCTGGCCATTGATCCATCATCGTCAGAATTTGGTGATGGTGAAATAGGTTTATCCTGTGGGATTACCTGGAGAGCATACTGTTGAATATGCGGGGTTTTCTCCTAGACAAAAATAGGAGGATTTGAGTACAACTGCAGTTGTAGACTCCGTATGGTAAAGAGCATGGTGAACATGTCCATGACTTAATGAATTAGAGCATGAATGCGTTCATGGCTCAAGAGCACGGTGATCAGGCTCATGGCTCAAAAGGATAATAGCACCTGTGTTAAGGTGAGTTAGAGATATGGGTAGCTTACGGAGTTGACCCTAAGGCTGAGGCCATATAAGCATGAGACTGTGGTCCTACTTGGTTTTCATGCACTGACCATGAGGAGGTGAGGTCATGGAGTCCGACTCTCCTATTGACCTTATATGGCACCAGTTTTGGGCTTCACAGCCGAAGGTTGGATTTGAGTAGGGACATCTCACTTCCTCAGGGCATAATAATAAAATGTAATCCAGTCAAACATTATATACTTCTTAGAGCAAAACACAGAACATTGATTGAGGCCTTACTTATATAGCTGATCTAGTTATACCTTGCAGTTATGTGTACGATCCTTGTATTTTGTGATAAGTTCTTATAAAGCTTATCTTGTCAATCATGTTCCATAAAGAAATACTTGGTTATATGCCTCCTGGATATCTTGGTAAGATTGATGGTAATAATAGCCTTGCTCAGTATGCTGCTCTTATCATATGTCTTTACCAGCTATCTGCTTTAAACCTTCTAAGGTTTTATAGCTTTGGTGAGGAGTTATGTTTCTCGCTGGGACTGTGTGTCTCACCCCGCTAGTTTACAACCTTTTTAGGTGATCACGCTAGACGTGGTGGTGGTTGTGAGGTTGTGGCTGAGCAACAAGAGGAAGAGCAGTAGAAGGTGAGAGATGGATATGCTGCTATTTTGGTGGTTTTATAGTAGAGTCCTAGAGTCATCCCTGTACTCTCGGGTCCTCGGAGGTGTTTGATGATGTTTCATGATGACTAGATGTTGTAATTTTATATATCCTGTTGTCGGCCTTACGTGGCCCGTTATGTATGTATAAACAGGTGATGAACTATGATGCTGACAGTACAGCTGGTTCTGATAAGATGTGGACATATATCAAGGCTTGTAAATATTTATATAACATGTTTCCTTGCAGGATCTAGATGTAATAGTTCTCTTTCATCTGCTTTCCGCAAATGGTTTTAATTAACCTATGTTTTCGATAATATGTGGTTTATGGTGTTTCCGCACGTTTTCACGTGGCATTTCGTTGTCTGTGTGATAGCAGGGTGTCACAGTTAGTTTTGGTATCAGAGCCCTAGGTTTGCTGAGTCTACAGGGATCTAGGACTAGGTTTGTGTCTGTTCTTGTGAGTTTCCCATATTTTCTTACAATAATCTTCTACCCTCAGCGGAAGAAAAAGCTTCAAGATGTTTGGAAACCATGAAGAACATGTTGTTGAGAGCAGCGAGGCTGCATCAGTTGATGGAGCTAGAGTGCATGCACATGAAGATCGGGTGCCTGAGGTCCCTCAACTTGACCCATCCATTCTCAAAAACCCTACCTATCAGCACCTTATGGGGAAGTTGATGGCTATGATGAATCACATGGTGGAAAGAGTGCCAGTGCCTCCGCCAAGAGTACATGCTCCCCATGGTGAATCATCAGGCATTGGGAAGACCTTTGAGCGGCTTCGCCGAGTCAGAGCTTCGCATTATGTTGGAACGACTGATCCAGTGGATGTAGATCTGTAGCTTACAGGTCTCGAGAAGGCCTTCTGGATCCTCGACATCCCGGAAGCAGACAAAGTAAAGCACACTGTCTACCTTTTGAAAGGTATTGCTGGCCACTGGTGGGACATTGAGGAGGAAAAGCGGCCTGGTGAGGTGATCTGTTGGGAGGTTTTCCGGCAAGAGTTTGTCAGCAGATACTTTCCGAAGACGTATCTGGACGAGAAGATCAACCAGTTTGAGCGTCTGTGCCAAGGAACGATGAGCATCACTAAGTATGAAGCTAAGTTTATGGACCTACTGAGGTTTTGTCCTCACATGGCGGCAACAAATGATGAGAGAATCGGGCGGTTTGAGAAAGGTCTGAGTGCTGAGTTGTCGACACCTGCTGCTACTTTGGAAAATCGAGAGCAGTTTACCACATTTGTGGAGTCCGTCCGCAGGATTGAATGGTCTGTCAGGGAGAAAAGGGAGTCCATGACCAGGAAAAGGCCTGCTCAGTTTCAGAGACAGAGGTCTGATGGCTTCAAGAAGCCAATGTATTCAACACCTTCCACAATGCAGAGTTCTCGTGTACCATCTCTGTCGTCTCTGAGTAAGGAAAGAGGGCGTGGATTTTCACCATACAGAGATCATAGTACAACTTCGGTAACAGTGACAGGGCCATCTAGGTCGCAGATAGAAGGCAGGTCATGTTACCACTGTGGACAGACTGGACACTTGAGGTCAAATTTCCCAAAGAGAGATGTTGAAGTAACACAACAGATGAGGCAGAATCAACAAGGGTCAGATAGACAATAGCCCAGTAGTAGTAGAGGGTGAGGACACAGTCAAGCATCACAAGTGGGATCGTCTGCTCAAGGAAGCAGAGGACGTGGACAGCAAGCAACGACTCTATTCTATGCTATGAGTCATCTAGAGGCGATAGTCAACCCGCGAGTGGTGGCAGGTCAGATGGAGTTATTTCATTCTGATTTGTCTTCTTCTTGCATTATATCTGTTCTAGTTGACCAGAGTGCTACACACTCTTTTATCGCACGTAGTACGCTTGATAGCTATCTTTTACCTGTTAGTTGTAAGAAAGATATCTTGTTGTTAGAAACCCCTCTTAATGGTTCCTCGATGCTTCGAGAAGAGTGTCCCTATTGTGTTTTATCTTTTTTGGGACAAAATATACAAGTGGATCTTATACCACTTGATATGCATGGATTCGATGTGATCCTTGTGATGGATACCTTAGAGAAGTATAAGGTTGTGTTGGAATGTGGTTCCAAGCAAGCAGTGTTTAATGACGATGGTGAAAGATGGATCTTCCAAGGTGATAGGAAGATTCTTCTGACGTGTTTAGTGTCAGTGATGGTGGCAGAGAAGTTGTTGCGGCAAGGATGTAAGGCGTTCCTAGCTCATGTTGTGGATACCAAGGCAAAAGGTCCTAGCCTTGAGGAGGTGTCTGTTGTATGAGAGTTTGCGGATGTGTTTCCCGAGGAGTTTCCCGGTGTTTCCCCACCTCAAGATTGACTTTGAGATCAATCTGGTGCCAGGAACACAGCCAGCTGCTCAGACGTCGTACATGATGGCTCCAGCCGAGATGGCAAAACTGAATAAGCAGTTATAGGAGTTGTTGGATAAAGGTTTCATCAGATCGAGCACATCACCGTGGGGAGCTCCGGTCCTATTTGTAAAGAAGAAGGACGGGTCGATGCGATTGTGTATAGATTACCGACAGTTGAACAAAGTCACGATCAAGAACAAGTACTCATTGTCGAGGATAGATGATCTGTTTGATCAGTTGCGTGGTGTTGTAGTGTTCTCAAAGATCGATCTACGGTCTGGATATCATCAATTGCAGATTAAGGATGATGACATACTGATGAATGCATATTCATCATGGAATTCAACTATCACTTTGAAACAAATTCAACTCCATATATATACTTCCTCACTCATTAAATACCAATGTGAATCATAATGCCCAAATCAACTTAATTGATTCGATTATCAAGATTTTTTTACTAAATATTGTTCATTTAATGCAGGTTTTGACAAATCTTAACAAGCAGGCAAGGTCTGCCTACATCTCTAGCTCAGGTCAAGAAATCTAACCAAGTAATTCCATCCATGCGGTCCCAAGACCGTTTGGGTCCATGCGGTCCCAAGACCGTTTGGGTCTAGGCGGTCCCAAGACCATTTGGTTCCATGCGGTCCCAAGACCATTTGAGCAGCAGAGACCGTTTGGAGGAATCACTCAGCTGTAAGGAATCGAGTAGTGCATGAACTCAAGATCGCGAAGCAGAGTCCTGACCACGGCCGTGGTGGTCCAAAACGGCCGTGGTCGTCTGCCATCACCACGACCGTGGTGGATCTTCCCCAATGCCTGACTTCATACTCACCACGCCCGTGCAAGGCGGCACGTCCGTGTGGCAGCTACATCACCACGACCGTGGTGTCTCGCCACGGCCGTGGCACGACGCCATCAGAGTCTAAGTTCTCACCCACCACGCCCGTGCAAGGCAACACAACTGTGGGACAACAACATCACCACGACCGCGGTGCCTCAAACACGGCCGTGGCGCGTCGTCCCCTACCTCCCGACGTCGCTGACCTGTGAGTTCAAGCTTCCATTGCCTCCCCCGCGGTTGCATCACCTCTGCACCTACTACCTGTAGCCACACCGCCACCATGGAAGGGCCGTAAGACCCACAAATGTGTGGATCGTCGAGCTTTAAGAAGAAACCTTTGCTTACCAGACCGTATGGCCTAGGATTCAAGATCATTTAGACGTGATCCAGCAGACCAAATCAGTTGAGAAAAAGGAAACCATAGAGATCATTTGAGTTGATGACTATTAGGATCGTTTGGAGGACTACAACGAGGTCGATTGGACAAAATACTAGCAGACCGTTTGCTGAAGCAGAGATCGTTTGACTGAAACGACAGACCGTTTGCCAAAGTCAAAGATGAAGACCATTTGGTGATTAAACGGTTTGCAAACCGTTTGCTGCTACCAATCAATGAAGACCGCTTGATCTATGCACATGAAACCGTTTGCTCTCAAACGGTCTCCAGACCATTTGGAGAAGATATTTCCAGGACCGTTTGGTCTGTTTCTACAAACCGTTTGGGGCTATTTTAAATGAAACCATTTGGTTTTCTTTTTGATCCAAGACCTTTGGGGTCAGTCCTGTGCCTATAAATAGGACCCCAAAGGTCCTCACTTGGAGGGGGTTCTGGGATGCCGACAGGCTTCCTGTACACAGGTCCGATCCAAATCCAGTGTCGTCTGCGCCAGTTTCATTCCACCTACTGCCCGTGTTGCAACCAAGGAGGCTGAGGAGAGAAGGAAGACAGAGTGAGGGGGACTGTTCGGTCTGTTTTGGCAACTCACGTTCGCATCCAGATCTGCTCCGACATGACGTAGAAGGACTTATCTTCTTCATCGGGCTGTGACTACCTTCTGCACCGAGTTCATGGCGGATTTCTCTCTCTTTCTCATTATTCTTGTTTCTCACATCATGAGCGAGTAGTACCTTTTCACTGGGGTGCGGGGACTAACCCCGCTGCCCATGCAAATCATGTTCTTTTGTTAAACTCTCCATGGTAATGTTTATAACTTCCCATTTTGTTGTTAGTTGGTATCTTTGTAGTTGATTATCTACTTGCTTTCATCTTGTTCTTTCCTGTATTGCGAAATCTTCTATATGTGGGACGGAATGACGGTTTACAAGGTTCGACTCTTTGATGAGAACTTTTGATAAGATTCCTTGAGGTCGTAAGTGTATGATCCGTTAGGAGACGAGACATCCGGCCTACGGTGATGCTTCTGTGGTCTAAACATCCCTCAGGGATGACCACAACCTTAGTTGGATTTTGTATCGTCTTTGTTTATCGTCGATGTTAGTTTGTAGATCTATCACCTGCTTGCTTATCGATTAATGCGGTTGACTCCCAAACTAGAAATAGAATGGGATTTCTTCGGAGCCGTAAGTAAGTGATCTGGTTGGTGACGAGAAATCTGATGCCTAAGGTGATGCTTACGTGAACCTAACGCCCTCACGGGGGGTTCTACAGCAGCTCCAGTTGGATTGATATATTTTTCCTGGCTTGTTTGTGATTGAATGTGTTTGCATGTGTAGCGGTGGCGAAACCCGGTACCATCCCAACGATTCCATACAATTAATCTAAATCCAACTTTAATTCAACTTTTACTTTCTTGCAATTAGTTTAAGTAACCTCAAATCAACCAATCGTTCTAAATATTAGTTTTACTTGAGCTAGATTCGACTGACAAGGATTCTTAAAAAGGTTGTCCTTTGGTTTCGATCCTTAACTATACTGCGATAAGACTCATCCGCTTGTGGGTGGTATTATTGCACTTTGGTTTTGGTAAAAGCTCGGGGATTTCAACCTCAAGTGAGTTTGTTAGTGCGTTCAAAAATACCACGTCAAATTCCAGCGCCGTTGCCGGGGACAACGGAATCAGTCAGTCAAATCTAGTTCTTTTAAGACTAATCTAGGATTTTGCCTTTTCTTTTAAAACAATCGATCATCTACTTGAATTTGACTCTACTTTGTGGATCTCATTTTCAAAATATTTCTATTTTCAGGAACAACCCAAGGCATAGTGTATGCACCGTTCGGACAGCCCCGGACTCACAACGAGCTTTGATCCCGAGATAGACAAAACTTTCCATCGTCAGATTAGAGAAAATCAAGCAAGGATGGCTCAAGAAGAAGAGGTAGCCCGAAGGGTGGCTCAAGCCATCAATGCACAAAGAGAGAGGCTCATGCAAGAAGCTAGGGCTGCGGTTCAACAGGAAATCCTAGCAGCACAAGCAGCAACGCAAGCAGCTAAACTACAAAAGGATCTTAGAGAGTTCTCAATTCTGAAAGCTGCGAATGTTCATCATCCAGTACAGCCTCTTCCCATCAATGCTGCCAATTTTGAGATTAGGGCACATTGGATCACATTGCTTCAAAACAACCCTTTCTATGGCAAGCAAGCAGAAGATAGCCAAGAACATCTTCTGAGATTCATCGATCTATGTGCTATGACAAAGCAAAATGGAGTCAGTGATGATGCTATTCGACTCCGTCTCTTCAAGTATTCCCTTACTGATAGAGCCATAAGTTGGTACAATTCATTGGAAAGTGAAATACCCATCACCACCTGGGAATAACTCCAAAATGTGTTTCTGGAAAAATTCTATCCTCCATCTCTCACATATGAAATTAGGGGCCGGATAACAAATTTCACTCAAGTCCCTGGAGAAACTCTCGCTGAAGCATGGGATAGGTACAAAGAGCTTCTATGCAAATGTCCACACCATGGAATTCCCAAAAACTAACTCATTGAGATTTTCTATAGGGGTGTGGATGATGATATTAAGAGGTTTCTAGATTCCTCGTTTGGAGGAAACTTCATGCGTCAAAGTTATGACAGCGCATGGAGAGTCGTCACCCTGGGAGCACAAAATCAAGCTAATTGGGGAAGATCTGTAGGTAAAGGAGTCTTGAAGGTAGCTATGGCCGAAGCTATTCCTGAGTACAAGTCTATCGCTGAAACCTTGAAAGTCTTAGTTGCCAAGCAAGACCATATTGAATCATATTTAGCTGCTATTGGAAGAGGACGTTCACCCACTCGGGAACCGGAACAGGTCAAGTCCACTTCCCTATTCTGTGAAGCATGTAAGAGCACCGATCGTTCCACTTTATCATGCAATGTTCTCTATGACGTTGTACTGAGCAATGTATGTGGACAAGGAGATAATGGTCAGATGAAAAATCTTAATGCTATCAACACTATTCCTGGGAAAAGTTATTACAATCCGAATCATAATAGGAATCACCCAGGTTTTCAATATGGAAACCCCTCTGGAGAAGTAAACTCGCATCAATTTGGTTCAAACAATCAATCAAGAGGTCCACCAGGATTCCAGTATAATCAACAACAGAATTTTGGGAATCAAGGAAATTTCAAGGGGAACTTTCAGAATAGGAACTACAACAATTATCAAAACAACTCTCAGTATCAGAATCTTAATCAACAACAAGGACAACAAGCAGGACACGTCTCTTCTGATGACAAGCTATCAGCCATTGAAAAGATGTTGCAAACTCAGCAAACCATGATGGCTAACCAACAAGCTCAGCAGAAGGCTATTGAATCTCAATTAGCTCAACTTGCAGCTAGCATAAAGCCACCTGCTGGAGTCTTTGCTGGCCAACCCGAGAACAATCCTAAGCATCCTGAACAGTTGAAGGCAGTCACCACCAGGTCAGGAAAAGATTATTCAGATCCCCCAGTAGAGACACATGTGATTATTATAGATGAAAATGAACCTGTGATTGTCCAAAACTCAACAACACTAGAGTCTCAATCAAAAGAAGATAAGACAGATAAGGTAAGTCTTGAGAAATCTACTGATGAAGAAACTGAAACACTAGAACCTGATATTCCTGTATATAAGCCTCGTATACCCTTCCCAGCCCGTCTAAGGCAAACCAAGCTTGATACTAGATTCAATAAGTTTAAAGAAGCTATGAAGAAACTTCATGTTGATATACCCTTTTTGGATGCTCTGGCTGAGATACCAGTCTGGACTAAGTACCTAAAGTCACTCCTCACCAGGAAGTATATAACTGAAGAATATGAGACAGTAAAATTGGCTACAACTACATTGGATATCATATTGAGCAAGATGCCAAAGAAACAAAAAGACCTGGGATCCTTTGGAATTTCATGTCACATTGGCGACTCATCATGCAAGAAAGGATTGGCAGATCTCGGTGCAAGCATCTCTATTATGCCACTTAGCCTATGCAAAAGACTAGGGTTTGTAGAATTGCTTCCTACAGGTATGACTATACAGCTTGCAGACAATTTGATAAAATGTCCGTTAGGGATCCTCGAAGATGTTCCGGTCAAGGTGGGAAAGAACACATATGTTCCATGCGACTTTGTCATTATGGACATAAAATAAGACGCCAGATATCCTCTCATTTTTGGTCGTCCTTTCCTCGCCACTACAAGAGCCCTGATAGATGTTGAAGCTGGTACCTTACTGCTCAGATTAGGCAAAGAAACTCTTGAATTCAAAGTTTTTGAAAGTATGAGAAGACCAAGTATGCAGGAAGAATCCTTCTTTAGACCAACTATTAGTGGCAAGTAAACAAGTGACGCGATTGTCTCTCCCTGCTTCCTGCGCGACCCTCTCTGGAAAACGCGGCAGAGTTTAGGGTTCCCCCCTCCCACCTAGGTGGACTTGCCCCTCTCTTCGAAGAGGTCTTACCCTCCCTCGATGGTAGAGGAGAAAGAAAGACAATGTCGGACTCTCACAATTGAAGAAGAAAATGAGGTTATATCTGATTTCTCTGACGGACATGGGGCAGTGCAAGCCACCCAACTTGATGGAGTCCTGGCAGCGAAACTGTTGACGGAGAGGCATTACAACTTCCAAGCCCTGCAGAGGACCATGCTTCAAGCGTGGGGGCTACAAAGAAAAGCTGGGTTCAAGCAGATGGAACACAATGTCCTAATGATCCATTTCGACAACAAGAAGGACAGCGAAAGAATACTACATGAATCTCCATGGAACTTTGATGGAAATCTACTGGTCTTAAAGGAGGTGAAAGCAAAGGATATTCTGGCCACGATGAGCTTCACAGAATGTCCATTCTGGGTTAGGTTCTATAATATCCCGATGGGCTACAGATCAAATGAAGCTGTGTCAAGGATAGCGAACAGAGTGGGGGACGTCCTGGACATAAAAAAGAGGAATCCATGTGGTCCAAGGCCAGAAGAGTGTGAGTTATGCTCCAACTAAGCAAACCTCTCAAGATGACCCAGAAGATGCGAACGACAGAAGGGGAAATCTGTGAGATTGATTTGCGATATGAAAGACTACCCAATATATGCTTCCTTTGCAGAAAAATTGGACACCAGTCGAGGGACTGTCAGAGCGGAGAAGAAGGTGAAGAAAAATGGGGCAACTGGATTAGAGCATCCCCCATAAAGCAGAAACAAGCGAAGATGGAGGACCTGTCCTTTGAGGGCACAGGACGCAAGCTCTTCCAGAATGAAAAGGACTGTAAGATTCCTTTAGGTGCTGCTACCGGAAGGGATCTGAATACCAAGGGCACTGAGAATAATAAAAAAAATGGGGTCGAGGTGAATGACAAAATGTCTCAAACAGTGGGGGAACTCGTGAGCAGGGAGGCATCTACCAGAACTGAGATAATCAATATGCCACACGAGAAGGATACAAGAGGAATCGATCAAAGTACTAAGGAAAAGCTGGGAGGGGGAGTGGAGGAGAGAAAAAGCACCACTCAGGAAGCCATAACTGTTACAGACAGTGCCAACCCCACACAAGGAGAAGATAGGATTACGAGTAGCCCTGGAGCTTCAACCACTTGCATTAAAGTGCAACAGAAGGAAGGAGAGGTCTGTGGGGTAACCACAACGGAGCCAAACCAATTTAATAACAAACAGAAAGAGGGCTACACTGGGCCCAAAAAATTCCACATGCTGCCTCCTATGGGAGGAAAGAAGGACATCACTGGGAGAAGGAGGACCATTACAGCTGATACCGGCACAATTCTGAAGGATGGTATAGGTATGCACGACTAAGCCAGAAGGAGCAAGAGGAGAAATATGGAGGATGACAAATGCGGAGAAACCATGAAGGAGGTGGACAGAGCTTCAAAGGTGGGGAGAGGAGAGGGTACATCTATGCTATGGGAGGCTTATCCCAAAGTAACGGTGTCTGGCCAGGACCAGCACCGTGAACAAAAATGAAACTGTTAAGTTGTAATTGTCATGGCATGGGGGGCCATGGAAAGGTCCAAAACCTTCGTAGCCTCTGCTAGAAGGAACACCCTGATATGGTTTTTTTTATGGAAACAATGGTACAAAAGGAGGACCTTAAAAAAACTATGAATAAATGTGGTTTTAACAATGGTGTCTGCAACAGCAGTGAGGGAAGATCTGGGGGTATGGGCTTCTGGTGGACTGGGGATAACGTGAAAGTTATATCTTACTCAAAACACCACTTTATGGTGGAGGTGGACAAGGAGGAAGGAAGAGGTAAATGGAGATGTGCTAGCATTTATGGATGGCCGGTGAACCATCATAAATATAAAACTTGGGACCTCATGCAAAGTCTATTTGATGAATCCAACATCCTGATTCTATTCATTGGGGACTTTAATGAGATCCTCAACAATTCTGAAAAGTAGGGCGGTGGACCCAACGGGAGCCGCCACATTGAGGAGTTCAGGGAGCTGATTGATAGATGTGGTCTTATGGATTTGGGCTATCATGGCGACCATTACACTTGGGAAAAAGGCCTAAATTCACAGACTATCATCAAGGAACGTTTGGACCGGGCGCTTGTGACTGCTGACTGGAGCTCTCTCTACCAGGATGCCTGGGTTAGACACCTCCCTAGGATCTGGTTAGACCACTCCCCCTGATTCTCAACACACGCAAAGAAAAAAAGAGAAAACATCATGGTAATAAGTTCAAGTTTGAAGGCTACTGGCTCAAGGAGGAGGGTTGCCTGAACATCATCAAAGACTACTGGAAAGATGAACACAACGATTTGCAAAGCAAAATCACTGGTTGTGCATACAAACTCAGTGAGTGGGCCAAGGAAAAATTTCATCAAACAACCATCAATCTGAAAAGAAAAGAAAAGGAGCTTGAGAAGGAACAGAAAAGGAATATCAGCAACGAAACGATTATGAAATGCAAACATTTAACTGAGGAAATAGTTAGACTCCAACACATCCATGCAACCCATTGGTACACGAGAGCTAAGACAAATGAAATGTGTGATGGGGATCGCAATACGACTTATTTCCATAGGAAAGCTACTCAAAGAAAGCAAAGAAATCATATCAGCAGACTGAAGGATGACAATGACACTTGGTGGGAGGGTGAAGAGGGGGTGAGCAAAGTGGTGATCGATTACTATGAAAAACTCTTCACTAGAAGAAATAACACCAATTACCAGGGTGTCCTTGACAGTATCCCAAAAATCATTGACGAGGATATGAATTCTGTTCTTCAGAGGGAACCCAGTAAAGATGAAGCCTAGCAGGCTCTAAAGTATATGCATCCAACGAAGGCCCCGGGCCCTGATGGTTTCCACACTGGGTTTTTCCAATCTTTTTGGAACGTGATAGGGGAGGATGTGTTCCTTTATGTTCTCAAGTGGTGGAGGGGTGAAGCTAACATAAAACACATCAACGATACCAATGTGGTCCTCATCCCTAAGTGTCAGGATCCTACGTCTATGGGGGAGTTTCATCCCATCATCCTGTGCAATACGGTGTACAAAATTATATCCAAGCTGCTTGCCAATAGGTTGAAATGCTACCTGGACAAGATCATCACTATAAATCAGAGCGCCTTTATCAACGGTCGTCTCATCACCGATAACGCTATTGCTTCCTATGAAATTTTCCATGCCATGAAGAGGAAAAGAAAGGGAAAAAAATGTACTATGGCCATCAAACTCGATATGAGTAAAGCCTACGACAAGCTTGAGTGGGACTTCATCGACGCTGTCATGGAAAAAATGGGCTTTGGTTACACATGGAGGTCAAAGGTGAGAGTGTGTTTCCGCACTGTCTCCTTCTCCTTCATTATCAACGGAACGAGGAGAGGTGCTCTTCAACCACAGAGGGGTCTCCGCCAAGGAGATCCCATTTCGCCTTACATTTTTATTTTATGTGCAGACATTTTCTCAAATCTCCTGGCCTGTGCGGCTAGGGAGGGGAAGATACATGGAGCTAAGGCTAGCAAGGAGGGGCCTTGCATTACACACCCCTTCTTTGCGGACGACAACATCTTGTTTGTGAGGGAAAACTCAGAAGAAGCTGCTATGATAGCTGGGCTTACCAGCTGCTATGAGAGCGCTTCAGGACAGAATATCAATTACACAAAATACGAAGTATCCTTTACAAAGAACATTAATGAGTCTGCTAGAGAGGCCATCACTACAGTCCTTGGTGTTAGACAGGTAGAGAAACATGATAAGTACTTGGGCCTGCCGACTTGCGTTGGGAGATCAAAGAAGGACATTTTCAAGTATATCAAAGACAGAATGTGGCGAAAGATGACTGGTTGGAGAGAAAAATTTCTCAGCAAAGCTGGTAAGGAAGTCCTCATAAAAGCAACTTTACAAGCCATTCCTACGTACTTGATGAGCTTCTTCCAGTTCCCTGTGAACGTCATTGAGGAGTTGAATCAGATGGTGGCAAAATTTTGGCGGGGCTCAAGCTTAGGTAAAAGAAAGATTCATTGGTCCACGTGGGATAAGTTGTGCAAATTAAAGAGAGATGGGGGCCTTGGCTTCAGGGATTTTAAAACTTTCAACATGGCCCTACTGTCTAAACAAGGGTGGAGGCTTATGTCTAACAAACAGTCCCTCGCTCATAATGTTCTAAAGGGTCGCTACTTCAAGAATGAGGAGTTCCTGACAGCACTAAGGGGTTATGACCCTAGCTACACTTGGCGAAGTTTATGGGGAGCAAGAGCACTACTGGTGGAAGGGCTGAGAGACTACATTTGTGTGAATTCAGATGTAAAAATCTGGGAGGAGGCTTGGCTCCCAATTGCAAAAGGCCACTGCACTCACAGAGAGGTTAGCAACCTGGAAACTACTAAGAGAGTAGGTGATCTGATTGATAACTCTTCGGGGAGATGGAAGGAGGTCCTAGTCTTATCTATGTTCACTATTGATGATGCTGAAAGTATTTTACAAATACCACTGTGTGGATGACAGGATGTGGCTAAATACTAGTACCCTACTATGAACGGTATCTTTTCTGTGAAGACAGCCTACTGGCTGGGCAGCAGGGAGTCCCACATACACCAAGATCTAAATCCCAATGAGATGTGGAAAACGTTGTGGCTTCTTAATATACCAGCTAAATTTCATCACTTCGGTTGGCGGGCTTGTGTTGAACAAATGCCCACGAGCTCCAAACTCTTCAATAGACATGTGATATCTTCTAGAACCTATCTTCGCTGTGGGCTCAATGAAGAGGATGCTTTTCACACCCTGTTCAACTGCCGCCCTGCAAGAGAGTTGTGGAACAACTACCTTATACAAACTAAACTCAACCTTATGCCCAGGTCCACCATGCTGGGTGCTTGGACGTGGGTATTGAACAACCTCAACAGCTGTGAGATGATCGACTTCATTGCCACCTGCGTGGCAGTGTGGCATAGCCGCAACAAATTTATCTACAACCATATCCATGAGAACACTGCGGTGTACAAGAGAAACCTGGTGCAATGGGTTAAGGAGTACCAATCAGTGAACAAAAGATATAAAAGCACAAATGAGAAAACTTCACCTGCCAGGAGATGCAACAGCTGGAAGCCACCTATGGAAGGCACCATTAAAATCAACACTGATAGCTCTTGTAAGCATGATAAAAGAACAACTTTTGCGACTGTCTTCAGAGACCATAATGGCGACCCCATAGCTCTTGTCACGAAGACAATAGCTGGTTCTTGGTCCCCTTCTACTGCTGAGAGCTACGCAGTGCTGATGGCTTGCAGGTCAGCTAAGGAGATGTGCCTTTCGTATGTTGTTATAGAAATCAACGCAGCAAATGTCGTGCAATAGATTAAAGACAAAGTCGATGGCAGCAGCCCGACCATGATGATTTACAAAGAAATCCAATCTCTTAGATCCTCCTTTATCTCCTGGAATATTAATTATGTATGTAGAGAGAATAACACCACATCTCATAATATTGTGGCTCTGAGTTGGGGGAGTGAATGTGACTTAACTATGTTTGAGAACTTCCCTAGGGTGATCTTTCCACCCCTTTGTATGGACAATGCCCGAGTAATACAATGACCCTTTTTCTCTCAAAAAAAAAGTATGCAGGAAGAAGTCTATCTGATTGACTGCATTGAACAAATGTCACTCCTGACTCAAGAGCATCATGAATCAAACGATCCCTTGGAAATTGCTCTAACAAACCCATCAGTGGATGAACCAATCGACGAACGAGTAAAGGATTGCATCGAATCCCTCGACTCTGCTAAAGAAGATGTCAAAGCCACTAGTGAAGAACTCAAAGTTATCAAAACTATAGAAGAAACAAGTGTAAAACAAGAAGCTCCCGAAATGAGACCCCTGCCCGACGAACTAAAGTACATGTTTTTAGACGATATCAAGGTTTTCCCAGTAATTATAAATTTAGATCTAACAGCTGAACAAGAAGAAAAACTTCTAAAGGAATTGAGGGAAAGAAAGTCATCAGTTATAAAATGAGGGACCTCACTGGGGTCAGTCAAGCGCTGTGTATGCACAAGATCCCTATGATGGAAGATCACAAACCTACTATTGAGCATCAATGGAAATTGAACCCAAATATGAAGGAAGTGGTCCGTAGCGAAGTCATTAAATTGCTCACAGCTGGAATAATCTATCTTTGATATCCGATTCGCCATGGGTGAGCCTAGTGCATGTAGTCCCGAAGAAAGGTGGAACAACTGTTATACGGAATAAAAACAATGAACTAATCCTCACTCGAATAGTCACAGGGTGGAGGATGTGCATAGATTATAGAAAATTGAACAAGGCAACTCGAAAAGATCATTTTCTAATGCCCTTCCTTGATCAAGTCCTAGAAAGGTTGGCGCATCAAGAATATTTCTGTTATCTTGATGGTTACTCTAGATTCTATCAAATACCCATACATCCAGATGACCAAGAGAAAACAACCTTTACCTGCCCATTCAGAACATATGCGTTTAAAAGAATGTCGTTTGGTCTCTGTAATGCGCCCACAACTTTCCAACGTTGCATGGCCACCATATTCGCTGGTCTTACTGAAACAACTATGGAGGTTTTCATGGATGATTTTTCTGTATATGGAGATTCATTTGATTCATGTCTTAAGCACCTCTCCCTGGTCCTCAAACATTGTGAAGAAGCACATCTTGTGCTAAATTGGGAAAAGTGCCATTTTATGGTAAAAGAAGGCATTGTCCTCGACCATAGGGTCAGCAATAGAGGAATTGAAGTAGATAAAGCCAAGATTGAAGTGATTTCTAAACTGGCTATTCCAACAAACGTAAAAGAAATCCGTGCTTTCCTAGGTCATGCAAGATTTTATAGAAGATTCATAAAGGATTTTTCTAAGATAACAAAGCCAATGACGAACCTACTACTAAAGGATACTGATTACAATTTCAATGAAGAATGTTTCAAAAGCTTCAACACACTGAAGCAGGCCCTTACAACCACCCCATCATTAGAGCTCCTGACTGGGACCATCCTTTCGAAATTATGTGCGATGCCAGTGATTATGCTGTGGGCGCTATTTTAGGGCAATGTATAGAAAAGAAGCATTATGTAATCTATTATGCATAGAAAACCCTCGATGTAGCTTAGAGGAATTATGCAACTACTGAGAAAGAACTTCTAGCAGTCGTGTATGCCTTTGACAAATTTAGATCCTACCTTATTGGTTCGAAAGTCATTGTCTACACAGACCACGCTTCCATTTGTTACCTTCTGGCTAAGAAAGATGCAAAACCCAGGTTGATTAGATGGATCCTCCTATTACAAGAATTTGATTTAGAGATAAGAGATAAAAAGGGTACCGAGAATGTTGTAGCAGACCACCTCAGTCGCATCCACACTCTGGATACCGAGAAGATTCCGATTAACGATTCTCTTCCGGATGATCAACTAATGAAAGTCTCATAAGTTTTACTGTGGTACTCAGATTTTGTGAACTACCTTGCTGCTGGGGTTATCCATCCTCAATGTACTGGAAATGCACTAAAGAAATTTATTCATGATGTGAAACAATATCACTGGGATGAGCCATATCTCTTTAAACTATGTGTTGATGGTCTGTATAGACGATGTATCGCCGAAGAAGAAGCTCAATTTATTTTGATACAATGTCACTCAGGACCTGTGGGAGGACATATGAGCTCTAAAAAGACTGATTTAAATGTTTTGCAATGTGGATTCTTCTGGCCAACCATATCCAAAGATTCCTACAACTTTGTCCTGTCATGTGACAAATGTCAAAGATCAGGCAATATAACAAAGAGAGATGAGATGCCGCTGAATCTCTGGCAAGAAGTAGAGATATTCGATGTATGGGGGTGGAGTGCATAGGTCCATTCCCATCTTCTCATGGATTTTCATACATCCTAGTGGCGGTGGACTACGTCTCAAAATCGGTTGAAGCTATACCAACCGTCACTAGTGATTCCAAACCCGTCATCAAATTATTCAAAGATATTATTTCCCCCCATTTTGGAGTACCACGAACCGTGATATCTGACGGAGGGTCCCACTTCCTTGAAAGAAGATTTGAAGCTTTACTGAGAAAATACGGTGTAACACATAAGATAGCCTCGCCTTACCATCCACAAACAAGTGGACATGTAGAGGTCTCTAACTGTCAACTAAAGGCTATTCTAGAAAAAACTGTAGGACGCAATCGAAAGGATTGGTCAACAAAAATCAACGACGCCTTATGGGCCTATCGTACTGCTTATAAAACTCCCATTGGGACTACACCTTTTTGATTAATATATGGAAAGGCTTGCCACCTGCCAGTCGAACTGGAACACAAGGCATGGTGGGAAATTAAACAATTGAACTTTGATATGAAAGAAGCAGGCCAGACCAAGATTCTGCAACTCCAAGAGCTGGATGAACTCAGGATGACAACTTATGAGAATGGACGAATCTATAAAGAACGTACAAAACTTTGGCACGATGAACATATGAAAAGAAAAGACATACAAGTGGGAGACCAAGTTCTGGTATTCAACTCAAGATTAAAGTTATTCCCAGGAAAACTCCACTCACGCAGGTCTGGACCATACATCGTCAAAAGCACCTCTCCACATGGTGCCTTCTCATTATGGAGTGAAAAGTCAGGTGAATTTGTAACAAATGGTCACCGCTTAAAGAGATATTTCACCTCAACTGACATAGGCACTAAAGCAACACTGGAACTCACCAATCCAAAGGATCCACCGTGAAGCTGAAGGATCCAGTCGAGCCATCGACATAAAACAAAGGCGCTCGTCGGGAGGCAACCTGATCAATAAATTTGTTTTAATCCCTTCAATTTTGTTTTTACCTTCTAGTTAATTTTTTATTAAATAAAATTAGCATCACAAGATGCTATTTTAATATCTAATTTCTCCTTACCTTTGAGATTTTCAGATAAAAGGATGTTCACTGATTGGAACGCAACCACACCCGATGGTCGTTCTGGCATGAGTTTTCCCCTCCATCTCGGATTTAGGGTTTGCTCGGGACGAGCAAATCTCTAAGTTCGGGGTGGAGGGTGGGTGGTACGTACCTCACTTTCCACCTACACCCATCCTTTTCGTACTTAAGTTTTCACTATCACATTCTTGATAAAAATTTTCAAAATTTTCAAAATTCTTTAATGTTTTTCTAAGAGATTGAACAGATACTTGATGAATTTTTGACACTTTTTGACACTTCCTGATTTCATTAAAAGTTACTAACTAATTTTCTATGCATTTTCAATCATTATATCCTCCTTATTCGAAGTAAAACCTCAAAAGGACCGATTTTTGAAACAAGCCTTTTTGCTTGAAATCATCTTGTGAAGATTATGATTCCTAACATCATGATACTTTTGCAAAAATGATAAGTATATCTCAAACTGATAGGGATCAAACACGTCATGCTTCCTAACTGACTAGTGGAACAACAACAT
This sequence comes from Alisma plantago-aquatica, assembly GCA_963693085.1. Classification (NCBI taxonomy): domain Eukaryota; kingdom Viridiplantae; phylum Streptophyta; class Magnoliopsida; order Alismatales; family Alismataceae; genus Alisma; species Alisma plantago-aquatica. Next base: position 627,193,139 of record OY856409.1, read on the forward strand.
GGAATCTCCACTGGATCCTCATCAAGTCATTATTTGAGCAGAGTACGATAAAGAGAACAACTCGGTTCATTGAATTGTAAATCAAGTTGCATTCTAATCTGAACTCTCTTCTACACCTCTTCTATCATCTTCGTATCCCTCCATTCATAAAAAAGAAACAAAAATAGCCGAATTTGTGCCAAACCCTAAGTTCGGGTTGACACGCCACTTCCCTCTTTATCCTCTTCTTCCATACCCCTCACAAATAAATAGGGGCGTACCACCAAAAATGCAATCTCGAGTCAAATAGAGGAGAGAATTGCAAACAAAAAAGATGCCAAAGTGCACACAAAAAGAAATGCAATCTCGAGTCGAATAGAAGATAGATTCACACAAAAAAGTGCAATAAATGAAATTGCAAAGCAAATAAAAATCTCGAGTCGAATAGAGGAGAGATTTACTTCTTCCTTCCACACCACCTTTCACTCCCTTTTCTACCTAATGGCACAATGATTGCCTACCCTATCCTGGAAAACACCAGTGTCAGATCAGATGCACACTTGTTGTTCTATGGGTATCTTTGAACTCTTACAAAACTCTTTGACATACTTGTTGTTGGAAAAGGTGAGGAGGAAGTGATTTTGGAAAATGAACTCAGGAACAAAGAAATGGTAATATGTGTTTTTTGGTCTCAGGAGGTTGAGATACTGAGTCATATTGAGCAAAAAAAAACATTCGTGATGTGAAGATGAAGCAATCACACGAATTGAAAGTATTCATTTGGCAATTGTTTCAGATTTTGTGTTACTCGAGGAAGGGCAATGTTTAAGTTCGGGGTGTTTTGATGAATTCATATTCATCATGGAATTCAACTATCACTTTGAAACAAATTCAACTCCATATATATACTTCCTCACTCATTAAATACCAATGTGAATCATAATGCCCAAATCAACTTAATTGATTTGATTATCAAGATTTTTTACTAAATATTGTTCATTTAATGCAGGTTTTGACAAAGCTTAACAAGCAGGCAGGGTCCACCTACATCTATGGCTCAGGTCAAGAAATCTAACCAAGTAATTCCATCCATGCGGTCCCAAGACCGTTTGGGTCCATGCGGTCCCAAGACCATTTGGTTCCATGCGGTCCCAAGACCGTTTGAGCAGCAGAGACTGTTTGGAGGAATCACTCAGCCGCAAGGAATCGAGCAGTTCATGAACTCAAGATCACGAAGCAGAGTCCTGACCACGGCCGTGGTGGTCCAAAACGGTCGTGGTCGTCTGCCATCACCATGACCGTGTGACATGGCCACGACCGTGGTGGATCTTCCCCAACGCCTGACTTCATACTCACCACGCCCGTGCAAGGCGGCACGGCCATATGGCAGCTACCTCACCACGACGGTGGTGTCTCGCCACGGCCGTGGCACGATGCCATCAGAGTCCAAGTTCTCACCCACCAAGCCCGTGCAAGGCAACACGGCCGTGGGACAACAACATCACCACGATCGTGGTGCCTCAAACACGGTCGTGGCGCGTCGTCCCCTACCTCCCGACGCCGCTGACCTGCTAGTTCAAGCTTCCATTGCCTCCCCCGCGGTTGCAGCACCTCCGCACCTGCTACCTGCAGCCACGCCGCCACCATGGAAGGGCTGCAAGACCCACATATGTGTGGATCACCGAGCTTTAAGAAGAAACCTTTTCTTACAAGACTGTATGGCCTAGGATTCAAGATCGTTTAGACGTGATCCAGCAGACCAAATTGGTTGAGCAAAAGGAAACCATAGAGATCATTTGAGTTGATGACTATCAGGATCGTTTGGAGGACTACTGTGAGGTCGATTGGACAAAATACTAGTAGACCGTTTGCTGAAGCAGAGATCGTTTGACTGAAACGGTAGACTGTTTGCCAAAGTCAAAGATGAAGACCGTTTGGTGATTACACGGTTTGCAAATCGTTTGCTGCTACCAATCAATGAAGACCATTTGATCTATGCACATGAAACTGTTTGCTCTCAAATGGTCTCCAGACCGTTGGTAGCAAACGGTCTCCAGACCGTTTGGTAGAAAACGGTCTCGAGACTGTTTGGAGAAGATATTTCCAGGACCGTTTGGTCTGTTTCTACAGACCGTTTGGGGCTATTTTAAATGAAATCGTTTGGTTTTCTTTTTGATCCAAGACCGTTTGGGGTCAGTCCTGTGCCTATAAATAGTACCCCAAAGGTCCTCACTTGGAGGGGGTTCCAGGACGCCGACAGGCTGCATGTACACAGGTCCGATCCAAATCCAGTGTCGTCTACGCCAGTTTTATTCCACCTACTACCCGTGTTGCAACCAAGGAGGTTGAGGAGAGAAGGAAGACGGAGCGAGGGGGACTGTTCGGTCTGTCTTGTCAACTCACGTTCGCATCCAGATCTACTCCGACACGACGTAGAAGGTCGTATCTTCTTCATCAGGTTGCGACTACCTTCTGCACTGAGTTCATGGCGGATTTCTCTCTCTTTCTCATTCTTCTTGTTTCTCGCATCATGAGTGAGTAATACCTTTTCGCTGGGGTGCGGGGACTAACCCCGCTGCCCATGCAAATCATGTTCTTTTGTTAAACTCTCCATGGCAATGTATATAACTTCCCATTTTGTTGTTAGTTGGTATCTTTGTAGTTGATTATCTACTTGCTCTCATCTTGTTCTTTCCTGTATTGCGAAATCTTCTATATGTGGGACAGAATGGCGGTTTACAAGGTTCGACTATTTGACGAGAACTTCTGATAAGATTCCTTGAGGTGGTAAGTGTATGATCCGTTAGGGGACGAGACATCCAGCCTACGGTGATGCTTTTGTGGTCTAAACATCCCTCAGGGAGGACCACAACCTTAGTTGGATTTTGTATCATCTTTGTTTATCGTCGATGTTAGTTTGTAGATCTATCACCTGCTTGCTTATCGATTAATGTGGTTGACTCCCAAACTAGAAATAGAATGGGATTTCTTCAGAGTCATAAGTAAGTGATCCGGTTGGTGATGAGACACCTGATGCCTAAGGTGATGCTTACGCGAACCTAACGCCCTCACGGGGGGTTCTACAACAGCTCCAGTTGGATTGATATATTTTGTCTGGCTTGTTTGTGATTGAATGTGTTTGCATGTGTAGCGGTGGTGAAACCCGGTACCATCCCAGCGATTCCATACCATTAATCTAAATCCAACTTTAATTCAGCTTTTACTTTCTTGCAATTAGTTTAAGTAACCTCAAATCAACCAATCGTTCTAAATATTAGTTTTACTTGAGCTAGATTCGACTGACAAGGATTCTTAAAAAGGATGTCCTTTGGGTTCGATCCTTAACTATATTGTGATAAGACTCGTCTGCTAGCGGGTGGTATTATTGCACTTTGGTTTTGGTAAAAGCTCGGGGATTTCAACCCCGAGTGAGTTTGTTAGTGCGTTAAAAAATACCACGTCACATATCAAAGTCAGTGTTTAGGACGAGGTATGGTCACTTCGAGTTTGTGGTTATGCCGTTTGGGCTAACCAACGTGCCTGCTGCTTTCATAGATCTGATGAACAGGGTGTTCCATCCGTTTCTAGATCAGTTTGTTGTAGTTTTTATAGATGACATCTTGATCTATAGTCAGGACAGTCAAAAGCATGAAAAACATCTTTGACAAGCATTGACTCTTCTTTGCCAACATCAGTTGTATGCCAAAATCAGTAAGTGTGAGTTCTTGTTGAAGGAAGTGACTTTCTTGGGTCACGTGATATCTGTTGAAGGAGTCAGAGTGGACCCCAAGAAAGTGGAGTCAGTTGCAAATTGGGAGCAACCAAAGAAACCAACAGAAGTTTGTAGTTTTCTGGGTCTAGTAGGATACTACAGGAGGTTTATAAGGGACTTCAGTGTGATCACATTATCGTTGACAAAATTGACCAGGAAGGATGTACCCTTTGTTTGTGATGAATGTTGTCAGCAAGCTTTCCAAAGCTTGAAGGAGAAGATGACTAGTGCTCTAGTGTTGGTGCTGCCAGAGCCTAGGAAAGGCTATGTGGTTTTCTGCGATGCTTCCAAGAAAGGCCTAGGATGTGTGCTGATGCAGGAAGATCATGTGGTTTCGTTTACTTCGCGACAGCTTAAGAAGCATGAGGAGAACTATCCGACACATGATCTGGACCTGGCAGTAGTAGTCCATGTGTTAAATACTTGGAGACACTATCTTTATGGGGAAGTGTGTCAGATCTTTACAGATCATAAGAATCTGAAGTACATCTTCTCGCAGAGTGAGCTGAACATGCGACAACGTCGTTGGATGGAGCTAATCAATGATTATGATTTTACCATTGAGTATCATCCTGGTAAGGCAAACATGGTAGCTGATGCGCTTAGTAGGAAGTTTTCTTCTCTTCTGATGAATAAGGTACAGTTGAGTTCCTTGGTATGCCATAGGTGGGATATGTTTGTTTCTTTGTGGCAAATGAATGTATAGTTAGAATTTTCCTTGTTGGCAGGACTGTTGTCACAGATGCAAGTAAAGCCTACGTTGAGACAACAAATCAAAGACACATAGTAGGTAGATGATACAGTGTAGTTGATCATATCAGAGTTTGGTAGTGAAAAGCGTGATGGGTTCCATGAGTCCGAGGATGGACTAGTTTGTTATCATGGTAGGATGGTGGTCACCGATGTTAATGATCTCAGAAGGCTAGTGCTTGAGGAAGCACACACATCGATGTATGCTATGCATCCAGGAGTCGCCAAGATGTATCACAATCTGAAGGACCTGTATTGGTGGCCTGGCTTGAAGAGAGATGTAGCCGAGTTTGTGGCTAGGTGTACGGTATGCCAACAAGTTAAGGCTAAGCATTAGAAGCCGACATGTACGTTGCAACCCATGTCGATACCGTGGTGGAAATGGGATCATATAACCATGGATTTTGTAGTTGGTCTGCCGATGACATCTAAGAATCATGATTTCATTTGGGTGATAGTGGACAGATTAACAAAGTCTGCGCACTTCATACCGGTAAATACAACGTATACAACAGAGAAGCTTGCTCAGGTGTATGTAGACGAGATAGTATGTTTGCACGGTGTACCATCAATGATAGTTTCTGACAGAGGTCCTCAGTTCACAAGTTGTTTCTGGGAACAGTTGCACAAAGCATTGGGAATGCAGTTGAGGTTTAGTACTGCCTTCCACCCACAGATAGATGGACAATCTGAAAGGACTATTCAGACTTTGAAGGATCTTCTCTGAGCATGTGTTTTGTAGTTTCTAGGAAGTTGGGATGTGCATCTCAGTTTGATAGAGTTCGCTTACAAAAATAGTTACCAGCGGAGCATTGACATGGCTCCTTATGAGGCTCTATATGGTAGGAAGTGCAGATCTCCTTTATGTTGGTATGAGTCTGGTGAGTATCAGCTTTTGGGTCTTGAGTTAGTGCAGCAGACAACAGAGAAGATCAGAGTGATACAAGAAAAGTTGAAAGCGGCATAGGACAGACAAAAGTCTTATGCAGATAATCACCAATGACCTTTAGAGTTCCAGGTAGGAGACAAAGTGTATCTCAAGGTCTCACTGTGGAAAGGCGTGCTAAGGTTTGGCCAGAAAGGAAAGTTGGCACCCAGATATATGGGGCCATATCTGGTGATAGAACGTGTTGGCAAGGTAGACTATAAGCTAGAGATTCCGCCAGAGTTGCACAGGTTACATCCAGTGTTCCATGTCAACATGCTGAATAAAAGTCATCCAGACACAGGGACAGTGATACAACCAGTTGAGGTTGAGCTTGATGAAGACATGACCTATGAAGAAGGTCCAGTGATGATCTGTGACAGGAGCGTAAAGAGGTTGAAGAGGAAAGACATGGTTCTTGTGAAAGTTCTTTGGCATCATCGTGGTGTTGAGGAAGTCACGTGGGAGCTTGAGGAAGAGATGAGGAGGAAGTATCCCTCGCTTTTCTCTTCATATTTCGGGGGCGAAATCCCTTTGTAGAGGTTTATGGCTTGTAAGGACCCTAACTTTCATTTTGGGCTTATCCTGTTTGCTTTGCCTAACCCTGGTGTTTAGTTGCTTACTAATCACCTCAAGTGGTGATTAGGGTTTGTTTTTACTTTATGGAGAGTTGGAGGTGCTACTTGCATATAACCTAAGTTTAGGTTTGATGAGAAATTTTGTCACCTTGAGAGATGTTTTCTCTCTTTTTGCTTCCTCTAGAGTTGAGAGGAAGGTTTGTGCTCGTTGCTTGAGTTGCCTTGGGCTTTGGTGAGCTTTTTTGGACTTTGTTTTGCCTTGTTTGGGTCTTTCTTTGCCTTGTTGGACCCTATATCGGGTAGGAGTGCCTTGTGTGGGCCATGGGTGTGTCGCCCATGGGGTTGTATCGGGCAAGGGAGTGACTGTGTCGGCCATGGACCATCTTTGACTCTTAGCTTTATTTGTGTCACCAGTCTAGTGGACACTTGGTGCATGATGCTTGCATGTGGCAATTACCTTGGACATGTGTATGAGGTGGGATGAGAAGGTGGCATTGCCCATGGACAAGTGTCCCTAGGTGGGCGACACATTGCCTTGTTTTCTCCTCCACCCTCTTCTATATATGTATCTCCTTTCTCTTGCTAAGGATCCCTTTAGTTCCTTAGTTTCCCCTCTTCCTTGGTGAACGACACCTCTCCTTTGCAACCTTGGTGGCCGATACCCTTGGAGGAGCTAAGCTTGGTGGTCGATCCTTCTCTTTGGAGTCTTCTTCTTATTCTTGTTGTGGTGGCCGAAGGTGTTTCTTGGTGCTTTCCTCTTGTGGTGGCCGAAGGTGTTGCTTGGTGCTAGGAGCTTGGAGCTTGCTTAAGGTGGGTTACATAACTCATAACCTTATCTATACTACTCCCCTTTCTTATTGCATAATATGTTTCATCTTGATCGGCCATACTCCTTACTAGATATGTTTCTTTCTCTAGTTTGCATCTTTGATCTTGTTGGATATATGATCTTGTTGCTATAATGGATGTGTTGGATGTGCTTTGATCTTGGTGGCCGAACCCTATGTGTAGAGTTTCTTGGGTAATACCCCTTTTCTCTCCTTTGGTCTTGAGAAGTGAGTTTGGCTCTAGTGATATAGACAACACCCCTCTCACTTGGTTGTTGAGAGGTGAGTCTATACTCTAGTTGCTTGAGGAACACTCTTCTCTCACCATGGATTTGAGAGGTGAGCCTTGGTTGAGCCTTAGGCCGATATGGAAATGATCCATCATGTTTCCCGATTGATGATGGAGGTTGTACAAAACCCCTCTCTCTTGGTTGTTGAGAGGTGAGCCAATTCTCTTGATCTTTTAGGGTTTTGATCATGGTGATCTTGAGGTTGATGATGACCTTGTCGGGATGAGCTTGGTGCCTTGGATGATACACCTTATAGTAGTGTTGCCCGACACACCTCCCTTGATCTAGGGTTTTGATCTTGGCCAATATGATGTGTTTGGTTGGCTTTGTGCCCGATATGGCTCTCTTGACCTTGATGATGAGCTTGGGCGATATGCCTTGATATAGATGATCCTTTGACCTAGTAGTTTTTGACCCCTTGGACGATAGAGTTCCTAGTTGATATCTCTGTTTGGAGTCTTGGGCGATACATGTTGGGTCGGGTTCTTGCCCAACATGGGTTGAGTGGTGGCCCTTTTGAGTACCTTGTGGTGACCGATATGGTGTTGTTGTTTTAGTTGGGCGATAGGCTTCCTTATGGTGCCCTTGTGTCGTTTGATGATGAGTACCTTAGTGGGCGATACAAGGTTGGCTTGGGTGCCATGATCTTAGCCGATATGGTAGTTGCAGCCCGACATAACCCTAACCCTAAACATAGTGCATCGATAGGGCTTTGCCCGATTTAGTGGGATGTCGTCACCTTGGGTGCACGATATGCCCCATGGACTCATCCACACGATACACTTCTTGGTCTTGGTTGCACGACACACCACAAAGTTTGGTTGCCCAATACACCTTGAGTTTGTGTTGGCCGACAAGAGAGGCTAAGTGCCTTGGCCGACAAGTTGTAGTAAGGGTTGTTACCCTGCCCGATATCACCTATAGTAAAGGTTGCACTACCTTTCACACTTCTTGTGAGGGTAGCAAGCACCTTTGGTGAGGGTTATGTCCAACCCGGAAACCCTAGGTAGTAGTTCCTTATCATGTAACTGCATCTTTTGAGATATGGATGATAGTTGCATGACTATGCTATGTTGGATGTCTAAAGATGATGACGTTTAAGATGATAAGATACTTGCCCATGTTTATAAGGTAAAGAGCATAAATGGATGCCCATGATTTGATAGTAGTGATGTAATTGATACAGTATGACACACATATTTATAATCATGACATGTGCATCTGCAAATCTTAATGACATGATAATCCGTAAGAGCTATATCTGGTGATTTTAAGTTATCTCTCTTGATGTGCATACTAACCATGTAGGTATATTAAATGGATTCATAGCTAGGTAAGAGCTATGAGGTATATGTTCTTTGAATATCACTAAATGATAATGATCCTTGTTGATGAGATAACATGCATCCCAATATGATGAGATAGGTCTGAGGACCTGATAAAGGCTGAGTGCCTAGTTGAGGTGTTATCCTCTAGTGATGCGATAAGGGATTGTTATCCAAGGTGATGATGTAAGATGATGATGCCTTGAGCGGCAGTGGCTTCTAGTGATGAGGGATTGAGATCCCAAGATGATGTGATAATAACAGTATTAACGTAACTCGATGTTGTATAACTTGGTTGCCTCAACAACTCACTTAAAATATACTAATTAATTACGATGGAACATATCATGTAGTTTGCCCTGGCCATAGATCCATCATCGTCAGAATTTGGTGATGGTGAAACAGGTTTATCCTGTGGGATTACCTAGAGCGCATATTGTTGAATATGCAGGGTTTTCTCCCAGCCGAAAATAGGAGGATTTGAGTACAACTATAGTTGTAGACTCCGTATGGTAAAGAGCATGGTGATCAAGCCCATGACTCAATGAGTTAGAGCATGAATGCGTTCATGACTCAAGAGCACAGTGATCAGGCCCATGGCTCAAAAGGATACTAGCACCTGTGTTAAGGTGAGCTATAAATATGGGTAGCTTGCAGAGCTGACCCTAAGGCTGAGGCCATATAAGCATGAGACTGTGGTCCTGCTTTGATTTTTGTGCACTGACTATGAGGAGGTGAGGTCATGGAGTCCGACTCTCCTATTGACCTTGTATGGCCCCGGTTTTGGGCTTCACAACCGAAGGTAGGATTTGAGTAGAGACAACTCACTTCCTTAGGGCATAATAATAAAATGTAATCCAGCCGAATAATATATACTGCTTAGAGAGAAACACGAAACATTGATTGAGGCCTTTCTTATATAGCTGATCTAGTTATACCTTGCAGTTATGTGTATGATCCTTATATTTTATGATAAGTTATTATAAATCTTATCTTGTCAATCATGTTCCATAAAGAAATACTTGGTTATATGCCTCCTGGATATCTTGGTAAAATTGATGGTAATAATAGCCTTGCTCAGTATGCTGCTCTTATCATATGTCTTTACCAGCTATCTACTTTATCTGCTTTAAACCTTATGAGGTTTTATAGCTTCGGCGGGGAGTTATGTTTCTCGCTGGGACTGTGTGTCTCACCCCGCTGGTTTACAACCTTTTTAGGTGATCGCGCTAGACGTGGTGGTGGTCGCGAGGTTGTGGCTGAGCAGCAAGAGGAAGTGTAGTAGAAGGCAAGAGATGGATATGCTGCTATTTTGGTAGTTTTGTAGTAGATTCCTAGAGTCATCCCTGTACTCTCGGGTCCTCAGAGGTATTTGATGACGTTTCACGATGACTAGCTGTTGTAATTTTGTATATCCTACTACTGGCCTTACGTGGCCCGTTATGTATGTATAAACAGGTGATGAACTCTGGTGCTGACGGTACAGCTAGTTCCGATAAGCTGTGGACATATATCAAGCTTGTAAATATTTATATAACATGTTTCCTTGCAGGATCTGGATGTAATAGTTCTCTTTCATCTGCTTTCCGCAAACAGTTTTAATTAACCCGTGTTTTCGGTAATATGTGGTTTATGGTGTTTCGCACGTTTTTGCGTGGCATTTCATTGTCTGTGTGATAGCGGGGTGTCACACTTGACATACGAGAAATCGTCATTTGCACCTGTAAATTATTTGTACTTTCTTGGAAAACATGCACCTCAACCCAAATGTTAAGTTGTGCATCACCACATCTCATACTGAGAACATTGATATCAAAATACTTGATTCATTGAACACCCTATCCTTAGGGTTTCATTTACCTCATTCACTTATCACATGGCTCTCATAAGGATTTTATGCAACATAAACATTCACTGAACAAAGACTACTATCAACAAATCACATAAAATCAATATATGTATGAAACCTTGGAACCGAGCTAAATTTGGGTTTCCATGCCATTCACTGAGATAACATGCATCAATAATAAAATTGAATAAATAAAGTCTATCATGTCAAGAAAATTCGTTCAAATGGATTTCACGTTATTTATTCGCAAATATCCAACTTTCCTCGCATCTAGGGTTTCACACTCTTTACTGAGATATCAAACAAACACTATTCACCTTAAATGAAATCCAAGATATTATCTGACATATATGTACTATGAATTCAGATAAACAATCATTCATAACCAAGGGAATCCAGATAAACAAATTTCTCTATTTAATTATACAACAAATTTCAGTCAATGACAAATTCCCTATATTTCAGTTTACTCTTATAACCTCTCCGAATACTTAGGGAATTATCATTAGGATGTATTTTATAAATTTGTAATATGATTTTATCATCTGAAATTCATCCAAACAGAGGAAGATTCTATTCCATATCATTTTGCAACAACTTAGATCAAACACACAATTCAGGGTTTGTAGTCGCATACTAAACAATTACATATTATGGACGATTTAACCAATTTCTGTGCAATATACTATTTCAAGGAAGTTTCCACTCACCCTAAGGTGTGAAAACACCTTAAAAATGCAGTTCATCCCTAAAAATCTCGATCTCATATCAAATCCCCAGCAATTCACCCGATACTTCTTCCTTTCAACTTGGAAACCCTAAAAATGAGGGATTATGAAGAAAGAGTGAGAAAAGGAGAAGTTTTTATACCATTTCGGATCAAATCAGAGGAGGGACGGAATCTTGACATGTGAGAGAAGATTCACCATAAAACTATATCCAAAGAAGCTAAACTTACATGATTTCATCATTCCTCAGTCCGTAAAACCCTAGGTCAGCATCTCCATCACTTTCTCCTCTCAAACCCTAACTCTCCCTTTCTCTCTAGGATTTCATGTCTCTGGATTGAATCACAAATTATGATAGCTTATAGTGTGTTAGTTTGATCATATAGAACAATTGAGCTGCTTGGGTCAATTCCACTTTGACCCCTCACTAAACGTTTTCTTATTTCAGCAGATTTTTCTGTCATAAAAAGGTTTTTGTAATTCGTGTATTTCAGAGATCAAACCTTCTCCAAAAAATATGATAATTTAGAATGTTGTGTATAATTAAGATTCAAAGCTTCATTTAAAATTTTGTATCATTCCAAGCTCACATTAAATAACTTAAAATAAAAAAAATGCACTACTATCCAGAATTATGCAAAAATGCAAGTTACTATAATTCATCTACTGATAAGGTCTAAACACATCCAAAAATTATGAAAATTTTATATGTTGTTTATTATTGAGTTTCAGATCTCTAGTTAGAATTTCAGATCATTTGAAATTACCAATAAATAACTAAAAATAAAACACTACAATGCTGAAAAGCACTCTGTCAGCATTTTGGTCGAAGTATAGTTCGAACGAGAACCACATTCAAAGAACACTCAAATATTCTGAAATTTTTCTCCAATATGCCTGATTGAGTTATCCATATAATATCATAAATTCAATTAAATAAAAAATTGTAGAAAATATGAAAAATCATTTACCACACTGCTATCCTGATCAAATTCCATACTCATGTACCATCATAACCCTAATTTCAGCCAACTAGGGTTTATATTTCTCAAACCCTAATTTCTCAAACAATAGAACACTTAACGTTCTTATTAGGTTTAAAACATCATAATTGAAATATCATCATTAATTATATTTAAGCAATGATAAATCCAATTAAGCATATAATCATCCATGTAAACCCTAGTTTACTAATTAAGCTCAGATGCAGTCATAACAACATAAGATAAAATATGTTCATATAGGTTCACAAAGTTTCTTATAAGTTAAAGAGTTAAGAAATATTTTAGTTTATTTCACAGTTGTTGTCCTTTAAATGAAATTTGAGTATTCTCTATTATTTAATCATATCTACAGCTTTGCAACAGTTGTTATCTTAATGAAATGTTGACATTTCACGTCGTTTAAATTATATTGCTTAGATCTGCCTAGTATAGTATTATCTGGTATTTTATTCTAATTAATAAACATAAAATTGAATTATCTGCGATGGTTGGGTGAAATTCTATTCACTGAGCCAGTAGCTCACCAACCTACTGAAACATTTTTTAGGTCAGTGTTAGCACGAGGAAACTAAAGGATCGTATCACCCCAAGTTCTTAGAAGGTAGTTCTAGTTAGATAGAGGTCTCTTAGTCCTTTCCCCTCAGTCCTTGGGCATGTGGTGTGGTAGTGAGAGAATGTAATGTAACATGCAAACTAGTTTTAAGTTATCTATTATGTTTTATATTCCGCATGAAAAATGTAATATGATGTGTAAATTTGCTTTATATACCTAGAAATATAAATAGTAGTTGCTTCCGTAGTTTAGTAAGTTTTTAGTTTATTCCAAATCATAAGATTTTCCTTTAAGTTAATTTTAAGTAACTAAGTAAAGAAAAGGTCAAGGGTGGTTTACCGAGGGAGACTCCCCGGTCTCCGGGGTCATTAGAGATGACACGGGGATCAGGGTTTCACACATAGTTTCGTACTTGGGCAAGGAAGAGGTAAATATAGCCCATGGATAAGGATGGAAGCAAGCATGAGGTGCAAAAGTAGCTTCCCCATGTGTATATGGCCTTAAAATATTAATAATATACAAGAACACACACAAGCAGCTCTCCCACCATCTATATAGACTTGCTTAGCTTTCCTTTGTTGAATTTCTCAGCCAATCACATAATTCATTAGTTGATAGCTACTAAAGGTAGCTCATCCATGAAGGCGTAAATCCTTAAGGAAAACACCTTCAAACAATGGCTCAACTAGGAGCCCCATGGATCAAAACACTCAATAATGATAATATAACATCTAAGGAACCAAATGTATGTGACAAATTGCAAAGAAAACCCCTCAATTTGGTAAATTGTAGAAAAGTCTAAATGTACAGAAAATTGCATAACTTGCTCAAACAATGTCCAAATTGGACCAAATTTGAAACTTAAGCTTATATTATGATTTAAAAACATATAAAAAGGTTAGATTAGGGTTCTAAGCATTCAATTATGGTAATTAAATTCATTCAAGTCATTAATCAAGTTTAGGGGGCTTACAACTATAAACCCCTAATAAGAATTTTGCCCCAAAATCCTACGCAAAAAGTGGTGGGTATTTTCTATACATCTCATTCTCTAGTTCCCATGTGGCTTCCTCTATGCCATGGTGATGCCAAAAAACTTTCACTAGCATTATATCTTTTCTCTTCAGCTTTTTCACCCTTCTATCTAGGATCAACACATGACCCTAAACATAGGAGATATCCTCTTCTAACTCAACCTCTATTGGTTGGATTGTCTGATCAGTATCTGGATGGAATTTCCTCAACATAGAGATGTGAAAGACATTATGCAATCTATGTAGCTCGGGTGGTATTTCCAACTTATATGCTACCTTTCCAACACGAGCTAGGACATGGTATGGTCCCATAAATCTAGGAGCCAACTTACCCTTCTTTCCAAACCTCAGCACACCTTTCCAAGGAGAAACCTTAAGATATACTCTATCTCCCACTTGGAACTCAAGTGGTCTGTGTCGGTTATCTGCATAAGATTTTTGCCTGTCCTGAGCTGCTTTCAACTGTTGTTGTATCACTTTAATCTTTTTTGTAGTCTGTTGTACTAGCTCAGGACCCAAAACTTGATATTCACCTATCTCATACCAGCAAAGAGGAGACCGACATTGTCTCCCATACAGAGCCTCATAAGGAGCCATATCTATTCTTCTTTGATAGATATTGTTGTACGTAAACTCTATCAGAGTCAGATGTACATCCCAACTACTAAGAAATTACAACACACATGCCCTCAAGAGATCCTCTAAAGTCTGAATAGTTTTTTCAGACTGGCCATCAGTCTATGGATGAAAAGTTGTGTTGAATCTCAGTTGTGTTACCATTGTTGAATGCAAACACTCCCAAAAATGACTTGTAAATTGTGGACCTCTATCAGAAACTATAGTCACTAGTATGCCATGTAGACGGACTATCTCATCAACATAAATTTGAGCCAATTTATCTACTGTAAATATCATCTTAACTGGCAGAAAATGAGCTGACTTAGTCAATATGTCTACTATCACCCATATGGAATCATGACCCTTGGCTGTCATAGGAAGACCAACCACATATTCCATAGTAATATGATCCCATTTCCACTGTGGTATTGACAAGGGTTGTAGTGTCCCTGCAGGCTTATGGTGCTCATCCTTCACCTGCTGACAAACTAGACATTTGGCAATTAACTCTGCCACATCACACTTTAGACCTGGCCACCAATAAATATCTTTCAAGTTTTAGTACATCTTTGTACTTCCAGGATGCATTGCATACATGGAGGAGTGAGCCTCCTCAAGTACCATCTTCCTCAACCCATCAACATTAGGAACTACTGTCCTATTATGGTAACATATTGTACCATCATCTGCCTCATGAAAGACATCAAACTTTTATAACATACCCAAATCTAAGTTCATAATTTAACCCTCCTATCTTTTAGGTCCTATTTGCTTATCTAGCCATCCAATGTGTTTTTCTAATATTCAAAATGCATTGGGATTAGTTGGACCCGAATTGTATCATTGATTCATCAGATATAAAAAGTTAATATAAAATAACCATAAAGTATGAAATAACATGGTTGAGGTATAAATACATTAATCAATATATTTAGCCTAATCTAACAAAATCGAACATTAAAAAGATTAAAACATGAAATAAATTGAATATATAAGGATTGCGTTCTCACAATCCACTAATTAAGAGTACTAAATGCATGAAGTGGGGACATAATAGGCAAGTTATGAAATCTAATATCAAACACCTTCAAAACATAAAATTGTTGCAAAAGTTGGATTACTTGAATCTCATTTAGCCTCCCTATCAATTTTCATATCATTTGGGTATCAGTTTCTCACTCTTTTGAATTTTGTAAAGAAAGATATTAGATTGCCTAAATTGGTGTGGTTAGCCACCGATTTTGGCCTAAGTCCCTAATGTTACATTTAAATTCATGTCACAAAGGTTCTCATATTACAATTTCTTATTCTCTCAAGTGGATGGACCCGGTCTGTGTTGACCTGATAAAAAGTTGCCACCCACAAACCCCGTTCTCCTTCGCCTGTCTGCACTCCTCGCGCGGTGCCTGGCTGCCGTAGTGACTGAGTTTCTAGAAGTATATTTTCCTCTCTTCTCAGCCTCTACTCCTCCCTCCTATTCTTCATCTCCTCTTCTCCTCTAATCCCAATCACTATCGACCTTCATGGTGATTTGGTGTTGCCTCTACGAGCGACATCGTCCTCAACCCCAGACTGCATGACGCCCTGATCGGATTCACTAGATATCTTTGCCTCTGTAGTTCCTCTTCCTCCACGTCTCATCTTCCTTCATCTCTAGATCTCTCATCTTTGTGGGAATTAAAACATAGTCAATGTCATCCTCCTCTACCTACACCCATCGTCCATGACAACAAGGAGGCGGCACCACATCTTCAGAAGTTGAAGGACCTACCGCTAACCCAACCACTACCTCAATCACAAGGCCTGCAGAAGTTGTTGCCTATGAGCATACCCCAACCCGATCGACACCCATCCACTCCTCATCCTTCCTATTCCTTTTCTCCACTGCATAATTCACCACCATGTCCATGAATTGATCTAATTATGGTGCCCTCCTTACCATTGACTTCTTCCTCTTGATGATCTGCAACAACTCTGGAAATAGGGCATCACTTCTGCCAAGCTCAGTGGCCATCTTTGATTCATGGGGCCACCAACCAGCCATCACCTCCTCATTGCTTGATCTTTATCAACCCTAGCCACCCTATTTCTCTTCTCCCTCGCAGCAATAGTCCTGACAGAATGATATGACAAGGAGGCTTCCAATGTTCTGCAATGGACAACTAATGATACGGCAATGTTGCCCTAACTCCTCACTACCACAAACTTAAGCCTTGCTACACTTGTACCCATCCATGGACTGAAGGAGGACAACCTGTATACACCAATGTTGGATAAACATGGACCTTCCTCATTAGGAACCAAGTCAACAATTAGGACAGTTTCCTCCTTCCTTCAAATTCAAGTCTCTAATATTTAGGTTTAAAAGATAAATAAATGACATAATGAAAAATTACACTGAGTTAGATCAATACATTAGGTGTTGTGTACCTTATAATCTAGTTATATATATATAGCATTGATTTTGCATTTTATGTACGATTATTACCCCGATACCGATATATCAAATCATATCTTTGTCAATAATCATGATACATGTAGATAAAATATATAAAGTAAGGTGAATGAGGATAATCTAAACCATTTGATCAAATGGTTGGGTACTGATTATATACGTAGTAATAGATTGATATCATAAATCACAAGCACTGATAACTAGTATAATTCTACTTATACATCCTATATACCAATGTAATTCTGAGTAGCATTGAAACCCTAGACGCATCAATAAACATTAGATGATAATTAGTAGTACATATGGATCTAGACAACACACCTATCTAGGTTGATAATTCTGTGATTATGCACAAGAATGTATATTTATAGATGTAAGTTTGGGTAGCATTTTGGTTAAGCCTCCAACAAAATCTATTTACAATTTTCTATATTAAATACTAGTGTTCATGACACGTTATAGAATTATCTAATGCAATGTGTATACACACTAATATGCATGCTTAATATGATTTTAGGAATAACATGGAAACATATGGTATTATAATGATAATGACATTATAAGATCTAAACTGGAAGAATGGATATCGGCAACTTAGACCTAATTTGACATATGTGACAAAAATGGACAATAGCACTAAAATAGATATCTATTGAATCATATGTTTGCTCTATAAGATTAAAAACCATAATATGTGATTAGGAGATCAGAACTAGTATGAAAACAATATACATGTATCCTATTAGGGTATACACACCTTCATTTTGGTTTGACTAACATACCTAATATGTTCCTAGGATGTAAATTTGACTTCCAGGACCAAGTTTGTAGAATGAGTTAAGAATTATCTAGGAGGACCAGGTATGTACATCCTCTATTTTATTTTGGGAATTATTTGACTAAAAACTACTTTATTTTAATGAGGCATCTCTTGAACTGTTATTCCTTATAAATCTAATTTCTTGAACATTTACATTTCCTGATGTTGACTCATTATATCCATGTAGCTTTTGGACTACATTGTTTATATGGGTACTTGTACCCCACTTGCTATGAATGCCTTTTTATGAAAAATTGACTAAAATACTAGTCTTGCCTCTCTATTTTATGCATGCTACATGTTTGATTAGAATATCTAGAATAGTGGTACTTATGTACAACTATACTTATATAGGGCGTGTGTTTCTACCTGGGGTGTGCATTTCTGCCCGGGGTGTGCGTTTCCACCCTTATTTATTTTTAGGCCATGATCCTATGGTGTTATGGCCCTATTTTAGGTATATTTAGTCTACATTGTTATGAATACAAATGTTTATTGTTTTAAATTTGAATTTTGGTTTAATGTTATGGTAAGAAACTTTTATTATCATGCTTGAAATTTGAATTCAATATTCCTCATTTCTCTTGTTATTATTCTTTTGAACTTACCTAATTGCAAATAGTCCCCTTCTTGTGGGAACATCTCTTTTTGCACTTTTATCCCAATATAATGTGCCCAAAGTTTTTATTATGCGTACATACTCAGCTCTTTGTTGACCTCTATTTTTTTTTTCTATGTTCTGGGTGATGTTCCCTTCCACCCAGGTATAGGTACATTATAGGACAATGACTCAAGAAGATCATCTACATGACATGGACTTAAGGATAGCTTGGAATGGTTAGGTTACCCTCTGTTATTGGCTTTAATTGTACTTAGTACAAGTTTTGTAGAATCACCTTTTAAGGTGAGGAACAATCGTATAATGATATACTTTGTAACTTTGTAATAGTTTTGTTTCCGCTGCTTATTATTACATGGCTCTTGTATTGTACCATATGAGGGAATCTCCTGTCGGGGCCCACTCTTTACAACTTTTCACTGCTAATACTTGATCGTATATTCTGTATCACAGTATCATTCTGTTGTACATCATGAATCTACTGTCTCAAGGTAGGTTTCACTTGTAACTGTGCCAACAATCCTGCCTACAAGGAAACTTCTAGCTGTACATTCATCTGGCGAAGAGACACTAGCATATCTCTCTTATGGCACATAAATGAATTTAATTATGCATTATCTATTGTTGATGATGAAGACGACTTTCTACTCAATGCATCATCTACCACATTAGCTTTCCCTTGATGGTAATCTATTATGCAATCATTATCCTTAATCAGCTCCATCCATCTCCTCTGCCTCATATTCAACTCCTATTTTGAGAAGATATACTGTAGATTCTTGTGGTCAGTGAAGATCTGACACTTTTCTCCATAAATATAATGTCTCTAGATCTTTAAGGCATGGACCACCACTGCAAGCTCCATATCATGTGTTGGGTACTTCTCCTCATTTTTCTTAAGCTTTCGCAAAGCAAAAGAAATCACATTTTTATCCTGACTCAACACGCATTCCAACCCATTATTTGAAGCATCACAAAAGACAATATAGCTTTTTCCTTGCTCTGGCAGTACTAACACCGGTACACTAGTCAAATTTTCTTTCAAAAGTTGGAAAGAACGTTGACACTTGCCATTCCAAGAAAAAGGAACATCCTTCCTGGTTAACCTAGTTAGGGGTAACATTATAGAACTGAAGTCTTTGATGACCTCCTGTAGTAACCTATTAGACCTAGGAAACTACATATCTCTATCGATGTCTTTGGTTGTTCTCATTCTAGTACAGATTCCACTTTCTTGGGATCAACACAAATGCCTTTTGCAGATATAACATGGCCCAGAAAAGACACTTCAGATAACCAAAATTCACACTTGTTGAACTTATCATATAGTTGATGCTGCCTCAATAAAGTCAATGCCTGGCAAAGGTGTTGCTCATGTTGTTGACTATCCTTGGAGTATATTAGGATATCATCTATGAACACGACCACACATTGATCAAGATAAGGTCTAAACACCCTATTCATTAGATCTATAAAAGTTGCAGGTGCATTGGTTAGCCTAAATAGCATAACCAGAAACTCATAATGACCATACCTAGTCCTAAAAACTAACTTGGGTATGTCATCATCCTTAATTCTCAACTGATGGTAACCTGACCTCAGGTCTATCTTTGAAAACACAGTGGCACCTCTCAACTGATAAAAAAGATCATCAATCCTCGGCAAAGGATACTTCTTTTTTATTGTCATCTTGTTCAACTGTCTGTAGTCTATACACAACCTCATTGAACCATCCTTCTTTTTAACAAACAACATGGGAGCACTCCAAGGGGAAGTGCTTGGCCTGATAAAACCCTTCTCTAGTAGTTCTTGTAACTATTTCTTTAACTCCTGCATCTCTGGTGGTGCCATTATGTATGCTGACTGGGCTATGGGTTGTGTTCCAGGAACAAGATTGATCTCAAACTCAATCTCTCTAGGAGGGGGAATGCTAGGAAATTCTTCAGGAAAGACATCCTCAAATTCTCATACCACTGGTACCTCCTGGATACTAGGACCTACCGCCTTGGTATCCACAACATGATCTAAGAAAGCCTCACATCCTTGTCTCATCAACCGCTCAGCTGTCATGGCTGACATCAAACATGTAGGAAGAATTTTTCTATCACCCTAAAAAATCCATTGTACAACTCCATCATGGAACGTCACCACCTTAGTACTATAGTCCAAGACTACCTTGTATTTTTCCAAGGTATCCATTCCTAGTATTAAATCAAAACCATGCATGTCAAGTGGCAAAAGATCCACTTGAATGTTGTGTCCAAAAAAAGAAAGAACACAAGAAGGGCACAATTCCCGCAACTTGGCGGAATCAACCAAAGGAGTCTCTAGCCGCAGGCTATCAGATCTAAGACTAACAGGAAGATAACAACTATCTATAACCTCTCTAGTGATAAAAGAGTATGTCACACCTGGGTCTACTAACACATATATGAAACAAGAAGCAGACAAATCAGAATGAAATAACTCCATCTAACACGTCACGACTCGTGGATTGACCACTGCTTCTGGCTGGGTCATGACATAGAACCTTGTTGTCACCTACTGTTGTCCACATCCTCTGCTTGCTTGTCCAAAGGATCCTGTCTAGGATGCCTGACCACGTCCTCTTACACTCTCACAATAAACTATCATTGTTGTGAACCTTGTTGACTTTGCATTGGCTACTGAGTCACCTCCTCATCTTTCATAGGGCAATAAGGTCTTGTATGCCCCACTTGTCCACACTTGTAACATGTTCTGGTGTCCTGATATGGCCTAAACGGCCCTGTCACTAAAACCAATGAGGTACTGCAAGCTCCCGTTGGTGGAAAACCGTGACCTCTACCCCGACTCGGGGTCCACTGTGACGGTGCATGTGATCTTGGTTCAGTAAAGGTTAACCTTGGTTGCGACGACGGTGGGAAAAACCTTGGATTCTTAAAGCCTCCAGATGATTGCCCTTGAAACTGCATAGGTCACTTCTTAGCATTAGCTTCACGCTTCTCTATGAAAGACCTCTCAATCCTTCTGACAGATTCCACAAAGGTGGAAAACCTTTCCCTGTTGTCTAAGGCTGATGATGTAGTAGTCAACTCCGTACTCAGACCCTTCTCAAATCTTCAGATCCTTTCCTTGTCTGTTGCTGCTATGTAAAGACAGAACCTCAGAAGTTCCATAAAATTTGATTCATACTCATTGATAGTCATAGATCCCTCATGAATCTTCTCAAACTGAGAGATTTTCTCATCTAGATAGGTCTCTGGAAAATATTGGCTAACAAATTCCCTCAGAAAATCCTCCCATCCTATCACAACTCCTGGCATTTTCTCCTCTTATATGGCCCACCAGTGGCCAACACTACCCTTCAATAGGTATACCGCATGCTTTACTTTGTCTTCTTCAGCGATGTTTAGGATTTTGAATGCCTTTTCTAGCTCAGTCAACCACATGTTAGTGTCTGCTGGATCAAAAGTACCTACATATTCAATTTCCCCAACATGTCTAAGACGTTCAAATATCTTCCCGACACCTTGGGACTCCACATTAGAGGGGGCTACCCTAGATTGTCGTGTTGGCACTCTGTCAGTGATATGTGTAATTTTGGTCATCATCTGTCTAAACATAGACTGAAACTCAAGATTGGCCATCATTGTCGGGTCTAGATGAGGCATTGTGGGCTGCTCTAGCCCTACTTCTGGCACTCTCTCATCACATGCCTGCCTCCCTGCACCTCCTCCTAGTACAACATATCTACTCTCAATGTATTCTTCATGTCCTCCAAACATATATGCATAAGCATAAACTATGATTAGATATTTTGGATACATAAGAACAGACTCAAAACTAAGTCATATGTCCCTATAGACTCAATAAACCTAGAGCTCTAATACCAACTTAAATGTGACACATCATCACGCTAAATGAGATTATTCAAAACACAAAACACGATCAACTACTAATTAATCACATAGTCAAAAAGCGGAATAATTAAAACCAATTCCAACAATGTAAATAAACTCTAGAGCACTTATAAAAGGTTCATCATTCCATTCTCATATACTGTAATAAGTATTTACATATGGGTCCAGAGACCTCAGTCACATCCTGCATACAAAAGATATTTCACATGTACATGCCATATATTTACAAACATTGGCATACTACCAAAATCTCGTGTTGATACAAGTATATCATCTAGAAAATACATCCCATACCTGGACCTGAGAGTACAAGGATGACACTATGAATCTACTACTAACATCTACAACTAACCAACCTTCTGAATCTATTGATCACCAGGTTGGTTCTCTTCCATAGCGCAACCTCGACCTCGTTGCCTACGACCACCTAAAAAAATGTGGTGACCCACAGGTGAGACCCAGTCCCAGCGAGAGATATAACTCTCTCCAACATATATTGATTATAACACATTAATCAACATTAAATACATTGAGCAATTAGGATGTTGGATAAGCAATATGAACAAATTGAACAGTTTAAGCATACTTAACAGTTAAGCAAATAAGTTGTAACATCAAGTAGAATTACACAATTTTCATAAGTCTGCATCATGTAATAACTATGTAGTGTAAGGACAAGATAAGGGTTAATCAACCAATGTGATATGTATTAACCCTAACAATTATACTACACGGCTAGTATTATATATTTTATTATTATGCCCTGGGGAGTTTGAGTCGTACCACTCAAAGTCCAACTGACCACTGTGAAGTGCTATTCAGTTTCGTATAAGATCTAGGAGTGCTGATATCCTAAGATCTCTTCCCCTCAGTCAGTACTAGTAAACTGTAGTGACTTACCAGTCAAACTGCCAACAGTGACATATACTCAACTGATAACAACTAGTTCGTACTTGGTACAAGTTACGACACTAGAAAATAGGGTATACAAAACCTTATAATCTGAGGTACAACCACAACTATCCTCAATCACATCAAATATCAGAGGCATGACCATAGACATCCTTCATAACCTACAATTGTGGATTACAAGGATATATATCCTCAACTTGCCACCCCCACATACTCAAAATTATGCACTCTGAGTTTCCCTTGGGAATACTCGTTTCACCATCCAGTACGTTGTGACACTGAAGATGGCTCTACGGCACATGGCTCTACATGGTTAAGGTTACACTTGATTAATTACTACCAATTGAATGCATTAAGTCTCTATCATACAAGTGGACATTCAAACCCTAATTCTTTTCTAACAAGAGTATATGTATAACAACTTCTAAATATATAAAACATTTGAGATATAAATCTTAATCAAATTACCATATGCTATCATTCATTGCAAATTAATGGACCACACTTATCATCATACTATTACAAGATACCAATATCTTATCACAAGTTCCAGGGTTTTAACCTTTATTGGAACATGAAGAGGATTTCACCTCAATCATGGCTTCAAACATGCCCAAAGATCGTTAATACCATCACATTATTCACATTAAGGTTATCATCATCATTCCATGCCTTAAACAAGGCTCAAAAGATCATTAGCACATATATATCCATTGATATTAACATGGCAAGGCACTATGATATTCAAATAGTACTACATTGTGGTTTCAACACAAGAAGAGTGTCATTCATTATCACATTAATCACTCAAGAGGTCTGATTATAACCAATCAACATCATATAATTACATTAAGGTTAGGTATAACATGCTAGATCACATGGGAGTTACACATCCACTCATTATAGTGATTTATCCAATATAACTATATAATAGCAAAGGTAAGAATACAAATTAATGGTATTGAACCATCAAATTATCATCACTAGGACCCACATATAATACCATGTGATTTATTCTAATCCATTGGATGTTGAAGCATCCAATATTATTCATTGGATCAGGTTCATTGTTCAAGGTTATCAATTGAAGTATAGGTCTAACCATTAGATCAATTGAACCAAGGAACCATTGGTTTAAGGTTTAATCAAATCTACAATTACATTCTTAACTCATAATATATGGTGATGACCTGATCCACCATTAATTGTGATCATTAGATCACCATTGGTTGTTAGATCAGTAATACATTCAGTTAACACCATCAAATATTAAGCTAATGTCATCATCGATTGATAACATCATTAGAATACTTTGTAAATGCTAATTAAATGTCTAATTGAGCCAAAACCTGACCTAAGGGGGTGACCATAGGTTGTCACCATAAATTTGACACCTTTGATCATGAACATTAGTTGCCAAGATAGCAACACCATTGATTGTTGAATGGTATGACCATCGGTTGTGTGATAGGGAAGGAAATAGCTTGACAACCCTAATTTGAACTATCAATTGTTTTGTGCTTAGCACCATAGGTTTTTGCTATCAACCTGACATCCCAGATCATGTTACACCTTATAAAGGTTGTACACATGTTTACAAGTTCATATAGAACTGTAACAAAACAGGGAACACCACAAAAAAATCGTAATTCTAAACAAGCATGGTTTCTCTATGCTTAATTCATCACATTAAAGCATAAACATGAACTAACAAGCTTATAACTAGCAATATAAGTGAAGAATGTTATATAACTCGCCTCTATAGAGTAGGTCAGATCCCAAAAAGCAATAATCTCAAGCAAATAGGGAAAGAAAACCTTGGATTTAGATCTGAACTTGGCCAAATAAGCACTTCTCTCCACAAGGAAGCAAAACCCTAGAAAAAGAAACAAGAAGAATATATTTTTGAGTTCTAGAGCCACTTTCACATGGAACAACAGGGTTCAGACTTCGACGAAGGTCTAAGGAAGGAGAAGAGCAAGAAAAATGGAGAAGGAAGGAAGAAAACAACTTACCTTGGTTGAAATCCCTAAAAGATGACCTTGGAAACCCTAGGTAGGGCTAGATGGAGCTCTAGGAGACCTTCTTCCCCAAAAAGAGGTTGTCTTCTACCTTAGAGTAGTTGGTTCCGTAGGGATTTCTCCCTCTTGAAACTTGAACTTTAATTTCATGAGTCATTAATCATAATTCCTAATCTTAATGAAGCTTGTAATCCATAGGACATAACAATCATCAAGCAATTGTTTTAGTAAACATGATTAAAGCATTGAACTTGGAATCATCATAATATCTACTTTATAGTTAGCATGCAATTAGCCATAAATACTTGTGCTCACCAGCATGACCTGATTACCTTTAGAGAAAACACCTAAGTCAAACCCCTTATTGATTTGATTAGATCCTAAGCACACGTAATTAACATTAAACACCATTGATTAATATTTGTATTGAATTCTAGGTTGAATTAGGGTAGAATAGGATTTGAGTGCATTATGTTAGCCTTACTGGTCAACATTATTATATTTAGAAACTTGGTTGGATGGTTGTTGTTTTAGGTCACATTAATCACAGGTGATATACTTTTAGGGTTTAAGGAGTCAAATTAGGGTTTCTAATAAAAAAATTAGAACATGAAGGAAAAACACAATTTGAAAATCTTAAAATCGGATTCCTTGTCAAAAATCCTTTCCAATGAGTACTTGCACTTATTTTTTGATCATCCATCAATTTATTATGAATTTTGAAAGATCTAGCCAATCAAAAATTACCAAAATTCTATGTAGGTGATTAATATCCACTGAGGCATCGAGCCCATCTCAGGTGGGCCAATTAGCAATGACCATGTGGCTTGAGTCTGCTCAAAGAAAAATATGCACTTGTTGAGTTGTCCAAGCACGTAACTACATTAATGCCCATGCAATCGAAATCAAATGATTCACATGGTGTGGGTACCAAGGTCATTATATGACGTAGTTTTTCCCCCTCGATCCATGGCGGGGAGCAAGAACCTGGAGGTCAAACTCCAATCACATCCGGCTAAGGAAAATCTATCATGGGAAACTATGATCACCACTGCGATCCTCACACCAAACGAAGTCAGCAAGACAAAGGAGAGGTGAAACCATGGATTAAAGCACCAGAGTACCTTCCTCCATGGTGGGGGCTCACTATAAAACCAGACTCAGATGTTTGTCATGAAAGGCCTTCAAAATGGGTCATGAGGCACCACATGAATCAAGTTGGATATGGCAGAGTCACTGTGAGGGGAAACCACATCGAGAAATGCTTCTGCCTATGTGGAACAAGCAGAAACATGGGAGGTACCTGAATACTGAAAACCATCAAAGACAAGGCAAAAATCCTCTGCAGAGAGTCAGAAATCACTCGTGGTGATCTAAAAAAGGTCCAAGCATCATTTCCTAGGTTAGAGGATCCTTGATACGTTGTGGTGACTAGAGTCAGAGAGAACGATGATGTAGCTATAAGGTAGGCCGATTGGGGAAGACTTATAGAAAAGAGGTGATGCAAAAGCAAAGGAGGAGTGGTGGGGGTGCTTACCAAAGTGCCAATTTTGTCAAAACTAGCAGAGAGTGCTGGGGCGAGGCATTCGTTGTTGGAGTTGTAGATCGAGTATGTCCTGATGTTCGGGGGCACATAAGAAGAAATTGAAGGTGTAGGAGGACAAGTCGGGGCTTAGAGGTGTTGAAGGGTGCTTAAAAAGGTAGGGGAGAAAGTTGTGTCGGGGCTATGAAGTCTGACGGAGAGGGGATGAAGCCCTAGTTTAAGCACTTATTCAAATGACCACGGAGGAGGGTGTGTTAGGGCTTGACTAAAATGACTGAGAGAGACAAAGATGGAGGAGGAAAAATCTTCTGAAATCGTGGAGTAATGAGGGACAGAGGAGCCGAGAAGGAAGTTACTGGAGACTGGCTCAATATGTAGAGATGGTGGAGGAAGATGATGATTGTGGAACCATTGGATCGTAAGTAAATTAAATACTAACCGTTGGATGAGCACATAAGAAGGGAAAATGAAATGGTGTAACGCGTGACAGACAAACCTTAGGGTAATCAATACATTTAATGAAATTAGTGATTAATTCCTATCAAAACTATATAGAAACTTATTTAATTTATTTGAAGGGTCAAATAAAACCAAAATGCTACCAAATTTGGACATGACCAAAAAGGGGTTTAGATTTTTCTTACACACTTAGATTTATGTTTTGTCCATTGTATGTCCATTAATACATTAAAAATCATTATCTTTGAATTATGTACATAAAATTGAAATAAAGTGTAATATCTTTTCATAATTGTTTCTATTGACTTCAAAACAAGATGATAATTGAGTATGCCCTTTTCAAGATTTAACTTATTTCCCTTTTTATGCTTTATGACCATCTTGGAGGAGAGAGAAAGGAAAGGGGAAGTACTATTTATCAATGTGGGTTAATTGAATTATATAATGCACATTTGAAAGGAAAAATATATTTAAGTTTCATTTTTATATAAGAAATACCATTTTTTGGTCTTTTTACATTAAAACTCTCGACTATTGTTATTTATCATGTTAAATTTCAAAGATTATGTTAATATTAATGTCAATGATCAATATAATTGAATTTGAATCAGTATTTATATGCTCTCAAATCATGGACCTCAAGAGGTCATCAAGGTCTTTCCTAGCATCAAGGGCTTTCCTAGAAATCATGTGCTCTTAAGTGGGCGTCATAGAGATATGCATATAACTACTAATTAATTCTTCATGTAATTAATGATTTAATAATGCTTATAGTTAATTCATGTCAAGTTTTCTTACATGTCAAGTATATTTATTTTTTATTATGTTATAAAGTGTCAGTACTATTTACTGATGTGTTAATTTTCCCCTTTGCATGGTTGGGGATGTGATGTCCCCAGGAGTTGGAGCAAATAGTCGAGTAAATAAGGACTAAAGAGGATCAAGTCAAAGTTTGAAGACCATCAAGTCTCAACTGGTGGTATGCCATCCATATTCAATGATCCTATTATCTAGAATGTTCACTTTCATAATTAGTTTGCAAAAATGTTAGAATCTTTGACTTAATAAAGAAGCTAGTTATAGTTTCCTATTCAAAGAACAATGTATAAATATTAATGGTGATCTGTTTATTTTTAATGTTTACCTTACTGTGACACCCCCTCCAAGATAAATGCTTCTACTAAGTTATAATACACATTTAAAAGGTGGGGTGTTACAATATGGCATCAGAACAGATAAGTGGATGACCACTAGGAAGCAATCTGATTCATATGCTCTAATCCTAGGTATATGTGACCTTTTTTCAGATGACCCCTAAGAGAGACAACAAAGGAAATGATAAGATGGATGATGGTGCCAATTCATTTATGTATGGACCCTGACCCACATTTCCATTTCCAACCCCTAGGTGGAGAGAAAGGAAGTGTGAAAAAGTTGACCAGGAGTTATCTAGGTGTAGCTAATCTTTCTTGAGAGGTAGATTGAAGTAGTTGGTTTATCCTTTGTGACATATTTCCTATAGATTCCTTTTTTGTTCATATGGTGAATAACAATGTTAGACATGAATATTGTGATAGTTAGATATTTTATCTTTCACTGCTACATTTTTTATATTTGATACATTGCATACTTGAATTTCAGTTATCATGTATATTGTGATAGTTAGATGTTTTATTTTTCACTGCTATATTTTTGGTATTTGATACATTGCATACATGAATTTAAGTTATCATCCTTTATGGAAAACTATAATTATGTTTGGCATTGGATGGTTCTCTATTATTTCCTTGAGGAAGGGAGTGGCTCCTCTATCATGTCCCACTCCTTACAATAACTTAGAGGTTTACTAATATATCTATTTTTAATAATAGATGATAGCCCTTTTATAAAAAAATCATCATGATGGAGTTATTATCTTCCTCATATTATTAGCCTATGTATTTCATCTCTCCTTTCTCTATGATCTTATGATATTTAATTAGTATGTGATAAAATGTGATAATAAAAGATGTATCTTGGGTATGGGATATATATACATGTAGGCTTTAATGCCTTGAGGCTGATATCTTGAGTGCAATGATATGGGTGTCGTCATCAGGATGATGACATGGTCTTAGGGTTAACATTTACCCATGATTGAGCATATGGATGAAATACACAATGATGCTTATGAGTTTGATAACCTTGTCCCAAAAAATGATATACACTTTCTTATAACCAAGTGGACTCTAAAAGATACATGTACCAAGTATAGTTTGACTTGAACAAAATGTTCCCACGTACAATACAATATGACGGTTCCTGATGATACCCTTACACTTGAATAGTGATGAGTAATCATCTCTTACAATCATGACTTGTCTTTATGATAATTATGAGAATTTATATGTATTCAACAACGATCGATCTATTATGATACTACTTGCACTTGCAAATGAAATAATTGAGGTAGAAATATCCCTAGTTATGCGTGATTAAGGATGATGTGTTGTGACTTGATATGTTAGGCCTTGTTGTGACTGAGATTGATAGGCCTTGTTGTGGCCAAGGTTGATATTTTGGACCTTGTGTGCAAGAACATGATTACTTATACCCTAACATTGTTTGATTAACAAGTCAACTATATCTTTTTACATTGTTAGTAAGTTTTTGATACACTTAATCTATGAGTAATTGACTTAATTAATCAAGTGTAACCCTAATCATGTAGTTCCCTGAGTTAGTAGACCTATATTCTTAGGTCTCTAAGGGAAATAGTGAATGAGTTGATCTTATAGATATGAATATGGAGAAGATTATTGAACCATGTATTTTGAATATATGGGTGTGTGTGGGGTTGGCATATCCTAACATCTACAAGTATTGTTGGTACTCAACTACAACTGGTGAAATATGACGGAGAGAGGTTGGGACCGTGTCTCAATATATTGGTATTATACCATATTTTCTTGGCGTCGTGACTTGTGTACCCAGAGAAAACTTGTGATATGTAATATTTGTGGACCTATTTTTTATCAATTCCGCAGTAGACTCGACCTTTTAGCACTATACATTTTATTCTTTTGCTTCACATGAGGTGTATGAAGAGATCTAACAGTCTTGTAATCTTTAAATCTTGTATGAGTGGCTAGAGAGGCTTCATAGTGGCTACCTAGTAGTTAGACTGGTACACCTCAAAGTACCCAGGACATAATAAAATATGTAACTCAGTCGTGTAGTATATCTATTTAGATTTAATTTATGAATCACATGGATGTGAAACTGTATTCTTTTATTCCATGCAGGTATTATATCTATTTCCCTACTCTATACATGTATGCTTATTTTTGTAATATAATTTTTTTCTACTTTCTCAGTACACATCCATGTGAAGAGAATAAGTGCTTAATGCATATATCATGTATATAAATATTTCGTTGGTGATTAATCTACTTCTAGTAATTTGATCACCATATGTATGTAAGCATTAAGTATGCTAGATTTTCTACATCACATTGTTGAGACTTTAGTCTCATCTCTATGGTTATTCACATCTTTAAGTATGTTAAAGTAGTGGGAGGGAGGTGTTTATCAAGATGCAACAAGAAATAATATAGAAAGTCTATAGTGTCCCTACACTCTCACTTTCCTGAGTTATGGGTGGGTAGTTGATAATGTATATGTTAGGTTGTTCCTCTTGATATTTCTCTACGATCATGAGTTTTGAGTTGAATGGACCATCCTTTGTTGCTATAATTTCATAAACACAAAAAAATCTTTGTAATCCTTTTAATAAAATAAGATTTTAATTGGTTCTCCATTATGTCTACATGTAGAATGATTCAAATGTGTAGTGGTGTATTTTTATATATTATTTACAAGGTTTTATGGTAGTTTCTCGTAATCAGATCTCTATGTAGATCGTTCTTTTCAAAACTCTCAATTTGATTTTTGATGGTTGTTATTTTTAGGCTAGGTTTTCAAAACCTTACAAGATTTTTTCTAAAGATAACATTAGATATTGTTATTCTACATGCTTGCAGGTCAGGCGCCAACGTCATCTAGGATGATTCATGTTGAAGAAAGTCCGGAAAACAAAGCTGTTATTGGTGATGTCTTCTATACCCTGGAGGAGATTCTGGAGGAAGAAGCATACTTCTGATATTGTTTATGCCTATCTTTTAGTCTTTTTCTTAGCTCGAGTATTAATTACATCATTTTGAGGCTTGTCTAAGGGGTGCCTCCCCAAAATAACTTCTATCTTCACCGCTCTTTTCATATCATTGTAGTACTAACTTCTGTATTGGCTCAGAGCATGTGACCTGCAGGTGCTAACCTGCTGATCTGTAGACTTTATGATCTTTTAATAGAATTGCATGATCGTTTTATCAAATAAAAAGAATTTATCTTAATGGTCAATTAATATCCAATTAGCGGGATGGGCCCTTACAAAAAGAGACGCAACAATTTGCTTACCATTAATTGCTCTTTTCCTTTTTTTCGCGCCTCATTTTTCACTATTGGCGCCTTGTATATACTTCTTTTTTATACTCCGTACCTTGTTTTTTGGAGCATAGTGTAACTACTTTGCGCCTTATGTCATTGCGTTTAGTCATGAAAAGGAAGAACCAAATTAATGCGTTGAGTACCTCATTTTGTAACTTTACGTCACATGTTGTAACTGTGACGACTCTCTTTGTAACGTGAGTGTCTTGTTGTGTTAAGATCGATATCTCATTTGTTACATAAGCACCTCGTTTGTAAAATTAACACATATTTTCCTCATTTTTCTTCGTTACTTCCATCCTATGTTCTTTGTCATCAGTCATCACTACCTTCTTGTTCTTTTTTCTCTTTTCCACATATGAGACATAAAAAAGGGGTTGATGTGGAAAGGGTGACTGGTGAGCTGGTTGGACGTTTTGATGGGGGCGTGTTGGTAGATTACGGTGTGTGCAATCTGCGCATGAGCTTTTACAAAGTTTAATCCTTCTGTTCAAGTTTGATGGTGGAGATGGTGCATGCAGCAGTGAGGGTGGGGGTGATAGCAGCGGGGAACATATATAAGAGCAACCAACCTGGCCTGCGGTTGTTGAGTGAACTGACCCGCAACTAGCCTCACAGAATCAGTTTGCAATGAGAAACCAATCCATCAAATTGTGTTTTCTTATGAGCTAATGAGTAGTGATGTAATTGGGTTAGGTAGTGTAGAAACACATATACAGGCCTCCGGTTGGGGTTTGCGTGGAGGGGGGGGTGCGGGGGTGCGGTGAAGGAGTAGGGACCGCGCGTCACAACTCACAACAGCTCTCACCACTTTGGCGGGCAAAGGAAGACGACGGCTACTCGTGGTTGGCGTGGTAGTCCAGTCTTAGCTGGGAGATGAGACAGCTGTACTCGGCAGTAATTACGTGAAGTAGGTCTCGTCTGGCATCATCTTAAAATCAATGTTTTAAGAATCGGATCGGTGGTCGGACCAATATTGACTCGAACCGGATTGAGCCGGATTCAACCAGAGTGGTTGAACCGGAAATGACGTCAACATGACGTCAAAGAAAATTTGAACCGGAAAAACCAAACTGGTCACCAAAGTATAAGACAATTAGCGATCAGACCGGTCGAACCAGTTGAATCGAACACACTATATACATATATGTATATATATTAGTATACATACTCTCTCTCTCTCTCTCTCTCTCACACACACACACACACACACACACACATATATATATATACACACACACTAGTGGACGCACACGTGCACATGCACGTGGCATATAAAATTTGTTGGAAATGTGCGGGGAGATGACTCGTCTGTGAAAGGGCCTCTACGGTAAAAGATATTTATATTGGTTGTTTGAAAGGAGAGAATCAAAGAACCGTTTTCGTGGGATGGAGAGAGAAATATATAATTAAAGATAATAAAAGTTAATAGGAGAGTGTGGAAATAAATATTTGTAGGAGCAAAATTCTTTGAAAAAAGGAGAGAAGAGAGTGAATGAAGGAAAGCGCAACATCAAACTCGCTCTTTTTATAGTAGTATATATATATATATATATATATATATATATATATATATATATATATATATATATATATAGAGAGAGAGAGAGAGAGGCTAGAATACACTCGAGTGTATTCGAAGCAGAATACACTCAAGTAGTTTTTCATGATGCAATATCTTTTTCAAAATCTAATCGTTGATCTTCTTAAACATCTTGTGAATAACTCATATACAAAATTTGAGCACATTTGGACATTTATAGGTCATGTTATAAAGACCACAAAAATTATATATTTTAAATTAGTTTTGTTTATCGATTTTGTTGCCCTCGGATGAGTGACTTACACTCATCCAAATGGGCTTAAAATTTGTATGTAGCCTGGTTATAGTATGACAATGAAGATCAATGGTTTTTATTTTACAAAAAGATAGTCTTGATATGAAAACACACTGAGTGTATTTGTGTGATCTGTACACTTGAGTGTATTTGTGTGATCTGTACACTTGAGTGTATTCTAGCTTGACTCTCTCTCTCTATATATATATATATATACACACATATATGTATATAGATATATACATATATACATATATTTATTTGTATATATATGTATATATATGTATGCATATATATATATCATATAGATATATGAATATTTTTGTATGTATATATATACACATATACTTACATATAATTATATATACACACATATATAGATATACATATTTATACACACACACACATACACACACACACACACACACACACACACACACACACACACACACATATATATATATATATATATATATATATATATATATATATATATATATATATATATATATATATATATATATATATATATATATAGTCAGGCTAGAATACACTCGAGTGTACGGATCGCACGAATACACTCAAGTGTGTTTGCATATCAAGACTATTTTTTGCAAAATGTAAATCATTGATCTTCACCGTCATACTATAAATAGGCTACATACAAATTTTGAACCCATTTGGATGAGTGTAAGTCACTCATCCAAGGGCAACAAAATCAACGCGCGAATCTAATTTGAAATGCATAATTTTTGCGGTCTTCATAACATGAGCTATACATATCCAAATGTGCTCAAATTTTACGTATGAGTTGTTCACAAGATGTTTAAGAAGATCAACGGATTAGATTTTCAAAAAAAAAATATTGCATCATGAAAAACTACTTGAGTGTATTCCGCTCCATATACACTCGAGTATATTCTAGCCTCTCTCTATCTCTCTCTCTCTCTCTCTCTATATATATATATATATATATATATATATAGTCAGGCTAGAATACACTCGAGTGTACAGATCACACGAATACACTCAAGTGTGTTTGCATATCAAGACTATTTTTTGCAAAATGTAAACCGTTGATCTTCACCGTCATACCATAACTAGGCTACATACAAATTTTGAGCCCATTTGGATGACTGTAAGTCACTCATCCAAGGACAACAAAATCGACGCGCGAAACTAATTTGAAATGCATAATTTTTGTGGTCTTCATAGCATGAGCTATACATATCCAAATGTACTCAAATTTTGCGTATGAGTTGTTCACAAGATGTTTAAGAAGATCAACGGATTAAATTTTCAAAAAAAATATTGCATCATGAAAAACTACTTGAGTGTATTTCGCTCCGGATACACTCGAGTGTATTCTAGCCTGACTCTCTCTCTCTCTCTCTCTATATATATATATATATATATATACTTCTTCCTCCAACTAAACAAGTAATATCAGTTTTGTGAGTCACAACTTTATTTTTGTATTATACATTTTATTTTTCTTTGATTTGAACCACTGATTCGATCTGATCCGGTCCGATTAACTGGTTGGACCGGATGGACCGTGTTTCTGACCAGTTGGACCGGAAAAAAAATACATAACCAATTTTTAGGATTCCGGACCGGTCACACTCCAGTTTATAAGTCTGACCTATCAGTCTGATTCAGTTTTGAAAACATTGCTTAAAGTATCATTGTTATCGTCAAATTACTTTACTTTAATGTTGCCAAAGCGCTAATTAGCTAGTGGTTGTTGTATTAACGACCCGGGTTATTAATATTCCCCCAGGATCTGCTGGTCCTAGTTGAATGAGGAGCAGGCTACCTCGAAACAGATGATCCTACCTGGAAAATGTATTTATGATCTGCTGCTACACGTATAAATAGATGATCAAAGAAGTAGCCTATCAATCACTTGATAAAAGGAGGACCAGCAGATCCGTCCTCATTAATCTTGTATATCCGTTCGTAGTGCATATCCATCTGTACGATCGTATTTACTAGTGCGTTGCTGATATATAAAGGATTTTCATCTTATTGAGAGTTGGTCACAACCAATAACAAGCAACAACACTTTCATATTTGTTAAACTTTTTATAAAAACCTAAGAGAGAGAATTAAATAGATTTTAGTTTTGCAAATACCGTGTTTGCGTCGGTTCTGCATATTTTCTCGTGTACACAAATTATACCTCACGATGAATACGTTATTTTTTATACGTGTGACTGGTTTTCTTCGCTGTATTACTCCCAACTTTTGGGTGCTTGTGAACTTTACTATTGACGATTTCCCAATTCATTTGTAAGGTTGTAAATTGAGTATGGGTATACCGACAGACCCGCAAATCCGGACTTTTAAAAAACTCGTCACGGGTTTAATTTTTATATCCGCATACTCTTAGACCCGTATACCTTTGGACAATAGGTATGTTTGACCTAGACTTGTGTACCCGCTATACATAAGTAACTACTTAAATAATATGTGATATATATCATCATACTTTACTAGTCTTATTAATATAATTCTTGAGATTATATCATACTCTAACCACAATAAGGTTGAGACTAGTCATATTATTAAGAATTAACTATTCTAGTTACAATAATGAACACCATATGTAAACTTAAAATCAAAATGTCTACTAATTTACATTACTTTCTACGTAACTACATAAGTTAAAAGTTATGACAGTGACTATAAATATTTAAACAATTAACTCAATTAATATTAATGAATAAAATATAGCACTATTTAATATAACTATTGTTGTTAATTTTGAATTACGTTGTTACATGCAGCAACGACATGTGTAATTTAGGTTAACAGTTCAGGCCGATCCAGATAAGAAAATGTAGAATAAATTAATGCAGGAGAACATAAGTAAATAAAGTTAGGATCAGATTCATGTTTTGATTGTCAACCATTTCAAAAATATTTTTACAAAAAGTCATGTGGTGGACGGAGACAAAATTAAGAAATTCTGTGGTAAATTCAATAGGCTAAATGAACTGGAACAAAACAAGGTAGCAACGCCTCCTTTGCTTCATGAAGTTTACCAAACTTTACAATCTACAAATCCGTATAAAGCATGTGGTCTGGATGGGGTTGATGGTTCCTTCTTGCTTGCTAACTGGCATTCAGTAAAACAATATGTACTAAGAACCATAAGGCTTGCAATCAGAGGAGAAGCTTTGGCTGAGGATATGTGTGATGCTAATATTGTACTAATTCCTAAAGCGACGAAGCCGGATTGTTGTGCACAACTAAGACCAATCTCGTTAAACAATCTATCGCTCAAGCTAACCTCCAAGGTGATAGTTGAGCGTATCAAGGACCATCTGTCACGTAGGAAAGGTGCACCTCAGTCTATGGCAATCAAGATCGACTTGTCGAAGGCATATGATAAGATGACATGGCCGTTTGTTGCTGATACACTCGAGAAGATTGGTATGCCGGAAAGTGTCACTAATTACATCATAAACTTGATTTCAGGAGGAAAAGCTATTATAATATGGCAAGGTAGAATAGCAGGAAGCTTTAAAGCATCTAGGGGCCTTCGACAGGGAGACCCACTCTCACCATATCTCTTTGTTCTCTGTCTTGAAAGGCTCAGCCAGCTTATTGAGGAAAAGGTAGCGAAGAAGGAATGGACTCCCAGTAAGTGAACTGCTAGAGGTCCTTGGATTTCTCATCTGTGCCGCAGATGACATGATCTTATTTGCCAAAGCCAACCAAACCAAAATGAATACTATCCTGAAATGCTTCGAGGAG
Organism: Alisma plantago-aquatica; assembly: GCA_963693085.1. Lineage (NCBI taxonomy): Eukaryota > Viridiplantae > Streptophyta > Magnoliopsida > Alismatales > Alismataceae > Alisma > Alisma plantago-aquatica. Next base: position 627,230,190 of record OY856409.1, read on the forward strand.
TTTGGAGCTGTGTCGGGGCAGGCCATTTCTATAGCAAAGTCGTGCACCTTCTTCTCTAGTACTGTACCCAGAAGAATAAGGAAATGAATCTGTAAAAGTAGTGGTATCCCGGAGGTTCAAGACCTGGGGAAGTACTTCGGTGTGCCGCTGACACACGACAGAGTGAATCATGGGACATATGGTGATATCCTAACCCGCATTAGCAACAACATCAATGCTTGGTCATCTCGTTGTTTGTCTCTGTCAGGTAGAATAGCCATGGCCAGGGCGACCTTAACGGCAATTCCATGTTATATCATGCAGACTTCGGTTTTACCCATGAAGGTATGCGATAGAATCGATAGAAACATCCATTCTTTCATCTGGGGTGGAAACCACAAGGCACATTCGGTGTCCTTAGTGGCGTGGAATAAGCTGACTTCTAGCAAAAAAGAAGGGGGCCTAGGCATCAAGGCCATGAGAGAATGGAACCTCACGCTCATTAGTAAGCATTTTTGGGAGATCTTGTCGGAAAGGAACTCACACTGGTGTCAAAGTATGAAGCACATGATGTTGAACAGAAAGAGTATACTAATCCCTAACATATCAAGACTGGGTCGTGCAACTTTCAAGTGCAAAGAATTCATAGAAGAAAACACTTTCTGGAACCCTATCAGTGGCGAGTCAATCAATGTATGGCGAGATAAATGGTGGAGCATGGAGCATACCTTGAAAGACAGAACCTGCATACCGATCCCTACAGAGCTTGAAGATCTTAAAGTAGCAAGCCTTGTTAACCTGGATAATGAGTGGGACAAGGAGTTTATCAAGGAGTACGTGATGGAGGAAGACCTGAAGGAAATTATCAAAGTCAAGGTACCAAACAAAACTAACTGTATGGACATCATCGTCTGGGCGCACACTGACAATGGGCAATTTAGATCCCAATCAACTTACAAAAGGTTGAGAAGATCGAAAGACATTAACGTGGAGGGAAAATGGGACCTGGTGTGGAAGGTAAAGGCCCTTGAGAGGATGAGGATGTTCCTATGGTTGGTAGACCATAACGCCTTACTAACAAACAATAGAAGAACAGCTCGGCACATGTCCACTGATAGAAGCTTCCACCGATGCAGAGGACAAGAGGAGAGTGTGCTCCATGCTCTTAGGGATTGTGTAAAAGTGTCACCCATATGGAAGGAGTTGTTAGATAGGCAGTTATGGGATCATTTCTTTGGAGAGTAGAACCTTTGGAAATGGTTGGAATGGAGCTTGACACAGGTAGCCAGGGTGACCAACATGATAATCATGGGCTGCCACCACATTTGGAGATATAGGAATAAAGAACTGTTGGAGAAGATAACAATGTCGCTGGGTTGTCAGGTGAATCAAATTCGATCGGAGGCCTTATTCAATGGGGAGGCGCGGGAAGATTTTAATAGCCTTAAGGTGCCTAAGTGCATAGATGCTTCTCGGTGTCCACCTTTATCCAATGAGTTGAAATTCAACGTAGATGCAGCTTTTAAAAATGGAAAAGCTTGCATTGTGGTGGTTTGTAGGAACAACATGGGACAATGGGGAGGAGGCTGGAGAAAAAGGATCTCTACTGACAATGCTCTATTGGCAGAGGTCCGAGCTATCGAATTTGTAGCTAGTATAGCTGAGGAGCTAAAAGTAGATTATGCTATTATTGAAACAGATTCTTCTGAAGCAAGGAAAGCTATTGGAAAGCAACCTGTTGAGTACCCGAGGCTGGCGCCATGGACTGCTGAGATTAGAAGGAAAATGAAGAACGAATGGAAGGTGACTCACACTCGCAGAGGAGGTAACAAGGCTGCGGACACCCTAGCTAAATGCCACCCAAAATCCCAGGATGGAATCTTAACCTATAGAAACATCCCAAAGGAGCTAGTGACTATCATTAGCTCATAAATGTGTAATGGTAGTAGTACTACCAGGTTTACTACCGAGCATTCTAGTTTAAATTGTATGAACTCCAATGAGTTAGCTTGCTTGAGGGAGGCGAGATGAATAATAAACTCCCTGACTTCACCAAAAAAAAGTTAGGATCAAACCAGGTCATTCGTTGAGAAACGAACGTGATATACTTAAAAAAATCAGTGCCTTGCAACCCTTCTGGATAGGCTTCATTCTCCCAGTCGACCCGATGCGAATCTGAACAAGAGACATCCCATTCGTGTTGACGACAAATGTTACAGACGAAGTAGTTCACCACCAGTATAGCTCAGCAACCGTAAGAACCACCACCTGATAGGTTGTGCCTTGGAAGGAAAAGGACAAACTTGCTACGTCCAGGAGAAGATCTCCACGTAGCACCACAGAAGCGACGGCGGTAGAGAGAGACTCCAGCTGTAGGGTTTGTAAATACACACTCGAATGACTGACGGTTGTATTCGAAAGATGTTTAACCCTAATGACTGGAGGCCTATTTATAGCCTTACACGTACCAATAAACTTATTCCTGCTAAGACGCGACCACTCGATTACTTTTGTATGCATTGCGTGAAATTCTGCACAAGAGACACTTTCTAGTTAGGATTAATAAATATGAATAGGAAAAAAACAATTAATTAAATGAATAATTAATTACATAGTTGTATCCTAGTGCAAAAAGAAGACAGAAGACAGAAGACATTCTCCACAATCCACAACCTATAAGCCACAAGCTTGTGTCTGTAGGCCAGGTGAGGCGAGGTGTGGCGTGGCGTGCACGTGCATGCATGAATGTGTGTTTTGGTCACCATACCCACTAAGTAGGTGAGCATACCCTCCTCCTAGGACCCCTTGGACACTAGTGTCCCATGTGATTCTATATATAAGGACCACAAAAGTTCAAGGAGTGAGCAATATGGGATATGTTGGTATGTATGTCCTGAGAGCCAATCATGGGATGATTGGTGGGATATAATTAAGATTGATTTGATAAAGATCAAAGGCAAGCTTCTAATTCTTTCTGGTTCAGTCATATGAGATAATGATAGAACAAATTGAATATCTAGATAATGACAGTACTCAGTGACGTATGCTTTTAGGTTAATGACCTGAACGATGAGATCATACAGGTGCTAAGAGTTTGTACATTCTTATTATGTCCCTAGTCGGATGTCATTGTGGAAGGTAGATAGACAACAATGACACATAAGACTAGATTGCGGTGTTGGTTGATGACAGAATCTCGTTAGTCATGATATGGAGATACCAAACCAAACACATAGGTACTTGTTAGAGAATAAGTGTACCAGACAGACCCATCGTGAGTTTGAAACATGGAACCATGACATGGTCGTCACAGTCAGTTCTCATAGTGATGGTGGTGAGTGTGATTCTTTGACCTGAAATCACTACACTCAACACATGTCGTTGGGTACACTTTGACATCATCAAACGCAGTCCTGAAACATGGGTTGTTATAAAGGTGATGATTGGGTGTGTAACGACCTCAAACCTAGGTATAACCTTCTATTTCCTTTTCATATACAAGTTAAATTCTTTTTTTTTAATTTGTCGGGAGATAGTATTTTAGACCCAGAAATAATCTAGACTAGTTTGAACCTTATGTCATCAACCAATTATATAACCATTTTGAGAGCGACCTTCAAGGATATAGAGTTTTTAATTCACATCAGTGGTATTTTCAAACCCAACCTTGAGTGTGGGGTTGAATCTGATTTTTTCCTATTATCTAGTAAGAGCATTGACGAGGAGAAACTACCTAAATTTAATATAATTTATAAAGGAAAATGTATCATACATTTATTAGGCTATTTAACACTCGTATGTTTATATTACTGACTAACAGATTAACTATGGACTTTTGAAGTCAGAATCGTGTTCATTGTCAGTTTAAATGACCAACCCACGTATTGGAGAGAGTTCAACGCATGTTTTATTTGCCTTAAGGGAATAATATAAACTTTACAGTTTATTTCCATATCATGGGTCACGCTGCCTCAAAAGTATTCATCGCACTTAAGATTTTTTTGAATTTGACTTTTTCTATCAGCAGACGAAGTGTTGTAGACCGGGCAGGACTTTCTCTTCGTCCCAACGAAACGACGCGCGCAGACGTTACAGAACGACCATAACGTCATCTGTCGATTGTTCGCACCGGAAGCTTTGATTGCCGACGTTTCCGCTGGTTTGAATTTCACGAGAGAATAGCAACCACAAAGAACCCAAATTGAAGGCCTATCATTCCCTAAATACCAGACGCCCAAAAGTTGCCTGCTTGCCTTCCGCCCTTCCTACCGAAGCTGCTTCGCAGCCCCTCTTCTTTTAACTCCATACAGTACGTGTTGTCCCTAAGCAAACAACGACTCCCTCCCAGTGAGTCATCCGATCAATCCCCTTAGGACGTCACTACATCTCGCGTCGGAGCTATTCTCTTCTAAGGCGTCGAAGCTAGCGGGGGCGCTGCTGTTTGTGGTCTCGAATCGATTAAAGGTAAAGGAACAATCTTTGGTCCATATAAGTTTGTTTCCCGTTCTCCAATCGCTCCGTTTTGGTCCGGACTCTTGGGTCGACGAAAGACCCTGTTTCTGCTAGTAAGAACATTGCCGGTAGGGTGTAGGAAGAAGGTCGGATTCTTGCCTATTAGCCTTATGGCCCAACGCTGCATTCGGTAGATGCTTGTTACCGAGTTGTTTTTTTTTGTTTTGGACTGCTGTCAGCCGTGATTTCATTCTGAGATTCTGTGGAAAATTGCTCGACCTGTGCTGGTTCACTTTTGGGAGAGGTACTGGTTTCGGTACGCGACAAGGATGCCCAATCGCCCGCAGAGTCGCGGGGATGGAATGTGACCCGTGCAGGCAGAAACTCGTGAGACTGCCTTCTGACTACTTCCAGTCGTGCTCTCTTTGGTTTTGATGCCGGAAATAATGTTTCTGTTTTGGATATGGATCGTCGGACCAAGTTGGGTGGTCCTGCGGCGTGTGCTCTCGTGGGAGGTTAAGCATCTGCGTCTGGTAACCCGCCTTCCCTTTGTGTCGATTCACGGCCAACTTCCGGTGGAGCTGGCTCCTGTGAACCGGCGTGCAGGGTAGTTTTGAACGAGACAATTCCTGTTCGGTTTGGTTCGGGATTTATTGGATGCCTTCAGTTTGAGTCCGCCGCCGCATTTGACACCGGAGATCCAAGTCCCTGTTTTACCCTATCAGCGCGACGATGGCCTGGCCAGACTGGGATGGCCCAGCTGTGTGTACTCTTGTCTCGAGACCCTGCTGCCACGACCGGAATTTCCATCTGGCTATCGGAACACATTTTAATGTGGGAAGGCCAACCACCTGCGACGATATTGTCATTTAATAGGGATTCGTCTGCGAAGGGAGTCCCAATCCTTTTAATTTGCTCCGTCAGTCGAGCGCAAGGTGGGAGCAGGTGTCTCTGTTAAAATCACACTTTCCGTATGTTGACGTGGTGATTGGGAGATCAGATAGGGAAATGGGTGTTTCTTGGTTCCGTTCATGTGAGAATTTCGAGTGTGTTATGGCTTAGTGAGTTAGTGCAGATCAGCAATGAATTATATATGTATTTGAGTGAGAATGTGCTTTCCGAACATGAAGTTTTCCCTGGTATTTAGCACAGGCCTTTGTGCCTAATAACGGAATCTTTTGAAGGATTTTTAATTGTGTTAAATATTGCATAAGGGACAAAATTAACACTAAATACCATTTTATGCTTAGGTGGTGGTATTAACTTGGCTCAGACTTAGGTGACAATTATTTTAACTTAGACAAGAATTAAGGTATGTACTCCTCCCTATTTATAACTGGGCATTTATATGACAAAATTTTCCCATAATGAGGCATCTTTTGAAATACTTGCTCTTGTTCCATTTGTTGGACAATTCATATAATTTCAGTTGGATTTATTATTATTCTTTTGAAATTACTATCATGCTGAATTGGGTTAATGACCCCATCTGCTATTGTTCCTAAATCATGCCACATGTTTGTGAAAGGTATATCTTGCCACTCTATTTATGCATGTTAGATAGTTCGACTAGTTTAACTATCGTAGACGCTTATGCATAACCATTAGGGTATGCTTTTCTACCCGGGGTATGCTTTTCTACCCTTATATATACAGAGGCGTGCTTTTCCGCCTAGGGTGTGCTTTTCCACCCATTTTACTTAGGCCAATGACTCAGTGGTGTCATGGCCCTACTATAGTTACTTTAGTCAAATATATCTGCATGCAAAATTATTATGATTGTTGTGATATTGCGAATGGTTAATGGCAAGGTGTATTATTTCACTTGTTTATTTATATGCCTCATTCTTTTGGAAATTCCTTCTTTTGGTACTTCTCTTTGAAACTTACCTAGCTTTTATGACCCTTCTTTGACGGGAACATCTTTCTTTCTTATGTATTAGATAATGCTCCAGTTAACATACAATGTACATACTCAGTTTTTACTGATTCAACCTTTTTATTTTATTTCCCATCCTGGGTGATGTTCCCTATCACCCAGGCGCATATCTGCCCGTTGAGAATTTTATTGAAGAACAAGAGATTGCGGGCCCAGCAAGTGAAGGAAACGTACCACAGTAGATCACGACTTCTGAGATGGCTAGGTTGCCTACTGCAACAGATCCTCGTAGTTATAGTACCCTTTATTTTTCCTAATTGACATGAGAGATGTTTTGAGACTATTTTAAAATATGTAATCAGTTTGTTACTTCCGCTGCTATATTTTTTGAAACACTCTTGATGGACCATTTATCTGAGAATAATCTGGCACCCCAATTATCTATATGTGGTGTTTGAACGCTGGGTTGTGCTTATTTATTTTCAATATAATAGTAGGGAGTGGTCCCCTATGGGGCTCATTCCTTACAGGGTGACTTTGACACAAGGGGCTTTTGAGGGGTGAGTGATATATATGGGATTTGTCCCTCCTGAGGGAGTTTGATATCCATGGCCACTTGATGAGTAGGATTAAGATAGGAGTGCACGTATGTGTGAATCAATATGTGATATTGATGTCATACATATCTCCTCCAATCTACTCTGAGATCAAGAAAGTGAATGAACGTTGAAAGGATAACTGTTCCATGCCTTGAGTTCATTCGGGATATCAGTGACAAAGGAATTATACATTCACTATAACACCATTCACGGATTATAGGATTGAAAGTTGTTCTCCAACTTTCTTTTTCACTTGGGTAGCACTGATGTGCGACTAGGCACTGCTCTTTGCTTGTGAAGTCATAAGTGTTATGGACTTTCAATGCCAACGTGAAATGGACTTGTAGGGTCACACACATAGGATTTAACATGGAAGAGGAGTTTATCCACAAACAATGTTTAGATTGATTACTAAAGGAGTTTAGTAGTTCAATTAAACACTCAGTTGATTGATAGCTCAATATCAAAGCTTAAAAAAATCAAGAGCACTTAGATCACATGTTTAAGCACTCAAAAGATATTTTCCAAATTTCACGTCATCGATCGAGTTACAAACTCGACCGATCCTAATTGGATCTTGAAAATGACTTTTGATCGGTTGATTTTATACTTCACAAAACTTGACCGATCCCTCTACTGACCAAAACTGATTTAAGTGAATCAGCCGAGTTACCCCAAGACCAAGTCGACCGATGGCCTAAATTGGTCTTCTCTTTTAGTGGAATCGGTCGAGTTACCTTTATAGAAACTCGACCGATTGCACTATACGGAAAAGTGTTTCTATCCATGTGGAGTTGCAACAAGTGAAAATATATCCGTTACAAGCCACAAAACGGCTAGTTTTTGTTCTTAAGTGTTCCCAAAGGCTAATGGGCATCCTCAGCTATATAGGACCCCTTGGGCTTCATTCTAAGGTTGAGCATTCAATGCAAAACTCTATGTAAGGTTCATATTCTATAGTTGAGTACTTCCTACAACCTCCTCTCTCTCTCTAAGCTTTATTACTTGCTACATTCGTTAGAGTGAGTAGGAAATCTATAAGAGAGATAGTCTTACATGTATATCTTGTGAGGCTCTCACTTCCACCGCCTCCCTATCTCTCATTTCAACAATAAAGATGGATGTTCTCTCTCACTACTATAGGACAGGCCTTTAGCGTCGGTTAATTAAGGGATTTAGTGTCGGTTTCCAAGAGACACCCAAGTAGACACCGCTAAAGGTGGACCCCTTCGGCGTCGGTTCCCAACTGATGCCAAAAAGCTTCCCACCACCGAAAACGCACCAACAAAGGGACTATAGGCATCGGTTTATTAAGAAAATTGACACTATAGAATGGTTACAGATGTCGGTTATTAAAAGAATCGACGTCACAATACTTTCCGCCACCGAAAACGCGCCAGCAAATGGCCTATAATCATTGATTTTGTAAGATAACCGACACCATCTCCCCTGCCACCACGGCTGTGCTTCCCAGCACGGACGTGGTTCCTGGCCATATTAGCTGAACCGATGTCGGTTTTGTGCTAATAATCGACGCCATATCCCCTTCCTGCCACCACGACCGTGCTTCCTAGCACGGTCGTGGTTCCTGGCCACATAGACGTCAGTTTTTTGTTAAAAACCGCCGCCAAATGTCTTTGGTGTCGGTTTTGTTCAAATAACCGACGCATATATTATGATTTTTTTTCATATTAGTTTGCAGGCCTGCTGTATGGCTGGTTAGTAGGATGAGAACCTGCAGTTCAGTTCTAAACTACAGGTTTACGACATCTATTAATATCAGTCAACAACAGGCCATAAACCTGCAAAATTAACAAGATGGACAATATTATATATATGTGATTCACACACATGTATAAGTATATTTAATTCATATTATTTTTTTCATCACACACATGTAGAAACGAGTAGCAACCTGCAGTTCCATTCATTTCATCTCTTTTCACATTCAGACACATGTAGAAACATTTATGTATTGATCATCTTCACACACATATGACAATTCATAAAAATTCATTCACATTCACACAAAAATAATTATGAGAACAAATTTATTCTTTATTCATCGTTGTCATCATTGTCAATAAAATTATATCTAAAAATTCCCACTCTTTGTAGGGCTTTTTCCCATTCTTCTCTTACAACATCTAATTCATCTCTCATATAGGGAGCATGTACATCGAAATACTTTCCACCTGTGCTGAAGTCAGCAGTTTTAAAGACCTGCAAAGAGAATGACATATATATATAATTAATAATATATAATAATATTGATATATTTCATATTATCTAATGAGACTATGTATAATACTTGTTGTATCTTATCGATTTCCATTACGGTATGTTTGATGACCCTATAAATTGAAATATACAAAATATTCAAAAATACAAATAAGCACAGTTCACATAAATAATATATACATTGGAGTCAGGAAATTACTTTCACATTCTCCCAAATTAGTGACAGATCCTTTTTCCTGGGGACCTTTCCTCCAGCTTTTTTGTACTCTTGTAAATCCTTACATATGTTAATATAACCCATTAAATTGCATAATTAAATAGTATTGTAGTAACAGATGTTAACAGATATAAAAACATGAAATGTTTCTCACGAGAATAATGGCCTTTTAATTGCATGTACATATAATGTATCCAACTCATTCCCCACATGATCTAGATAATAAATAGTGAACGACTTGGGGACAATAACTAGTAACTCCCAATGCCTACCACTACAAGTAAGAAAGTTAAAAATTAATAACTCAAAATCCACAATAAAAATGTAATTTTCTTAAGTCCAAATTAGAAGCAAAGTAAACTTACTTGACATTGAATGGAGCTATTATCACCGTATTCTTATTTTTACCAAAATATTCAAAAGCATCACAACAGTATGAAGTAACTGAAGAAGGGTCTATATCTACAAGACTAATCAAAGATGGAACCAAAAATCCCACATGGGAAAACCCAAAATCTGTACATATCTTGTGTAAGTGGCTGCAAAACATGTATTACGTATGCATTAATATATAAGAAACCATATCACCGTATATAAAACAAGGTATATGGATGTATAAACAAGATCTCACCATATCCACAACTCTATCATAGATGTGTTCAGCCATTCATAACTAAACAACTCCAAAATATCTTGTATAAATATCTTGTTTTCGTATGATTGACCTGCATTAATACCTATGTATTAATACGTACGTATGCAAAACTTATATTACGTATGCATTAATGCGCATGCTAAAATTGTATAAATAGATTGTTATTATATGATTTACTTGTATCTTCCTCCAGAATAGTAACAATTATATGGCAATTTGTATCATGTTCGTCGATCCATACTGCCACACCCCTACAATTAGGACCTAGCGAGGCGTGTAGGTCCCTTGGAAGCCAACTTGGTAGTCGAGGAGGTGGAGGCCGAGATGTAGCGGGTCTCGTCTTTTTGACCTGTATATATAATTTCAAATCAATTTACTCATATATACACACTAACAAATTAAACTAATGGAAATTTATCATACAATATCAGTATGGAGGACATCCGCTTTGGGCTACAGTATCACTCCGCCTACTACCTCACCAAGTGTTTCAGCATCTGGGTGTGCATGAGGTAGTGCAAGATCCATCCAGTCGGGGAATACATGTATCAGGCTCACACGTACCACACCATCTGGTACTGGAAAACCATGAAACATGCACCCTTTAAGGGGTGCGTAAGCTGACGCCTTTACAACGATATATTCTTGACTTTTTAGTCGGCATGGCTTCAACCCCTAAAAATTTACGTAAAGAGTGTTATATGCATATATACACAAACATATCATCTTGAACAGACTAGCTATTATGTCATAAAAATACTTACAGAGGACGTGCTAGGTGGTGGGTCTGCAAGATTACTTCCAACCACTTCTACAGTAGGAGAAGAGCGGCCCGCCACATGTACTATCTGAGTGGTAGGCTGAGACGCCTGCCACTTTGCCATTGCTTCTTGGATTCTCTTCTCAATTAATGAATCTACCTATACATGGATAAAAGAAATGCTAGCTTCTGATTATTGAATTCCCTTTTGAAATAACATTCTAAAATAAGAATAGGTTACCTGAGCTTGTGAAATTCCCGCTTTTGGGACAAGTTTGCACTGGGATGGCCCAAAGAACGCTTTGATGCCCACATCAGCGCATGCACCCCGAACACGTCCAGGATACTCTAGGTTACCCAAAGCAACTGTCAGTTCATCCCTTGTGCCCTGAGGGATGAACTTGCCTTCCTTCCTCTGCTCGTGCAGCTCCCGCTAATCACCATCAACAAAAATTAGTAAGTAAACATAACAATAATCAATATCGATCGATTGTGCTAAGAGTTGAATTTTACCATTTTTGCAGCCGCCTCAATAGATGCGGGCTTCGGTATGTCTCCCTTCTTGTTTTGCCTCCCAGCTATCCACATAGCATGGTGAGGCAGAGGTGCTGGAGCAGTAGTAGAAGACTATGCAGTCTCCTGAGTAGCAGTAGGCTGAGCAGACTCAACCTTTAGTCTTTGGTAAACACCTGCATATCCTCTTGGACCCATTATGTGATCGTGCACATTCAGTGCACGCCTTTCTCTTTGTGCCTCACTGAGGGCCAAGTTAGTTAGCACATTGATTTGGTTAGTAACACTAAAGGTTAATCTTGAATAGGTGAATACATAAAAACGTATATTAACTAAATTGGGAGTGGCGCTTAATACCTTGAATTCATCTATTTTTATTTGGGTAACAAATTCCTCCCAGTCTTTGGGGTCCAGGTAGTTCCATTACTTTGTGTCTTCCTTCTGCCTAAATTTATTTTTTAAAGAGAATATAAATAAAAATTATTAGTGTAGAGTTAGTGAAATAGTGATCAATGTATAGAATTGGAAATCAATCAAGAACCTCTTATCAACATCGTGTATGTAATCTCGGGGGAGATTGGTCCTATAGTTCCTTAGGACCCTCCCACAGTGTTGCATCACACATTTACGATGCAACTTTTCATCCAAATCAAATATGCTATGCAAATTAAATAGAATTTCTATTAAATAGTATCCTAAAAATTAGTAATATACACAAATAGAATTACAAATAATAATAACTCACACATAGTTCCTTCCACATGTGGTCTTTCTTCTCCTTAGGAACTTTATGCCAGGATTCTAGGATAGGACTACAATGGTTGTGAGTAAGAACCCCAAGATATGAAACAAATGATTTGTGGTTCACTCCATATGGATTGCCTACATGATCGAAATCCACAACCAATTTGGGTCCATTGCCCCTTTGCTGTATTAACTCGTTCATCATTGTGATGTCCCTCACTTTCTCAAATTTCTTTTTCTGCTCATCAAGTGTTGTAATTTCTTCAGGGGGTACATCAGCAACTTAAAATTTGATAAAAAAAACACACTTACATGATATAATTATAAATGAACATATAGATAGAAACCTCAGGGATATATTCTTAAAACTTACATTGTCAGGTAGGACAAGCACATCCTCACCCTCACGGTGATCATCATCACGGTCATCATGGGAATGCTCAACCATTTGAAAGTTCACATTCAAATTATAAATTTCACATCATAAAGTAACACTAATTGTAAAGTACACATTCACATTGTAAAGTTCACATTCACATTGTAAAGTAATTCACATTGTAAAGTTCACATTCACATTGTAAAGTTCACGTTCACATTGTAAAGAAATTCACATTGTAAAGTCCACATTCACATTGTAAAGTTCACATTATAAAGTTCACATTCAGAAAAATAAACCATATAAAAAATATAAACATTCATGCCTCTATTATTGTGATCTTTTATCAATTAACAATCCTTCATTGTGATCCCCGCGAACATACAAGTCATTGTGATCCCCATCTTCAATGTTTGGTGGTGTTGACAACCCAATTGAGAATGGACTGGATTCATCATACTTATCATAGTACTCTTCTTCATCTATAGGATCTTCAATGAATTGTCTTTTACCATGAAGAACAACTGACCATTTATCATTTGCAGGATCATCGATATAAAATACTTGTTTCGACTGTGATGCCAATATGAATGGTTCACCCTTCTCGCCAATCTTTTCAAAGTTCACTAACGTGAAACCCAATTCATCCACTATAACTCCTTTGTTGTTGTCAACCTAATTACATTTAAAGAGTGGAATTCTGAAATCTACATAGTCAAACTCCCATATGTCTTCAATGACACTGTGATATGACATTTTAGCTTCACGTGGACTCTTATCCTTTGCACTTGTAAAAAACAATGAAGATGCTTGAAGGGTGACCCCACTATTTTGGACGACACTCTTATCATCTTGACGCTTTGTGTAATATGAGAATCCATTTATTTCAAACCATTCATAAGATATAACATTCAATTTTGGTTTAAAGGCGTGGCATTTGATGGTTTCAGTAAGATTATCTGGTATTTGAGATAGTTGATGTAAGACTTTATCTTCAAACCACTTAAATAAATGTCTTGTTATACTCTGTAGCAAGCCACATTGAATTGGATTGAGGATATTGTCTCTTAATGAAATTGGTATGTTCCTCGATATAAACACTCACTTCATCGATGTTGTGTAAAATATACAAGTGACCTTGCTCCAACTGCTCACGGCTGATTACTTTCACCCGTGATCCCAAAATTCCTTTGCCAAAATGCTCCTCAATATTCTTGTCATTCACAGGAGCGTCATTAGCACTCAGAAAGTCATTGCAAAAATCCATAACCTCTCTCACCACATAACCCTCAATAATACCCCCTTCAGGCCGATAACGATTTCGAACATCACCTTTAAAAATGCTCATGTATCGTTCAAAGGGATACATCCAATGCAAGAAAACTGGTCCCAACATTTTCACTTCCCTATTCAAGTGGACAACAAGATGTACCATGATATCAAAGAATGAAGGAGGAAAATACATCTCAAGCTGACATAGGGTAACAACCACTTCTCTTTGCAATTTATCGAGAGTATCAGGGTCAATAACTTTGTTGCACATATTGTTGAAAAAGAAACAAAGTCTGGTGATTGCAAACCGTACATGCTTCGGCAATATAGATCGAATTGCCACGGGTAATATTTGTTGCATTAGAGTGTGACACTCATGATATTTAAGACCCATCAACTTCAAATCTTTCATTGATACCAATGTACGGATGTTGGATGAGTAATCATGTGGCACCTTGACATTTACCAAGCATTCACAAAAAGCTTTCTTCTCCTTTCTAGACAATGTGTAACAAGCGGGAGGTAAGTATGTTCTCCGATCGCTACTAACTACTTATGTTAATTCTATCCTTATTCCCATTTCACGTAGGTCCATTCTGGATTTTATCCCATCTTTAGTCTTACCTGGTAGATTCAATCGAGTACCGATGACGTTATCACATACATTTTTCTCAATGTGCATGACATCTATACAATGCCTGACTGTCAAAGAACTCCAATAAGGAAGATCCCAAAATATTGAATTCTTCTTGAATAAAGACTTGTCACTCCGTGTGGCCATCGTACATTGTGATCTCTTACCAAATACATTGGCGATGTCTTTTACTCTTTCATAAACATCCTCCCCTAATATAGGTTTAGGTGCACTCTGTTCCTCATTCCGTCCATTGAATGCTTTGTGCAACCTACGATATGGATGAAATTTTGGAAGAAACCTTCGATGACCAAGATATACAGTCTTGCCGCCGTGTTTTAGTCGTATTGAATCAATGTTCTCTTCACATATAGGACACACTTTAGATCCTTTGACACTATATCCAGACACATTCCCATACGCTGGAAAGTCATTCACAGTGCAAAACAACATAGCGTGCAAACAAAATGTCTCTCTTCATGAAGCATCATAGGTCATCACACTTTCACCCTAAAGCTTCTTCAAGTCATCAATCATAGGTTAAAGATAAATGTTGATATCATTTCCAGGTTGTTTAGGGTTTGATATCAAAGACGACAACATAATGTAATTATTTTTCATACACAACCAGGGAGGAAGATTGTATATAACAAGCATAACTGGCCAAGTGCTATGTTGGCTGCTCAATGTCCCATACAGATTCATCCCATCTGTACAAAGCCCAAGTCTTAGATTTTTGTCATCTTCACCGAATTCAGGGTACAATAAATCAATCTTCTTCCACTGTGGGGAATCAGACGCATGTCGTAGGATCCCATCATTATTTTTCTTAACATCTGCATGCCACCTCAAATTCTTTACATCTATAGGATTGACAAACAAGCATTGAAACCATGGTATTATAGGTAGATACCACATCACCTTGGCAGGAGAACCAGTTTTAGACTCCCCCAAAGTCGTCAATTTATACCTTGACGCACCACATTTCGGACAATCTTTCAAATCCACATAGTCCTTTTGAAATAATACACAATCATTCGGGCATGCGTGTATCTTCTTGGCCTGCATTCCCATTGGGCACAACAATTTCTTTAACCGGTATGTTGAGATTGGCAGCTCGTTTCCTTCAGGAAGAATTTTTTTCAATAAAGACAACAATGACGTGAAGCTTTGGTCACTCCATCGATTGTTAGCTTTCAATTTATACAATCTCAACACATCGCTAAGTTTTGTAAACTTATAACTTGTATATAGCGGTATCTCGTCATCATGCACAATGTTTCTAAACATGGGAGGTGGATTGGTGTGCTCTACCCCACAACTATCCAACATCGCATCAACGATGTCTACTGGAACTGGTTTGTTCACATCTACATCACCGAAGGCAATTTATTCTTCCACACAAGCACTGCTATAGACATCCACTGATTTCAGGTTTGAAATCTCTCCATGCCAGTGCCATTCTGTATAGCCTTGTACAATCTCGTTGCACATGACATGATGACGCAATTTTATTGTGCGTATAAACGCAAGTGAACGCGTCGAAGTAATACAGGCCTTTGTGAGGCTCGAGTCGAACACAGGGATACTCAGAATTGTTGGTGACTCCTACTAACTATTTGCGATCAGCTAAGCCGATTAACAAGTTGAGAGTTGTTGTTAAAATTAAAATAGAATAAAAAGAAAAATAAAACAAACGATTGATTAAATGTTAATTTAATCAATTCAAAAGGGTATCTTTAGGATCGCGGTTTCACCACGGGTTTTCATTGTATTAAATTCTATATAATGCCTCAATTTTATCTCTCTATCCGGGTAGTGGCCTGAAAACATTATTGCCCACTGTCGTGGTGCAATTCACTACCTAGGTTTAGGTCGGTTCCACCGTCGTAGTAACCTATACCCTAAACTAGGTGCATTATGAACGATCTCTCAGTATCCACCATTAATTTTACACAACCTTGGTCAAGGGATTTATCGATTAATGTAGATTTCGTCTCTTTTCAGCCGTTAATCCTTCTTTCAAAGTGATTAAGGACATTAGGTTATTATTATGGTGATCAAGCATAAGAATATATGGAGAAAATGAAACTATACCACGGATTTAAGAGATAAAATATGAATTACTATTATAAAATTGTCATACAATGAATCCCCGGGCTACTCCCGGTCCTAAAGACGAAAGGGATTAGCCCCTCATGTTCATCTCACACAAGTACATGGTAGAAATAGGGGATAACATGTGAAAAACGTGGAATGAAAGGGAAAACCCCTGAACGGAGAAGAACCGGTTGATCCTTTGCGTAGAACACGTGCTCTCCCGCCTTTCGATGGTGAAATCCATTTTTTGCGGCGTCCGAATCAACTGGTATGGGCTTCTAGCCTCTGTTCTCCTCTCTACCGCTCCTCGGTACTCATGCAATGGCTAATGCCCTCCCTCTACGTCTGGGCGGCCGTCCTTTGGTATATCTCGGTCATTAGGTTGCTAATTAACCATAGCCGTCCGATTGAGATCATTAGGAAGCCAACTCATATCTTACGGTGTCGATACCATCGACGTGAGTCGATGGTATCGACCCACTGTAGTAGCGGCCGCCCTTCTTTCCTTTCGTCCGAGTGCCTGATGTAGTCTTGATACCATCGACGCGGGTCAATGGTATTGACTTCCTTTAGGCGTCGGTTTTTGTCGTTTTGCATCGCTGTAGCCTCCGTGCGTCGATGGTATCGACTCGGGGTCGATACTATCGACTGCTTCCTCGCCAGCAAGCTGATGGTATCTCGATACCATCGACATCCCTGTCGATAGTATTGACGCTTTGTTGCTCCTTTCGGCTGGCAACCTGTGATCATATCGATGGTATCGACTTCCGTCGATGGTATCGACGGAAGAAAATACTTGTTTGTCCTGAAATTTAAACACAAGATCACATAAATTCACACAAATAATAATATTTTGACAATTAATGCTCAAAATGATGAAATAAAGGGGATTTGACATAAAATAGTAGCAAAGACCAAAGTGGATGAATTATGCCACATTAACCATAAAAATGACTAATAAAAGCATAAAACACATATCAAACAGGTCTATAAATGCGACTCAAAATCATCGCATCAAACTCCCCTAAGCTTGAACGTTTCTCGCCCTCGAGCAACTAATCCTTAGAATAGAATTGCTAATGTCAACTGAAGAACAACACACCACAACCAACATCCCATATGACTCCCATCGAACATTCACATACCGGCCCTCTCTAACCACGGAACGGTAATTACCCTGAAGGTGACAGTAATTATCCATAAAAGAAATTGACCTCAAAACTGATGAACACTATCACATAAGGTAGTTAGCATAATAAAACTCGCCGGTTCAGACTTGGTGCATCTTGTGATCTCCTATACTACGTTGCTCGCCCTAACTACCATCTACATGGAAGCAGTTCTCCTGATATACTTTAGTGAGGAGAAATTCACGGTGGCCTACCAATCCGAGCAACGAGTGGATGAAGATGGGTGGTTCATGGAAGAAAGTGGAAGTATTACACAGTTTCAACATGCATAAAACAAAAATGTCCTAAATGATGCAAATGCACATGCAAAAATGCCCTAATGCCTAAAATTGGGTGGAATGATGCATGTACTAACCATCCATCTCAAAACAAAATGGACATCTATTTATTCTACATCATGTACTCCATTATCTCGAAATGCAGGTGATATTATGTTCCTTTATCCTTCTTATTCATGTTGCTTCTACATAACTCTTTTTTTTCATTATGCAGATGTTCTTTCAGATTTTTTTTCGTTTCTTTTTTTTTCAACCCTTTATATCCATAATTGATAATGAATATTTTATCAGGCTTATTTTTCTTCCTAATTCAGAAATTTGCACTATTTAGAAGGTATAGAACAATCTAATTCACCATTGGAGAAAAATTGAGATACATGATGTACATTATGCATGAAAAATTATGACTGCAACTACATGGCATGCACTTAAAGGTACTGTGCATGTATCACTATTCTCATTTTTTTTCTTTCTTTGTATGCAAAACATATGGAAAAAGAATTAATGCAAGCCCTATCTATGTGCAATGCAGTCAACGAGGTTAAAACTGTAAAATACTTCCAATTCTTGTGGTGGATTGTAAAAAGCGAAGAGGGGGAAAGATCACAAGACTAGGTGACTGAACCTTAGAAAGATATTATGTGTCCCTCCTTACTGACCTGTGTAGTAGTTAAGAGATTTCTCTCTCCTACTTCCAATTAAAGTCACATTACCATTTGGTCAGTTTAGGCTCAAACAACCATTTCCGTCCACTTTCATGAATCATTAGGAGTAAAGTCGTGAATTGTTGTTTTAAAGTTGACAAAACCAATCATTTTCGTAGGATATGTGCCCAAGGTTAAACAAGACAAGCTTTCCAAACACACAAAAATTTTCAACTTCCCTTGATTTTCCCATGTACTATTGACGAGATGACACAACTTTATGACATCCTTGATTACACTAGATATCATGTGGATCCTATAAAAACTAAAATTGCAAGAAACAAATAACAAGAACAAAAACAATAAAGTGAAAAACTAAAAACAGTAAAAGATAAAGCTGTTCCAACTACCCCCCTAAGCTTGAATCCGACTATGGCCTCATAGTCAAAACCAAACTTAAAGATTGGAACAGTGATACCGGATCACTCCTTTGGTGGTGGAGGCAGGTACTGCGGAGCCGTGGGGTCCCAAGAGGGATACTCCCCTTGGAAGCTTGGATCAAACTGGGCCCTGGGTGGAGGTTGTGGATAACCTCCAAAATAATTTTGGCTCCAATAGTGGTCGTAGAAGGGCTCCTGCTGCGTCTCCATCTGATACAATCGATCATGTATCTGTTGTTGGTTGTCAAGGAGAAGACACTCATTCTCGAACATCGCCCTCTGATTATCCAGTATCCGGTTCGTAGTGTCTTGAATACCGGTATACATCGCCATGTGCTGCTGCTGCGACTGTTGTATATCGTGCATCATAGTATACATGCCCTGCATGGAATAGACATCCTCGCTTGGCTGCGAGGGCAGTGGTGGTGGCGGAGTAGGCTGAGATGATGAAGATGCACCCAGATGCATCCGAGGATGCTTCCGTGGTGCCACTCGTGCTCGAAGAGGTGTAAATGCCTCCTCTTCCTCCTTAGCCGCATCATCATTTCCGTCGTCGCCGCCTTCTTCATCGGAGTCTGTGATTGCTATGATTGGCCACCAGAAATGTTGTGCACCTTCGATGTTGAAAACAGGATCGGGAAGAGAACATTCTTGATATGCTTGATTTACGTGGCAATGTGCAAATGCCATGCCATCCCGGAGAAGTAGCAGATTGGACCTATGCAAATGCTGCAAGTTTACCTTGTTCCTAGTAGATAGAGGAGTGAGGGTCTGGAAATTCAAGCCAAGGTATGAAACCAGCTTGTTGATGAGCCCGCCGAAGTGAATCGGCGCTTTCCTCGTACTCCTCTTCACGTCCAATACTCGTTGCAGAAAGAAAGCACCCCAGTTGCATTCTTGTTTCTTCAGGAGTTTATACAGAAAGAATAGGTCCGACCCCTGAAACTTGCTGAGGGCAAGATCACCCCAAGAAAAAACTGTGGAACTGAGCATCCGGTGCAAGACCCGGACGAAAGGGTGCTCAAAATCGGCTACCGCGGCATTGTGGTAGCTCACCGACTTTCCTTGCGGCACCTTCACCAGCTCGGCGAATATTGCGTCATAGTCGGTGCGGTTGTCCGGCCGCCAGTAGTTGTACTGCGAATGGTTCCAGTTGAAGATCGCGTTGAATTGCCGGAGTGTCAGGGTGTAGTCGATGTTGAATAGCCGGAACGACACCCGGCCCTGGATCCACTCACAATCGGTAGCTACTATGTCATTGGGCACGACACAGACATCCAACGACGCCATGAATTCCGCCACCAATTCCTTGTACGTGGGCCAGTCACCGAAGAACGGCTGGCCATCTTGGTGAAATTCCAGTTCGCCAGGCCTTATTGGTGTGTGACGGGCCTGCCCATTCAGAACATAGGCCAAGTTGGCCTCAAATCCGAGATCTCAGATCATCTCCCGGTCCACATACCGGGTGGGCTCTATCTTCCTCCTCATGATCTCCTCGTAGATCTTCCGGACCTCCGAGGAAGGATGGACAAGGCGGGGACGTGTGATCGATGATGGCGGTGGTGGCATGAATTCCAGAGGAGTTGCGCGTGAGGAAGAAGCTCCGGTCACATTCACCATGTTGGCGACAAGAAATGGGGATTAGAAAGAGAGCTCGGTGAAGAATGGAGAGTTGAATCTCCACTCAATGAAGACCTTCGCTCGTTGCTGCTCTTCTTCGGGCTTGGACGGCTCGGGGGAGTGCTCGGCGCAAAGGGAGGAGATCGCTCTGAAGGTGTGACGTCAACTGACGTAATGAATCTCCTTAAATAGACTTGACCGGCGCCACTGTTGGCCCGTCGATACCATCGACGCGAGTTGATGGTATCAACACTAGTCAATGCTATCTGCCCCCATCACGAGTATCGACGGTTGTCGATGGCTGGATCTTAAAACTCGGATCACTGACGTGTTGATACCATCGACATGGGTCGATGGTATCGAGGCTTCACCCGGATCGATGATGTGGATGCCGCGCTCGCCGTTGATTCGTTTGCGCGGATCGGCAAAGTGGATGGTCGATACCATCGACGAGAGTCGATAGTATCGACTATCCTGATTAGGGTATATCCTCGTGAGACCAGCCACCGCCTTTTTCACTTGAAAGTGTCGATACCATCGACACGCCCGTCGATGGTATCGACTTTACTGAGTCAATTTCTTCTATAAATCTTCAGAGATCTCGATGGTATCGACTGGCATGTCGATACCATCGACATTTATTATTCGATCTGCCTGTAGGTCTGTCGATACCATTGACGAGGCCGTCGATGGTATCGACGCAGTGCGAAATCTGCAGTTGTCAACCTGTTCCATGGTCGATACCATCGACCAGTGCGTTGATAGTATCGACTCTGGCCCAGCCTGCACAAAGAACACACCGATCACGGTATCTTTTTTTACATGAAAAACTAAGTAAAAACAAATTAAACTATGAATGTAAATGAACTAAACTAAGGTACCAATGATTGGGTTGCCTCCCAACAAGCACCCTTATTTAACGTCTTAGGCTAGACAGCTTTCAGCACCTCATGCATCCAGAACGGAAATGAGTTTGACCTCATTAACCTTCCTCTTGTAGTTCTCACCAAAATAGAGCTTCAACCTTTGTCCATTTACCAAGAACGTGGTATCACCATCACACACTAAGATCGCGCCGTGCGGTTTGACCTCCTCTACCACGAACGGTCCACTCCACCGGGATTTTAGCTTCCCGGGATGCAACTTGAGTCGTGAATTGAACAACAAAACATTGTCTCCCTTTTTGAACGTGCGCAATTGGATGTGGCGGTCGTGGATCACCTTTGTGCGCTCCTTGTATATCCGTGCGTTCTCATACGCTGTCATCCGTAGCTCATCCAACTCATTCAATTCCAGCAATCTCTTCCTTCCCGCTTCATTGTAACTCAGATTTAGCCTTCTTAGTGCCCAATGCGCCTTGTGCTCCAACTCTACCGGTAGGTGACAAGCCCGGCCATACGCCAACCTAAAAGGCGTGGTGCCTATAGGTGTTTTATAAGCCGTCCTATATGCCCACAAAGAATCCGGCAATAGGGCACTCCAGTTCTTCCTCGTGGGCGCCACCGTACGCTCTAGAATCTTCTTAATTTCACAGTTGGAGACCTCCACCTGGCCTTGAGTTTGCGGATGATATGGGGTACCTATGTTGTGCTTTACCCCATATTTCTTCAACAATGTAGAGAATTTTTTATTCCTAAAATGCATACCCCCATCACTGATTATCATTCGGGGCACCCCAAACCTGTAGAAAATATTTTCTTTCACGAATCTGCACACTATAGTGGAATCATTAGTCCTTGTGGGTATTGCTTCCACCCACTTCGACACATAATCAACTGCTAACAAGATATATAAATTGGAATTTGAGGACACAAAGGGTCCCATGAAGTCTATGCCCCACAAATCAAATACCTCCACTTCCTGAAACACATTCAGGGGCATTTCCTGTCTCTTTGAGATATTACCGGCTCGTTGGCAGGAATCGCATTGCCTTACAAACACGTAGGCATCTCGGAACAAGGTTGGCCAATAAAGGCCGCTTTCCAAAACTTTAGCTGCCGTGCGTGAGCTGGCGTGGTGTCCTCCCATAGGTGATGTGTGGCAATGACATAAAACGCTCTCATACTCCACTTCAGGCACACACCTGTGCAAGATACTGACCCTGCATTACTTAAGAAGAACCGGGTCATCCCAAAAATAATACCGTAAAGAATGGAAGAATCTCTTCTTCTCCTGATATGACCAATCCTCCGGG
The DNA here is from genome assembly GCA_963693085.1 of Alisma plantago-aquatica. NCBI lineage: Eukaryota > Viridiplantae > Streptophyta > Magnoliopsida > Alismatales > Alismataceae > Alisma > Alisma plantago-aquatica. Next base: position 627,252,977 of record OY856409.1, read on the forward strand.
ATGATCCCGCAAGCCAAATAGTTTACAATCTCAGCGAACCACGGATCCTTAGAGTTAATTTTTAAAATATGTTCATCCGGAAATGTCTCGGTTATGGGTATATGTAAATCTTTTTCATCCACCCTTTCTAACCTAGACAAATGATCAGCAACAACATTTTCAATCCCAGATTTATCCTTGATTTTGATGTCAAATTCTTGTAAGAGCAAAATCCACCTAATGAGCCTAGGCTTTGCGTCTCTCTTCTCCATTAAGTATTTAATTGCGGCATGGTCAGTCCATACAACTACTTTAGATCCAACTAAATACTGCCAAAATTTCTCAAAAGTGAACACAACGATGAGTAATTCCTTCTCAGTAGTTGTATAATTTAATTGGGCGTCATTCAAAGTCTTTGAAGCGTAAAAAATCACGGCGGGTTTATTGTCCACCCGCTGCCCCAATACAGCTCCTACCGCAAAGTACGAAGCATCACACATTAGTTCGAACGGTTTTGTCCAATCCGACGTTTGAACAACCGGTGCAGAAATTAGTTTTTCCTTCAACATGTCGAACGCATGTAGGCACTTGTCATTAAAATAAAAAAACAGCATCTTTCTCTAAAAGCTCGGATAGAGGTTTCACAATTTTAGAAAAATCTCTTATGAATCGACGATAGAACCCGGCATGTCCCAAGAAACTTCTTACCCCTTTAACAGAATTTGGTGGGGGCAACTTGGAAATGATTTCAATTTTGACCGGATCTACCTCTAAACCTTTGCTAGACACCTTGTGTCCTAGCACTATCCCCTCAGTCACCATCATGTGACATTTCTCCCAATTGAGGACCAAATGTGTGTCCTCACAGCGCTGTAGAACTTTGTCCAAATTGTAGAGACATTCATCAAATGATGCACCATACACCGAAAAGTCATCCATAAAAACCTCGAGACAACGCTCGACCATGTCAGAAAATATGGCGGGCATACAACATTGAAACGTCGCAGGTGCATTGCATAAACCAAAAGGCATTCGACGGTACGCGAAAGTACCATAGGGGCAAGTGAAAGTAGATTTTTCTTGGTCCAAAGGATCAATTGAAATCTGGCTGTACCCCGAGTACCCGTCTAGAAAATAGAAGTGTGATCGGCCGACAAGACGCTCTAGGATTTGATCAATGAAAGGTAAAGGAAAGTGATCCTTTAGCGTGGCGACATTCAAACGGAGGTAATCAATACACACTCGCCACCCGATTACCAATCGGGTGGTGACATGTTCATTCAATATATTTTGGGTGACAGTAATTCCCCCCTTCTTAGGGACTACCTGTGTGGGACTCACCCATGTCGAGTCTGATATGGCGTAAATAATACCTGCAGCAAGAAGTTTAATGACCTCCTTCTTCACAACCTCCATCATGCTTGGATTGAGACGTCGTTGAGGTTGAATCACGGGCTTGGATCCCTCCTCGAGCCGAATCTTGTGCTGACATAGAGTAGGGGAAATCCCCTTAATATCTGCAATGGACCACCCAAAAGCTCCCCGGTGGTTCTTCAACACTATCAACAGTTGGTCTTCCTCTTCCGCACTCAAATAAGCAGATATGATCACTGGTAACTTGTCCCCCTCAGCTAGGAAGACATATTTGAGATGCGGTGGCAATGGCTTTAATTCTAGATCTGGCGGACTCATCAAAGATGATTGAAGTGGCGGGGGAAGTTCACCTAGATCTTCATAATGCCTCGCATAGAAACATGGAAGCATCTGGAGTATCTTGGCACACTCCTTGAGTGAATTGCTCCTCATCCAATCATGTGTAATATTTACCAAACAAGCCTCCAATGGTAATTCCAGATATGCGTCAAGAATAGAAATAGCAATAACATCATCTTCCATGGAAGGCGGAATGTCCTCCTCATCATTCAGAAATCCTACAGCTTTGCACAGAGAAACTACTTTGGTCTGCTCCATGATATCCACAGCCAAAGTTCCATTGTCCACCTTGCTCATCACATGAGCCATGTCCAGAAATGGCTTCCCAAGACAGAGTGAGATGTTGCTATCCAGATGTTTTACCATATTGCATTGTTCCTTTGCTTTAGATGACACAGTACTAGAAGGCATGACCATCTCAAAGCGGTCATCGGCTATGCCCAAGTTCAAACGACCTCTTCCCATCTCTAAGATCATGTCGGATGTAGCTTGGAAAGGACGTCCAAGTAAAAGCTCGTTGCCATGTTCATCCTGCATCTCCATGACCACGAAATTTGCCGGAAAGACAAACCTATCCACCTTTACTAACACATCTTCACAGATTCCATAAGGCTTTACCACAGAGTTATCTGCCAATTGAATAGTCATATTGCTTGGCCGTGACTCCTTCAATCCCAACTTTTTGAATGTAGAAAGGGGCATCAAGTTGATGCTTGCCCCTGAGTCACATAACGCTTCACCAAATTTAACCTTCCCAATATAACAAGAAATGTTAAAACACCCTGGATCTTGCCTCTTTGGCGGCAAACTGCCCATGATGAAGGCACTCACTTGCTCCTTTAGCACAACAACCTCTGTATCCGGAATTTTCCTCTTCTTCGTTATGATGTCTTTTAAAAACTTCTCGTATGAAGGAATTTTCTCAATGGCTTCCAGTAAAGGGATATTGACTGAAAGCTTCCTGAAACTGTCTAAGAATTTCTTAAATTGAACATCTGCCTTCCTTGCCTTCGCACTATTTGGATACGGGACTGGGACGGCTTGTGCCCTTTGGTGAGGTGGCACATAAGGTGTCTTTATCTGAAGTTCCTCCTATGCAACCTGTTCTTCAGTATCATCCACGGCCGTGTCATTGACTGATTCTGTGACCCGTGCAGGTTGCTCCTCATTGGCTTCACCTTCTACTTCAGCTTGTGGTGTGCTTGTCTCCTCGGCCCTTGGATTTAACAATTTCTTACCGCTTCTGAGCAAGATGGCTTTTGCCTGCTGGTTTCCCCTGGAACATTGGTATTTCCCCGAAAACCTAGATGTGCCAGTTTCTTCAAACTGGCGATCTCTGCTGCCATCTGTGCCATAGATGTCTCAATGGTTCTCATTTGAGCCCCATGGCTCTACAATGTTTGCCCGAATTGGTTCATGTACTCTCCTTGCTGCTTGATTTGCTGGCCAAACGTATTCATTAGCTCTTGATTTTGCTTTATAACCTGATTGAGCAGCTCCGTGCTCTTGTCTTCTGCGATTGGCGAGGGCTTGGCATCCAGATCCTGCAGAAAATTGTTTGGATCCTTCCACGAGAACTTTTTGTCTTTTCTCCATGAATAACCATTGTTCCTATAACCTTGTTGTTGCCTCATATATTTGACTTGAGCCTCATCCCCGGACTCATTATCCTCCTTTTCCAGTAGCTTCTTTGTGAGAAGATCCATCTTCTCATTTAGCTCTTTCATTACCTTGGACTCACCTACTACTCGAACTTGCTCTATCGGGCCTCTTTCTCTCTCACCCCATGACTGCTTTCTAGCCATATTCTTTAGTATTTCCCAGCATCTGGTGTCCGTATTGTTCAGAAAGAATCCTGACCCAGCTGAATCCAGATTACTCCTATCATGCTCGGAGAGAGAAAAATAAAAGATCTTCACCTGCGTCTCTTTGTCCAACCCATGATGTGGGCACCTCCTCAGCATAACCTGAAATCTCTCTCAGGTCTCATAATATGTCTCACCATCCTGTTGGGTAAAGTTATGAATCTTCCAGATCATGTCGTTAGTCTTCTCAGGAGGGAAGAACCTCTCAAAGAAGACCTCCACCATATGGTCCCAGGACTCCACGAACTCATCATCTAAATTATGTAACCACTCTCGTGCCGCTCCCGCCAATGAACTCGGGAAAAGCTTGAGATACAGTGCATCCTGTGGAAACCTATCAATTTTTACCATGTCACAGTTCTCAACAAACTGGCTGATGTGAGCGACGGGATCCTCATTCTTAAGCCCATGAAAAGCATTCGACTTCACCAGATTTATCAACGCCGGATCAATCTTATATGTAGGTATGGTGATTGCCTACTTCTTTATAGGCCCTTTGGAAGCTGATGAGGATGAAGCCTTGATCTTCTCCCATATAGTCTGTGGCTCGGCCATCTCTTCCTGTTCAAGTTCAGAATCTACCTCTTCTGGTTGCTCTTGCTCGTGATAATCCTCGTCCTCAGGTCCCGGCAATAGAACCTCAGGTGCACGACCTGCGTAGTCAGTACTATGTGTCTGGACCATGCACAGTACCTGAAATAAGAAAGTTCGAGTTCAGTACAGTGCTATGACGAATACATAAAAATTATCGAACAATTTAGAAATATTTGAAGTTGTTTCAATCTAAAATAAAAAAAGAGTGGCCCAGAATGGCCGCTCGTAGCACTCAAAGTGCCAACAATTTGTCGTATCCCCGGCAACAGCGCCAAAAACTTGACGCAATTTTACTGTGCGTATAAACGCAAGTGAACGCGTCGAAGTAATACAGGCCTTTGTGAGGCCCGAGTCGAACACAGGGATACTCAGAATTGTTGGTGACTCCTACTAACTATTTGCGATCAGCTAAGCCGATTAACAAGTTGAGAGTTGTTGTTAAAATTAAAATAGAATAAAAACAAAAATAAAACAAACGATCGATTAAATGTTAATTTAATCAATTCAAAAGGGTATCTTTAGGATTGCGGTTTCACCGCGGGTTTTCATTGTATTAAATTCAATATAATGCCTCAATTTTATCTCTCTATCCGGGTAGTGGCCTGAAAACAGATTTGCCCACTGTCGCGGTGCAATTCACTACCTAGGTTTAGGTCGGTTCCACCGTCGTAGTAACCTATACCCTAAACTAGGTGCATTATGAACGATCTCTTAGTATCCACCATTAATTTTACACCACCTTGGTCAAGGGATTTATCGATTAATGTAGATTTCGTCTCTTTTCAGCCGTTAATCCTTCTTTCAAAGTGATTAAGGGCATTAGGTTATTATTATGGTGATCAAGCATAACAATATATGGAGAAAATGAAACTATACCACAGATTTAAGAGATAAAATATGAATTACTATTATAAAATTGTCATACAATGAATCCCCGGGCTACTCCCGGTCCTAAAGACGAAAGGGATTAGCCCCTCATGTTCATCTCACACAAGTACATGGTAGAAATAGGGGATAACATGTGAAAAACGTGGAATGAAAGGGAAAACCCCTGAACGGAGAAGAACCGGTTGATCCTTTGCGTAGAACACGTGCTCTCCCACCTTTCGATGGTGAAATCCATTTTTTGCGGCGTCTGAATCAACTGGTATGGGCTTCTAGCCTCCGTTCTCCTCTCTACCGCTCCTCGATACTCATGCAATGGCTAATGCCCTCCCTCTACGTCTGGGCGGCCGTCCTTTGGTATATCTCGGTCATTAGGTTGCTAATTAACCATAGTCGTCCGATTGAGATCATTAGGAAGCCAACTCATATCTTACGGTGTCGATACCATCGACGTGAGTCGATGGTATCGACCTGCTGTAGTAGCGGCCGCCCTTCTTTCCTTTCGTCCGAGTGCCTGATGTAGTCTCGATACCATCGACGCGGGTCGATGGTATCGACTTCCTGTAGGCGTCGGTTTTTGTCGTTTTGCGTCGATGTAGCCTCCGTGCGTTGATGGTATCGACTCGGGGTCGATACTATCGACTGCTTCCTCGATAGCAAGCTGATGGTATCTCAATACCATCGACATCCCTGTCGATAGTATCGACGCTTTGTTGCTCCTTTCGGCTGGCAGCCTGTGATCATGTCGATGGTATCGACTTCCGTCAATGGTATCGACGGAAGCAAATACTCGTTTGTCCTGAAATTTAAACACAAGATCACATAAATTCACACAAATAATAATATTTTGACAATTAATGCTCAAAACGATGAAATAAAGGGGATTTGACATAAAATAGTAGCAAAGACCAAAGTGGATGAGTTATGCCACATTAATCATAAAAATGACTAATAAAAGCATAAAACACATATCAAACAGGTCTATAAATGCGACTCAAAATCATCGCATCACATGACTTTTGATTTCATCACCAGTGTTGACTTTCAATTTGTTAACGCAATGCCTACATGGACAGTAGAACCTATCTCCAGGTTGTTTCCTATGTTTCTCGGGAAATATAATAAACTGGTTAAGACCAGAAATAAACTTGGGGGTGCAACAATTTAAAATGGGCATCCATGATCTATGCATTCTATGATCAAAGAGAAAACAAGTATATATTAGAACAAGATTAGGTTCTAGGGTTAAAAGATTAGGGTTTATGGTTAAAACTATAGGTTTTAAGGTCTTATATATAATTAATGGTTAAAGCATCCTAAGTGAGATTAGGTGTTCAAGAATAGTCCCAAACCGGGGACTATCCAAGATGTACTCCTAATGAGTAAATCTTGGACGGGTTTCTAGGCCAAAAAATACATGTGTTTTCATTCTTATATATAATAAATGTGTACCACCTATCCCATTCTTGAACACCTAATCTCACTAGTAAGTGTATAATGTGTATTGGGTTTTCAAGAAAATTTCGGCAGCATTTCCCCGTTTGTTCTCTAAGTACATCTTCTCACAGCACAAGATGAAATTTTCTTGAAAACCCAATACACATTATACACTTACATCCTAAGTGAGATTAGGTGTTCAAGAACAGTCCCAAACCGGGGACTATCCAAGATTTACTCCTAATGAGTAAATCTTGGACGGGTTTCTAGGCCAACAAATACATGTGTGTTGTCATTCTATAACATTGATTTCAACATTTCGATTGTCCATGCATGTTCATCATCAAGATAAAGATTACACATAAATTAGTATGACCTAGGGATGGAGAGATTCATAATTGGTTTCAAAATTTCAAACTATCTCATGCATTATCATCAATCTACATCATACAATAGGGATTCATGTAGATGTTAGGGCAACACATCACTACAAAATTAAAGATTTAACATTAGGGTTTTAATATCTTAGATAGATTGATCACCAGATTTCAACAATATAGTTAATTCAAGATTATGGTGAAATGTGTATTAGGGTTTTAATATCTTAATTCAACATGCATCAAAATTTACAAAATTAGGTCAAACATTAGTATTCAATTGCAAATGTATCTTCTTCTTCCTGCTCCCTCCTTACCAAATGGATAAAAGCAAGGCCACGACCGTGTGGGCTAGCCGTCGTGGCTGTGTCGGCCGACCACAGTCGTACTGGTCAGCATGGCTGTGGTCAGCCAACACAGCCATGGTTGTGTCGAGCCCACAGGTCGTGCCTTGCTTTTATCCATTTGGTAAGGAGGGAGCAGGAAGAAGAAGAGGTGGATGAAGAAGAAGGGGTGGAGGAAGAAGAAGAGGAAGTGACCTACCTGTTAGTGGCATGGAGGAAGAAGAGAGAAGCTAGGCATCCCTATCGGCGGCGGCGGCGGTGTGAGGAGCTAGCAGGAGGGGGGAAGAAGACAATAGGGGGTGGCAGTGGCGGCGGTGTGAGGAGCAACAGGCGACAGCTTTATCAGGCGGCAGCAACGATCGAGCAGGGGGTAGCAACTTTGGGCGGGGGCTATTTCATGATGAAATAGAGAGAATGGGAAGAGTTTGTTTCTCAATCGATCGAGGGTTATTAAGTTAACAAAGATGTCAGTTATTTAAAAAATCGACAGCTAATATCCATCAGCGTCGGTTGCCAAAAAAAACTGACGTCTATTGGACAATCTTAACCCTAAAACTTTTTGGGGGGACGGCGCACGAAACCTTATCAGCGTTGGTTTTTCCACACAAACTGATGACCTTTGGAGGTAATTTTTTCGTCTTTAGGCGTAGGTTATTAGATCAAAAACGGACGTCGTATGTGAAACTTTGGGGGTAATTTTTTCACTCAAAACATTAGATTTGGTGGGCTATTTTAGGCGTCAGTTTATTATAGGGAGCCGACGCTAAATAAAAAGTGATACTCGTGTCTGGTCGGTCTTCAAATATAGATTTCAGTCTTTGTAATTAGCTGACGTTGTAGGATTTAGGCGTCAGTTTTCGGTAATAATCGACGCCTCTAAATGTGACGTTATAAGCTATTTCTGTAGTAGTGTCTCTTGGCTAAGAGAGGTGAAGAAGAACAAGGGAAGGAGTCCCTTGGTGAAGATCAATGTTGAAGACTTGGAGCAAGAGTGGGTAAGCCCTTGATGAAGGCAGAAGGCTCCTTGCTCAAGTGGGTAAGCCCTTGGTGGAAGCTTCTCCGAGTGAAGGTGAAGGCAAAGGCTGAAGATCCAAGAGGAGTGGCAGAGTCCTTGAAGGCGGAAGACTTGTGCTTGAGTAGGTAAGACCTTGGTGAAGGTTGAAGACTCAAGCAAAATGGGTAAGTCCTTGGTAAGGTGGATATCTCCTTATGCTTGGATGGGTAAGTCATTTGGTTGGTCATATATTGTAAGTCTTATGAATACATATAAGAGTGCAATGGTTAAGAAATCCAAGAGTTTGACCTCTCTAGGTAGTGGACTGACTCACTTCTAGTTTGAAGTGTGGAACCATTATAATTAGCTTGTCAATTGGTGTATGTTAAATCTCTCTCTCCCTTGCTATGCATGTCTTAGTTGCACTCAAATTTCCTATATAGAAACCTTATCTTGTGATATATCTTAAAGTTCTAATAAATTTTGTTTAAGTGCATTTAACTCTATTCACCCCCCTCTAGAGCATCTAATCACCCATCTAGGATCCAACAATTGGTATCAGAGCGGGTTTCTCCAAGCATACTTCAACAAATAGGAGAAGATGGATGACTACCAAAGAGGGAGATACTTGATCAACCTTCCAATCTTTGATGGAAGTAACTTTCTCTATTGGAAAAGAAAGCTACAATTCTGCATCCAAGGATCAAGTCTTGAGCTATGGCAAATGGGGGACCATCCATATAAGCTACCGGTGACAAAGATAGAAGAATGGGATGAAGCTACCATGAAGAAAGCCACCTTTAATGCAAGAGCTATCAACATCCTCTATGCCACCATGACCTCCACCGGGTTCAACCAGATTTCTTCTTGTGAGATGGCCTATGAGGTATGGAGAAATCTATGCATCACTTATGAGGGGACTCAGCAAGTGGAGGAAAGAAAAGTCTACATGCTCAAAGGGCTGCTTGAGAACTTCAAGATGGGAAAAGAGGAGAAGATAGCTAACATTTACTCAAGTCTCAACACCATTGTGAATGGTCTACTGCTCTAGGACATCCTATGAGTAGAGGAGAGATCAACTCAAAGATCCTTAGAACTCTCCCTAAGAGATGGGAACCCAAGGTGACTTCCATAGAATAAGTAAGGTCTCTTAATGATATCCCCATTGAAGAGTTCATTGGAAATCTACAAGCACATGAAGTCACACTTGACAAAAGAGAAAAAGTTGAAAGACGAGATGAGAAAGAGCTCAAGAGAATGAAGAAGGCTGAAATGAAGGATCAAATTGAAGCTATTATGGGACAACCATCTCCACCCTCTCATGTTGAAGAAGATGCCATGTACTCCAAGGGTAGATTCTACAAAGGCAAGAATTCCTCCTCCATCTGGTGCCTCAAGTATGGAAAGAAGGGTCACTTCAATATAGATTGTCTACAAGGCAAGAAGACCCATCATCACAAGGAAAGAGAAGAGAAGTACAAGAAGAAGGAAAAATAGCACTCAAGCTCAAGTGACTCCTCCAACTCAAGCTCAAGTGAAGATTCAAGTGGAGAATCAAGCTCAAGCTCTAGTGAAGAAGGAGAATGTCATTTTACTCTTATGGCTTCTATAAGAAAAGACTCAAATGAGGTAAATCTAAACTCTTTAGATAAAGAACCTTTAATTGCTATCATTAATGCTACTTGTGCCTCTCTTAAGTCTTCTAAAAAGAAAAGAAAAAAGCTTTCTAGAATTGTTGATAATATGCATGTAGAACTAGATGATCTTGAACATGCTAATACTTACTTGCTTGATGATAAAAATGCTTGTCTTAGCCAAGTAGACTCTCTTAAACTTGAAAATGTTAGTTTGATTGATAAGATCAGATTTTTAGGAGCTCAACCTCTTATGCCTAGTTCTAATTAGAGCATACTTTAATTGTTGATTTTCTCATGTATGATATTGATGTTCTTAAATCTGAAAACAAGGACAAAGAGTTTGTTTTGCAAGGATTAGAATCTGAAAATGGTGTTTATCTTTCTAAGATTGCTTTGCTTGAAACAGAAAATGCCTCCTTGCTTGCAAAAATCAATGTGCTTGAATCTTGTTCTAGTTCTACTAGTAGAGAGAATAATGTTGTTGCTCTTCATATTGATAGAGTTTCTTATTTAACAAAAGCTCTTTTCTTATAAAATGATCTTTTTCATGCTAGAGATAATATCAATCATTTGTCTTCTACTATTATTTCTCTTATGCATGATAATGACAATTTGAGATCTTCTTTGCAAAGATTCTTAGTTGGTAAAAAGAATCTTAATGACATCCTAAACCATATTACTAAACAAATTGGTATACATGGCTTAGGATATGATAGTAGTCAAAGGAAAAACAAAGGTAACTGACCTCCAATCTTCCATGGAGAATCCTCTAGTTCCAAGACCATGGGCACGTGCAAATGATATTAGCCATTATTCTACTTGTTATCCTTTTAGGAAAGCACCCAAGAGCAATAGGACTTGGGTTGCTAAGCTAACCCCTCCGGACCCAAAAATGTGATTGAGGACCATTTCATCTTTCTTCTTGTAGACACTTGCAAATGGATTGATTTGAGCTATTGAATTGCAAATTGACTTCTCAATCTACATGAAAGAAGAAAGGTGAGATGTGTAGACGGTGACAACAAGTGGAAAAAGGAATGGTAAGAACAAAGGTAAAGGTTTTCTTGCTTATAACCATTTATAACTTATTTTTGTCAAGTTAGTGTGCATGTGGTTTTTGAGTCAAAAGTGGCATTTTTAGGATTACCTTCACACTCTTGCTCAAAATTATTTCTAATGGTTTCATAGTGCATTACTAACTTGCTTACTCATGTTTGGATATGACTTATATCTTTAGCATGCCTCTAAATATGTTTTTATGAAATATATGTGACTTTTGACAACAGCTTTGTCGGTCGAGTTTGTCCTGTTTGAAACTCGACCAATAGGCACCAATGGTTGTTACCAATAACTGTCATCGGTTGAGTTGTCAATACGCATAACTTGATCGAAAACACTGTGCACAGAATACACAATTGCCTTATTGAATGATAATTTCCCTCTCAACTATATTTTCTCAACTGATAGCCTTTTTTCTTTGGCACTCTCATTTGGTACCTTTATATATGCATATTGCCATGCTTTAAATTTTCTATCTTTCTTACAACTCTATCTTTCAAATTGCTCTAAATTGGTATATCTATATCTTGAAATTACTTGATTTGAGTTTCTTTGCAGGTTTTGATGATGATATCTTTGGATCTCTTGGTTGTCTTAAATTTCTTCCATTCAACTCTAACTTGCTACACATATTTTGTTGTATATCTTGTTTGGATACAACCTTGAGGTTCTTAGTGGTGATCATCTTTTGGTAATGATGCATACTTGTTAGTGAGTTATATCCTTTCATGCTTCTAAAATTGCATATCCCTTTGTTTGGATATATCTCCATATCTAGTCATAGCTTGCTTTATCTTGTGTATCTTTTGGTATCTCTTTCTATGATCTAGATCCTACTAGTAGTCCTAACTTGTGATAATATCTATGTTCACATACATGTAGTTCGAACCTTGTTTATAATTGGTATATTTGCTCATCTAGTGGTATTTCACTATATTCTATGCTTGTATCTTGTCTCATACATACTCAAGCTTGTTCCTTGAATTGCGTATCTACTATCTTGAGTTGCTTGCATAACATTGTGATGCAGGGTACATAGATCTACATTGTATGTAGAAATTGGAGCATTTTTGGATTTCATGAAAATTTTACTCCAGTTTCAGTTTTAGGTGCAAGAGTAGTGTTTTTTAATGCAGAAACTACCTTCTGAGTAACCATGAGCCCTAACACTTTTTGGGCAAATTCCGTCATCTTGAGGGTCAAAATTGCAATTTATTGTTTTTCAACAACACTTTATCTTGCATTTTGGGTGGTTCAAGTGCATGCTTTAACTTGCTTTTCTTTCTATGCTTGAACAAGCCCCTAGCTGTGCTCTTCTACTCTCCTTTTATAACTTTTGTTATATCCTTTATCTTAAAAAGTGGTGTTTCTTATTTTCTTCATAACCCCACTTTTTGAAATGACAAAGGGAGAGAAAGGTATGCCTTCTTTTGATAAAATAGGGAGAAGGCATGTCTTACATGAAGAAGAGAAGTATGTCCATGTAAAGGGGAGAAGGTAAATGAGAGAAGACATATATGTGTAGAACATATATGAGTAAAAGACATAGTATTCTATAAATGTTATGAAAGCTAACCATGCAAGAGAAATAACATCAATTAAGGGGGAGTATGAGAACTCCACTAGCATCAATTGAGGGGGAGCATATGAACTCAATTCTATCGAAACCCCTAGGTTTATCCAAAGGTATGACTTTACTTAAATACTTTCAATACATTTATGGAATGGTTTGTCATCTTCAAAAAATGGGGAGAATGTTGACTCAAGGTCTAAATTAACTAAACCCTTATTTCGATGATGACTAAATCATTCCAATTTATTGTGTCTAATATCTCTACTTGAGTGATTTCAAATTAGGTATAGACACACTCCAAATGCCCTAACTTGTGCATCTCAACTTGGAGAAAAGACAAGTCAAAGTCAATACAAGTGTACGCTTTTGGAATATGATGTAAATCCATTAGAATCATGTTGTAAATAACTTGTAATGATTGTATGACTTGTAATTAAGCTTAGAAAAAATTAAGAGCACTTACATCGAATGTTTAAGCACTCAAAAGCCATTTTTCAAAATTTACATCAGGTTGTTCATCGGTCGAGTTGCAAACTCAATCGATCCTTATTGGATCTTGAAAATGACTTTTGATCAGTCGAGTTTACACTTCACAGAACTCGACCGATCCCTCTACTGAACAAAACTGATTTAAGTGAATCAGTTGAGTTACCCCAGGACAAACTCGACTGATGGCCTAAATTGGTCTTGTCTTTAGTGGGATCGATCGAGTTACCTTTATAGAAACTCGACCGATTGCACTATATGGAAAAGTACAAAAAAGTGTTTCTAGCCGTTGTGGAGTTGCAACAAGTGAAAAAATATCCGTGCATGCCACAAAATGACTAGTTTTCGTTCTTAAGTGTTCTCAAAGGCTAAGGGGCATCCCCAGCTATAAATAGGACCCCTTAGGCTTCATTCCAAGGTTGATCATTCAATACAAAACTCTATGTGAGGTTCCTATTGAGTGCTTCCTACATCCTCCTCTCTCTCTCTAAGCTTAATCACTTGCTACATTCATTAGAGTGAGTAGGAAATCTGTAAGAGAGCTAGTCCTACATGTATATTTTGTGAGGCTCTCACTTCCACCACCTTCCTATCTCTCATTTCAACCATGAAGATGAAGGTTCTCGCTCTTGGCTAAGAGAGGTGAAGAAGAACAAGGGAAGGAGTCCCTTGGTGAAGATCAAGGTTGGAGATTTGGAGCAAGAGTGGGTAAGCCCTTGGTGAAGTCAGAAGACTCCTTGCTCAAGTGGGTAAGTCCTTGGTGGAAGCTTCTCTGAGTGAAGGTGAAGGCAAAGGCTGAAGATCCAAGAGGAGTCATAAATTCTTTGAAGGCAGAAGACTTGTGCTTGAGTGGGCAAGACTTTAATCAAGGCTAAAGACTCAAGCAAAGTGGGTAAGTCCTTGTTAAGGTGGATATCTCCTTGTGCTTAGATGGGTAAGTCTTTTGGTTGGTCATGTATTGTAAGTCTTATGAATGAATATAAGAGTGTAATGGTTAAGAAATCCTAGAGGTTGACCTCTCTAGGTAGTGGAATGACTCACTTCTAGTTTAAAGTGTAGAACCACTCTAAATAGCTTGTCAATTGGTGTATGTTCAATCTCTCTCTCCCTTGTTATGCATGTCTTAGTTGCACTCAAATTTTCTATATAGAAACCTTATCTTGTGATATATCTTGAAGGTCTAATAAATTTTGTTTAAGTGCATTCAACTCTATTCACCCCCCTCTAGAATATCTAATCATCCATCTAGGATCCAACAGTAACCATATATCTAACAATCCCCCCACAAAGTCCAATGTGTAGTGTGCTCTACCATTCAATCCTGCATACTGTGCTTTCAGCAGATACCTTTCGATTTGAATCTACCTAAGTTATCCAACCGTGACCCTCGCATGAACTAGGTGAATGAAAGTCGTGAACCTGAACCTTGGGTACAAGAGTATAGGTTGGTAACAACACAATAAAGACATGGTAGAAAAGAAAACAATGCATTAAGTCCATACATACAAAAAAATTATGTCGTGATTGACAACAGAGAACAACCCAATTCTCCTATTGCGGCCTACACAACATCAATTATTTAGTTGGAGTCTTTAAGGATGTACTACTAACATCTTGTCCTAAGACTTGACACCATTTAGAGACTAATCTCTTACTAACTTGCAGTCATGACACTAACATGTTTCCCAGGGGATAGACACACAAATGTATGAAGCATCAAAGTAAATACATAGTGTCATCCAATTCACCTGACAACTTGTTATTACCACATTGAACCCAATTTGTGGGATCTCCACTCTACTGGGTTGGGTTGCTACTGCTTGTGAATAATGAGGGATTTCAGTCCCATCCCCAACCTAGATTTTTCTACTAAAGCTAGGGTAAGACCTTTAGTGAAAGGATCAGGTGTATTTTCTTTGGTACTGACGTAGTCCACAACCACAACCCCATTAGACACTAACTCCGTTACATACTTGATTCTGACTTGGATGTGTCTTCATTGTTTTTTATTATACTTGTGACTCTTTATCTTGTTGTCACAATGAACTGAAATTGCAGGAAGCAACTTCTTTACCATAGGTAAACTGGACATAAGTCCATGTAGCCATTCAACTTCCAATCTAATTTTATCTAAAGCACACAACTCTGCCTCAAAAGTAGACCGAGATAATATAGTATGTTTCTTAGACCTCCAGGAAATAGCTCCTCCTCCCAACAGGAATACATATCCTGAGATACCATTACTCCCAGAGTTAACGACAATCCATCTTGCATCATTATATCCTTCGACCACAGAAGGATATTTTCCATTATGCAGCCCAAGGGAACATGTTCCCTTGATATACCTCAAAACTTTGTCAAGAGTTTCCCAATGGGTCTTTTTGGGACAACTGGTGTATCTACTTAACTTACTCACGGCAAACGCAATGTCTGGATGTGTGCAGTTCATAAGATACATCAAACTTCTGATAATATGAGAGTATCATAATTGAGACACTAGAACCCCAGTCTCATTCTTGATAAGGCCTTGGATGAATCATATGGATTCTTAACAAGTTTACGTGATGTGTACTCAAACCTCTCTAGTATCTTATCAACATAGTGAGACTGAGAGAGAGTTATACCATTAGTAGATCTTATGATTTTAAGCCCTAAAACCACATCAGCGACATCCATATCTTTCATCTCAAACTTGTTATACAAGAATGACTTTATCTCATTTACTACTTCATATTGGAACCAAAAAGCAGGATATCATCAACATATAAGTATAATAAAATGAATCCATCATTGATGATTTTACAGTAGAGGCACTTATCAAATTCATTAGAAATAAATCCAAATGATATCATAGAATCAAACTTCTCAAGCCATTGCTTAGGGGCTTGTTTCAATCCATATAATGACTTAACAAGTTTACACCCTTTGGATTCATTCCCACGACCAAAAAATTCCTCAGGTTGTTCCATATATATCTCTTCCTAAAGATCACTGTGTAAGAACACAATTTTGGCATCCATATGATGGATACATAGATTAAAAATGGAAGCCAATGCTATAAGCACTCAGATTGTGGTCATACAGAAAAAGGGGGAATAGGTATCAAAATAATCTATTCATTCCCTCTCCGTGTAACCCTTAGCAACTAACCTAGCCTTAAACTTATTGATTGTCCCATCTGCATTAAGTTTCTTCTTAAAGATCCATTTGCAACCAACTACAGAACAACCAGGAGGCAAATCTACCAATTCCCAAGTTCCATTCAAGAGAATTGATTGGATTTCATCATTAACAAATTCTTTCCAAAACTTAGCTTCTGGAGATTCCATAGCTTGTTTGAAAGTTACATGATCATCCTCAACATTGTAAGTGAGAAACTCACTTCCAAAGTCCTTGGATGTCCTAGACCGTTTACTTCTCCTTGGTTCAACTATTTCTTTAGAATCATCAGATTTAGAAATAGCTTGTTCTGAGTCGCCCCCACATTTATCATCCTTTCCACATGCTCAGGAATGGAACATGCGGTGAATGAATCCTCTTGAGATACTTCATTGGGCATATCATATTTCATGGGAAACACATCCTCAAAGAATGTAGCATCACGTAATTCTACAATTGTATTGACCTCAATGCCCGAGATATCAGATTTTACAATCAAGAATCTACAAGCATAACTTGTCTCTACATACCCCAAGAATATGGCATCAACCGTTTTCGGTCCCAATTTCTTCTTTTTGTGTTCAGGGACAAGTACCTTAGCAAGGCACCCCCACACTCAAAGGTATTTGAGACTCGGTTTTCTTCGTCTCTATAACTCAAATAGACTACTCTCTACATGTTTATGGGGAACTCTATTCAGAATATAGCAAACCATATACAAAGCTTCCCCCCACATGAGGTTGGGTTGACCTAAGGTTTCGAGTAAAGAATTTACCAAATCTATAAGGGTTCGATTTTTTTGTTCAACTATCCCATTAGATTGTGTTGAATATAGAGAAGTAACCTCATGAACTATACCATGCAATTGGTAAAATTCTAAAAATAAATTCGAGGTATACTCCCCTCCCTTATCAGGTCTTAATCATTTAAGTACTTTTCTAGTTTGAGTTTCAACTTCTTTCTTATAAATTTTAAATTTATCCAATGCCTCATCTTTACTTCTAAGCAAAAATACGTAACAATATCTACTAGCATCGTCAATAAAAGTTATAAAATAACATTTTGTATCCCTTATAGCAATACTATTAAATTCACAGATATGGGTATGCACAAATCCTAAATTTTCAAATTCCTATTCACAGAATGAAAATGTTTCCTAGGTAATTTAACTTGCACACATATTTCATATTTATTATTGCTCATTTAAGATTTAGGGATTAAATTCAAATTTATCATGTGTTTCATTGAGCCAACATTCACATGTCCCAAACGTGCATGTCAAACATCAGATGATACAAGATTCAAGCATAAATAACTATTGTCATTCAAATTTAAAGTAGAATTTGAAAAAGGTTATACAAGAATCTTAAACAAGTTCTCCATATCACAAAGATCCCCCTTGCCAAAAAATTTAAGAATCTCGAAGGAAAGTAATAATAGCTTTATTACATTTACAATCTATTCTAAAACGATCTCTAACTAAAATTGTGCCACTAATAATATTGTGTCGTATTGATGGAACATGTTTGACTCTATGAAGCGTCAGAACCTTTCCTAAAGGAAACTTCAAGTCCACCCGTCCTTCGCCTTTGAATTCTACAGTGTTGGAATCGTCCAAAGTCACATATCGACCTTTAGAGGCCTGATAAGACACAAATAGGAACTTGTCATTACACACATGCACATTAGCCTCAGTGTCTATAATCTAATATAGTGGTTAAAAAATAGAAAGAACTTCAAGTTTTATAGATACATACCCATCATTGAGGTTCAAGGATGCAGTCATCATGTTGATCACAACCTCCTCAGTTGCAGATGCGGTAGCTTTCTTAGTCTTCTTTGAAGGACAATCCTTATTCCACTGGCCAACCTGTCCACAAGTCCAACAAGGTTTGTTCTTCAGTTTCTTCTGGATCTTGGCCTTAGGTTTAAGTGAACTCTTAGATTTCTTATCCTTGTTCTTAGTAGTAGTAAAATTAACAGTCGTATTAACATCAGTTGGTACTTTGATAGTTTTCTCTTTTAGATGCTCTTCCTGAATGTTGATATCCATCATGAGATCGTTCATTGACATGTCTCCTTTGTTGTAAGGACCCTAACCTGCATTTAGGGTTTACCCTATTTGCTTTGCTTAACTTTGGTGCTTTGGTGCTTGCTAATCACCTTTAGCGGTGATTAGGGTTTTTGTTGTGCTTTGTTGAGAGCTTGGGGGGCTACTTTCAAATAACCCAAGTTTAGGGTTTTGAGTGCAAGTTTTCCATCTTGTGAGGTGTTTCTCTCTCTCTGCTTCCTCTAGGGTTGAGAGGAAGGCTTGGGCTTGTTTCTTGAGTTCTTTGGGCCTTGGTTGAGCTTGTTTGGGCCTTGAGGTGCCTTGTTTGGGCTTGGTTGAGCCTTGTGTCGGCCAAGACTTGCCTTGTGTCGATCAAAGACTAGCTTGTGTCACCCAAGGTGAGAGTGTGTCGACCTAGAGTGGTGTGTGTCGCCCAAGGAGCAAGTGTTGTGTCGCCCAGAGTGCATAGGTTGTGTCGCCCATGTTGCTTGACCATGTTTGGTGGACACTTGGTGCACATCTTGGACAAGTGTCTCATGGCTTGCTAGAGTGTTGGTTTGAACCCTAGGACAAGTGTCCCTTGGGTGGATGACACTTAGAATGGATCTACCTTGGTTTCTCCTCCCCTTCTTTCTATATAGGTAGCTATTTCCCTTGCCTTAGCTTCCTTTGCTCTTTTGGTCTCTCCTCCACCTTGAGTGCACGACACTCCTCTCATTCTTGCTTGTGTTGGCCGATACACCCTCTTGGAGAAGCTTGGTGGACGATATCCCTTGGAACTTGGAGTGCTTCTTCTTCCTTGGAGCTTGGAGCTTAAGGCGGGTTGCATAACTTCTAACCCTAACTCCTTTACCTCTAGCTATGATCTTGTTACTTGTTAGTAGCTTAGCTTAGTTCCTTGCTTTTGTACCTTTTCTTATGTACCTTTGGTGGCCGATCCTCCTTAGGGTTTAGGGTTTCCTTGTGACCTAGTATACCTTGTGATCTAGGGTTTGTGCTCCCTTGAGTTGGAGGTTGAAGATGACTTAGGTTGAGCGATACCCCTTCCTTGTTTGGTGTGTTGGATGATACCCACCTTTGTCTTTGTGATGGACGACATGGTACCCTTATGATGGACGACATGGTGAGGTGCCCTTGAGTTGGACAATACCCTTGCCCTTGTGTTGGGCGATAGGTGGTGCTAGGATGAGTGTTGGTCGATATACCTCTTATTGGACAATATGGTCTCCTTGTGCTGAACGATATCTTCTTGTGATGGACGATAGACCATGGGCGTCGTGGTGATCTTTGTAGTGGTCCTTGTGGTGGATGACAGGGCCAAGTATGGATATGTTTGGGGTTGGACGATAGGCACATATGGTGTGTTGGCCGATAGATGTTGTTGTGTATCGGGCGATACACCTTCTTGCTGTGACGGCCGACAGGGTTGGGTTGTGACGGGCGTCACACCCTTTTTCTTTGGTGTGTGCTGGCCGTTAGGCCTTGAGTTGTTGTTGCATGTTTTGTGGGAGTTCTTCTCTCTCTCTTTCCCTCTCTCTCCTGGTGGTTGAGGTGAGGTGTGAGCTGGACGATAGCCCTAGCATATCGGGCGTTATGGTTGAGTTGTGACTGGCGTCACACTTTGAAGTGTGTCGTCCGGCAGGGTGCAACGGGCGTTGCCCGATAGCACTGACGCGCGACACCCCCCCCCTTGTGACGATGTGCCGCGGGGTAGGGTGCAACGTAGAGTTGCTGCAACTCTTGTGCTTGTCGTTGAGAGCTGAGTTTGAGTGAGGGCTAAGATGGGCTTTAGTGTGGGTTATGTGGTTTTCTAATGACGGTCTCATGTGTCATGGAAGTGAACGTTTATGCACGATGTTAATGTTGGTAATGATGATGCTAAGTGATAGTTACACTAATAGCTTGCTTAATGACATAACAATAATTTTAATAGTGCTAATGATAGCAATGATGTTAATAATAAGAATAAGTGATGGTAATAATGGTAGTAATGATGCTGATGGTAATATATGATGATGATAAGGAAGGTAGTGGTAATGAGATACATGAAGTAATCCTTATGCTTATTTGTTAATGGCAATAGTAATTGGTAGTTACATTAATGGTTGCTTAATGATAAAGATAATAATGATGATAGTGGATGGTGACAGCAATGACATTGGTAATAATAGTGTTAGATCTGTATTCTCAGCATCTTGTTTTTTCATATAAATCATGAGATAAGGGTAAGCATGAATATGGTTTGTTAATGATGTGTTTAATACACTTGATCACCAAATATTGTAAGAATGATAAGTAGAGTATCTTGAATGATATTTCATGATAGTGAGCATATCCCTTATGTTGGAACTATGATTATTGTGTATCCTAACCATGTAGGTGATGATTAGCCATGAAAAGGCTATGAGACATATGTGATGAGTAACATCACTTTGATAATTATCTATGAGGTTGTATGTATGATGTGTTCGACCCATGATGATGATGTGAGCCTTGAGAGGCAGTGACAGTACATGATGAGGGATTGAGATCCCATGGTATGTGGTAATCCTTGAAATAGATCTGGATGATTGGCAAGAGGCCAAGTGGTAACATGTGATGTTGGATCCTTGTGATGGATCAGGTTGGTGTGGTTTCAATAATAATATAATGTTGTTTACTTTCTATTATATCTTGCATGTTATACAACTTGGTTGAATCTTGCAATCCATCTAAAAGATACTAATTAATCACAGTGAAATATATCATGTAGTTTGCCCTGGCCATAGATCCATCATCGTCAGGACTTGGTGATGGTGAAACGGGTTCTCCTATGGGTTAACCTGGAAGCGCATATTGTTGAATATGTGTAGGTTGCTCCTAGCCTGAAAATGAGGAGGTAAGAGTGTAACTTCGGTTGCAGACTCAGACACGTATATAGAGCATGGTGAATAGGCCCATGGCTCAGGATATGTGATGTGAGGAGCATGAATGTGTTCATGGCTCAGAGCACGGTGAATAGGCATGTGGCTCACTTTTACTAGCGCCGAGACATGTACCAAGGCGGGCTAGAGTGAGGGTAGCCTGTGGAGCTGACCCTGTAGCTTAGACCACTTCAGCATGTGATTGCGATCCTGCTTGTGTTGTACTCGTGTACTGACCACGAGGTGGGAGGTCATGGAGTCCGGCTCTTCCATTGACCTTGTATGGCATCGGCTTGGGTTTCGTAACCGAAGGATGGATTTGAATGGTACGATTCAAATCCTTGGGGCATAATAATACGTAATACAGCCGTTTAGTATTTGCTGCTTACGATAAACACGAAACATTGGTTGAGGCCTTGTTTGTGTAATATTTCTGTTACATTTTGCAGTTACTCTTATATTCATCAGGTATGTGACAATATTCCTGACCTTGATAATCAGGTTATGTGGCAATATCTCTTATTCTGATAATCATGTTACATAGTGATATATCTTATCTTGTCAGCCATGTTCCATTGAGAGATATGTGGTTATATGCTTTTGTACAACTGGTAAGCTTGCCGGTAAGAATAGCTTTGCTTTATATAGACTGCTCTTATTATACTTGATATTTAGTTATCTGTTGTTATAGTTTATCTGTTGAGGTTCTATAGTTGCGGTGGGGAGTTATGTTTCCCACTGGGACAATTGTTCAATTGTCTCACCCCGCTGGTTTACACCCTTTTTAGGTGGTCGAGGTAGACGTGGTCGTGGTGTTGCGGCCGAGCAGCTTGAGGAGCAGTAGAAGGCAAGCGTTGGACATGCTGCTGTTTTGGATGTTTTGTAGTAGAGTCTAGAGTCATCCATGTACTCTCAGGTCCTTGGCAGTGTTTTGACAATGTTTTACGATGAACGATTGATGATGTTTGTATATCCTGCTGATGGCCGGATGTGGGCCTATATGTATGTGAACATGTGGTGAAGTCATGGGATGGATGAACAGCTGTTCCTAAGCTGTGAACACGTATCAGATCTCGTGTATGTATATATATATGATATGTTTCTGTGCAAGATGAGGACTGGAATGTAATAGTTTCACAGTTTATCAGTTTCCGCAATCGGTTTTAATTAACCCGTGTTTTCATAATCTGTGGTTATGGTGATTTCCGCACGTTTTCGCGTAACACCTCATTATCTGTATGATAATGGGATGTGTTGCCACAAGTTTTGGTATCAGAGCTCTAGGTTCGCTGGGTCTACAGGGATTTAGGACTAGGTTGAGTCTGTTCTTATGAGGTTTCCAGGTTTTCTTACAATATCTTCTGCCCTCAGCGGAAGAAAAGTCAAGATGTCTGGACACCATGAAGAACACTCTGCTGAGCATATCAATGCTGCATCGGTTGATGGAGCTGATGGACAGGCACATGAAGATCGGGTGCCTGAGGTTCCCCAATTTAACCCAGCCATACTTGAACATCCTGCTTACCAACAGCTTATGGGGCAGTTAATGGCTACGATGAATCTCATGGTTGAGCGATTACCAGTGCCTCCTCCGCGAGTACAGGTTCCCCATGAAGAAGCATCGGGTATTGGGAAGACCTTTGAGCGGATTCGCCGAGTTGGAGCTTCGGAATATGCTGGAACGGCTGATCCAGCAGATGCAGATCTGTGGCTGACAAGTCTCGAGAAGGCTTTTTGGATCCTTGACATCCCCGAAGCGGACAAGGTAAAGCATGTTGTCTACCTTCTAAAAGGTAGTGTTGGTCACTGGTGGACCATTGAAGAAGAGAAGTGGCCTGGTGAGGTGATCTGTTGGGAAGTGTTCCAACGCGAGTTCGTCGCTAGATACTTCCCAAAGACGTACTTGGATGAGAAGGTGAGTCAGTTCGAGAACCTGAGACAAGGAACGATGAAAATCACAGAGTACGAAGCCAAGTTTATGGATTTGTTGAGGTTTTTTCCTCACATGGCGGTGACAGATGAGGAACGGATCAGACGTTTCGAGAAGGGTTTGAGTGTTGAGTTGAAGACCCCGGTATCTGTGTTGGAGAACCGAGAGCGGTTTGCTACGTTTGTGGAATCTGTTCGACGGATCGAAAGGACAGTACGAGAGAAAAGAGAGTCTATGTCTCTTAAAAGACCTGCTCAGTTTCAAGGACGAAGGTTTGGTGGCTTTAAGAAGCCCAGGTTTTCGGCACCGTCAGCAATGAGAAGTGTTGGTGTACCCTCTCAGTGGTCTCCGAGTAAGGGGAAAGGTTATGTTTCTTCGCCATCTAAGGCGCACAGTTCAGCTTCTGTGGCAGTGACAGGGCCAGCTAGGCCACAGTTTGAGGACAAGTCATGTCATCTTTGTGGACAAGTCGGGCATTTCAGGCTTAATTGCACGAATCGAGATGTTGAAGTGACGCAGTAGTCGAGGTAAGAGAGGCCACAGGCCAGTGGTAGCAGAGGTCAAGGATGCGGTCAAGCGTCTCAAGCTGGATCGTCTACTCAAGGAAGCAGAGGTCGTGGACAGCAAGCAACGGCTCGATTCTATGCCATGAGTCAGCCATAGGCGATAGTCAACCCGTGAGTGGTGACAGGTCAGATGGAGTTATTTCATTCTGATATGTCTTCTTCTTGCTTTATATCTGTTCTGGTTGACCCGGGTGCTACACACTCTTTTATCGCCTATAGTATGCTTGAAAACTGTCGTTTATCTGTTAGTTGTAAGAAGGATAGCTTGTTGTTAGAAACCCCTCTTGACGGTTCCTCTTTGCTTCAAGAAGAGTGTCCATCTTGTGTCTTGTCTTTCTCGAGACATCGTATTCAAGTGGATCTTATACCACTTGATATGCATGGTTTCGATGTTATCCTTGGGATGGATACCCTAGAGAAGTATAAGGTTGTCTTGGACTGTGGTTCCAAGCAGGCGGTGTTTGATGTTGCTGGAGAGAAGTGGATCTTCCAGGGAGATAGGAAGATTCTTCCGACATGTTTGGTATCAGCTATGGTGGAAGATAAGTCGTTACGACAAGGATGTGAGGCGTTCTTAGCTCATGTTGTGGATACCGTTGTGATTACCAAGGCAAAAGGTCCTAGTCTCAAGGAGGTGTCTGTGGTTCGAGAGTTTGCAGACGTGTTTCCTGAGGAGTTTCCTGGTGTTCCTCCACCCCGAGAGATTGATTTTGAGATCAATCTAGTTCCTGGAACACAGCCTGTTGCACAGTCAGCATATAGGATGGCTCCAGCAGAGATGGAAGAGTTGAAGAAGCAGTTGCAAGAGTTGTTGGAGAAAGGTTTTATCCGACCGAGTACATCGCCGTGGGGTGCTCCCGTGTTGTTTGTTAAGAAGAAGGATGGTTCGATGCGGTTGTGTATAGATTACCGGCAGTTGAACAAGGTCACGATCAAGAATAAGTACCCGTTGCTGAGGATAGATGATCTGTTTGATCAGTTGCGTGGTGATACAGTGTTCTCGAAGATCGATCTACAGTCTGGATATCATCAGTTGAGGATAAAGGTGGATGACATACCAAAGTCAGCTTTCAGGACGAGGTATGGACATTTCGAGTTCATGGTTATGTTGTTTGGGTTAACCAATGCACCTGCAGCTTTTATGGATCTGATGAACAGAGTGTTCCGTCCGTTTTTAGATCAGTTTCTAGTAGTCTTTATAGATGACATCTTGATCTATAGTCGGGATAGGAAAGAGCATGGGCAACATCTTCGTCAAGCGTTGACTCTTCTTCGTCAACATCAGTTGTATGCCAAGTTCAGTAAGTGTGATATCTGGTTGGAGGAAGTGACTTTCTTGGGTCATGTGATATCTGCTGAAGGAGTTAAAGTAGATCCGAAGAAGGTGGAATCCGTTGTGGATTGGGAACAACCGAAGACACCGACAGAAGTTCGTAGTTTCCTTGGTTTGGCAGGATACTACCGGAGGTTTATCAAGGACTTCAGTGTGATCGCGTTGTCGATGACGAAGTTGACCAGGAAGGATGTACCTTTTGTTTGGGATGATCAATGTCAGCAAGCTTTCCAGAGTTTGAAGGAGAAGTTGAGCAGTGCTCCAGTGTTGATCTTGCCAGAGCCTGGGAAAGGCTATATTGTTTTCTGTGATGCTTCCAAGAAAGGTTTAGGTTGCGTGTTGATGCAGGAAGATCATGTAGTTTCTTTTACTTCGCGACAACTCAAGAAGCATGAGGAGAACTATCCGACTCATGACTTGGAGTTAGCAACAGTGGTTCATGCGTTAAATATTTGGAGACACTATATGTATGGGGAAGTGTGTCAGATCTTTACGGATCATAAGAATCTGAAGTACATCTTTACGCAGCAAGAGTTGAACATGCGACAACGACGATGGATGGAGTTGATCAATGACTACGACTGCACTATCGAGTATCACCCTGGTAAGGCAAATGTGGTAGCTGATGCGCTTAGCAGAAAGTCTTCTTCTCTTTCTTCCAGGAAGGCACAATTGAGTTCTCTGGTATGTCATAGGTGAGATATGTTTGTTTCTCTGTGACGGATGAATGTGCAGATGGAAGTTTCTTTGTTGTCTGGTCTTTTCGCACAGATGCAAGTTAAGCCTACGTTGAGACAGCAGATCAAGGATGCACAACAGACTGATGATGTGGTACAGTTGATCAGATCAGAGTTCGGCAGCGACAAGCGTGATGGGTTTCATGAGTCCGAGGATGGACTAGTTTGTCGTGATAGGATGGTGGTTCCAGATGCTGATGATCTGAGGAAGTTGGTGCTTGAAGAAGCACATACATCGATGTATGTGATGCATCCAGGTGTCACCAAGATGTACCATAGTCTAAAGGACTTGTATTGGTGGCCCGATTTGAAAAGAGATGTAGCCGAGTTCGTGGCGAGATGTGCGGTGTGTCAGCAAGTGAAGGTTGAACATCAGAAGTCGGCAGGTACGTTGCAACCTTTGCCGATACCGCAGTGGAAATGGGATCATATAACCATGGATTTTGTAGTTGGTCTACCCCGGACAACTAGGAATCATGATTCCATTTGGGTGATAGTGGACAGATTGACTAAGTCTGCCCATTTTCTACCAGTGAAGATGACATATACAGCTGAGAAACTAGCTCGAGTATATGTGGATGAGATAGTACGTTTGCATGGAGTGCCAGCAATGATAGTTTCTGACAGAGGTCCTCAGTTTACGAGTCATTTTTGGGAACAGTTGCACAGAGCGTTGGGAACGCAGTTGAGGTTCAGTACAACTTTTCACCCGCAGACAGATGGACAGTCTGAGAGGACTATTCAGATTTTGGAAGATCTTCTTCAAGCTTGTGTTTTGCAGTTTCTAGGCAATTGGGATGTACATCTGAGTTTGATAGAGTTTGCCTACAATAACAGTTATCAGCGGAGCATTGACATGGCTCCTTATGAGGCTTTGTATGGAAGGAAGTGCAGATCTCCTTTGTGTTGGTATGAGTCCGGTGAGTATCATCTTTTGGGTCCTGAGTTAGTTCAGTAGACGACAGCTAAGATCAAAGTGATACAACAACAGTTGAAAGTGGCACAGGACAGGCAGAAGTCTTATGCAGACAATCGCAGACGACCTTTGGAGTTCCACGTAGGAAACAAAGTATATCTCAAAGTCTCGTTGTGGAAAGGTGTGCTAAGGTTTAGACGGAAGGGTAAGTTATCTCCCAGGTATATGGGGCCTTACTCAGTCAGAGCACGTGTTGGCAAGGTAGCTTATGAGTTAGAGTTGCCTCCAGAGTTGCACAGGTTGCATCCAGTGTTTCATGTCAGTATGTTGAAGAAAAGTCATCCGGATTCAGGTACAGTGATACAGCCAGTTGAGGTTGAGCTTGATGCAAATGTGACCTACGAGGAAGGTCATGTGGCGATCCTTGACAGAAGGATCAAGAAGCTAAAGAGGAAGGATTTGGCTCTTGTGAAGGTTCTTTGGCAGCGTCGTGGCGTTGAGGAAGCCACGTGGGAGCTTGAGGAAGAGATGAGGAGGAAGTACCCCTCGCTTTTCTCTTCGGATTTCGGGGACGAAATCCCTTAAAGGGGGTTAGCTTGTAAGGACCCTGACCTGCGTTTAGGGTTTACCCTGTTTGCTTTGCTTAACCTTGGTGCTTTGGTGCTTGCTAATCACCTTTAGCGGTGATTAGGGTTTTTGTTGTGCTTTGTTGAGAGCTTGGGGGGCTACTTGCAAATCACCCAAGTTTAGGGTTTTGGGTGCAAGTTTGCCATCTTGTGAGGTGTTTCTCTCTCTCTGCTTCCTCTAGGGTTGAGAGGAAGGCTTGGGCTTGTTACTTGATTTCTTTGGGCCTTGGTTGAGCTTGTTTGGGCCTTGAGGTGCCTTGTTTGGGCTTGGTTGAGCCTTGTGTCGGCCAAGACTTGCCTTGTGTCGGCCAAAGACTAGATTGTGTCGCCCAAGGTGAGAGTGTGTCGACCTAGAGTGGTGTGTTTCGCCCAAGGAGCAAGTGTTGTGTCGCCCAGAGTGCATAGGTTGTGTCGCCCATGTTGCTTGACCATGTTTGGTGGACACTTGGTGCACATCTTGGACAAGTGTCTCATGGCTTGCTAGAGTGTTGGTTTGAACCCTAGGACAAGTGTCCCTTGGGTGGACGACACTTAGCATGGATCTACCTTGGTTTCTCCTCCCCTTCTTTCTATATAGGTAGCTCTTTCCCTTGCCTTAGCTTCCTTTGCTCTTTTGGTCTCTCCTCCACCTTGAGTGCACGACACTCCTATCCTTCTTGCTTGTGTTGGCCGATACACCCTCTTGGAGAATCTTGGTGGACGATATCCCTTGGACCTTGGAGTGCTTCTTCTTCCTTGGAGCTTGGAGCTTAAGGCGGGTTGCATAACTTCTAACCCTAACTCCCTTACCTCTAGCTATGATCTTGTTGCTTGTTAGTAGCTTAGCTTAGTTCCTTGCTTTTGTACCTTTTCTTATGTACCTTTGGTGGTCGATCCTCCTTAGGGTTTAGGGTTTCCTTCTGACCTAGTATACCTTGTGATCTAGGGTTTGTGCTCCCTTGAGTTGGAGGTTGCAGATGGCTTCGGTTGAGCGATACCCCTTCCTTGTTTGGTGTGTTGGATGATACCCACCTTTGTCTTTGTGATGGACGACATGGTACCCTTATGATGGACGACATGGTGAGGTGCCCTTGAGTTGGACGATACCCTTGCCCTTGTGTTGGGCGATAGGTGGTTCTAGGATGACTGTTGGCCGATATACCTCTTGTTGGACAATATGGTCTCCTTGTGTTGAACGATATCTTCTTGTGATGGACGATAGACCATGGGCGTCATGGTGATCTTTGTAGTGGTCCTTGTGGTGGACGATAGGTCCAAGTATGGATATGTTTGGGGTTGGACGATAGGCACATATGGTGTGTTGGCCGATAGATGTTGTTGTGTATCGGGCGATACACCTTCTTGCTGTGACGGTCGACAGGGTTGGGTTGTGACGGGCGTCACACCCTTTTTCTTTGGTGTGTGCTGGTCGTTAGGCCTTGAGTTGTTGTTGCACGTTTTGTGGGAGTTCTTCTCTCTCTCTTTCCCTCTCTCTCTTGGTGGTTGAGGTGAGGTGTGAGCTAGACGATAGCCCTAGCATATCGGGCGTTATGGTTGAGTTGTGACGAGCGTCACACTTTGAAGTGTGTCGGCCGGCAGGGTGCAACGGGCGTTGCCGATAGCACTGACGCATGACACCCTCCCCCTTGTGACGATGTGTCACGGGGTAGGGTGCAACGCTGCGTTGTTGCAACTCTTGTGCTTGCCGTTGAGAGCTGAGTTTGAGTGAGGGCTAAGATGGGCTTTAGTGTGGGTTATGTGGTTTTCTAATGACGGTCTCATGTGTCATGGAAGTGAACGTTTATGCACGATGTTAATGTTGGTAATGATGATGCTAAGTGATAGTTACACTAATAGCTTGCTTAATGACATAACAATAATGTTAATAGTGCTAATGATAGCAATGATGTTAATAATAATAATAATAAGTGATGGTAATAATGGTAGTAATGATGCTGATGGTAATATATGATGATGATAAGGAAGGTAGTGGTAATGAGATACATGAAGTAATCCTTATGCTTATTTGTTAATGGAAATAGTAATTGGTAGTTACATTAATGGTTGCTTAATGATAAAGATAATAATGATGATAGTGGATGGTGACAGCAATGACATTGGTAATAATAGTGTTTGCTCTGTATTCTCAGCATCTTGTTTATTCATATAAATCCTGAGATAAGGGTAAGCATGAATATGGTTTGTTAATGATGTGTTCAATACACTTGATCACCAAATAGTGTAAGAATGATAAGTAGAGTATCTTGAATGATATTTCATGATAGTGAGTATATCCCTTATGTTGGAACTATGATTATTGTGTATCCTAACCATGCAGGTGATGATTAGCCATGAAAAGGCTATGAGACATATGTGATGAGTAACATCACTTTGATAATTATCTATGAGGTTGTATGTATGATGTGTTCGACCCATGATGATGATGTGAGCCTTGAGAGGCAGTGACAGTACATGATGAGGGATTGAGGTCCCATGGTATGTGGTAATCCTTGAAATAGATCTGGATGATTGGCAAGAGGCCAAGTGGTAACATGTGATGTTGGATCCTTGTGATGGATCAGGTTGGTGTGGTTTCAATAATAATATAATGTTGTTTACTTTCTGTTATATCTTGCATGTTATACAACTTGGTTGAATCTTGCAATACATCTAAAAGATACTAATTAATCATAGTGAAATATATCATGTAGTTTGACCTGTCCATAGATCCATCATCGTCAGGACTTGGTGATGGTGAAACGGGTTCTCCTACGGGTTAACCTGGAAGCACATATTGTTGAATATGTATAGGTTGCTCCTAGCCTGAAAATGAGGAGGTAAGAGTGTAACTTCGGTTGCAGACTCAGACACATATATAGAGCATGGTGAACAGGCCCATGGCTCAGGATATGTGATGTGAGGAGCATGAATGCGTTCATGGCTCAGAGCATGATGAACAGGCCCGTGGCTCAATTTTAGTAGCGTCGAGACCTGTACCAAGGTGGGCTAGAGTGAGGGTAGCCTATGGAGCTGACCCTGTGGCTTAGAACACTTCAGCATGTGACTGCGATCCTGCTTGTGTTGTACTCGTGTACTGACCACGAGGTGGGAGGTTGTGGAGTCCGGCTCTTCCATTGACCTTGTATGGCACCGGCTTGGGTTTCGTAACCGACGGATGGATTTGAATGGTACGATTCAAATCCTTGGGGCATAATAATATGTAATACAACCGTTTAGTATTTGTTGCTTACGATAAACACGAAACATTGGTTGAGGCCTTGTTTGTGTAATATTTCTGTTACATTTTGCAGTTACTCTTATATTCATCAGGTATGTGACAATATGCTTGACCTTGATAATCAGGTTATGTGGCAATATCTCTTATTCTGATAATCATGTTACATAGTGATATATCTTATCTTGTCAGTCATGTTCCATTGAGAGATATGTGGTTATATGCTTTTGTACAACTGGTAAGCTTGTCGGTAAGAATAACTTTGCTTTATATAGACTGCTCTTGTTATACTTGATATTTAGTTATCTGTTGTTATAGTTTATCTACTGAGGTTCTATATTTGCGGTGGGGAGTTATGTTTCCCGCTGGGACAATTGTTCAATTGTCTCACCCCGCTGGTTTACACCCTTTTTAGGTGGTCGAGGTAGACGTGGTCGTGGTTGTGGTGTTGCGGCCGAGCAGCTTGAGGAGCAGTAGAAGGCAAGCGTTGGACATGCTGCTGTTTTGGATGTTTTGTAGTAGAGTCTAGAGTCATCCCTGTACTCTCAGGTCGTTGGTAGTTTTTTGACGATGCTTTACGATGAACGATCGATGATGTTTGTATATCTTACTGATGGCTGGATGTGGGCCTATATGTATGTGAACATGTGGTGAACTCATGGGGTGGATGAATAGATGTTCCTGAGCTGTGAACACGTATCAGGTCTCGTGTATGTATATATATATATATATGATATGTTTTTGTGCAAGATGAGGACTGGAATGTAATATTTTCACAGTTTATCAGTTTCCGCAATCGGTTTTAATTAACCCGTGTTTTCATAATATGTGGTTATGGTGATTTCTGCACGTTTTCGCATAACACCTTGTTATCTGTATGATAATGGGATGTGTTGCCACATTTGCGGTGCTTAAGATTCATGCCAAATGACTCCCAAGATTTTGAGAATTTCTCAATGATTGACATAGCAACAATTTTTTCAGGAAGTGTCGTGCCCTCATTAGCGAGCTTTTACACCAAGAGTTGAAAATTATGTGTTTGATCAGAAACAAATTTACTCTCAGACATATGAAAGTTAAGAAATTTTGAAACACAATATTTTTTAGTTTCCTGATTCTCAGTATTGTATTTCTTTTCTAATACTTTGCATAGAACCTTAGATGTAGTAACATGCAACTTTGAGTATGAGTCATACAGTTCGTTATTTAATGCAAACAGAATCAACCCTTGGCACGTCTTGTCACCCTTCTTCTATGTTGCAATTATATTAGCATTATCAGGAACAGTTTCATCTACTTTGGGTTCGTCTTCTTCTAAATACTGATCATACCCTACCATGTTAAGCCAGATTTGCATCCCACTTTGCCAACAAGTAAAATAAGTTCCAGTAAATTTTTCAGGCATACTAGACGTATCGATTTTCATACCAGAACAAGCCATAGTTAAATAATGACAGATAATGATTTCTTTAAGATGGTTGTTAATTTTGAATTACGTCGTTACATACAACAGCGACAGGTGCAATTTAGGTTAACAGTTCAGGTTGATCCATATAAGAAATCATAGAATAAACTAATACAGGAGAACATAAGTAAATAAAGTTAGGATCAAACCAGGTCATTCGTTGAGAAACGAATGTGATATACTTAAAGAAATCAGCGCCTTGATACCTTTCTGGATAGACGTCGTTCTCCCAGTTGACCCGGCACGAACCTGAGGAAGAGATGTCCCGCTCGTGCTGATGATGAACGTTGCAGACGAAGTAGCGCACTACCAGTGTAGCTCAGCAACTGCAAGAACTACCGCCAGACACGTTGCGCCTTAGAAGTAAAGGAATAATGAACTTGCTACGTCTAGGAGAAGATCTCCACGTAGCACCACAGAAGCGACGACGGTAGAGAGAGACTCAGGCTGTAGGGTTTGCAAACACGCACTCAAACGACTGACGGATGTGTTCAAAAGATATTTAACCCTAATGACTGAAGGCCTATTTATAGCCTTACATGCCCCAGTAATCTTATTCCTGTTCAGACGTGACCACTCAGTTTCTCTTGTACACATTGCGGAAAATTTCACACAAGAGACACTTTTTAGTTAGGATTAATAAATTCGAATAGGAAAGAAATAATTAATTAAACGAATAATTAATTATGTAGTTGTATCTTAGTACAAAAAAAAAGACGGAAGACGGAAGACATTCTCCACAAGCTACAAGCCTGAGCCCGAGCCCATGCCCAGCCAGGCCAGGCGTGGCGCGCGCGTGCGTGCGTGTGTATTGTGGTCACCATACTCACCAAGGAGGTGAGCATACCCTCCTCTTAGGACCCCTTGGATACTAGTGTCCCATGTGATCCTACATATAAGGACCAAATGTTCTAGGAGTGAGCAATATGGGATAAAACTTCTTTGCCATTTGTACTAGAGACAAAACTACTTTTCTCACATATACTAGATGTACTACATTGGGCTTAACCCACATATATCTAACAACTATTGTATGTTAATATACTATATAATAACAATATGTTGTTGTATTAAAATATATAAAACATAATCATTTCTCTTACATAAATAATATGATGATCTATAGAACTACCTACCTGCATACCCATTATTATTACGGGTACGAGTATGGGTGGGTCCAGGTTTTGTATTATGCAGGTCTAGAATCAGAACCAGACTCGCTAAATTAGATGAGTATGGATATGGGTATGGCCAAACCTGCACCGTATCTGCACCATTTACACCGCTATTCATTTGTGCAAGTCTACTTGAAAAATTATCCTAAAGGTCTGTCTCGTAATAAGTGATCGGTGGGGGAGTAAAATGAGGAAAAAGTGTTCGAACTGGTTGGCAGGACAAAATGATGAAGATGAGAAGGGAATAAAAGAGAAATAGCAAAGTCTATTTTCAGTCATTCTCTTCCATTCTCTCTTCATTGAATCTGAGTGTAGACAAGAAAAATTGTGAAAGATTTGACAGGTAATATATTAAAATGAATGGATGGAATATGATACGTGGAAGGGAAAATATGAATAATGTGGTAGGTAAAATCATTACAGCCCACAACCAATGAGAATTTAAGAAAGGTAGCATGTCATGTATATTCCACATTATTTGGTGCACACATGGAATGTTGAAAGATTATTTTTAAAAAAAATTAAAGAAAAAAATCAGATAAAAATAAAAATGAAATAAAGAAATCAAAATAATTGTTTTTTCACAATTTAAAAGGAAACTTAAAAGACATATTTAATTTTGTCAGGAAATTTTAAAAAATTGGGATAGTTATGCAAACATACAAAAGTAAAAAAAAAATTAGAAAAAATGTGGTAGACTGTGAGGGGAAGTAGTAAAATATGTGGATAAAAAATTAGTACAAATATAGAAATATGAGAAAGACTACATTTATAACCACAATGAGCATAAAAAAAAAATCTTAATTTCTATATCACTAATGCTTCACGTCACCCGCCGATTTCTTATTTTACATAATTTTTCATATTCATATTAACCAAGCAAACTAAGTACATGTTTTGTCCCCTCCCCTTCCCTTCCTTCCCGTCCCTTCTCCTCCACTCTCTTTCCTTTCCGTTCATTCATTGTATCAAATATAGAAAGAAAAAGGTTGACAATAGATGGAGAGACTAATTGAACCACCGATTGTATGTAGAACTAGCCTGGTGGTTTAAAAATTGAGGAGGAGGCTGCATCTGTGGACAATCTGAGGGAAGGAGTGCAGGTTACGTCTCGTTTCAAAACGCCCTGTTTAGCACAGTATGAAAAGAGTGAAAAGTTGGTTTTTTTATTCAAGAAATCGAAAAGATGGGAATTTGAGCTGCAGACATGATTTGCTAGGATGTAGTAGAATCTCATTTATATTCCTATTCTATTTGGTTAGCGCATTGACTGGCGAGTGTGTGTATGTTTCTCTATTGGAGAGTAGTGTAGTGCATGCTAGCAGCCTAGAGCATATAGATTCAATTTTCGTATTAAGACCACAGTGATACAATGTGCGGCAATTCAGTCAGGTGGAACTACACCCGACTGCACCAGTTTATTATACTCTCACCAACTGTTATTCTTGAACGCCCACCTGTCCATTATTGGGGCATACATTTTCTGTAAAAGATAGTTCTAGTGTTCGTTATTTTAACTCGAGTAGTTATGGATTGAGAGAAAGAGAGTAAAAAGATAAGATAATCAATAAATGAGGTAGATGAACATGAGGATATGTATATGGAGGGAGGTAGTGAAAGAAGAGGAAATAAACAAGGAGGGATGCATAGAAAAGAAAAAAAAAAGATGAATACGGTGTGAGGTAGAGTAAAAAGAGATAAATAAGAAGAAAAGTAGAAAAAAATTGAGGGAAGTAGGAGTCACATTGTAATTATCATGAACTTAACGATTGGGGCATATAGATATATCCCTTCAAATCAACATAGATTATTGAAAGAATCTTGATGTGAACTCATTGCCGTACAATATTAGTGAATTATCATAAACTTATTGCAATAAAATACTAACAAATTATCATTAAATTCAGCACATTACTAACTAATTATCGTGAATTCAGTTGAAGATGTTGATAAATAATTATACAATATTACAATACTAAAACTAGTAAGCATAGTTTTATTATACTAAAAAAACTAAAATTTAGTACAATACTATGCGAGTGTTGGGAGTTTTTATACTTCTCTCATATGTCTTGTCTATTTCTCTCCTTTTTTATTATTACTTCCTTGTTTCTTTTTCGTACGAAGTAAAGCAATGTATATTTATATCTCTCTATTGCCTACTTCTCTCTTTTTTCTTTTTTTTTCTTTTTTTTACTTCTCTCATCTCTCTTGTCTACTCATATCTTCTTTTTTATACTTCGTTTCTCTTTTCTACTTTTCTTTTCTTGCTTTTTCTTTTCTTTTTTCTTTACTCTTTCTTCCTCTTCTTTTTCTACTTTCTTCCTCTTTTTATTTTTTTACCATCTATATTTTATACCTTCCTCTTCTTCTTCTTTTCTATCTTTTATATGCACTCCTATCTATTCTATTGTATGGAATAAATCAGTTGTACATGATATAGCAAACGGGGAAGGTATCCAAAAAAAAAAAGGTATTAGAAACCGGGAAAGGGATTAATGAGTTCATAGCTTTTGGGAGAGATAAATGTCAGTAAGACGGGGATTATTGCTTGACTAGGCATGGACAACTAATCTAATACTTGCGCGATTATTTACCGTATCCTTTCAGTTGTTAGAAAACGTGATCACCTAAAACCAAACGTAACAAAAACAAAGACACGTGAAACGTAGCAGCATCAAGAAGTCGGGCCGTCGGCAAGTGGCAAGCTCCATCATGAGATATGAAATGGCGATTCAGAAAAAACAGTCAAAGTCAAAGGGTCATACTCGATTTTTATTATTGCTACAGAAGCTGACACACGGAGGGCACGCCACCAACCCTCGCTCACGGTGACGGCGGCCACCCCACCCAACCGAGCAGCACTCCCACAAACCAACCCGGCCAGCTTCCCCCCGTGAAGTCCGCCTGGGATCGATTCACACAGAAGAGTTATAAGGAGAAAATGGTAAAAAGCAATTCTCCGCATGGGGGTGTGGGATGGCGGCCAGTCGGCCACCGCACCAACGGTGCACACCGCACGGACCCCACGCGCGGGTTCGGTTGGAGGGTGATTTAGTCTTTCTAGTTCTTACCCTCGTCCTCGTGGTTAGTGGCCAGGTGGCAGGTGGGTTCGTTCGGTGTGGGGGTGGGGGCAATTGACAGGAAAGTTAGGTGCTCTTGCCATCTTCCTTTGTCGAAGAAGACGTTGCTCGGTTGCTCGGTTGATGTCGAAGAAGACGTTGCTCGGTTGCTCGGTCAAGTCAATAGCTTGCACTTTCAACACAAGCCGCACTTGCCGACTCCATTCAACACCAACTGCAGGACGGGCGCATGACTCTATCAGGACTATTCATTCTTATTAAAATATCGGTTCACTAATGCAGTCCTACTTCAGCATTAAGACGAGTGTCCCGTTACAGTAATCGGTCATACGAAAGTAACATGCACGACATGTTGATGCTATTACTCTTTCTTGATGCGGTGCTGAGCCTGCATTTCACACGGCACACTGAATTTGAGTTGGTTCTTGTCTTTTTTGCGCCAAGGTTCAATTTTGATCACGTCCAATTCGTGGTTCGATCCCGTTCAATTCGTATTTGGCTAAAACCAGTTTGAACTGATATGACTCATGCATCTAAATGTCAACAAATTCCAATGGAACCCTACATTCAGGAATGATTCAACCCTAGTAGTTCTATTTCGATTTGGGGTAAATCCACATCGAGCGGTCGCATAAGTTTGTAATTTTCTCACAATAACACCACCATGAATATCAACCGACTTCCTCTCACTCTATTTTGTCTTCAGAACAAGGCGAGGACGAGGGCTACCTCTCGTCATCGTCGTTGGGTTTGGGCTATGATGCTCCTCCACGGTTGCCACACATGTGGTTGTGGTGGTCGCCATATTGCATTGTGTATCGATTCACCTTTTTTTTGTGTAACTTTTAGGAAAATCGCCTCACGAGCTAAATAATAGTCACAATCGACACTAACTTAGCATGTGGCCTTGGTTTTCCGAGCCTAGATATATAATGGACCCAACCTTGGCCTTGGCTTTCCTTCAAGTCATATCGAGCCCGGATATATAATGGACCCAACCCCTCTTCTACTCCACCTCTGTGTCGATGTTGTATTCCTTGTTTTGTCCAATGGTTTTAGGAACTAATGTCCATAGTTCTTAGCATATATCATTTTGACTTATTTACTTCTTTCATGCATCACCTATTTCATTTGATATGCATGTACATTTTCATTTATGGTTACCGATTGTTTGGTTGTTTAACATATGTTCCTTCTCTTCTTGCTTGTTGCAATCCGTTCATGCTATGACCGACTTGCATCTCAATCACGTGCTAAGACATGATTGCCAATGTTTTTATTTTCATCTTCCATATTGTTGTGCATGATTATCATATTTTCATTGTTTCCAAACTCGGCCTTCAACTTTGCAATGCATTACCATATGATATTAAGTTGGTTTCGAGTAGTGTTAGCAATTTATATAATTTATGTGTTACCTTTATGTACTATTTTAGATTCTAGTAATGTTGTCATTCATATATCATATAGCTTCTTGGAAAGATTGTGGATCACAAAACAAAATGATTTTTGTTTTTGTCGATGATAATTTTCCCTCGTTTGTTGATCCTACACTCATTATTTGCAATGATATTACAATTGGTCATATCGAACTCAATGTGTTTTGTTCACCACCAAACACATCAGTTTCATACTTACCGAGATCAGTTTCTCTTTGCATTCTTAGGCTAGAGCTTTGGTATGACAATCCATAATTTTGTCCCTTGTGCATCAGGATTGTAGGAAGAGCTCCAGGTTTTGGGGAAGGGGTGATAGATGAGGAAGGGTGCATACCCATGCATTGCATGTTTGTTAGGTTTTCAAATTAAGTAGTGTTGTTGTTGAGGTTATAGCAAGGGTGGTAAAGGCAGCTCTCCCCAATCAAAGAAACTTGTGTTTAAAATCAAAGTCTTACATCTCAAAAATGAATTTGTCCCATTATGCATGCCATCCCAGTGTGTAATTCAAATGCCTCCTTATGTGTACTGATAACAGGGGCTTGGGGTGTATATTGACATGATCGGTTCATTGAAGTGGCTCCTCCTTCGAGTTAGC
This sequence comes from Alisma plantago-aquatica, assembly GCA_963693085.1. Taxonomy (NCBI): domain Eukaryota; kingdom Viridiplantae; phylum Streptophyta; class Magnoliopsida; order Alismatales; family Alismataceae; genus Alisma; species Alisma plantago-aquatica. Next base: position 627,291,111 of record OY856409.1, read on the forward strand.
TTCCATGTCTACATATTATAATATCAATTGTAACTTGTCATAGGACATTTTTTTACCCATTTGCATGTGTAAAATTAAATTGAATATTCATTTTACACCATGTAGTCCTTTGCCATTTCTTAAAATGTGGGGCACCCCATTAGATATTGCAACTTATGACCCCTTGATCAGTTTACTTATGGGTCTCTTGGCTTAATTATATGCAATCATGCACCAACTATCCTAATCTAGTTTGAGCCATGTTGGATCCATTTAATATGCTACCTTTTTTTGGTTAACAATTAAGCATCGGTGCCGTCATAGTTTTTCCTTGTGTCATATATTCAAATGCATGTCCTAATTTTTATTTTTTAGGTAATAATTGCATCTTTTGAAACCTAATATGCATTTAGTTGTTGGTATTTCTAATTTTTTGGCGTGAACGACCAACATATTTCTACTACACCATATTTTAATGCTCATGCAATGTTATATATTCAAATACACATTTTGTTTTTTAAGCTGAACATAAATTTACTTGGGTCCAATTATTATCCTTCTATTTTTTCATTCATAAGTTGTCATGAGTTTCCAACATATGTTCCATGTCTCATATTTTTCTATCCATGCTTACGTATTTATCAAGTTTTCAAATATGAGCATGGTATTTATTAAAACTTTATGTGCATTCAGCTAGGGCCCTTTTAGTATCCTCCAATTTTTTATTATTAACAAATCGGCATCAACTGCCAACATTTGTTCCACGTGTCATATTTTTATATCTATGCACTAATATTTATTAGGTTTCCAAATATAAGAACAATATGTTTTGGCACTGATATGTACATCTATATGTGAGTGCACCACCCTCATACGAACGGATCGTATCACTCAATTTCACTATCATTTTTCTATTTGTGGAATGTACACCCACGGCATTGTTTGACCCATGGCCCATGTTTATTTTGGAATGCAATCATCGTATAAAACATTTCTTTAAGTTACATCTCTCTTCATCTAGAGAGCAATTTAATTTAAATTTGAACTCTACGTAATTGTTTCTTCTATCCTTTTTGTTCATAATTTTTTTTAGACTTGTAAACTTGTTAATTAAATTATAGTTGCTTGTTATTGCTTGCAGAGTAATATAAAATCCAACAGTATTACCTACAAGTGTGTGCATAGTACGCCACATAATACATCTAGTGGTTGAAGTGTTGTTAAATATATTGTTATACAAACGGATTGTGTATTACTTACAGAATTCGTAACCAAAAATTAAACAATCTTTTAGTGGTACAAAGTAACCCATGTAAGTTTATGCGGTCACACATTTATACCCGGCCTGAGTCACCGACACTAGTTTATAGATGATTTTGGGAAATTCCTCTCCGGTAATGATGCCACGTAGCAACCAACCTAAGACAGTTCGCCTAGGGCCGGGAGTGCTGCGCTTCACAAGCAGCAGGCTTAACCAGCTGAACCAGCTGACAAGTACGACACTAGTTTATAGATAGAAGACCGATTTAACCATTCACCCTTGTTCCAGTCAGACTATGTCAATTACCAACTCAGCCAGGTTGAAATTATGTCAACCTCATTCCCTTACAAGTGTGCCAAACATCTCATCCGCCCATTCTCCAAACATGCATACATACACCATGCAGTTGATTGGAGAGTTCACGCTTCAAATTAAAGGGGACATGAAAGGGGGCTGGCTGGAAGCCGGGACAGAAGATGAGAACCGCCCAACCCACCAAGAGCTGTTCGCATATAGATTGCACTACTGTCATTATGCATATGTACGATAGTATGTATTACCAAATATTGCTATAAGATTATGTAATGGTTACATACTCTAATAATTGCAGGTGGAGATATACCAATAACGCGCCTAATATACCTACCATACAAATATAATTGGACCTTTGTCAACATAGATACCCATTTATACGAGGGCAAAATTCAATTTGCTAAAGTTTAGGGATTTATTAACACATGCTAAAAGTTAAGAAAAAATTGTAACATAGCCACAATCAAGGTTGAAAAAGGCGTGAGGCGTAACCAAGCATTTTTGTCTTGGCGCGGTGAGGCGTAAGCCTCGAGGCGGTCGAGGCGTAAGCCTCAAAATGTACCGAGGCGTTCATATATATATATATATATATATATATATATATATATATATATATATATATATATATATATAAGAAAATATATATACAATGTAAGTTAATACAATTGGACAACTACATAACAAAATCACATTACACAACCTGTTTATAATCTAATTTAAACAGCTGGAAAATAAAAGCAGTACAAGTTGTACCCAAACAGTAGTATTTTAACCATAATTTGTTTGTTTTTTCGTTTGAGTCAAAGGGGCTAATGGAAAACCCATTGGGCCAGGCCCATATGTAGTTAAAATGAACCAGGAAACCTGTATTTTGGGTTGCAGCTTGAGGCTAGCGCCTCACTTGCGCCTCTTTGCGTCTTGCAAAAAATGAGGCGTCCGCCTCTTGGATCACAGGTGAGGCTTAAGCCTCAAGGCGCCCTGGGGTGCGCCTCGCCTCGAGGCGTACGCCTCTAGCGCCTCAGGGCGCGCCTATTTTTTCCATGGCCACAGTAAACTCACTCGATGTGCAGCTGCAGCAAATGGAGCACGAACTACAAGATTGATTCATTCTTAAAGCTGGTATCGTGATTACAATATTGTCCCAAAATAGGTTCAGTACATAAATGTGACAGAAACAAACAAGATTCAATCTGATTCATTATTATTAAAAGAAGCACACTTCCTATTGAAGGACCTTGTATATAGACGTTACAAAACATGTGGCCAAGATTACAGCAGTTTCTGAACAGACCAGCCACTAATTTCTTTCTGAGTAGGCCAAAATATTTTTGGGAAAAAAACCAAAATGGTACATTTTGACAAAAATATTTCCGAATATAGCACCTCCATGAAAATATTTCCCAGAATAGCCCACTTTGGAGATAAAACACCACAAGAATTGGCGTTTTCTAAGTGCAATAGGATAAAAACGCCATAACTTTTGGAGCTTTTAATAAAAATTTGAAAAAATAAATAAAAAATGTGAAAAAGCCAAATGGATTGGCGCTTTCATAAGGGTGAAACTCATTTGGCGTTTCACATTGTTTTTTTTTTCTATTGAAAGCTCCAAATGTTTTGGCGTTTTTACCTGATGTACTTGAAAAGTGTCATTCTTTTTGGCGTTTTATCACCAAAGTGGGCTATTCTGGGAAATATTTTCATGAATGTGCTATAACCGAAAATATTTCTGTCAAAGTGTACCATTTTGGTTTTTTTTCCAACATTTTTGATGTGCCTTCCCACCATCACTGCAGCATTTTAACAATGCCCTTCATCAAATCCTAGATGTCCAGAGCCTTCAATTATAAGAATAGCCTTTTCACTTACTGCAAGAATCAACAGTTGACAGGGAAGTCTGTCACAGCCTAAGGTCATTTTCTGCATTTCAGATGTCCAATGTATGTAAACGTAAAATTCAATAGCTGACGGAACCAGAATAACCAAAGCACCGCAGACTTAAACCTTCATTTAACAAAACATGTGAATACCAAATATCATAGAGTTCTTGCGTGATGAACACTCCAAAACAAATTGACATAATCTAGTTTTCAAATAGTAATGCCTATAGTATAAAAATATCTCGATAAAGCATGAAGAAAAATTAGATATGGACGAAAACAAATAGAAACGATTTTTCAAATGCTATTACAAAATAACAAAAAATTTGTGCTGAAAATCATGTAATACATTAGGTTATTAAATTCGGTCTACAGAATCAACCATTTCGTTACCTGGAGTATTGAGAGCACAGAATCCAGCATATCAATCAAGTGATACCTCAGGTTCTAGACAAAAGAAAATGACAATCTTACCAATTTATATCTGACAATAAAAGATCTAGGATATACTTAACCAAATATACCAAGATTATCGATATCTAAGTCTTCGGAGAAGGAGCCAATGTTTCCAGAAAAACCATCATCTATAACATGTAAACAAAATGTAATGTGTACAGAATTAAAAAAAAAATTGTAAGAGCTAACTGATTTTAGTCCTACTCTCATGAGTCGAGAACCAATTTTTAAGACACATTACCGCCTCCAGAGTCTCCGACTGCAGCTGGCTACGGTTGTGGTCAATAAGTCTACCTCCGATTTCAGATCCTGATGCCATAGAAGATGAGGGGATAGCCAAAATGTCTTTGGCTATTTCACTCAATGTCGGATACTGCAGCTGATGTATTTTCCACCAAGATAGAATGTCAAAATCATCTTTCCAAGGCAATACATCCTGCTTCAAATAAATGTCTAGCTCAGTCTCAGTGGACTTTCTTGCCATTTTCTTCTGTCTGATGTATTCATAAAACCTACGAAGTGGATCTTCCTCATCTGGAGACTGAGAAGAAACTGAGTATAAGAGGCATCATCATGAGCTTTTCTTCTTTCTTGGTATTCCTCTAACAACCTAATACAAGCCTTGTAAACTTTATTGCTTTCAGAATCAGCAGTTTCTCCATAAATTGCCTTATAATAGAATTTTATTAGTTCCATTTTAAATCTAGGGCTGAAGACAGCAAAAACTCCCATCCAAACATGAAACTCATCCCAATATTTTGTAAACTTCTCCAACATTCCGTTGGTCATTCTTTCAATAACATCATTACTTGAATTACACCATCTTTTCAACGTCAATTTGATACAACAAATCTTTGCAAAACAAAGATTTGATGTGGGAGATTTGTTCCCTGATAACTCCTCAACTTCTGAATACAAGGAATAAAGCTTGCCACATACTACAGAAACAAAATACCACTCCTCTCCAGTGGGCAGTGATTCATATTGTGTCTCTGTCTCGCCCAATTTACAAAAGACACTCCTGTACAACAAAACAGTCCGGAGCATGAGGAGAGTAGAATTCCACTGTGTTGGACAATCAAGATTCAATACTTCTTTGACAGAAACTTTTAATTGCTTTGCAGTCTCTAGGAATTTCTCTGTTCTCACTGCAGTGGCTGTCCAGAAAGCCACACTCTCACGAACTTTTTCAATCCCACGTTCAATGACAGAAAATCCTTCCTTTCCAATCGAATTTAAGATATGTGTGCGGCAAGGCATATGCAATATCTGACCAAACAATGATAATGAGCCGCAAGGCAACATTTTCTTCAAATCCTCGATCATGGTGTCATCAATAGAGCAATAATCCAGGCTAATTGTAGATAGCTTGCTATGTACTTTCCAATCCATTATGCTATCTAACAAAACACCACTTAATACTTCCTTATTGTATGGGCATGGCACTTAGGCAAACCGTAAAATCAGACTATTAAACACCCATGTATCATCAATGTAATGGGCAGCAATAATTTTGTACCATCTCTTCTGATTATAAGATGTCCACATATCAGCAGTTATTGCAATCCTTGATTCATTTCTCTCAAATGATTGCACAATCTTACATTTCTCAGAAAAATAGGCTGATAATATATCACTTTTCACTACATTTCTGGAAGGGCATTTGAAAAGTGGCTGAAGAGCAGCAGAATATCTCTTAAAGCCAATGTGGTCCACCATAGAGAGAAGATACCCATGCATCACAATCATTCGAATTAATTCTCTCCTTGTAGCATCTTGATCGAAAGGAGAGCACGCAACTCCTTTCCAGTCAAATGCGTTGAAACGACTTGTTAACTCCTGCTTCACCAATTCTTTTCGAGCAGCACATGACCTAAAGTAGTGATTACGTAGGTGACTGATCCCATTTCTACTGTTGCATGAGAGATGTCCATGACAATGTTTGCATTCGGCCTTTACAACTCCACCTACAACTTTCTTTGTAAATTCAATCCATATATCACTCCTTGAGTTCCCTTGCCAATTAGAAGATCCCGTACAAGGACTATTTATATTGCTTTCTTCAACACCAAGACTAACAGCAACAACAATTTGGCCCTCATCAACAAGATGACTAGCCATGTGTTTAGAATAGTTTTTGCCTAAACCTGATGAAAAAAAATGGACTCGTGAACCAATAGGAAAATTAATAGGAGTGCTGATAGATAAAGTATACTTAGTTACATCTTAGTCGTAGCTAATGTATACCAGTGAGGAGAACATGAATTCATATGTATTTCCCAAGTTCAAACAGAATGGTAAGTTTTGAAATCCAAGAGCAGCATAAAACCAGTGAAATAATTGGTACAGAGTAATCTTCGGTAGACCAACAACTATCTTGAAAAAAGGCATCGAGTTGCTTGACATACAATAGAGAATTAGATACAAACAGTAGGGATATCAAGATCTGGATTAAATACGCAGCAGAGATAATTTACAAGATAGAAAAAAAAAAAACAAGAGCCTCTCTAGCTGTGTGTGTATCATAAGAACCTGGGAAAAATTACCATTAGAAACAGTAGGCATACAATCCATTACGAATGGACATCTATTATCACTGGAAATTACCAATATGCTATTAACAACAACAATGTGCAGTTGTGCACCATTTAAAACTAATTACTGAAAAGAAGTACTTGATATGTATACTAATTCTAAGTACTGATATACATAGGAGCAATTGAGCACTCATTACCTACAGCCGAAAACTTAATTTGTGATCAATTATGCAGTTTTAAACTGAAGGTACAATTAGATTATATAAGGAAATCTGACTTTAGGCACAGAAATTTGCAAGGCTGCTGTACTTTAAAGCGCTAGTAGCTCGAATTTTGTTTCTTTGAAAAACTATTGAAAAATCAAAGCCTGCAGAATTGCAATCCGGATATTAAGTTACCTAAAAAAACAAAACTGTGTGGTAGAATTAGATATGAACCAATGCTATACTCGAGTTGAACCAGTTGGAATCCTCGTGGAAAGACCCTGTTTTCTGTGTAGGGATGTTTAAAAGATACGAAATCAGTTGGAAAAATCAACATAAACCTAATTGGCTTACCCTAAGCTGAACACTTGGTGGATATTTATATAAAATCAAATCCGATCAAGTTCATTGTAAGTTATGTCTATATATACATATACATATACATATACATTATACATTATACGTATGCATACACATACACATACACATACACATACCACATACACATATATATACAAATACATAAACCTGTATACCAATCCACAAAGACAATATTCGGAAGCTACAGTCGTATTATTGGCTAAAAGAATACGCTGTGTTTTCCTTTATTAGTAATATCTGTATATGGGCCGCAATGGTTTTTGTTGTAATAAGCCCATCTAGGCGATGTCTTGCGGGCCACGCCTTCGCTTTGTATATATGGACTTTGTCCTGCCACTTTTGTCTTTTGAACTGAATACGACGATCATTCAGTCAAGCAAGGCTCTCTCCCATCTTCCTGGTCTCGCCCCTCTTTTCTCCGCTCACCTCTTCCTTGTCGATCCTAGGGTTTGACATGGTATCAGAGCACAGATCCTGAAGGTCTGGCTTCCACATCTCTCTTGCTTCCGCATCTCTCCTGAACGTGTCTCTGTTCCTGCTTCTATCCTCCGGGTCTCCTGCTGTTCAAGATGTCGGACGCAGATATGCTGATGAATCCCGAGATGACGAAGGACAAGGCATCAACGCCGATTACTGGGAAGAAGTATCCCTATCCACAAGGAGTCAACGTCGCCAATTTTGTCTCTCTCCGTCTCAACAGCACAAACTACCTCTACTGGGAGGTACAGATCCGAGCCCTAGTTGAGAGCAATGGCCTTGAAGCCTTCATCGAAGGGACTGAACCAGCTCCAGAGAGGATCCTAATCGATGAAGAAGGTAATATTCTACCAAACCCGGACTTCAATGCTTGGGTTCGTACTGATCGGCTTGTGAAAGGTTGGATTATGGGAACCTTAACTGAAGATGTTCTCGGTGTTGTTATCGGTCTATCCACCTCAAATCAGATCTGGAAAGCTCTCTCTAAGAATTTATGTGAGTCTACACAATCTCGTGGTTTTAAATTGATGACAAGGCTGAGAAGGATTCAGAAAGGAAACAAATCTGTTGCTGAGTTTCTTCGTGATTTCAAATCTATCTGTGATCAATTGCAAGCCATTCGCAAACCTGTCACTGATGATGATAAGGTGTACTTTCTGTTAAGCGGCCTTGGATCTGACTACGAGACTTTTGCTGTAACCATGATGCGTCCTCCTGTCCCCTCTTTTGATGAAGTTTCTTCTCTGCTGAAGGATCATGAAATGCGGAGAACATCTACTGAAACCCCTCCACAACCTCCTGCTATTGCTTTTGTTGGACAGCGATCTACTGGACGCGGTTACTATCGTGGAGGAACACCTAGTCCTAAAAACAACTACAGAGGGATGACACCACAGTCTGATCAGCTCCAGGGGGTTCTCGGCAGTACTCCTCCTGGCTACACTTCTATTTCTAGCTACACCTCTCAAGGAAGAGGTTTTAACCCGAGTATTAAGCATGGGGATCAAGCAAGACAACTGACTATATGTCAGATCTGCGGCAAGAAGGGACATGATGCTCTGCGCTGTTGGCACAGGTTTAATAACAGCTATCAGTACACTGAGATTCCAAAGGCCCTGAATGAAGAAATCAAAGCCCTTGCTGCTCTGCGAATGACCAATTCTGATGCAAAAACACCTGAAGAATGGTTGGTTGACACTGGAGCTACTGATCACGTTGCTCAAAGTTCAGGTATTCTGAGTAAATTTGTTTCTTATAAAGGGAATGACTTCATTATGGTTGGTAATGGTCAATTTCTGTCTATCACTCATATTGGTGATTCCTTCATAATACAAAATACGCCTATACCTCTCAAGCAAATTCTGGTTGTTCCTGAGATGAAGAAAAATCTCCTATCTGTCTCAAGACTCACGAGTCAGTATCCATGCTATTTTATCTTTCTTAATGATGTGTTTTACATTAAGCATCTGCAGACACACTCAACTCTGGCCAAGGGGTGACTTAGAGATGGACTGTACGTGCTGGATGCAGCTAGCAGATCAGTTTTTCTTAGTAGCAGAAGCAGGAGCATCTCACCTGATGTCTGGCATAGAAGATTAGCTCATACAAATAAACAAGTGCTTCATATTTTACAGAATAAGGGACTTATTTGTTTGTCCAACAACAATTTAAATTTCTGTAATAGCTGTGCTATGAGTAAAAGTCATAGACTGCCATTCAATAATTCTCATTTGAGAAGTAGTTTACCTTTTGACTTGATTTACATTGATCTGTGGGGTAAATCTCCTATTATGTCTGTGCATGGTTATAGCTATTATGCTTTGCTTGTGGATGACAACAGTGGATACATGTGGTTTTATCCGCTCAAACAAAAGTCCGATTTTACTACATGTTTTATTCATTTCTGTAAAATGATTCAGACTCGATTTCATACCAAGCCGAAAGTCATTCAAACTGACTGTGGAGGAGAGTTTATTAACAAAACCTTGAGTGCCTTTCTCCAAGATCAAGGGATTTCTCATCAACTCAGCTGTCCCTATACTCATGAACAGAATGGAAGAGTTGAGAGAAAACACAGACATATTGTGGAACTGGGTCTGGCTATGATGACAGATGCTAATGTTCCAAAACATTTCTGGGTAGAAGCTTTCTCATCAGCTTGTTTCATTATTAATAGATTGCCTACAAAGCTTCAATCTATCTGTCCTCTTACATCTCTATTTCAAAAAGAACCTGATTATAACTCTCTAAGGATTTTTGGATGCTTATGTTTTCCTTGTTTACGTGATATAACTAAGCATAAATTAGAGCCTCGATCTCTACCTTGTGTTTTTCTTGGCTACAGTGACACCTTCAAAGGTTACAGGTGTCTCAATGTTGAATCAAATAAAGTGTTTTTGTCCAGACATGTTATCTTTAATGAACAAGTTTACCCTTTTTGCTCTCCAATTCATTCTGATACTGCTCTAGGTGAATTGAGCAGCTACTGTGATTTCTTAAATACTACTGATGAATCTGAACATACTGTTGTTCCAACTTCTTCTACTACTGATACCATCACTAGCTCCCTGTCCTCACAAGTTGAACAAGCCCGTCTATTTTCCTTTGTTGATCAACATGACTCTATCAGTGACACTATCACTCTGTCACAACAGCATTCCCATGAACCGGGTCCTCAATCAAATCCGGATCGTTTATTGGTGAACCAACAAGCTACTATTTCTATGCAAAGCAACTCTACTCTCTCTGCTGAAAATCCTTCTAGTGAAATCTCTATTGCAAATTCTTCCTTTGTTAACTCTGCTCCTAACGTTCATCCCATGATTACAAGGGCTAAAGCAGGCATTTACAAACCAAATCCCAGGTATGCCTTGTTTACAAGTTCCAACATTCTTCTACCAAAAACTGTTAAGAGTGCTCTAAAGCATGATGGTTGGAAACTTGCCATGGAACAAGAGCTGCAAGCTTTGGCTCAGAACAACACCTGGTCTCTAGTTCCTCGCCCCAATGATCAGAATATTGTGAGTTCCAAATGGATATTCAAGACCAAGCTAAAAGCAGATGGTAGTCTTGATAGGCTTAAAGCTAGATTGGTAGCTCGTGGATTCACTCAAGAAGAAGGCGTTGATTTTACAGAAACCTTCTCTCCAGTTGTTAAAACTCCCACTATTAAAGTCGTTCTTACTATTGCTGTTACTTTGGGATGGCAATTACGACAAATCGACATCTGCAATGCTTTCTTAAATGGTGATCTCACAGAGACGGTTTATATGGAACAACCGCCAGGATTTCTGAATTCAGCTTATCCAGCTCACGTTTGCAAATTGCACAAAGCCTTGTATGGTTTAAAACAAGCACCACGTGCTTGGTTTAATAAACTCAGTGAATTTCTATTATCTTCGGGGTTTGTTTCCAGCACTGCTGATCCATCTCTATTTATCTATCATCATGCGTCCGTCACCATGTATCTTCTACTGTATGTAGATGATATTGTTCTCACTGGTAATAACTTGCGATATCCGGATGCTTTTATTCTTAAACTCAGTAGTACATTCAATCTACGCGATCTGGGTGCTGCGCACTATTTCCTTGGCATTCAATTACAGCAGTTATCCAGTGGGTTTCTCATGCATCAAAGAAAATATATCATGGATGTTCTTTCTCAAGCTGATATGCTGGACTGCAGACCCATTGCTTCTCCTATACCATAAAATTTCCATCAGTTCTCGTCCGAGGAACTTTTCCCAGATCCAAGCTTATATCGGAAGCTAGTAGGATGCCTTCAATATCTAACGATAACCAGGCCAGATATTACATTTGCGGTTAACACAGCTTGTCAATTCATGGCTGCTCCAAAATGCATTCATTTCACTCTTGTCAAGAGAATTCTTCGGTATCTAAAAGGCACCATTGACCGCGGATTAGTAATTACTCCAGCATCCTCTCTTCACATTACGGCCTACTGTGATTCCGATTGGGCTGGATGTCCGCTCACTCGACGATCCACCACTGGGTTTGCTATTTTTCTTGGGCAAACGTGCATATCTTGGAGCTCAAAGAAGCAACCCACTGTGGCTCGGTCCAGTACAGAAGCCGAGTATCGGGCTCTAGCCACAACGGCTGCTGAGGCTACTTGGATCAGTCATCTTCTTCGAGATCTGCATATACCCCAATCGCAGCCAGCTACTATCTTCTGTGATAACAAAAGTGCCATTCAATTAACAGTGAATCCCGTCTTTCATGCTCGAACAAAACACATTGAAATAGACTATCATTTTGTTCGAGAAAAAGTTGCTCTCAAACATTTGGTGATCTGCTACATTCCGACAACTGAACAGGTCGCTGATATTCTTACCAAAGCTCTCCCCAAACATGTTCACAGCTTTCTCTGCAACAAACTCGGTCTCGGTCAAGCCTCGTCCAGTTTGAAAGGGGGTATTGGCTAAAAGAATACGCTGTGTTTTCCTTTATTAGTAATATCTGTATATGGGCCGCAATGGTTTTTGTTGTAATAAGCCCATCTAGGCGATGTCTTGCGGGCCACGCCTTCGCTTTGTATATATGGACTTTGTCCTGCCACTTTTGTCTTTTGAACTGAATACAACGATCATTCAGTCAAGCAAGGCTCTCTCCCATCTTCCTGGTCTCGCCCCTCTTTTCTCCGCTCACCTCTTCCTTGTCGATCCTAGGGTTTGACACGTATAATGCTAACATAGAGATATTATCACATGGAATGCAATTTGTGGCTTTAGTAACTGCCGGTACGGAGTTCAACAATTGCTTGAGTAACTACCACTGAGACGTAATCCAATACAGAAACAACAGTTCCCGCCCTCCAGCTCAGCCGGGTACATGTTATGTTATTTAGGCGTGTGATCCGTTTCCTTTTACGATCAAATTGGCCAGGGACCAGGATACATAAATCACACAACTACGAAATATGTCGTCTCTGTTACTTGATGGCTCAATTATTGTCAGATTCATTCAATCACTACATTCCTCTGACTCGTCATAGATAACTATCGTATCTAATTGACAGAGAATAAGCACAAAATAAGCACCATCACCACTAAGAAAATAATGAACACTAAGAAATCAATAAGTCAGAGCACACAATAGCAACAGCAATAAAGTGATGTGAGTATAAATAGTGGAGGGTATGGGGTTCATAGATGGAGAATGAAAATCAAAGATGCGTTAGTGGCTTGTAAAAGAAAAAAATACAAGGCAATGCAAAAAAGATAACATAGACAACTATAACAAATCGGTTCACAGAGCAAACAAAGATGTTCCAGAAAAGAAGAAGTCCACAAATACAGCAGACAAATAAATCGTTTAAAAGCCGGATGGGGGCTCACAGTAATAAATGGAATGCGCAAGTGCAAGCAGTTGGACCTGTAAGGCAGGTGATCCTTGTTAATCACTTGTATTGTCACTTCTCAGATAGATGCGTAGCGAATACCTTCAGTGCACAGAGTTCTCGCTGAAGTTGTACACAGCAAGTTAAGGGGGAGACAAGGATGGCCTTCACGGGAAGAATCCCGATTTCTCGCAGCACGGCAGTGGCTCTGGCAGCCACCCCGATGATCTGAAAGACTGAGACGCAGCTAAACAGAGAAGAAAGGAATGGGCGAACGAATTGTAAACGAAGGGCTAGATGGAAAGAGAAAGAAAAAGGAGAGGGGTGGGGACGAAGAAAGTGGGCATACAACACTTATTGCATTTTTACATTGCGAACTCACACAACTGCACCCTACTACACCCAACCAAACTAGCCCTTAGATCCCTGCTTCGTTGGTCCGCCCGATGGTTACTTTGCTGTAGTTGGAGAAGAGAGGATGAATAGCAACATACATCCGAACTACACTCAAGAAGAATATATTAGGAAGTCCGCGCAGCAGCAGACAGCGGCGAGATGGTGGAGATAGTCGCACGGCTAGGGTATCATGGTTCCCTGCGGGGCGGGAGAGGGGTTTAGGAGAGCTGCGGTGCGGTTAGAGCGACGAATGCCTTGGTGACCGTAGTTTGAACATCAAACCTGGCAGGCCGTTAGCAGTAGTGGTGGCGGGGACCTGGCTGAGGTTTTTGATCGATGAGGTGTCCATGATCCGATGAGGGTGTATGAAGGTTGTGGAGAGCACAAGCCTAAGCCCCTCTTTGGGAATCTAATGGGATTTGGTAGTCTGGACTGGATTAGGCGGGTCACTGATTCTATTTGGCAACCCAATCAGATTCTGTTTGGCAATCCGATCTCTGGTCTGATTTGAGTCTGATTGTAGTCTGATTCTGTTTCGCTACTAGGCTGGATTCACTCTACTTTTGTTTGGCAACGTAGTCAGTATCTGCTGATTCTGTCCTAATGTTGTAGAACTGTTTTAACAAGAATAAGGAATGTGTAGTTGTGCTGTCGCTTAAGCAGAAGTTGGTCGAAGTGTATTATATACTAAATAACAAATAAATAATATATAAATTGTATAATTTATGCATTTAAATTAAATAGATTTAAATTAAATAGTAGCAAATGTGTGTAGCATGTCTGTAGCAGAACTTAATACCATATAAAAAAATAGTTAATATTTTATTGGTTCCCGGGCAAATACAAACTGAAAGGAGATGTCTGCCCTGGACCTAGACAAAGACACAGCTACACAATCTAAGACGGTGAGCAAGCAGCCAACTTCATGCCTCGTCGTACTCGTCCCATGACACATGATAGGCTTCGTTCAACAACTGATTTGTTTCCTATTTGATGGCGTCTTTTGGCCAATCGAACAGCAACGGCAGATGGTGAATAGGATGAGTAACACCCTTGGCTTGTTCGTGTCTCCCATTTGGGCCCTCATCGCGTGTAGGCTCGCAACATTTTTTCTTACAAACAAGATTTTCTTCTACATATTTTTAATCTTCGACAGAGACATCAATAATTTTTCAAACTTTGTCCTTGCCTTTGACCGTGACCGCGATGACGACATCTATAGTTAATAAATAAATATAAGTATTAGCAAATATCAATAATAGTAAGATAACTGTGACAATATTGAATACAAATAAATGCTCCAAACAAACTTAGCTATAAACAAGTAAGAATGTGATGTATGCCTTCAATACATAACAATAAAGCTCCAAACAAACTTAGCTACATACAAATAAATGTTGCGAAGTAAACACAAACAACTACAATGTCGTGGAAATATATTACAAGTTCATGTGTTACTTTCGCCGTCTAACGTGGTTGTTTGATTCACTCATCGGTGTTAATAAGGTATTTAGCAACCCCAGGTGGGTAAATGCGACGAGTCGTCATGAAGTTGCGTTGCACGGCTAATGGCGGGGGAGGCAATAAATCTCCCAAAATAAAAAGATTGCCTCTTATGAACTATCTCCTTATGTGTTGCCATCTCATCTGCAACTCAGTCAAAGATATGTAAGGTCCCCCAATTATGTTTCGGAAGTCATGCCACGCCTCCATCCAAGCCTGTGTAGTATATACTCCATTAACACATCTCCCCAACTCATATTGGTTTCTCATCATACCTCTGAGAACCATATCAAGCTTCGTACACCACATAAAAGAAGGCATCCTTGGAGGCCCAGCCATATTACAGATTATGTAAGTAATATATTTTAGACGTAAGGGTGTATCACACAATTAAGGGAATATAAAATGCATATTCAGCGCTAACTAACATTCAGAAAAAATCACGTTGAAAAAATATACACCCTCCATAAAACATACACCAACATTATGATAAATAACAAAAGCATGTTAATATCGGATGAATTCAGAAAGATTTAATGTTAAAAACATCAAATGGTGGACAATGTAAATCGAAACACCAAACTAAATGTAGCTCTCTGCCATTAAACGTTATGGCATCACCGTGGGTGAAGGAATGTCCAAAACAAGACTACAATCTTCCTCCAGACTGGCAACGTAGCGTTCAAGAACCTCATGCTCATACTTTTTTTGGGTGTATATATCATCGTAGTTGTGATGCATTTTAACAAAATCCTTCATGTTCATTGTCTGGCCCCACAGTGACTTGCACTCGACAGTTAGTAACATAATCTCAGCTTTCAAAGAATTAATTGTTGGAGGGAGATCGACTGCCCAACAGAAGTATCTGCACCCATCTTTTCCCTACAATGTATTATCAAGTTTAATGAATGACAAAGAATGTGCAGCATACACAACGGCAACCTATTATGTATGTATTTACTAGTGCACCTCACGAGAAGGACATATGTAATACATTTCGCCCGGCCTTTCACTCAGAATGCCAAAATCATACAACCATGCATCCTCTATGTTAAGCCGCAAGGCTGCATCTAACCCACAATCACACCTCGGAACTTTAGATGGATTCATTGACATCTAAAACATGATTGAGGATTAGTAAAAATATTGTCGGAATCTGAACATAGATTTCAAATACAAATTTCCGAACATAAAATAGGCCTAATTATGTGTTCTACGTCTATGATGTATTGTATCCGTCCTCGTTTGAAGAGTCGTTATTGCTCGTGATGTGAAGTCGTTGGCGAAGATATTGACACCTCTCCCGTAGAGTGGAAATATCTTGTTCGAGCCTATCAGTGTCTGCTCTTGTCAAACAGACAAAGTCACATTGTTCAGATCATAGCTTGTGTTCGTTGCGTGTATATGCAAGTTGTGTTAGCATAGCATCCCTAACTGCAGTAAGTGTGGCAACTGTGGGTGGTACACGCTGCGCGGGCAATCTCATATGACATCTGTTCGAAATAAGACCCCTACCACATATAAAATACGGTCTGTGGGGGTTGTTATTTTCAAAACGTCCATTTGCGGCGTCTGGGGCATCCATATACGCACGTACAGTGCATTGAAGGTCGTATGTACAGCAAGGCATTCCATTCTCCATTTCAAGACAACCTACCGAATCATTATGTCATGTATATTATTAGGATCCAGTAAAAAGTTCGTAAAATAAACAACTAAAGGCTACAAAGTAATGTGCTGGATGATTTATAAAATAATGTTAAAGACTATTACACATACAATTGTACGTCAACGGGCATCCCATAACAAATTAGAAATGGATTCACGTAAACAATCGCCCTCCCTTGAATCGGCCTGAGTTGTTTGTTGGAGGGAACTCAGGTCAACCCCATCAAGGGGAACGGCAGATGTTGAAATGTCATCTGGGAGTTTGTCCATTATATTGTCGCCATCATGTTGGCAGCGTATGAAATTATGGAGGATACAACAAGCCATTACGAGGCGACACTGCGAATGTATGGGATATGTCGCCCCCTTTTTAAGGTAGGCAAATCGTCGCTTCAGCACCCCAAATGCTCTTTCTACAACATTATGTAATTGTGTGTGACGGTGGTTGAACATCTCCTTATTGCTAGTGTAGGCATGTCTATTTCCTCGGAACTCAGAAATATGGTAAGTTGTGTTGCGATACGGTGCAAGGAATTGCCGAGTGTTGGCATACCCTGCATCAACTAGGTAAAACTTTTCCGATGGAACTTTAAACCCGTCTGTGGTCGTCGCTGACTGTAGGACCCGTTGGTCAGCATTCGATCCCTCCCACTCAGTTAGGACATATGTAAACTCCATGGAGAAGTCAACTACAACCAAGACATTAAGAGAGGCATTCCCTTTTCTGTCTCGGTAGTGATTTTTCTTGTCTCGTTTAACCAAGACTGGGATGTGTGTTCCGTCAATTGCTCCGATGGCATTCTATAACACCAAAATAGGTTGTAAACATACTAAATATTTCCAAATGATTAAAGATTGTAGGGGCTAACTATTACCTTGAAGTACGGGTAGAACCTTGGGGTTTCCAATATATGAGAATGTGTTGTCGTGCATGTCGCTGCAGTTTGCATGACAATATAGTCATTGGACTACGAACACACAACGTCCAAGACTTCGTTGAACTTTCTACTGATGGTCTCACCAGAGTGAATGTAGTCCTCAGCCAAAGCACGATTTTTATGTCCATGGCCAACCATGTGTAGGAAGTAGCATACAACCTCAACTGAACTGACGCCTCTAGTACTTCGTAACAAGGCCCAACTCTCAAGCTTGTCCACAAGGGCCAATATAGAATGTGGTCTCATTCGGTATAGGTCATAAGCCCTTTGTTCATGACCGTTTAAAATTTCTAAGACCTTCTGGTGGCCACTCCTAATGCTAACTGACCTAGGTATTGTAGGTGGTATGTCGGAAATGTCGTCGATGATGGAGTTTGCTATGGACTCAGCTATTGTATCAGCAATGTGATTAGCTGGACCAGACAATGTATGTAGAATGTGCGTGAGGAGCTCAGGTGTTTCCATTTGGTCAGTGGTTGACATGATGCCTACAAGTGGAATCGTAGCAAGGTTGTCATGGAAACGACAAGAAAAAAATAACTACTCGACAATCATATGTAACCATGGACATGTAAAATAATGGCTTGCAGGATACATAGCGAATTAGATTGAACGCAAAATAAAAGCATGGCAGTGAAATAAATTATTACAATAGTTAATCAATTTAGTTTGTGCGGTAAAATAATGTCTGGACGGTAATAAAAATATTTCAACAATTCAGCAAATTAGATTATGGCGAAAGAAAATGTTTGGATGGGAAATAGATTATTACAACAATGAAGAACTTTCTACTGATTTGTTGAGTGAAATGTTTGGTCGTTAATCAAACTGATGTTCCCCCTTATGATCCGGAAAGGCCAACATAATTAGACGAAGGAAAAAATGCACGGTGAGATGACATAAACGACGATGGCATACTTGGTCTGTTGTTGAAGTTGGGTGTTGGGGATTGTGGGAAAAATGCATTGTGAGATGGCATAAACGAGGATGGCATTGAAGGTGTTTGTAACATCCCTGACCTGGGTTATGAACTAACCCCAGGTGTTTTTCTTAATCATGTGATTAAATGCTTGTGGTTATCTGTTGATAATGTAATTAAAGCTCCTAAGGAACATACATTTCCATTTCTGCCCCTTTTGAACAATGTTGTAATATTGTTTTGTAATATAGGGACCTATGTGCAAATTACCCAATTAAAAGGGGTTAACTTGCAAATTGCACATGTTAAGATGTTCCTTTAGTGTTGAGACATCATAAGAGTGAATGTGATGAAGTGTGATTGGTTCCCCAAGCTTGGGCACTGAGATGCAGCTTGTGGGGCAATCCTTGTGCTTAAAACCCTAATTTTGGTGTAAAGTGTAATTTACCCAAAATGAGGGATGAAACTTGTAAAATACACCTTTTATAGTATATTTATGACTCTTGGCATCATTTAGAGTAATAATGATGAATAGGTCACTTCAATTGAATAATCAAATAAGAATGATAACCCTTATAAATTAAATAATCAAGTTATAAGCCTAATAACCCTTCTATATGTGCAACAAAGTAAAAAGTTGGCTTTCTTCACCTTTAGATCTTGGGTTTAAGATGAGTTTTATTAAGTATGGAAGGGAGAAACGTGGCTTATAAGAAGGGAAGGACCTAGATGAGAAATGGAGAAACAAGTTGTCCTTATGTTGGAATTTCACTCAAAGTATATATACACCTTTTCTCACTTAGCAAGGATCGTTTCCTTCACTTCCCTTCTTATCCTCTTGCTTAGACCGACTTAGGACAGATCTCTGGAGTAGAGGAGGACGGATAAGGAGTTCTAGGTAAGCTTTGATCATCTTCTTGCTCGGATTCATGGAGGAATTCATGGTGCAAGGTTGGTTTTATGGTCTTCCTTACTTGTTTCCTCTTTCTAGCCATCTTTTCCCAACCTTTCCTTGGAGAAACACCCTTGGTCGACCTGTGGAGCTCAAGACACCATTAAAGGCTTGAATCTTGGAAGCTTGGAGCTCAAGGAACGACCTTAAGGCGGGTTTTATAACTCTAAACCTTTTGCTTTCTTATGCATATCTTTGTTCTTGCAATTAATACTTAGTTCTTCTTCTTTCCCACTCTTCCTTTCTTTCTTGCAACTAAAACCACAAAGAACAGACCTTGATCTGTAGGTAGAAGAAGATGGGCGTGATTAACAATGTTACTTTATCAAACGGTCTTGTTTTCCCCCCTTTGGCCAAACGGTTTGGGGCAAACGGTTTGCAAAACCGTTTGAAGGGCAAACGGTTTCACAAGGTCGGTTGGAGAAAACAGTCTCAAGACCGTTTGCTTGCGTTGACCAAGCGTTGACCGTTTGGGATTATTGTTCCTAATGATGTGGTCTAATTACCTACCAAATTTTATAGGTTAACTCCCAAGGAATCATGAGTTAAAGGCTAAACAATTAGGTAATTGAATTGAATTAAGTGCTGATTTTCCAATATGATTAATTGAACTTTTTGGGCAAACGGTCTCAAGACCATTTGAGGGCATTGACCAAGTGTTGACCGTTTGGGATTCCTGTTCATAATTATGTTGGTTAATAACCCTCCAAATTTGAGGGATTAACTCTAAAGGAAACGTGAGTTGAAGGCTAATCAATTATGTAAACCCTAATTGGATTAAGTGCTGACTTTCAACTTGATTGATATGACTTTTTGGTTTTTTCTTGCCCAAACGGTCTCAAGACCGTTTGGGGATCACCCAAACGGTCTCAAGACCGTTTGGAGGTCACCCAAGACCGTTTGGAGGTCTAGGGTTGGATATGGTTAAGTGTTTGAAGGACAAAAGATATGGTGTTAACCCTAATCGACTAAGTGTTGGATTTGCATTGAATTGAGTTGATTGTTTGGGGTTGATTGGCCCAAACGGTCTCAAGACCGTTTGGGGATCACCCAAGACCGTTTGGAGGTCTTGGGTCAAGTATAGTTGACCAATGGAAGGTCCAAAGGTACCAAATTACAAAGCAATCAATTGCTGATTTGATGATCAACTCAATAGCTCAAACCCTAATGATTTTTTCACTAGAATCCAAGGGTTGGGTGAGACAAACGGTCTCAAGACCGTTTGGAACTCATCAAAACGGTCTCAAGACCGTTTGGAGGTCACCCAAGACCATTTGGAGGTCTAGGGGTGAGTATGGTTAAGCAATTGATGATCCAATGTTACCAAGTTAAAGTGTAATCAATTGTTGATTTGATGATCAATCTAATGATTCAAACCTTAATTGATTGATTTGGATTTTGATGATATGATGGGAAAACGGTCTCAAGACCGTTTGGAGGTCATCCAAACGACCTAAAGACCGTTTGGGGTCAGGTCATACCCAATTTGGATGATGGTTCTATGGTTTCAAAGTAACTAGTCTTACATTAATTAGTATTGAAGGATCATCGATTCCAAACCCTAATTCAATTGAATCAAACCCTAATTGATGAACGATTGAGGGTTAATTAAGGGTCAAATCAGTTGAAGGTTGACCTATTAAACTCAATTGAGGTATGAGTATAGGTCCAATTGATGTTTGGTTCCATGAATTCAATGATTGAAGTAATCAACATTGGAAACCCTAATTCAATTGGATACCTTATGTAATGGAGGTCCAATGTGATTAAATCTTTGGGAATTAAGATGATGAATGCTCTATTGATCCAATGATGATTAGTAATGATAATCAATGAAGGTATGAAGGTTGAAACCCTAATAATACCTAAGTGATTAGAACCAATTAAAGGGAGAATTCTTAATTGTTTATAGGATTAATAGCTTGATACACTATGTTAACCATAGTAGCATGTACTTGATTGAAGGGTTGATGTGACCTAATCAAGTTAAAAGAATGAAAGATTAGAATACATATATATATATATATATATATATATATATATATATGAATCATGTAATGATCTTATGTAGCACGATCGTGTAAGGGAGCACGGCCGTGGTAGCCTTAACTTGCACGACCGTGCAAGGGAGCACGGCCGTGGTAGCCTTATTTGCACGACCGTGCAAGGTGGCACGGCCGTGGTGTCCTATAAAGAAATTGAAAAGTTTTGGTATTGTGTTGACATTGTTATATATGCATGTCCTTATTTTTATAAGTCATACAGGTTGATATTATGAGGTGATCATAGCCAGGTAAGAGTTATGATGTCATATTCCTTGAAAACAATTATAAGCTTTTAGAGTAATGATATGTGAAAAGTATATACATTGCTTCAATCAAGGTCATGTTGTTAGATGACTTGATGCTTATATGTCACTTGGTAGCAAGTGTTATGATAATCTGAGGGTTTGAATAACCATGTTCCTGAATCATTTTATGCTTAATGCCTTGAAGGCTTAGGTGGTTCAATGGTTGTTTAATATAAACCCTAATGATACCTAAAGACATTGAGGGGTTAAGTGATTAGTAGATTGACCCATGTTATGATTATTAAAGAAGATTACCAAGGTACCCTTGAAGGGTTCAAGTAGATAACAACCCTTGATCAAGCAAACCCTAATGATTATAATGGGTTGACTTAATCTATGTTAATCAAAGATGACTTGACCTAATCTAACCTAGAGTGATTTAAACATCATCTAGTAGTAAGA
The DNA here is from genome assembly GCA_963693085.1 of Alisma plantago-aquatica. Lineage (NCBI taxonomy): Eukaryota > Viridiplantae > Streptophyta > Magnoliopsida > Alismatales > Alismataceae > Alisma > Alisma plantago-aquatica. The sequence continues at coordinate 627,313,081 of OY856409.1, forward strand.
AGAGAGAGAAAGCTCCTAATATGAATGAGAATCAAGTAACATACTTTCAATATGTAAGAATGTACATGATTAGGGTATGATCCATCAAGGTAAGATCATGGAAATCCTAATTATAATGATTAATGAATCTTAACCTAATTTGAGGGCATCAATGATGATAATTTTCATATATAATGATGCTATGAGCTCAATTCACTATGAAGTGAATAGTAAACCCTAATTCTAGGGTAATAACATGTAACGTGAATAGTAAACCCTAATTTAGGGTGATCTGATAAATGGAGTAATTCAGGGTTATGCCTTTGAGTATGAAACCCTAATTACAAGTTGTAATATGAGAAATCTTTTTGCCTCGAGAGCTAATAGGTTCTATAACCCTATGTTGAAGTAAAAGAATGCAAACCCTAACTAATGAAGGATGGGGTATGTTAACCCTAGTCCTGGGTTATGCTTTCAAGTATGAAACCCTGTGAACTAATTACAATATAAGAATTCTTATGCCTTATAAGACAAAGGGATTCAATAACCTTAATTGAGTGGGGTAAACCCTAACTCTATGTGGGCTCTGATCTCCAAAACACAAGATAAACATAGCGGAAGTGATTCGATTAACATCGGAATACGAAAATCACGAGAAATTAAAACTTTTCGAAAACGAGATCTTAAAAACCTGAAACTCCTTTTATAAAAGTAAGATGGGTTGTTTACATCTCTGATAAATCACTTCTCGAGCGATTATATACGTCATGATACAAAATCTCAAGATTTCAAAATTCTCAGATCAACAAACTCCTTGGACCTAAGTGTACAGAGACGATATAAGACTATTCTGACTACAAGACTAGACAGCACAGTGTTTCCACCTGAAGTCATTGCTGCTCCTGAATTCACTGATGTTGCTGCTGTCCACCTGCAGATTGGTTCCTTCGACCTCGACGTCCACCTAAAGGTAGAAATCTACGGGGTGAGACAATTTTAAATAATTGTCCCAGCGAGAGTTATAACTCTTCGCCAGAAGCTTTATTATAGCAACCAAGAATAACATAGGCAATCAAAGCTCTAAGGTAATCAGCAGTAGATTGTTAACAATTAGAACAACAACATTTAAGGAATATGAAAACATGTATACTAAGTAATGTATCATCAACCAATGTATTTCGTGGTTCAACCTAAGCAGATATGCTACGCGGTTTATTATGTTTTACAAACATCATTATGCCCTGCGGAGATGAGGTATACCGCTCATACTCCAACCGATCACTATTAAGTCGCATCGGTATCATACATAGGTCATCAAAAGATCCGGATTCTTATGACCTCATCTTCCTCAGTCAGTATGAGGATCAACATGCAGGACATCTAGTGTCTCTGTTACAATAGCTTACCAGGGTATTCTGGTACTTCGCTATTAGAGTCACAGTGGCATTCTGTACTCTCTTTGCCATCGAAAGATTTCTTGTTTATCTCTCATCGATGCGGTATAAAAGATTTCCTCGGGAGATTAGTGTTACATCACCCCGACATAAACACATAGTGAAGGATTGATAGAATAAAGATACATCTATATCAATTCCTACACTAGGATGTAAGGAAATTCACATCCATATTACCCCACATATTCAAAAGTATGTGCTCCAGGAATTCCCTTAGGATAACCTGTTTCACCATCATTTAATTCCTGACAATGATGGATCTATGATCAGGGCTCTACATGGTATGATTATACTTGATTAATTAGGTACATTTTAGTATTCTTTTATCATCATACATGTTTTCAAGCATTAATCATTACCATATCAGCTATGAAGGAAGAATACTAAATGTAACAAGCCTAACTCTCATCAATTGTCATTTCTCGATATTCTCATCACAAGTCATCTCTTAAAGCATGACCTTGATGGTATTCATGGCCCTCACACCCTATCAATTTCATAAGATGCTATTAACAAGGCATCGGGATATATCACTATTCATAAAGCTAACAACATGCTTTCAATGAATATAGTATCATCATCCATACCTGGATATGATCATTCTTATAAAGAAACATGCATGGTTAAATCAACTGATAACAGTAAATAACTTATTTAAAGAAGTTGTATCTCCCTACTCATACAAGAGCTAGGTTTCCCTGGTTTTCATCACTTAGGGTTTACTATTCACATTACATGTCTTCACCCTAGAATTAGGGTTTACTATTCACATTACATGTCTTCACCCTAGGATTAGGGTTTACTATTCACATTACATGTCTTCACCCTAGAATTAGGGTTTACTATTCACATTACATGTCTTCACCCTAGAATTAGGGTTTACTATTCACATTACATGTCATCACCCTAGAATTAGGGTTTACTATTCACATATTAGTGAATTGATCTCTTAACATCACTATGTATGAGAAACATCATCATTAAAGTCCTCATATAAGATTAAGATTCATCAATTATCATATTTAGGGTTTCCATGATCTCATCTGGTGGATCATACCCTAATCATGCACATTCATGTATATTGAAGGTATTTTACTTGAGTTTCTATCATAATTGGTACTTTCTCTCTCCTCTTACTAGTAGATGGTGATTACACCACTCTAGATTTGGTTAGATTAAGTCCTCTTTGATTAACATAGACCAAATCACCATTATTGTGGGATTAGGGTTTGGTTTAGGACAAAGTATCACTCAATTGAACCTTTCAAGGGCATTTTGGTAAATTACCATTTGATCATCATCATGGATCACTTCATTAGTCACTTAGTTCCTTAATGTCTTAAGTTACCATTATGGTTTAGATTGGATCATTATTGAACCATTTATACCTTCAAGTGGTTCAGTATAATCATCCTTGAAAGTCTCCAATTAGGTTAGGGTTTAACCTTCAACCTTCAACCCATTTGAACCCTCAAACGAGTGTGGACTCACTGAGCTGAAACGGGTGTGAACCCATTTGAGATGAAACGGTTGTGAACCCATTTAAGATGAAACGGGTGTGAACCCATTTAAGATGAAACAGGTGTGAACCCATTTAAGATAAAACGGGTTGAACTCGTTTGGATTGAAACGGGTTGAAGTCGTTTGGATTGAAACGGGTTGAAGTCGTTTGGATCTAAACGAGTGTGGACTCGTTTGGGTCTAAACCGCATGGACATGAAAGGTGATACAAAGGTCATGGTTAAAAAGGATTTCTTAAGTTGAAGCCCTCAATTGGCCCAAGTCATGTTAACCACTTACAAATTGAGTCAATTAGGATGAGCCTCAACTAATTGGACTCCAATTTGACCTTCAATTAAAAGCCAATTATGGTTAAGTCTAACTCAATTAAGGTTTCCAATTGGCTACTCATCAATTTTCAACAATGTGAATCAAAATAAGGTTGAACTTATCAATTGAACTCCAATTGGGCCCAAACTTGGCCCAAACGGTCTTGAGATCGTTTGGATGATATCCAAACGGTCTTGAGACCGTTTGCCCAAAGTTTGACCAAAATTAAGTTGATTTGATAAGGGTTGAGTCCTAATTAAATTACAAACCAGCACTTTTCATCAATTTATCAATATCTTGTGATTGAACCCTCAAACCATCAAATTTCTTTAACCCTAGACCTCCAAACGGTCTTGGGGTGTCACTAAACGAGTGTGAGATCGTTTGGATGAACCCCCAAACGGGTTTGAACTCGTTTGGGTCCTTCAACCCAACACTCATCAAAATCTATATGAAAATCAACAAATTTAACCCGATTAGGTTTAGGGTGTTGAAATACCTTCAACTCTTAATTGGTTAGGAATTAGAGCATGATTCTTGGTAGAAATGAAATTAAATATATTATGAACAGGAATCCCAAACGGTAAATGCTTGGTCAACTCCTTCAAACGGGTTGGAACCCGTTTGCCCAAATATTTAAGTTAATCAGTTTAGAAAATAGCACTTAATTCAATTCGATTGCCTAATTGATTGGCCTTCAACCTACGATTCCTTTGGAGTTAACCCCTCAAATTTGGTGGGTCATTAGCCTACATAATTGTGAACAGAAATCCCAAACGGTCAACGCTTGGTCAATGCCCTCAAATGGGTTGGAACCCGTTTGGCCAAACCGACCTATCGAACCCGTTTGGATTGAAACGAGTGTGAGATCGTTTGACCTATTGGTCCAAGATCGTTTAGTAAAGTTGGATAAGGACCAACATAGGTATTAACACCCTTTGTCTTCAACCTTGAAACCAAGGTATGTTCTTCACGAAAAAGCTTGCAAGGGTGCAAAGAAGGATGGGGAAGAAGAAGAACTAACTATTATTTGCACGAATAAAAGTATGCATAACAAAGCAAAAGGTTTAGAATTATAAAACCCGCCTTAAGGTCGTTCCTTGAGCTCCAAGCTTCCAAGATTCAAGTATTTAATGGTGTCTTGAGCTCCACAGGTCGGCCAAGGGTGTTTCTCCAAGGAAAGGTTGGGAAAAGATGGCTAGAACGAGAAAGCTAAGTAAGAAAACTAGCAAACCAACCTTGTAACATGATATCCTCCATGAATTTGAGCAAGATGATGATCAAAGATTACCTAGAACTGCTTGGCCGTTCTCCTCTTCTCCAGAGCTCTGTCCTAAGTCGGTCTAAGCAAGAAAATAAGAAAGGAAGTGAAGGAAACGTTCCTTTACAAACAAAGGAAGGGTGTATATATATCTTGGGGTCATTTCCAACATAAGGACAACTAGTTTCTCCTTTTCACAACTAGGTCCTTCCTTTCTTTTAGGTACGTCCCTCCTCTTCTTCTATAAGATAAAACTCCTTCTAAAGACAAGAACTAAAGGCAAGGAAGGTCAACTTATCACTAAGGTACATATGTACATAAGGGTCTCCTTACTTACATCTTGATGATTTAATTACAAAGGTGTTCCTTATAATATGATTATTCAAAGGAAGTGCCCCCTTCATCATTGTTAGTCTAAATGATGTCAAAAGTCATAAAAGATATTCTAGATGGTATATTTTATAAGTTGCACCCCTCATTTGGGTAAATTGCACTTTAATCCAAATTAGGGTTTTTAAGCACAAGGTTCATTCCACAAGCTGCATCTTGATGCCCAGGCTTGGGAAATCCATCTTACCTCATCATATTTACTCATATGATGTCTCATCACCAGAGGAACATCTTAACTTGTGAAATTTGCAAGTTACACCCTTTAACTGGGTAATTTGCACATAGGCCCCTGCATTACCAAATAATTCTACAACATTGTTTTAAAAGGACAGAAATGAAAATGTATGTTCCTTAATTACATGCCAAAAGATAATCACAAAGATTTAATTACATATTTAGGCAAAACACCTAGGGTTAACTCATAACCCAGGTCAGGGATGTTACACTCTACTTATGCTTTTAAGCATGAATCGTCATGATTAAAGTATGAGATGAGGAGTCATTATTCCTAATCATAAAGAAAGGGATTGAATAACCCTAATTGATGTAAATAAGGGAACCTAGCCTTAGTGTAAGCATGAAGGTACTATTCCTGAATTGAAAGGTTAATTCTGCTTTATAAATTGCTGATCTGGAAATGAAATGTTTATTGTTGTCAATTGAATTAACCATACATGTTCTTATAAAAGAATGATTATATCTAGGTAAAGGTTATGATATAATATTCATTGGAAGCATGTTATTATCTTTGTGAATAGTGATATACCATGTTGCCTAGTTAAGTGACATCATATAAGATTGATAGGCTGTAAGAGCCATGAGTAACATCAAGGCCATGCTAATAAGATGACTTATGATGAATTAAGGGTTTGAATACCCTATTCTTGAATCATAGTAATGAAATGGTTAAGAAATGATATCCAATTGATAATTGATGTGAGTTAGACTTGATACATTTAGTATTATACTTGTATAGCTGTTATTCTAATGATTAATGCTTGGAAACATGCTTGATGCTAAAAGAATGCTAGAATGTACCTAACTAATCAAGTATAATCATATCATGTAGAGCCCTGACCATAGATCCATCATTGTCAGAGACCAAATGATGGTGAAACAGGTTTTCCTAAGGGAACTCCTGGAGCATATACTTTTGAGTATATGGAGGTATATGGACGCGAATATCCTTACGTCCTGGTGTAGAAATTGATGTAGATGTACTTTAATCTTTCAACACTTCACTATATATTCATACCGGGTGATGTACCACAAATGTCCCAAAGAAATTACTAATACCTCATCGATGAGAGATAAACAAGAAATCTTTCAATGACGATGAGAGTTCAGAACTCCACTGTAACTCTATAGCGAAGTTTCCAGAATACCCTGGATAGCTACTACAGCAGAGACACAAGATGTCCTGCAAGTAAATCCTCTTACTGACTGAGGAAGATGAGGTCATAAGAATCCGGCTCTTTTGATGACCTATGTATGGTACCGACGCGATTTTTATAAATGGTCGGTTGGAGTATGAGAGGTATACCTCATCTCCGTAGGGCATAATGATGTTTGAAAAATATAATCAGCCGTATAGTATAACTGCTTAGGTTGTACTATGAGAAACAATGATTGATGTTACATTGTTGACTTTAATAGTCTGTTCAAGTTTCTAGAATACATGTTCTACATATGCTTTAATGAAGTGATTGCTTAAGTAAATGTTGATTTACTTATTACCAAACATGTTGTTGATATTTTCAGTTACTTTGCTTCTGTTATTCCTTATATACTATAACAAAGCCTCTGACGGAGAGTTATAACTCTCGCTGGGACAATTATTTAAATTGTCTCACTTCCGTGGGATTCTACTTTTTAGGTAGACGCCGAGGACGAAGGAATCCATTTAAGAATGAGCAACAACAGCATCAACAACATCAGGGGCAGTAGTGAATCTCAGGTGGAGATACTGACTGTCTAGTCTTGTAGATAGCATGTCTTATGTCGTCTCTGTACTCTCAGGTCCTAGGAGTCAGTAGGTCTGAGGATTTTGGCTTTAAGCCTCAAGATTTTGTTGTATTTTTGCCTTGTACAGATAACATGGCAATGGATGTTTGTAATCACTCGAAAGGTGATTCCATAGAGATGTAATGTTAAAGCATGATGTAAACTATTTATCTTGTTTCTTATAGAAGAAGTTTTATAGTGTAAAGATCTCTTCTTAAAAAGTTTTAATTTCTAGTAATTTTTCATTATTCCGCTGCTAGTTAAAATTGCTTTCGTAGAGTTTACCGCTTCCGCATTAGTTAATCCTATTTTCGTGAGTTGGATCCCACAGTGTTGGTGTTGCATTGGCAGCTTGGGACCTTTCCCAAAGGTCTTGCAACCATATGGTTATCTTTTGAGGTGTGTCTATAAGGCTGAGGTAGATGTTGCAGTTTGTTGAGTCCTTGATGGCGTTCACAAGTGTTGTAAACACAACATTGGGGGCATCTGGGTAAGGCCCTGTTTGGTACGATGTAGTAAGATGTAGTTGGATGAATTAGAATTCTAATCAATAATAATCATGTATTTAGTTTTCCTTTCATTTTGTTTGGTATGGAATCAGCTTTTTGTTCGACAGCTTGGCGACGATAGCTGTGGCTCTTCTACAAATGCAGCTGGTTAGAAGGAAAAGAACGTAGAAGCATGCACGCACAAATCAAATTAATAAATGCTGCTAGCTGTTCCCAAGCTGTTGTGTGCTATAGCGTTTTCTGGACCGTCAGCCACGTACATGTTTCGGACTTCCACACCCGACCACTCCCTGATCGGCCGCGGTACAAATTCACGGATTTCGGAAGCAACTGTGTAGTTGGATGTTGTTCTAATTCAACCAACTGCACCCCACTTCACTCTACCAAACGAAAAATAAAATTCTAATCGTGATGTTCTTTTGTGATGAGCTTGAACTCACCCGTACCAAACAGGCCCTAAGTGTCATTGAAATGTTGTAATATGGTTGTAAACTTTTTATTTTCAAAGGCTCTAGTTGCCACACCACTGCCTAACTCGTGAACCTTTGCATAAACCTGTGTGAATTCAGATAACACTTCATTTGAAAGCCCACATCGGTCTTGAGCCATTGATGGCCGCTTCTTGCGCCTAACGACAGGAGGCCTCCCGCCAACACTCGGTGTATCTGTTCTGCCTCCCCCGGTGTCTCCCTCACTTTGCATCCCATATGCGGCCATATTCAGTTCCCCTGATTGGCTTCCAGTGTTCATGGGTGTCTCTGACCCATCTAACTCGACAGTGACATCATCCTCGGAGGCAACGTCAGAAGGGATTTGTGTGTCCGTTGAAGACATTGCATGATGTCCTCTAGCAATGTTCCTCCCCGCCATCATCTCATTGTCATAGTAGTAGGGAAACGACTTTTTAAGAAACCTAGAAAGGTCCTTGTTTGCCTAAGTATACGAAAATTTTGTATTACAAAATTTAATTGTAAATATAGGACATTACTTTATTTGATTAAGGGACTGGTTATTGGATATACCGCAAGGCTCTCCCTCCATTCAGGGTTGTCAGGTAGCGTGGGCTTATGCCTAGTGTCATCCCATCTAACACCACTCTTATCGTCACAAGCTTCAAAGCGGCATAGTCCCTCCTCAAGTTCTTCCACCGAGTTTTGAGCCGGTCTATATTGCAGGTCGTCTTCCCCATCCTATTTTGCATTTCCACGGTTGCCTCCCTCTAAGCCTCCCTAGTGAAATGACCATCGACACACCTGCCTATGTCATATTATCTATGCAATGCTGATACTAGAGCGGCATCAGACTCTCTTGCCCAAACAAGACAAAACTTGGGGTCAGCGGAAGACATACCCCCGCAGGTGCTGCAACATATTCTGATACACAAATCGTTATGCTATCAAGAAAATATTATATTGTACTACAGACAATAAACAACCATCATACTGTAGAGACTAGGTTGATATATATATGGTGAAGTTGATATATATGGTGAAGTTCATATATATATATGTGTATATATATATATATATATATATATATATATATATATATATATAATTACACTATGGTGAGTTTTTTTGCTTATCTCAGCCTTGCATTATATCTTTTATCTTTTCAGAGAAAAATATTTACTTAGATAGTGGCGTCTAAGCTGCAATTACACTATGAAATAACCTTGTGCATTAGTTGCATATATTTTCTCTGTATATAGTAAAATCAATGTATGCATGTGAATAAAAGTATAGTAGAAACAATAGAAAAGTAGTGACAACACACTATTTTCAGCACATGTGGTACATTTTACAATAAACAGATGAGTTCCCACTAAGTATATTTACTACAGTGGAATTTGATTCATGCCATCGGATTCATCTCAAATTGTACACGTTAGCTATATTTAAAGATGTGTTTTGTTTGCTGATAAGATCTCTGTCTTGCATTACTTGCTATGCCATCGAAAGCATGTACTTGAATGGTGATGGCTGAGCTGCAATTACACCAAAATTACTCTATACACCAGCTACTACTATGTTGGTGTGTCCTGGAAGTATTCTGTAAGTAAACTTACTCTATACACCAAAATGGATTCCATTTTTTATAGACCTAGGTATATTGTAATAGAATCATTGCTAAATTGCACATGTCTGTATAAAATTGTTCTATTTGAGTGTAATGTACAGGTTTAGTGCATGGAAAGTCAACAACAAGCCATGATAGGATAATCCAAGCATATTTGTTTGATGACTTTCAAGCAAAAGAAATATTATGATATCATTTCAATGTTATAAATCATGACACATGGTAGGTATACCAAGAATACTACAAGTAATGTATAAATAAAGGTAGTTATTAATACTCATTTTTGACCTATAATACTGCAATACTCATCAGTAGATTAAATTGATTCAATTTTTGACAGAGCTAGTTATTATGTAACAGAAACACTGCTACATTACACATGTATCTAAAAATGTTGCTCTATTTCAGTGTAATCTACAGGTTCAGTGCATGAAAACTCAACAAGAACCCATGACAGGACAATCCAAACATATTTATTAGATGAGTTTCAAGAAAAAGAAATATTATCATAGCATTTAAAAGTTATATTAATCTATAGGTAGAAAGAGCATGATTATATATTAATATCACAAATGTAAAGAGATTTTAACTACAAGTTGTTGAAACAGACGAAGTTGGGTCACTGAAAACTATTACTAGCTATAATAATAAAATAGGTCGACAAAATGTTTATATTAATATCACAAATGTAAAGAGATTTTAACTGCAAGTTGTTGAAACAGAGGAAGTTGGGTCACTGAAAACTATTACTAGCTATAATAATCAAATAGGTCGACAAAATGTTTAATTTGGATTTAAGTTAAATGATGCTTAAACTGAGGAATTGCCTAATGTTGTATCATATTAATAGATTGAGTAATTCATGTAATTTAGTAAAATGTCATTCTGAACCACAACATTGTATCTACATAAGAAAATTCCTACTTTCACAAACTTATCTAGTTCAATCAAAGTAGACATCACATGAACTAGGCTTTTTTAGTGCACTCGTGAACCTATGCTTATGCAAGAAAATCATCACAAGATTTGTCTTTCAAATACAAATCATATGTCAGAAATAAATTATGGTGATCAAATAGACTCCATGTAATTCAATCATTGTATAGAATCCAAAACAATAATCATTTATTTTAAAGATTATCTCTTCCTAGTCAAACTGATTCCATTTTGTACAGACCTAGGTATTCTATAATAGAAACACTGCTAAATTGCACATGTATATATAAAATAGTTCTATTTCAGTGTAATGTACAGGTTCAATGCATGGAAAGTCAACAACAAGCCATGATAGGATAATCCAAGCATATTTGTTTGATGACTTTCAAGCAAAAGAAATATTATGATATCATTTCAATGTTATAAATCATGACACATGGTAGGTATACCAAGAATACTACAAGTAATGTATAAATAAAGGTAGTTATTAGTACTCATTTTTGACCTATAATACTGCAATACTAATCAGTAGATTAAATTGATTCAATTTTTGACTGAGCTAGTTATTATGTAACAGAAACACTGCTAAATTACACATGTATCCAAAAAAGTTGTTCTATTTCAGTGTAATCTACAGGTTCAGTGCATGGAAAGTCAACAAGAACCCATAACATGACAATCCAAACATATTTGTTTGATGAGTTTCAAACAAAAGATATATTATCATAGCATTTAAAAGTTAAATTAATGTGCATGTAGAAAGAGTATGATTATATATTAATATCACAAATGTAAAGATATTTGAATTGCAAGTTGTTGAAACAGACTGGGTTGGGTCACTGAAAGCTATTACTAGATATAATAATCAAACTAGACATCACATGAACTAGGCTTTTTTAGTGCACTCGTGAACCTATGCTTATGCAAGAAATAAATTATGGTGATCAAATAGACTCAATGTAATTCAATCATTGTGTAGAATCCAAAACAATAATCATTTATTTTACAGATTATCTCTTCGTAGTCAAAACTGATTCCATTTTTTACAGACCTAGGTATTCTATAACAGAAACACTACTAAATTGCACATGTATGTAAGAAATTGTTCTATTTCAGTGTAATCTACAGGTTCAGTGCATGGAAACTCAACAAGAACCCATGATAGGATAATCAAAACATATTTGTTTGATGAGTTTCAAGCAACAAAAATATTATCATAGCATTTAAAAGTTATAAAGCATGAAACATGGTACGTATACCAATAATACTACAAGTAATGTATAACTAAAGCTAGTTATAAGTACTCTTTATCATTTTATTATTCTGTAGATGCACATAATCATTTATTACAGTTATTTTTTCGACAATAAAATCATTTTGGGATACTTGTGGGTACTAGATAAAGACTATCTCATCCTAGTCCAAATTATCTCCATATAGCAAGCAACAGGAAATGAAAAAAGCATAACAATGGGAGAGAAAGAAGGAACTTTGGGGTAGATATCAACCAAAAAGGTTGTATTATTTCATGGCCTCCTCTCTGACCGTATTCAAACATGAATAATGAGATGGATATATTTGCTCCTATCCATGACAAACATTGCTTAAACTATGCCATCGACTGATAAAATGTGACTGTCATACACAACGATTAACTTGTTTGGAACCAATGTCGGCTGAATAAATACACAAATTAATGACCAATCCATCTCAGAAATCACCTCAGAAATGTCTGCCCTAATCGACATCACAAACAAAGCGTCGGCTACCCTATTTCGTGACCAACCTTAGCAGGAAGGGGCGACAAAGAAGAAGCGTTGCGGAATCCTGGCTGTATGTAGTGCCGTCGGAGCACCAGGGAGGAGAACCGCCGGATTTCAACCAGGGGCGACCAGCTTCCGTAAACAGTTGCTCCAACAGGCGTATGTGGAAGTGAAGAACCTCGCAGCACAAGGTGAATATGAAGGCAGACAGACACTTTGCCTTGGACGAGGCGAATATGAAGGTAGACGGACACTTTGCCTTAGACGCACTAGGGTTTCTTCTATGCGTCGACAAGATGGGACAATGTCAGATTCAGATAGTCGAAGACCAGGGCAGGGTATGGGTTACCTTGCTTTTGAGGGATGTAGCCGCCCCAGTAGACCGGCGGTTGCAGACAGCTGAATTAATTCTCCATGCAGGCGCTTCACCCGACGATGACCTATGGCCTCCATCCGCGATTTGGTCGAGGTCGCAAACATCACTTTACTTCTCTCACACACAGACAAACAGTATGCACACAGATCCGCAAAGTGTCGGGGGGAAGAGCACCGAGAGGGAGAAGGCTAGGGTGAGAGGGAGAAGGATAGGGTGAGACGGAGAAGGCTAGGGCAAGAGGGAGGGGCGCGAGGGATCGAGGTCAGGGGGGTTGTGTCTGGGCCGAAACTGGACTGAGATTCGCAATCCTGCCTCGACCGGGACTGGGATTATGCGAATTATGGGATTTCGTTATTCCAAAACGGGGATCGAGTTGGGTTGGCTTCCAAACACATTTTTCGACCAAACCGGATCAGATTAGGCCGTAGTGGCGCTACACGACGGGCGCTAATCCAAGCCCAATCTGTTCCCAAATAGGGGCTAAGTGACAGTTCCCATAGAGAAGAAATCAAACATCAGGAAGGCTAAAATAAAGGTGTCACTTAGGTAGGAGCATGAGTACTGGCTTGAATGGGTGAGAAAAGAACAATCGGTTGAAGAGAGGATTGATCGAGGAGAAGATCAAATATGGGAGTTGTGGGTTTGTAAGAGAATAAAAAAGAGAGGATACATACGAATTAGAATGAGTTGATCATAAACCAATCATATCTTCAGTTCATAATACCAAATGTCAATGAGTGAAGGGACCACACACCTTTTAAGCCCAAGGACAACCACATAGCTTAATGTTGTGTGACTGTTACAACATACTCCTACGTGACTATCTTTTCTATATGCTTGCCCATAGCCCCAAACAACAAAAATTGTTGGTAAAAAAAATCGATTCAATGCCATACATAGGTAGATCTCTATTGAGACGAGTGCTACTGTACAACCTTCCCAAGATTTTTCTGAAAATTACTAGTACTTATGGTTGAAATTTAACAAGACTTTGTTAAACATATTCATAGTCCCTCAATTATCTAAAAAATGTTTTATATTTCCTTATTGACTATATGTTTTATTGTTAATTGATAATCAGATACTATCAAGAAACTAATCAGTTTGTCATTATCTATAATTTAGTTGTGTTTTAGTGTTTGATGCTGGATTTTTAGTTAGTATGCACATTGTTCTGATTAGAAAATTAATACAGATAATCATTTGTGATTAATTCAATTGATCTCAAGACTTAATTAAAGAGGTATCATCGCGTGAGTTGGTCTTTTCAGTTTTGTTGTGCGAGAATCCTTTTATTTCACAATATAGATAAGTTAAAGACCTCCCTGATATAAATAACAATCTAAATAAGCCATAAGGAAACTGTCAAATTCCTTGATACATCCCCAATCATAAACAAGCTTTCATTTCAGCCATACATCAATATATGCATATAAGCATATACACAAAATAAAAATGACGGCATGGCCATGGCAGAGATCTCGTCATGCAACACTCTAAGCTTGTCGATATAGTGTACATTCTGGGTGGGTGCAACACAAACATATAAAAGATACAAACAAGTCAGATCTTGAGTATATTATGACAAAAAAATTGGATGAATCTTCTCTTATCCGTTAGATGACGCTTTCTGGATTTGTGAAATTGGATGAATCTTCTCTTATCCGTTAGATGATGCTTTCTGGATTTGTGAAATATTGTTATAACTAGTTCTACCATTTTCTTTCAATGCATATTCATCTAATTATATGATCTCAAAGCCACATTACACATAAACTTTTATAGGATAATTACACTTGTCGAACATCTGTATCTTCTTATAATTAGTACTTCAGTGTGAAGCTTATAGAGACAAAATTGTGCAATAAATTGGAAGATGACTTTCTTATCAGTAATCTAGTTGTCCATATTGAAAGAGAGATCTGCAACATTGTGGATTCTCTCTCTCCTGCAACTTTGCACATATTAACTTATATTACACTCAATTTCATTCAATGACCTCCCTCTTAATCCATTGGACATTTTGGAATCAAATGTTTCTCGTTGACATATGATTGATAGCTGCAATTTCGAACTCATTTGTATAATATTGAGTGGCTTAATATACATTGACAAATTTTAGAATTTTTGAGATCACTAAACATCCTGACATTGATTTCAATCCTTGTCTATTAGAAAGAGGGTACAATTTGTGATTCAGAGATGAAGATTTCACCCAAATCGGATAATCCAAGAGAAAGTTAGGGGGATTTCTTTGTTATATTTTTTCTCACCTTTTACTTCATATTTTTTGTTGTTGGGCTCCAGTGGCGGAACCAGGACCCATAGGTTGGGGGGGCAAAAATTAAATGTTCATTATAAGGTTTGAACCCATGACCTTTGGTATATCAAATAACATATCAACCACTACACCATGTTCAATTTTGTCTCTTTATATGTGAAACATTGTATTAATAGTAACTGTATTCTACATTTATTGTCAAAAAACGTATAATGCCCACACCAAGAATTGAACTCATGACCTTTGGTACATAAATGCAACTGCAAACCAATACACTACTTTCACATTTATGTCTTTTATGCGTCATACATGATATATATTATAAATATAAGTTACAAATATATGTATATGTATGTTTATTTTTTTATTTTTTTTTGCCCCCCCGGGTTCCGCCCTTGGTTGGGCCTCGACTAGGGCTGTCAATGGGGAGGGTATGGGGAGGGTAAGGTCTTACCCTTACCCTTACCCTCTTTGGGTAGCGGGTAAGGGTAAGGGTAATTATCCTTCTTAGCAATCCCCTTACCCTCCCCTTACCCTTACCCTCTTCTCCACAGGGTAAACGGGGAGGGTAAAGGGTAAGCGGGTAATTTTGACAAAAAAGAATTTTATACACATTGTGTGTTGATTTTTAATAATTTTATAACTAATTTATTGATAACGACATATAAAACATTATATCCAATTCAAAATCATATGTTTCTCCATGTAAAGTTAAGTCAATTCACACAATAACAATTTTTTATGCATAAATTATTATTTTTCCTTTGCATAAGTATGCATAACAAATAAGTATTCACCAACACCTCATTTTCCGCAAGATATATATATATATTTTTCTCTCAACAAGAAAGTATTACAAGCACAACACCAAGTCATTTTCCAATGATAGAATAAAGTATTAGGGTTAAACATTTACATACAAACCCCTTTAGAATATTTATATTTATGTAACATTTATATCATGTGCGGGTAAAAGGGTAAAAGGGTATGGATAATGTCTATACCTTACCCTCCCCTTATAGTATAGCGGGGAAACGGGGAACGGGTAAACGGATAAAGGGTAATAAAAATCTTTACCCTTACCCTTACCCTCCAGGGTATGGGTAAGGGTAAATGGATAATACCCTCCCCATTGACAACCCTACCTCGACTTCTTTCCTTGTAACTGGGTACGATCCTTGACATGTGCCTAGTGAGGCGCTTACTCAAGGCTAAGGTTGGGAGGCCCCCCAACCGCTTGATCGAGGGATCAGGGTCAATTGGAAGGTTGGGGAGTCATCCCTAACCTTACACCAAAGTCAAGCAGCCAGGTTGCCAACCATGCCCCTCGACACTGAACTACAACCCTCGTTTGTCCTCAGTTGCAACTTTTTTTACCACAAACTTCTCCCCAGGGTCTTCCTGATCGTTTCCCTAAGTTTTCCTATGCTTGTACGGCCTGGGAAGGGTATGGGGGAAATCCCACCATGGTCGCGGCCACAGTGGATGGGGCCATCCACGCCTGTTCCAACCATCCTTAGAAGCCCATCGAATTTGCCGAGATTTTTCCTTTGATTCCCTCTTCTTCTTAGCTAGTGGGTTAGAGGAATCTTTGTATTCATCCTTTTCTTATATCGACTACATGTACAGGCATTACATATATAGACAAAGTTGCCGAAGCGTGCTAGTGAACCCGATAGTCAGGGAAAGGTATAACAGACGAGAGTACAAACTCTACTGTGGTTGAGTTATTTTAATCAGGTGGTCGTGAGCTATTGGGCTTGGTATGCTGATACCCTCCCTCAAAATGTGCAGATGTGGAACAGATGCCCATTTTTTCTCGAAGGAAGAAGAACTGGCACTTTGGCAGAGCTTTTGTGAGGATATCAGCAACTTGTTGATCTGAACGGACAAACTTTGTTTGTATATGACCAAGAGCTACTCGTTCCCTGACATAATGATAGTCAATCTCAACATGCTTTGTGCGACCATGGAACACAGGATTGATAGTCATGTGAAGAGCACTGACATTGTCACACAGTAGAGTACTAGGTGATCGTTGTTCGACACCAAGCTCGTGAAGCAGCTGAGAGACCCAAGTCATGTCAGCGGCTGAGATAGCAAGAGCACGATATTCAGCTTCTGTACTAGAGCGAGCTACTGTCGGCTGCTTTTTAGAAGTCCAGGTAATACAATTCGGTCCAAGAAAGATGCAGATGCCTGAAGTAGAACGCCTGCTGATCGGACAACCTGCCCAGTCTGCATCACTGTAGGCAGATACATGAAGAGAAGGAGAAGATTGTATCATTAAGCCAAGATGTACAGTGCCCTTGAGATATCGCAGAATACGCTTTACTAAAGCCAAGTGTGTAGTAGTTGGTCGTTCAAGAAACTGACACACAGTATTTACTGCAAATGACAGATCACCTCTTGTCAAAGTGAGATACTGTAAGCACCCAACAATCCTCCTATAGGCCGAAGGATCAGCAAGTTCATCAGTTGATGAATGAATGAGATCCCGATTAAAGTTGAGAGCCATAGGGGTGCCAATTGGTTTACAATCCAGCATGTCTTCCTGTTGAAGAACTTCCAAAGCATATTTGCTTTGATTGATGAACAGACCAGATGAACGGGTAACAACTTCAATTCCGAGAAAGTAATGACGAGGCCCCAAATCACGAATGGAAAATTGCTTTTGAATAGCTGTGATACAAGACTGTACAAGAGAATTGGAGGATCCAGTGATGACTATGTCATCAACATATAGAAGAAGAATAAGCATTTCAGACTGAAATTTATATATAAACAAGGAAGAATCAACCGGGCTACAATAGAAACCATAATCAACAAGAAATTCACTCATTCTGTTGAACCAGGCACGGGGAGCCTGCTTAAGACCATATAATGCCTTTCTCAATTTACAAACATAAGTTGGATGTGCAGGGTCCACAAAACCAGGTGGTTGACTCATATAAACGTCTTCTGAAAGATCCCCATTCAGAAATGCATTACACACATCAAGTTGTCTGAGATTCCAACCTCGTGACAAAGCAACTGTTAACACAACTTTGATGGTTGGAGCTTTGACAACTGGACTGTATGTTTCAATATAATCCACACCCTCTTCTTGAGCAAATCCTTTAGCCACCAATCGGGCTTTTAGACGTTCAAGTGAGCCATCAGATTTGAGCTTGGATTTAAACACCCACTTGCAGCCAATAATATTGACATTATTGGGACGAGGTATAAGGGACCATGTGTTATTATGATTTAGAGCATTAATTTCCTCATTCATTGCCTGACACCACCCTTCATTTTTTAGAGCACTTGTCACAGTTTTGGGAATGCAAGGAACAAGAGCAGTGAGAAGTGCATACTTAGGATTTGGCTTCCTAATACCACACTTACCACGAGTCATCATAGGATGTGGACTGGCTTGAATATCAGCAGCAGGTGGCAGATGACTGTGTTGTAGTGAAGTAGTTGAATGCGAGGAAATATTGCTGGTATTCAAAGAAGTAGTCTGTTCAGAGAAAGGGATGGAATGCAGATGTCGATTATCAGTAGAAGAATTAGCACAACAATCGTTAGAAATGGGATTGTGTAATTGGGCTAATTCTGTGGCAGTAGTAGATGCTATGGAGACATCCATATCAGTAACATCCAAAAATTCATTATAGATAGATAGTTCCCCTAGAGAGGTATTTTGTAATACAGGAGTTTTGTAAGGGAACACCGTTTCATTAAAGATGACATGGCGAGAGACAAACAACCTATTGGTTGCAACATGAAGGCATTTATAGCCTTTATGACAATCAGAATAACCAAGGAAAACACAGGGGTATGATCTGGGATCCAATTTTGAGACAGCATAATCCCTTAAATATGGAAAACAAAGACTGCCAAACACTCGTAGCATAGAGTAGTCTGGACGTTTCTTATACAGAATCTCAAGTGGACTTTTCATGTTCAGAGAAACACTAGGCAGGCGATTAATCAGAAAAACTGCAGTATGAAAAGCATCCATCCAGAATTTCTTAGGTAAAGCAGCCTCAAACATTAAAGCCAAACCAAGTTCTGTTATATGACGATGTTTTCTTTCAGCGGAACCATTTTGTTCATGAATATGAGGACAGCTAAACTGTTGAACAATACCATTATCTCGCAAATATGTAACCAATTGTGAATTAACATATTCACCACCATTATCACTCTGTAAGGTTTTGACAACAGCGTTAAACTGAGTACAGATCATCTTATGGAAACTTACGAAATGGTCAAACACATCAGATTTCTGCTTAAGTGGATATATCCAGGTATATCTACTGTAATCATCAACAAAAATACAATAATAGTTGAAGCCTCGTGTAGAAGAGACAGGAGATTTTCCCCATACATCACAATGAATCAGAGAGAAGGGTTCTGTACTGCGCAGATGAGTATGTAAGAAAGGTAATTTTCTACTCTTGCTCATTTCACAGCTGGAGCATGAATGAGGCACACTTTTAGTAATCGAACTGACAAAAATAAAGCCTTGAGTCTTCAGTTGCTGAAGTACACCATCATGTGGATGTCCTAACCGTTGATGCCATAAGTCTTTGGAGGATTTTGAGAAACTGGTGGAGTAATGTGCTTCAGCTTTGACCGGATTCAGCTGGTACATGCCATCCTTGCACTGTCCCATTGCCAGAATCTTGTGGCTCTTGAGATCCTTTATTAGAAAACCGTGTTTAAAAAACAAGAAGTAACAAGGAAACTGAGAGGTCAACTGAGATACAGATAACATATTTTTCTTAATAGCAGGAACTAGAAGAACTTGTTCAAGCGGAATAGGACTAATGCTAATTAGAAATCCATCACCAATATGTGTGATTGGCAAGAAGGTACCATCACCAATCATGATATACTGTGATCCTTTGTATGACATTAAATGAGATAGGCTACCTGTGTTATTAACCATATGATTTGACGCTCCACTATCCACAAACCAGGTGTTAAGATCTTGATCAGAGATCTTCATCGCAGCCATAGCTGTAGCAGTAGACCCCAAGGATTTTGGAACATCCATCTTCTGGTAGTTATTATCAAAGCGATGCCAGCAGACATAAGCATCATGTCCCCTCTTATTACAGATTTGACAGAAAACAATCGGGCGTGCCACTTCATTGTTCAGATTGGTGGAGGTATTAAAATTCCGTGATGTAGCCTGTTGGAAACCTCTGCCTTGAGAAGAAAACACATTCGAAGAGACACCAGGAGGTTGTGAGTTAGGCGTAGAGCCTAATAGTCCAGATGAAACACTAGAGCGTTGATCATAATAGCTATGACCACGACTAAAATTCCGTTGCGATCTACCTCGATTTCCAAAAAACTGAACAGAATTAGAGTTTCCACACTGGCCGTAAAAGGCTACATTCATAGTATTCACAGGTCGTCTTATGATTCGCCTCTCATGCTCTTTCAACAGAGTGATCACTTCATCATACGATGGAACCGGAGGTTTGAGCATAGCAGTAGAAAAACCATCATAATCCACAGAATCAAGGCCATTAATAAGTAAGAAAACCTTTTCAGAATCAGATATCGGTTTTCCTAGAGCGTTCAACTGATCACAGATAAGCTTGAAATTCTTCAGATAGACTATGAGATTATCAGATCCCTTGCGGATGGATCGAAGTTGTGACTGAAGTTCAAATTCCCGAGAGTAAGTAGTGTGAGTGAATCCATCAGACAGTGCTATCCATACCTCTCTTGAAGTTGTTAACCCGACGATCTCTCCTAGCATTTCCTCGGAGATCGTTCCCATGATCCATGCCTTGAGAAGCCGATCGGTACGCTGCCAGG
Organism: Alisma plantago-aquatica; assembly: GCA_963693085.1. NCBI lineage: Eukaryota > Viridiplantae > Streptophyta > Magnoliopsida > Alismatales > Alismataceae > Alisma > Alisma plantago-aquatica. The sequence continues at coordinate 627,333,766 of OY856409.1, forward strand.
CTCAGAACTCCGGATTCACCTTAGTTCCTTCTTCTCCATCTGGAATGTACATCGGAGGAGATTTCTCCGTGCCGTCGACGAAACCTTCGAGACTGTTGCTCTCGATCAATGCACGAATCTGAGCTTCCCAGTACAAGAAGTTTACTTGATTGAGGCGAACGGAAACGAAATTCACAACATTTGTGGATACAAGATAGGGATAAATGTTCGGAATGTTGACAGACATAGAGGATTTACTGTGTCGAGACATCTGAACGGTGTCGTCTGACGACGCCTTCGAGGCAGAACCAGGTGATAGAGGCTCCTTGTCCATTTGGAAGAAATAGAGAAGAGGAATTTAGAAGAGGTATGATCAGAGAGTAGAAAGAGTAAGATCAGAGGCGGGGAAGAAGAGAATCTGAGACGAAGGTGGAAGGATCTGAGACGAAGGTGGAAGGAAGGAACGGAGGCGAAGGAAAGACAGGCGGAAGCCGAAAGAGAGAGAGAGGATCAGTCAAGGTTTGGCTTTCCTCGCTGCGGCTCTGATACCATCTTAGCTAGTGGGTTAGAGGAATATTTGTATTCATCCTTTTCTTATATCGACTACATGTACAGGCATTACATATATAGACAAAGTTGCCGAAGCGTGCTAGTGAACCCGATAGTCAGGGAAAGGTATAACAGACGAGAGTACAGACTCTATTGTGGTTGAGTTATTTTAATCAGGTGGTCGTGAGCTATTGGGCTTGGTATGCTGATACTTCTTCCCTCACTCTCTCTTGCCCTAGGAATCTGTCTCCCAGTTCGTCTTCCTCCTTGGTGTTCGTCGAAGCCACTGTTACGACAAGCTTCAGAGTCTCGTGCCTTGATGTGCCCCACAAGTAGCTAAGGCCTCCATCGCGCTCACGGGATCTAGGAAAACTTGGGCGGCGGGTTCCTAGCCCTCAGGATGCCTTCCTGCTCCTTCCTCCTCTGCATCCTGGTGAGTTGTGCGGTTGCAGTGCCACCGCACTGGGCTCTGCCCTCGCGAGCGGCCCTGGCAAGGAGACGAAGAGCAGCTATCGTTAGATCGCCTGTGATTGGTCCAGATCATGGCCTTGTTCTCCTCTCACCCGACGCAACCCTCTCTCTTTCTCCTTTGACCAATCAACATACGACCAGGGACCCATGCCCCTGGCTCACATGGACCCACACACAGGCTGTCAGGCACCCAATGCCAAAGCGATACACCAACATCCCTAGGAGGTATAAATATCTTTCTCACACATATGCATATCCAATATTGTACAAATCCTATAAAATCATTCATAAGTCAAATTAAGACATATTATATATGAAAATTTATTTACGAAATGAGATTTATCCAATGCAACTGGTTTTAGAGTATAATTCCAATCGTAGGAAATAGTATTAAATAATATAAAATGAAATCTACAAAACAAATTGATCTCTTTTACAAAATCAATGATATTAAATGCTTAACCACGATCATAGTATGACTCCACTTGAACTTTATGACTCTAATAAGTAACTTATTCTACTTTATATTGTGTGAATCAAACTTGACCATGGTTAGCCCTATTAATGACTCTAATTTATGAAATGAACCATGAAATGTATAGAATATCGACATAATTGGGGCATTTATGCTAATGATCATTATGTGATGCTCAACTTGATTATATGCACTCCAAAACATCATGATCGATCTAGATCAGTAACTTATAGTCCTTGATGTACCAATTTCTTGTATGTTTACTTGAAATCTATTGTGAATTGACATTATGAAATGCAACTTTATATGGAACATTTATGGACTTATCATGATGATCTTCAAAGCCTTGTGCTAATGGGGACCAAATATGATCAAAACAATGTATTGGCCTTTATATCAATACTAATGATCATTTGTAACACAAAATAGTATATAATACACTCTTGTTCACTATTATGACTAAGTGACCTAAACATGACATTGAATGTGACCTTAATGTGCATGTTGCTAAAATTGATATCTAACCTTGTAGAAATATCACCCTAATGGTTCCTATGCTATATGATATCCTCAAATAAGTAATATTTATAATTCTTATGTCACTAAATCAATCTTGATCTCATATGTACCCCAATGTTGACTATCCTATGTGAAAATGACTCAATATGACTTAAATGGATTCTATGATAACTAAGACATAAATCTTATTCAAATCTTATGATTTCCCTAGTAAGATCCATGAAGCCTATATTTGAAATCCATGATCTTGATCAGATGTTTTCACCCTAAGTCAAATGATATATGTTGTAGTATGTATCTTGATGATGACAATTGCTTGAACATTAGAGATGTCAAAATCAATCATTGAGAATATGGAACTTAGATTAGGTGAAACATCCACCCTTGATGAATATGTTTAAGATGATGTAAGTTTTTGTGATGTTAATCTAGTCACACTTACTTGAAATGTCAGGTTCCCTTTGATGGACTGTGTTCAAAGATCTAATCTTATCCTTAATACTAGTTTTCTCGTATTAGTGTATGCTTTATCCTCCTATTGGCCAAACTAGTGGTATTGACATTGCATGTACGTACATAGTATAAATGATTGGCTTTATATACTTGTTTGAGCTACATGTTCCCTACAACTATGACAAATTAGTCTTGAATATTCTATGTTGAACAATCTTGAAAACATAAATAGATATACATCATACAACCTTGTACACCTACCTGAATTCTTGGGGTAAGGGCACAAGGTCAGGTGTCTTACTTGAGTTGTCAAGATAAGGCAAACTATGTTTGTAAGACCCTTGACCTAGCTTAGTCCTTGATCTTGCTTGTTTAGCTTAATAAGATTCTTAAACCATAATCTAATCTCTTAGGATGCTTTAATAACATGTGCCATGTTTATGTTTTCAGTTTGGTCCTATTTAGATGATGTTTGAGCTAAGTTTTGTTATATGTATGCTTGTTATGGACCAAATTGTAGTTTACCCATGTTGAGGGTCTATCTTGCAATTTATCACATGTTGAATTTTCCTCACATGTTTTAGCATCATGAGAGAGAGTAATGTTGGTGGGTGCCTTGTTATGCCTTGGTTTGATGAGGAGAGAAGTGGTGACAACTTGAGTGTTGTTTCTAGGGTTTGCTTGGATGCCCTAGTATAGTGTTGACCATATGTTGACTGTTTGAGTTCTTGGTTTTATTCAACAACCTTTGTGTCTTCTTGTCCTAAGATTTGTGGTCTACGAGGTTTTGGTGGTAGTGGTGGTGTCCCTTTGATCGAAGAGCTTTTCCTTCTCTTTTGGGTCAAAGATGACCTAGGGTTTCATATGTGTTAGGTTGCTGGTTTCTCTTTGACCATGAGCCTTTGTGGCCATGTTTCCCTTTGACTGATGGTCCTATAGGACCATGTGAGGCCATTGATTCTTCTTGTTTTTCATGACCTTAGTGTCTTGCATTGTTTAAGTGGATGCATGGTTGATCTTAGATGGACAAGTCACACCTATGTGCATGGTACCTAATCCCTTTCACCTCTCTCTACTCTTTAGTATATGTACCCTTATTTTCCCATGTATATGATGCTTTTGCTCTCTCTTTCCTTCTCCCATCTTTGGAGTTTGGCCCTTGGATCTTGGTGGTGAAGAGGAGTTCATCCTTGGAGCTTTGGTGGTCGATCATCTTGCATGTGGTGATCTTGAGTTGGAACATATTCTTTTTTGGTGATATTTGATATTTGGTAAGTGATCCATCCTCTTGATTTCATTTCCTTGTAAAACCCTACCTCTTTCTCTTCTCTTGGCCAAACCCATGGTTCTCCATGGTGGTCTTTTGAGAAACTTCCCTTCATAGAGGTTGAATTCATAGTTTTCCATGGTAGTACCTAAGTGGGATGAAGATCTTCTCCTTCTTCCTTTCTTTCTCAGACAAGGTTTTAGACCCCTCTGCCTTGACCTTTAACCTAGGGTTTTCTTCTCTTTTGAGGTTGTGACTAACTTGGTCGTGGAGGTAATCAAAGCTAGGTCTTCTCTCTTCTTTGGAGCTCTTTTCTTGGAAGTTATTTCATCATATGCAGATGGGTTCTACAACTCTCTCCTCTACTATTATTGCACTTTAATTCTACTTGCAAACTTATTCCTAAAATATGATTACATGTTGTTTATGATGATATCTTGTTTAGGTTTTGAGTTACTATAATGATCTTGCATGAATTTTCTCCTTTGCCTAAATGACAGTTGTTCGCAAGTTTGAAGACGTGTTTTCCGATGAGTTCCATAGTGTTCCCCCTCCTCGAGAGATTGATTTTGAAATCAATATGGTTCCTGGTACACTGCCGATAGCACAAACACCATACATGATGGCACCAACTAAGATGCACGAGTTGAAGAAGCAGTTGCAGGAGCTACTAGAGAAGGGTTTTATCAAATTGAGCACGTCCCTTTGGGGTGCTCTAGTGTTATTTGTGAAGAAGAAGGTGTTGGATCTAGGGCTCTAGAGGTGGAGTGAATAGAGCTTCAAAAATATCCAAGAGCTAGTCTTCTACCTCACAACATGTCTTACCCACTCTTACAAGTAGCTCAATTCCTTCTCCTAAGACATCTCCTCCTTGCAACAAGTCTTCAACCTAGAGGATTTACCCACCAAGCTCCTTAGATCTTCTTCCTTTTCCTTCTCCTTCACTTGGATAAGATCTTCACACCTTCTTCAGTCTTTAAGAATAACAACAACTCCTCCTTCACTTGGAGAAGATCACTTCAGCCTTTGGTCTTTGAGAAAGGGGATCGGGAAGTGGAGAGATGGAGAACTTTACAAGGTAAAAATGAGTTAGCTCTCTTACAACATGCCTAACTCACTCATAATCATGAAATTCTTTGTAAATGAGAGAAAGAGAAAGGGCTCAAAGGGGCTTAGCATACTCAACTATAGCAAGGACCAAGGATAGCATGAATGAGCAGCCTTAGAATGAACTCCAAGAGGTCATGTTTATAGCTAGGGGTGTTCCTTTGAGTGTGGTGTCACTTAAGAACAAAAATACCCATTTTAAAACTTACAATGGATCTATTTTTGTTTCTAACAACTCTACAATAGTTTTTTTTTGGTCGGTCAAAAAACGTGTTACTATAGAATCCAAAAACTTTGGGTACAAAGAATAGTTGTGCCCCTCAACCTAGTGTATCACACACTAAAACTATGACATGCTTCTCGCAGGAAGCCTCAAAACAAAACAAAGAAAAAAAGGAAAAATAGGAGACATATCCAGATTCTAAGAACATGATATATATGCTTCCCTGTCAGACGAAGCCTCTATGCATTATCCACACCCAGAAAATGAGCTCAGTCGAACAGACCAGCATACAAAGCAGCGTCATTAGTGTCCGATATGTATACCTATCTTCTTCTTCCCTATTGTAATCTCCAAACTAGAGGCCATCTGGTTTACTGCAGCTCAAAGGAATGAGATCTATAGATACCACCCCTACCAGTACAGTTTGCAACAACACTTGCCATCTATGAGATGAAGGTTCCAAGTTTATAGGATACAAAATTCATACTCTCTAATCCTCTGACATCACTACTGGTGTTAACCTCATCTTAGAATTTGTAGCTGGACAGCAGATCATCAAGGGCGAGAAGTATCCCCATAGATAGGAAACCTACATCTTAAGACATCAGGAGATCAAGCAAACAGCTGAGCCAAGGCTAAGGCCTTTTTGTCCATCTTTGCGATTGCTATAGGAGTAGACAACCACTTCCTTCACTCTCGTGATTGTTCTTACAATTGGAGGTCAAAACTCCAAAGCCGAGACTCAAGAAAAAAATAGCTTGAACAGATTAGTCCTAACAATCATATGATTATGTCAACTCCATGGCTACCAAAGATGTCTTTGTCTGCTACCCAACACCCTCGTTCAGGCAACCCGGAAAACACGCCAGGCCTTCTTAGTTCCATCCACGATGCCACTGACATTAAGTCCACCTTCAAAGAGTGGGGAGAGGCTTAACTTCAAAGACCTTTGGTCCATCCAGGTGACAAGAACAGAAGGGAACGTATAAGATAACAGGCAGGCAGCTACATGACCAGATCAGTCCTCCCTCTTTCTCCTTCCTGACTTCTTCTTCTTCTTTGATCTTGGGTGATCATAGACAGTAGAGTCAGAACCCCAATGAACAGAATCACACTCTGAGTTTGAGTCTCCCTGAGAGATCTCATCAAACAGATTAGCTTTCCTCTGTTTATATTCTATAGATAAACCACAGTTTTTCCATAACCTGTTGGCTTTCCAAGAATTCGGGGACTCTTCAACAGTTCTCCTATTAGGGGAAGGGTGAAGGGCCGATCGATGATTTACCAGAATGGCGTCGAGGATAGTGTTCTTCACCTACAACGCGATCTCAGCCACGGCCGCGTCGTCCTGTTCCTTTTCAGCATCAACATCATCTACAATATTGGCGTCAGGAACTTGTGTGCCTTTGACAATCCGTCGAGCACCTTGCTTTCCAAACCGGAACTGGACTTCCTTTGAGGGAGTTACATGCCTGCTACCCAGGGGACACGATCCCTATTTGTGTCCAAATCGCTTGCAACCAGAGCAGTAGAGGGGTTTCGACAGGGCGTTGACCTTCAGTTGCTTGGTGGCGCCGTCGACCTCCACCAAGGTGGACTTGGGAATCTTGTCAGTACACGAGATTTCCACGCACACGGTAGCGGAGTCCTTGCATCCTGCTGTGAGTGTGGATTCAACGAAGTCCAGAGGCCTCCCGATTGTGCTAGCTATGCTGGCGATCCCCTCAAGAGTCCACAGAACTCTGGGATTCTCCACCTCCAGCCATACTGGAACCCGAGAAAAGGAGAGGGACTGGAGTGCAACTCCAAGTTCCCAGGCCTAAGCAACGACTAGAGATCCATCCATCGTCCACGGCACCTCATCGAGAATGCGGTCCCTCTCGGTAGACGACAGCAGCTTTACGATGAAGCCTTTGTTCTCCTCGGCTATGATATCAAACGTCCCACTAGGTTTCCATTGCCTTCTAATCCAGCCGCTAAGTTGCCCTTTGAAGGGCTTTCTGCTGGTGAATCTAATTGACAAGTAGAGGTCCCAGTTAGGGATCACGCCATCCTGACTAGAGATCGATCCGCATCGGGTGCCATCCCTAATCACCGGCTCGACGAACTTGACAACTGAGACGTCTGCAACCGGCCTTCCTTGTCGACTAGCACAAAGCCAATCCGCGAAGGATGACGACTCATTTCCGGAGACGATTGTCGAGGGACCTGCTTGTGGGAGCTTGGGCTTTGGCGAGGTGGGGGGATCAACCAGGGTCGCGGAAGTCTCTAGCGGTTGAGAGGTATGGGGGATACCTTGCACGCTACCTTCTCCTTCGGCCGTCCCACCGCAACCAAGGGGAGTCGACGGAGGCTCATCAGCTGCCTTCACAATAGTTGGAATCACTTTTTCGATGTTTTCTGTACAATGCATTGGGTTGAGTTTCAATAAAGGTAAATCGACCGACCCACTATCCAAAAAAACAAAATTTCAAACTACGGTCGAGTTCGTCCTGGGGTAACTCAACCGATCAGCTAAAATCAACTTCGGTCAGAAAGTTGGTCGGTCGAGTTCTGTGAGTGTACAAATTGATCGATCCAATCATTTCCAAAAATCCATCTCTGATCAGTTGAGATTCAAACTTTTAATTAAGTTGCTGTGAAAAATGTTTCAAAATGATTTTTAAGTGATCAAATGATGGAATTGAGTGTCCCTCATTTTTTCTCATCTTAGTTACAAGTCATATCATCAATACAAATAATTACAAAAATATTCTAAGGTGGTTTGGAGTGTTTTCCACAAAAGGGCATTTGCATTGCTTTTGAGTTGCACTTGGAGAAGCCAGGGCTTGAGGAAATTGATCCTTTTCATGTACCTAATGCCTAAAATCAATCTTAAACAAACATATTAGATACATATGAATGGAATGGTTAAGTCATTATCAAAATATTGACAATGTATAACTCTCCAGTCAACATTCTCCCCCTTTTTGACAATGAGAAACCATTCCTCAACATGTTGAAAAGGATATGTAAAGTTAAACACTATCCTTGTGGATTGCAAGGGGATTCATAACTTGAACAATGTGAATTGTTCCCCCTCAATTTATGCTTACTCTTACCTGCATAGTTAGCCTTGATACACAAAGCTATATAACATGTGTACTACATGGTCCTTTAGCAAGTCACATGATAAAACATAGACAATAAAAACATCACATAGGCAATAAAAGCAATATGGTTGAGCTTCAAAACATCAAATTTCCTCCCCCTTTTGGCATTATAAAAAATGAAGGGGGTAGAAGAGCATAAAAACAATACTTCTCCAAGCACAACCAAAAACATTTAACTACAAGATAAAACATGTAACCACATAACACACATCAAACAAAGATAAGAGAGAAACAAGAAAATAGTGTCATAATTAAAATATGGAAAGCATACCAATAACTCACATGATAGAACATACATAGAGTTATGATACATATGATTAAGATTACAACACATAAGCATGTTGTCAAAGCAACTATAGGCCAAAACAATGAAGACACCATGTTGATAGAAATAGTACAACTCAGATAATGTGCCCAAATTTTTTTAGTAAAAAAAGGTTTAGAAATATATATATATATATATATATATACATATATATATATATATATATATAATCAACATCTAAGAGCTAAAAACTAAAACATCTAAATGTCTAGTCTATCTATGTCCACAACATCATCATCAACATCATCATCATCAACTCTAGTCTCATAGTCCTCATCTCCATCTGAAGGTGTTGTAGAGTAAACAACGTCACCTACATCACCAGAGCCATCAACAAAGCCATCATCATCAGAACCATCCTCAGGGCCATCATCCTCAGATACCTCCTCATCATCAACAGCAACGTCCTCGTCAACCTGGTTGGGTATCTCCTCATTAGCAGAAGTACCAAAATAATCATGATAGGGCCACATGGCATCATGTTGTTCCTTGGCCTGAGGGAAAGTGGGAGAAGAAGTGCCAAGGCATGCAAGTAGGGTAGCCATGGGGCCAGCATGTAGAGGTAGCACTCCAGGGGTAGGTGCTGGGGTAGGGCCACCAATAGCAGAGGGTGTAGCAACGAAATCAGTAGGTGGAGGGGTCAGGTAGAAGTGATTATATGCATAGGAAATATAGTCACCAATGACATTATATGGCAAAGATGCTGATGCAGGTGCTCCTGAACTTGTAGGATGTATGCCTACTGATACACCATGTAACCCGTGAGGGCTTCATTGGATAAATGAAACGAAGCACGGGCATGTCGGGATGGTGGTGAAGGTGGAGGTGCCTGGGTGGAGGTAGAGGCTCCAGGTGTGGTGGAAGTGAAAAACACTAGAGGGGGGTGAATAGGGTTTTATGATGATTTTAAAACAATTCAACCAAGCAACCAAAAAAATATTGGATAAGTAGATACAACATTTAGAGTGGTTCCACCCTTAGCAAACACTAAGGGAGTCAGTCCACTACCCGGTTGTTCCCAACTGAGATTTTGAAAGAATTTGAATTTTATTACCTCGCAAGGATGTTACATAAAATTACAAACACCTTCACCACCTTTTGGACAACCTTCACCCTGAAGTCATCTCACCAACCTTGAAGCAGCCTTCACTTGAAGTAACTTCAAGTTCCCCCTTGAAGTAGCCTTCCTCCTTAAAGTAGCTTCCCGTTGAGACCTTCTAGAAGTAGTCCAAAGTCCGTCGAGCTACCTTCACCACTTCAAGAAGATCCAACAACGTCCTTTCTGCAACCTCCAACCTAGGAGTAGTAAAGGAGAACAAAACACAATAAAAGGAACAAGATTGGAAGAAAGAACAATGTTACCAATTTTGTACATCGCTTTGATCCTATCTCAAGTGTATTGATCTCCTATCCACTATGGATGAACATGGTAGTGTGGTGGCTAGGAGATACTAATCTATAGGATGCTAATGTAGAACAGATTGCAAGTGTAGCTCAAGCTTGTTGTTCACAAAGAATGATTCTCAAGTGTAATTGTATGCACAAGTGATGCTTTGGGTGTCCTATAAGTTGTCCTATTTATAGGAGTGGTTTGCTAATGCTTGGGGATGTTCTAGACACCTTCTAGGACGTTCTTAGTGCTCAACTAGCTGTTATATGTCCAATAATTACACTGCAACAACTAGTTGTTTAATGCTGAAAAGTGCAGTCCGTAACCTTTCTCGGTCGAGAAGTTTGTCGACCGAGAGTCTCTCGGTCGAGGAATTTGTCGACCGAGTGGGAGTCTGAGTCAATATATTATAACGTTCGATTCCAACTCCCAACCACTTTTCTAACTCAGTCTAACAGCTAGGGGGGTTTATTCTCGGTCGAGGACTTTGTCGACCGAGAGTGTCTCGGTCGAAGTTTTTGTCGATCGAGAATATCCCTGATTCAATGTATTCATTTACTAAGTGTGTGTATCAATGTGCAGTTGTGATACTATCTTGGGGGATGACCTATCTAAGTGTTGTGAGTGGATAGGAAGATCTAAACGCTTGATTTACATGATATCTAAGTACTTGTATATTATAAACTAATACAAGTTTTTACATTGATTACAATCATGAAAATAAAGCAATTTTAGCAAATTGATCTTCCAAGTCTTTGCTATCCACCACCTTATATGCTTGTCCCTAAAACACTCAAATAGTAAGTTAAAACCATAAGAAAGAAATGTTTGTCATCATCAAAACAAAGGGATTATATTAATGTCCAATTTAGCCAACAATCTCCCCCTTTTTGAAGATGACAAACATTTCCAAAATATAAATCATATGAGTTTCATACCTAAAGTTTACCTTTTGCAGTCATTCTCTTGTCTGCATTTGTGTACTAGCCGAGAAATTTTGAAACTCATTTTACTTTTTTTTTTGAGAAGTCAGAAGGTATTCTTATTCATCCCACCCTTCTCTTGCAGGTAAGTCAACCAAGTTACAATTATTTCCTACTTTGAAAATAAATTTGGTGGGTATCCCACCATTACAACGGAGAAGAGGGAGAGGGTGACCCACAGGGTCGAGAGGACAATCTGTGTAGACACAAGTGTCCTTATAGGTTTTTAGGTGTTGTTTGGCGAGGGCATCCGCAGGTCCAATGTTTTCCCTTGGTGTCTTCAGAATCTTCACATTCCCAAACCGCTCCAGATAATCTTGAATAAGTTTGGTCCAGCCATGCAGGCTTGGGAATTTCCCGATGGTATCTTCAATAGCTTCCACAGCAAGCGAGCAGTCGGTAAGGATAATAATTGGTTTACTATGGTCATTGCTTGAACATAGCAACCCCAGAGCGATAGCACGTACTTCTGCCTCGACTGAGGATTTTATCCAGATCGTCTCTGCCTTTCCAAAAAGCCAGTTACCATTACCTTCGACATGGATCGTGACAATAGCGGCGTGGTTCTTCTTAGCAGCTGCATCCACCGTAATGATTTTACCTTCAAAAGGTACATCAATCTCATTTAGTGGGTCTTCGCCATAAGGGTTGGATGTTGTGGTCTTCCTATTTCTGCCTTCTTCAATATGTCGTTGTAGTTGACTGATTTTACTTTATGTTATTGATTTTATATTATTTCTCCCCCTTTGTCATTTCAAAAAGATAACCAAGCTAATCATTAAGTAGAACTTTTATTTTTTCCCCTTAATTTGATAATTTGATTCTCAATTTTGAAAGCAAGGGTAATAAACACAATTTAATGCAAACCACTTATTTTTAGGTCAAATTTAGCCACAATTTATTTCTCAATCATTTGCAAAGGATGTTAAGCCTTGAAATGATATGAGATCCTTTTAGATTCATGGCATATGTGTTTTGATTTCTCATCCATTTTACAAGGGATGTTAAGCCCCGAAAATGATATGAGATCCATTTAGGCTCATGATGGATACATATATTGATTTCTCATCCATTTTACAAGGGATGTTAAGCCCTAAAAATGATATGAGATCCATTTAGGATCATGATGGGTACATATATTGATTTCCCATCCATTTTACAAGGGATGTTAAGCCCTGAAAATTATATGAGATTTTCTTTACAACATAGTAGGATCAAGAACTATATCTCTAATCAATAATGAGGGATGTTAAGCCCATATTGATATAGATAGTCCTTTTTAGATCAAGATAATTTAATAATCCTAAGGTCATAACAAGTTTTTAAAGTTTGATTTGATTAAGATTTATCATAATGTGTACGAAGTTTTGTGAGCTCCTTCTTAATCTTATAGTCAAGATAGTTTTTGTTAGCCCCCCCTTAATCTTATAATTAAGATAATTTAAGGATTATAAGGTCATAATAAGCATTAGATCATAATAATTTAACCCTTTATGAGAGCTATGCACTAAAATCTTATTTTCAATATACTAAGATTGAGTTAGAAAAATGGTTGGGAGTGTGGTGGCTAGGAGATACTAATCTATAGGATGCTAATGTAGAACAGATTGCAAGTGTAGCTCAAGCTTGTTGTTCACAAAGAATGATTCTCAAGTGTAATTGTATGCACAAGTGATGCTTTGGGTGTCCTATAGCTTGTCCTATTTATAGGAGTGGGTGTCCTATAAGATTTTTGAGCTCCTTATTAATATTATAGTCAAGATAGTTTTTGTTAGCCCCCCCCTTAATCTTATAATTAAGATAATTTAAGGATTATAAGGTCATAATAAGCATTAGATCATAATAATTTAACCCTTTATGAGAGCTATGCACTAAAATCTTGTTTTCAATATACTAAGATTGAGTGCAAGGAAATGATTTACAATTAAGTATTTTTTCAAGCTTATTTTAGGTCGACCTTGACTTCGACCACAGTGCCCCTTGGTCAAACTTGATTTTGACCGAGAGGCAATTTCTGCATATTTCCAGTTTAAGCATTCACAATGATCCACTTGTTCAAATATAAAGCCTTTATGTAACTTGAACATGTGTATACCAATTTGAAAGAGTTTATATCAGCTTTATAGGTTAGGATCAAGTTTGTGTATAACTTAATTCATGTGAGCAATATTTGATTTTGAAATGGTGTCTTGCTCTTGATTTGCTTAGTGTGACCTAAGGTCAAATTTGTATTTTCATGATAACATTCTTTTAATTTTGCTTAGAATGAGTGTTAAATACAATATTGATGTCTATATTCTAAGCAAGGTTTTAAGATTCTAATTAGACATGACTTTTATACCAACCCATGAAGCATTTTATACATGATCACTTTTACCATAAAAAAATTATACCTTAAAAACAGGTTTGATTCTTATAGTATTTAATGACTTGAGGAAATATTTTTAATTCATATGAGTTGTAACATTTTTTCTCTTAGAACAAACAATTAGATAAAACATTAACATTTTTGTTCTAAGCAAGATATTAAAATCAAGCAATTTTGCTTGCCTTTTTCTTCGTAGATGATTTTATATACAAAACATAAAACTTGAAGTCTATCGTGAAAATATTCATGCATCACAAAGATGATATCCTTTTCCACAAGATAATCATTTAATATGTCAAGATGCATTTGAGCCATAGAGTTTTACCTTAATGCAATAATGGAATTTTCAATTATATCATCATCAATGAGCTGAATCACTATAATCATTTTGATGATAAGAGAAACTTCTAAGCACATGGTTTATATATAGATATAGAATAGGGATTATTTTAGACAAACCACAATAATCATGATGAAGTAATAGAAACATATCCATAATTTCCTTGATTAAATTTTCTCAAAACATGATTCATAATTTTCATATTTAAGATTGACCATGTATGCTTAATCATCTTTTTCAATAAAGTAGCAATTGAAATTTGATAACATTTTAATTTTCAAAGAAAGCATGTCCAATTTCAATTTGCATAAAGTTCAAAATCACACAAGTTGTAATTTGCACCAAGTTCAATAAGGATATCATTAACATATATGTAATGATGCAAACTACTAATATGTTTGATTAGTTTGTCTTCAAGATTTATGACTTATTTTTACAATAAAGCATGTCTACTTGCAGCAAGAGTATAGATTTCCAATCAGCATCATTTTTCTTTGTAAGCAGCAACTTGAGTAAAAGCATCATATACATTATCTCACAATTAAGGTATGATGCAAATATATTTTGATTTGACAAATTTGTCTCAAAGTTCTTTTCTTCAAAAGGTTTCCTTTAATCCCACTAATAATCTTAGTTAGGTATATTGATAGCAAATTGAATCAATTAAATAGGTTCAACATGACTTGATTTGGTCGAACTTTTATTCGATCGAATTCATCTCGGTCGAAGATTTTCTCGACCGAGTTTTCTGCTATTTTTATAGGTTTTTATCAGGTTGAAACATTGCTGGATTCGATCCACTATTTTTTGACTGAGGATTTGCTCAGTCGAACTCTAATTCGACTGAGTAAGTTTACTATTTTTCCAGTAATTTCAAGTTCAGTGCAGAGCCCTCGTTGGTTGAATATTTTCTCGACCGACTTACTTTCGGTCGAATTTGTTATCAACCGAGAGTGTCTCTGCAGGTTGTTTAGAAATAAGTTTGTTCAAGTTATGGGTTAATTTCTTTGATTTATTTTGTTATTCTATTGAGTTAAGTTGAGATAGACATAAGGATGTTCAAATCAAGATTATTGGTCATATCTCAACTTGATTAATTCATATTCATTTAGTTTGGGGGTTTTTGGAACCCATACCAACTCAACATTCTTTTTCTTGTAAGGATATGAAAAAGAATAGTGTCCAAGACACAAGCAATAGTGACAACAAATGGAATCAATTTCATTTCTCTTTCTAGGATTTTGAGTTGAGTTATTCTTGGGTACATACATGATTTTGGTCTTGGGTGCTTGTGTTCTCCTAGGTTTAGGTTGATAGGACTTTTCTTTTAGAACATATCCTAAACCTCTCCTTCCAATATGACCAGAATAATTCTTTAGGATCATATCAAGAACATCATTATTTCTCAAGCTACTAATTTCCTTTTGTAATTTAGCAATCTCATCCATTCTCTTCTTAACATTTAAATTTGCTTGCTCTTGATTAGACAACAAACTATCTCTTTCTTTCATAATAACATCATAATCTACATGAGTGCACAAAATAGGTTGAGTTTGAAGATCATTCAATTTTGCAAGTAGTTCAACCTTTTTTTGAGAAAGAATATCATAGTTTGTTTCTAGAGTAAGCAACTTTATATTGCAATCATTGAGAGATGATTTCAAGATAGAATTTTCAGAAATAATACTTTACTTTTCAAAAGCAAGATCATTTAATTGAGCATACAAATCCTCATTAGTTTAAGTAACTCTTTTTAGTCTCTTTTTACAATCAATATATTTGTCATGCATTTCTTGAAGACTAAAAATTTAATCTTCTTTTGACAAGTCAAAAATACTTACCTCTTGTTCTTCTTCATTTGTAGTAGTAACGAAGCATTGTACCTCTTTATGAACCTCTTCTTTTTTTTGACTTCCTTGGACAGCTAAGTGTTGTGTGTCCCGTTCCTAAACACCAGCTACAACTTGTTGAAGGTTGGTCCAAGTTTCTCCTTTGCTTGAGGTTGTAGACACCATCACCCTCCATCTTCAAGACTCGATTAGAGCTCCTTGAAGCCAGCTCTGATACCAATTGAAAAACACTAGAGGGGGGCGTGAATAGGGTTTTATGATGATTTTAAAATAATTCAACCAAGCAACCACAAAAATATTGGAGAAGTAGACATGACGTTTAGAGTGGTTCCACCCTTAGCAAACACTAAGGGAGTCAGTCCACTATCCGGTTGTTCCCAACTGAGATTTTGAAAGTATTTGAATTTTATTACCTCGCAAGGATGTTACATAAAATCACAAACACCTTCACCACCCTTTAGACAACCTTCACCCTGAAGTTGTCTCACCAACCTTGAAGCAGCCTTCACTTGAAGTAACTTCAAGCTCCCCTTTGAAGTAGCCTTCCTCCTTGAAGTAGCTTCCCGTTGAGACCTTCTAGAAGTAGTTCAAAGTCTGCCGAGCTACCTTCACCACTTGAAGAAGCTCTAACAACCTCCTTTCCACAACCTCCAACCTAGGAGTAGCAAAGGAGAACAAAATACTATAAAAGGAACAAGATTGGAAGAAAGAACAATGTTACCAATTTAGTACAACGCTTTGATCCTATATCAAGCGTATTGATCTCCTATCCACTATGGATGAACATGGTAGTGTGGTGGCTAGGAGATACTAAGCTATAGGATGCTAATGTATGCAAGTGTAGCTCAAGCTTGTTGCTCACAAAGAATGATTCTCAAGTGTAATTGTATGCACAAGTGATGTTTTGGGTGTCCTATAGCTTGTCCTATTTATAGGAGTAGTTTGCTAATGCTTGGGGATGTTCTAGACACCTTATAGGGTGTTCTTAGTGCTCAACTAGCCATTATGTGTCCACTAATTACATTGCAATGGCTAGTTGTTTAATACTGAAAAGTGCAGTCCAGAACCTTTCTCGGTCGAGAAGTTTGTCGACCGAGAGTCTCTCAGTCGAGGAATTTGTCGACGGAGTGGGAGTCTGAGTCAATATATTGTAACGTTTGATTCCAACTCCCAACCACTTTTCTAACTTAGTCTAACGTCTAGGAGGGTCTATTCTCAGTCGAGGACTTTGTCGACCGAGAGTGTCTCGGTCAAAGTTTTTGTCGACCGAGAATATCCCTGATTCAATGTATTCATTTACTAAGTGTGTGTATCAATGTGCAGTTGTGATACAATCTTGGGGGATGACCTATCTAAGTGTTGTGAGTGGATAGGAAGATCTAAATGCTTGATTTACATGATATCTAAGTACTTGTACACTATAAACTTGTACAAGTTTTTACAATGATTACAATCATGAAAATAAAGCAATTTTAGCAAATTGATCTTCCAAGTCTTTGCTATATCCACCACCTTATATGCTTGTCCTTAAAACACTCAAATAGCAAGTTAAAACCACAAGAAAGAAATGTTTGTCAACATCAAAACAAATGGATTATATTAATGTCCAATTTAGCCAATAGGAAGAAGATGTAGGCAAAAAGGTTTTCTCGACAGTGGTCTCACTGATACATACTTTTTTTAAATAAGGTTTGTAATGAAAATCATGAAAAAGAGACTTCTCAATCAAAATACTCAGGATAGTCTTTCCTCCATATGTTGGCTACCTCAGTACCATTGAAAAAGACATTCAAGGTATCTTCTGAGATAGTGAATTTCTTACTGGAAATCATGGAAGTGATAACCACTTGAGTATTAGGAGGGGTACGAGACTGTCATAATTTCACGGTAGATTGGTGTAAAATCCAGGAACTGTCTTAGTGCTTGTAATTGAATTGTGGAAGCACCAGCGTTCGACACTCAGGGCTGTAGGGTGATGGTCATAGAGCAACTCGGCTACCTCATCTATCACCTCTTATTTGCATGGAAGAGGCTCAAACAAGGCATAGAAAGGGAAAGGGTTCCTAGGAAGGAGCTCCTTGTACCTATTTAGAGTTTTGTTTGAAATAAAGAAGGTGTCATCCAAGGGAATGAGGTGAGAGTTGGAGGAAGATGATGGTTCTCTAGATGGTGCAATTCTCTTTCTTCTATTTGAGGCCATGGGGGGGGAATGGAGAAGATTGAGAGATCAAACATGAGAGAAACACCATCAAGGGCCGTCTAACCACCTAGGGAAGATAGGAGAAGGTGCTAGGTAGGTCACACGAAGGCTGGCTAGGGCTAGGAGAGGGAAGGTCGGGGCTACGATTGAGAGATTGAGAGTGCTAGAGTGAGGATCAGACAACTTTTCTCTAGTTGATAGGGAGAAAAGTCGGTTGAAACCTACTTAAGAATTGGTCCAACCTGGCCATCAGTCGATTTTTATGAGAAAGAAACTTGACTGAATGGATTTTTGCAAAATCCCCTAGCCACCAATCAGTCGAGTTGGAAACTCGGTCGACAGAATTTCTGTCCCAACTTTAGAAATTCTAGATTATAGCCATTTTAGTGCTAATTAAATTTATTTTTCTAATCCATTTTGCATTTTAGACATACTTAGGCACATATCACTCGTCATTGGGTACTATTTAGCTATAAAACATTTTTTTGCGAAAAATACCCAAAATAAGCAAAAAGATCAAGGCATAAGAACATGAAAATTTTAGCACTTTAGCAAGAAAGGGTGATCAATACATGAGCAAATCATATATGATAATAACAACTAACTAGAAGGCATATCAGATTCATTCAAAGCAGTTATGAGCAGCTTAGATCTAATAAAATTAAATTGTTGTCTAGCGAGAGGTTTAGTAAAAATGTCTGCCAACTAATTTTCTGTTTCTACATGTGTGATATAAATATCTTTTTTGGCAATGCGTCATGAACAAAATGATGACGGACCTATATATTCTTGGTTCTACTATGCGATATAGGATTGTAAGATAAATTGATTACACCAATATTTCCGCAAAAGATAGGAGAAGCATCAAAATTAATTTTAAAGTATTGGAGCATTTGCTTCATCCATATAATATGGGGACAACGACTTATGACTACAATGGATTCAACTTCAGTAGTTGATAGAGCCATTGTGTTATGTTTCTTGAAGAACCAAAACACCAAGCATGGTCCTAGGAGGAAGCAAGTGCCACTTGTGCATTTTCTATCTATCACACATCTTGCGTAATCAACATCACTAAAAGAAGTAAGAGTAAAGTCCCTCAACTTAGGATACCATAGTCCAAAATTTTAGGTTTTGGCTAAGTACCTCAAAATCCTCTTACATCTATAAGATGTGATTTCTTAGGAATTGATTGAAAGTGAGCACACAAGACAACACTAAACATTATATCAGGCCTAGAGGTAGCTAAATAAAGTAAACTTCCAATCATACCTCTATAGAGCTTCTCATCCACTTTCTCACCTTCTTCTTCTCTATCAAGTTTGGTTATATTTGACATGGGGGTGTCCATAAACTTAGTATTTTGCATCCCAAAGCACTCTAGTAGCTCACTTGTGTGCTTTCCTTGGTTGATGAAGTTCCCATCTTTAGTTTGCTTTGATTTAAAAACCAAGCAAGAATGTAAGCTCACCCATCATGCTCATCTTGAACTCACTCTGCATAAGATCACTAAACTTCTTGCAAAGATCAAGATTAGTTCTTCCAAAATGATATCATCAACATAAATTTGAATGATAAAAAAAATGTTAGAAGTGTATTTGAGAAATAACGTAGAATCTACTTTTCCCATGATATAGCCATGATCTAACAAAAAGTTCTTTAGTTTTTCATACCAAGCTCGATATGCTTGTTTGAGACCATTGAGAAAATTTTGCAATAGATAAACATAGTTAGGAAAACTATCATGTTCAAAGCCTAGAGGTTGTGCAACATACACTTCCTCTCAATTGTACCATCCAAAAACTAACTTTTAACTTCCATTTGATATAGAAGGAAATTCTTAAACTATCAAAAGCAAGCAACATTCTAATAGACTCAAGTCTAGCTATAGGTGTATATGTTTCATCAAAATCTATACCTTCCTATTGATTGTAGCCTTGAGCCATTAACCTTGCTTTGTTCCTTACCACATTGCCACTTTCATCTAGCTTGTTGCGGTAGACCCACTTGGTGCCAATGATCTTTCTATCACATGGTATTGGCACAAGAGTCCACACTTTGTTCTTCTCAAATTGCGATCCACTCATCATTTATGAGAGCTTCTTTGATATTCTTTGGCTCGAGTTGTGGGATGAAGGTGTTGTTAGCTTGTTCTTTGTTGTAGGCAGCCCACATCTTCACTCTTTCAAAGGGATCACCTATGATTAGCTCTTTAGGATGATTATTTGCAAATCGGGGAGTTGGATCCTTATTTTCTTCATCTATATGTTCTTTTGAGGGACACCTCTTTTCCCTTTTGGGTGACACTGAGTTCTTTCAAGATAGAAATTACTTCA
This sequence comes from Alisma plantago-aquatica, assembly GCA_963693085.1. Lineage (NCBI taxonomy): Eukaryota > Viridiplantae > Streptophyta > Magnoliopsida > Alismatales > Alismataceae > Alisma > Alisma plantago-aquatica. The sequence continues at coordinate 627,353,753 of OY856409.1, forward strand.
TTTGCAATATCATCATTAACAATATCCTTGAAAACAGAGGGATTAGTCTCAATAAATTTGACATTTATAGGTTCTTCTACTATTTATAGATTCTTCTACTTTAGATAGATTAACATTATACACTCTATAAGTCTTGCTAGTAGTGCTATAGCCAAGAAAGAAATCCTTGTACGATTTCAGATCAAACTTGTCAAGAGAATCTTTCGTGATCAAAACAAAACAAGGACACCCAAAAATATGAAAGTACTTGATAGATGGCTTCCTACCATGTCATAGATCATAGGTGTAAATAGATCAATATGGAGAAGTTCAAGATCTCTCTTGGTTCTAAGGACTCTTTTGGATTTGAAGTAGGACTTGGTTTTCTTTCCTTGGGTACAAGGTTGGCATTCCTCATCTTTTTGAAAATCCAATTTGGGAAGTCACTTGACCAAGTCCTTTTTGCTCAACTTCTTCAATTGATGCATATTTAAACGACCTAGCCAACAATGCCAAAGAGAAATTTCATTTAAATTGACTACTATGCATCTACCAACCACAAGATTAATAGAGTCAAGCATCATTCACATAAAGATTACCATTTCTAGTTCCCTTATATATGACATTGTAAGAGAGGGAATATAGAAGAAAGCATTCGAAAGAAGTAAATAGCACAAGGTAACCATTATCACATAATTGACTAACACTTATTAAGTTGTGATGTAGGCCATCCACAAATAGAACATTCTTGATACACAAGGATGAACCTACATCACCCTCCCCTTTTACTTAACCTTTCTTGTTGTCCCTGTAGGTAACCGATCCTCCTTTCTTCTTTGTGAAATTGTTGAAAAGGCTTATATCGCATGTCATGTGTTTTGTTCATCCACTATGAACAATCCATTTTCCATTTTCCTACAAGAAAGGTGAATGCCGGTTCCCAACTTAATCTTTGGGATCCAGTGTTAGCTTGGGAACCCATTTCATATTTGGGTTCGTCCCCTAAGTCTTGTATGGAAAATAGGTAGAATAGTGGTCATCACTCTTGCAATGAGAACAAATCATATGGTTCTTTGAGCCAGAAGACTATCCATGGAAGAAAGGATGTTACTTACTCATCTTCTTACCTTTGGCCTTACTCTTTCTCTTAGGAGACCCCCTACAAATCCCAAACCATTGGTACCATTTTGTTTGGTAGAATGGTCAAGGATTTTATTTAGGACGTTCTTCCCTTGAGAAATTTCTACAGAGAGTCTCTAAGTCTATGATTGTCATCAGTAAGAGAGACAACTAATGAAGACAAACTAGAAAGATCATCACTAGCACGAATAAGGTCGGCCTCAAAATAGAGGGATTTAGTCAAATAAGAATCCTTTTCAAGAGCAATTGAAGCAACTTCATTACCAGGAAAAATAGGTCTAGAAGATAAATCATTAACTTGATCAATAAGCCTAGCATTCTTAGATTTAAGCAATTTTATTTTCTTTGAGATAAACATCTCTCTCATCTCTACGAGCATAACTAACAAGCTTAAGTGTAGCATTTTCAATTTTAAGTAACTCAAGCTCATTAAGGTACTTTTAGTTATCTTCCTTAATAGATGAAATATTCTTAAGATAGATACTATGCTCTACTTCAACTCCATTGTATTGGAGATCAAGATCAAAAAATTGTCCTTGCAAGGAATCAATGCTCTCAAGATGAATTTTCTCATTTTGCTGAATAATATCAAGTTTAGCTTACAAGTCATCAATAATTTTACCTAACTTCTTCTTTTTAGATTTACGTTTAGCATAAGAACAACGGGTAGAATTAAGCATGCCAATAAGAGTTTCTTTATATGACTCATTCAAACTTACCTCACTTACCTCACCAATATATTCACTTTTGGAGGCCATGAGTGCAAGGTGGCATTCCCCATCTTCATCGGAGCTTGAGCCACTAGAGGATGAGCCCTCCCAAGGTGCATGAGTTGCATCTTCATTCCTCCTCTCCTTCTTGTCCTTCCTCTTGTGTTTGCTATCTTTCTTGTAGTCTTCCTCCTTCTTGGAGCTTCTCTTGAGGTGTGACTTTCTAGCCTTAGGATATTCACTCTTGTAGTGTTCTTTTTTACCACACTTGTAGCACCTTGGAGTAGATGAAGAAGACAACTTCCCTTTATAGTGCTTTTACTTAGTGAAGTTGGCTTCATGTTCACTAGGGCCATCATCTTCACTAGAGGAGGAGGGAGAGGTCCGATAAGTAAGTTGTTGTTGAAGAATGAGAGCATCCACTTGACCTTTGAAGGCACTAACTTTGATCTTCCTTGATTCTTTTTCTTCTTGATTTGCTTCCTCTTCTTGCTTGTCAAGTCTTAGCTCATGAGCTTGTAGATTGCTAATAAGATCCTCGGTTGGAAGATCACCAAGACTTCTTACTTCTTCTATGGAAGTCACCTCTGACACCTATCTCTTTGGAAGAGACCTTAGGATCTTTGAGTTGATTGCTCCTCTATCCAAAGTATGTCCCAAAGAAGCTAGGCCATTGATGATGATGTTGAGTCTTGAATACATATTGACAACTCATTCTTTCTTCCCCATCTTAAAGTTCTCTAGGAGGCTATTCAACATGTAGATATTTTCCTCCTTCACTTGCTTTGTGCCTTCATAAGTGATGCATAACTTGTCCCATATCTCATAGGCTATGTCCCATGAGGAGATGCGATTGAGCTCAGAAGGAGTGAGGGATGCATAGAGGATTTTAATTGCTTTGGCATTGAGTTGTGCATTATTTAGAGATGCTTCACCCCAAGTTAATGTAAAATTGCATCTGTCACTTCTAATAGAGGAAGTTGGTGTCATCGAAGACCAGGGGGCTCATGGAGAAGCCTCCCTATAGGTTGAGGGAGCTAAGTAGGTTTTTACCCATCTTATCATCTCATAAAAGATTTGTTGGAGAAGATCCTTGATTTGATACCACTTGTTGGATCTAGGGCTCTAGATGGGGGGTGAATAAAGCTTCAAAACTATCCAAGATCTAGTCTTCTACCTCAGAACAAGTCTTACCCACTCTTGCAAGTAGCTCGATTCCTTCTCCTAGGACATTTCCTCCTTGCAACAAGTCTTCAGCCTTGAAGATTTACCCACCAAGCTCCTTGGATCTTTTGCTTTGTTCTTCTCCTTCACTTATAGATGATCTTTAAACCTTATTCAACCTTGAATAAGAACAACAACTCCTCCTTCACTCGGAGAAGATCACTTCAGCCTTTGCTCTTTGAGAAAGGGGATTTGGAGTGCAGAGATGGAGAGATTTAGAAGGTAAAAATGAGGTAGCTCTCTTACAACATGCCTAATTAACTCATAGTCATGAAATGCTTTGAAAATGAGAGAGATAAAGAGGCTCAAAGGGTCTTAGCACACTCAATGATAGAAAGGACCAAGGATAGCATGAATAAGAAACCTTGGAATGAACTCCAAGAGGTCCTATAGCTGGGGGTGTTCCTTTAAGTATAGGATCACTTAAGAAAAAAATTAATCATTTTACAACTTGGAACATATCTATTTTCATTTTTAACAACTCTCCAATGGTTGGAATTACTTTTTTTTACATATTCCATGCAATACATTTGGTTGAGTTTCAATAAAGGTAACTCGAACGATCCACTATTCGACAAAGCCAATTTTCAAACTATCAGTTGGGTTTGTCCTGGGGTAACTCGACCGATCAACTAAAATCAACTTTGGTCAGATAGTTGGTCGGTTGAGTTCTGTGAGTGTACAACTCAAGTGATCCAATCATTTTCAAAAATCCATCACGATTGGTCAAGATTCAATTTGACCCTTAAGTTGTCGTGACAATTTTTGAAAATGATTTTAAGTGATCAAAATGATGGAATTAAGTGTCCTTGATTTTTTCTCATCTTAGTTACAAGTCATATCATCAATACAAATGATTACAAAAATATTCTAAGGTGGTTTGGAGTGTTTTCTACAAAAGTGCATTTGCATTGCTTTTGACTTGAACTTGGACAAGCTAGGGCTTGCGGAAATTGATCCTTTTTATGTACCTAATACCTAAAATAAATCTTAAACAACATATTAGATACATATGAATGGAATGGTTAAGTCATTATCAAAATATGGACAATGTATGACTCTCATGTCAACAGAAGGACAATTGTATGAGGTTGTGAATCGACTATTGACGGTTGAACAAGGTGATGATAAAGAACAAGTATCCTTTTCTACAGATAGATTATTTGTTCGATTAGTTGAGGGGTGATGCAGTGTTCTCAAAGATAGACCTGAGGTCAGGATATCATCAGTTGTGAATCAAGGTAGATGGCATACCCAAGTCAGCTTTTAGGACTCAGTGTGGTCATTATGAGTTTGTCAACAACGTTCATGGACTTAATGCACATCGTGTTCAGGACTTACCTTGATCAGTTTGTAGTGGTGTTCATAGATGACATCTTGATATACTCCAGAGACAGCCAACAACATCAACAAGATCTACGATAGGTGTTGACCTTGTTGAGATAGCACAAGTTGTACGCCAAGTTCAACAAGTGTGAGTTTTTGCTGAAAGAAGTTTCTTTCCTTGGGCATGTGATATCTACTGAAGGAGTTCATGTAGGCCCCAAGAAGGTTCAATCTGTGTTGGAGTGGGAGAAACTGAATATGTCGATAGAGGCTCATAATTTCCTAAGCTTAGCAAGCTATTACAGGAGTTTCATCTAGAACTTCAATCTAGTGGTATTACCCCTAATGAAGCTGACAAGGAAAGGTGTGTCATTCATCTAAGATGACAAGTGTTAGCGTTATTTCCAGATTTTGAAGGAGAAGTTGATCATTGCTCTAGTGCGAGTGTTTCTAGAGCAAGGGAAAGGTTATATAGTCTTCTGTGATACTTCAAAGAATGGGTTGGGTTGCATGCTGATGCAAGATAAGAGTGTGATTTCTTTTGCTTCACGACAACTTAAGAAACACGAGGAGAGATATCCTATGCATGATCTGGATCTTGCATTTGTGGTACATTCTTTGAAGATGTGGAGGCACTATCTTTATGGTGAGAGGTGTCAAATATTCACCGACCACAAGAACCTTAAGTACATCTTTTCTTAGTAGGAGTTGAACATGAAACTGATATGATGGATGGGGTTGATCAAGGATTATGATTGTACCATAGACTACCATCTAGGGTAAGGCAAATGTGGTGGCGGTTGCTTTGAGAAGAAAGTCTTCCTCATCATCATATTTGGGTAAGGCACAATTGTGTTCTTTGGTGTGCCATAAAAGAGACATGTTAGTCTCCTTGCGTCAGATGAATGTGATGTTGGAAGTATCCTTGTTGACAGGAATGTTGGCACACTTACAAGTGAATCCTACATTAAGGAAGCAGATCCGAGATGTGCAATGTAATGATACTATGATACAGTAGATCCAAGCAGAGTTTGGTAGTGAGAAGTGGGATGGCTTCCACAAGTCAGAGAATGGGATAGTATGTTACCACGGTAGAGTAGTGGTACCTAATGTTGATGATCTAAGGAAGTTGGTTTTGGAATAGGCTCACTCTTCAATATACACCATGCATCTAGGTATCACCAAGATGTACCACAATATGAAATATCTATATTGGTATCTTGGCTTAAAGTGAGTCATAGCTGGGTTTGTGGCTAAGTGTGTAGTATGTCAACGAGTTAAGGCGGAGCATCAAAAACCTATTAGGATTTTGCAATCGTTACCTATACCACATTGGAAATGGGATCATATGACTATGTAATTTGTGGTTGGACTTCCTAGGACAACTAAAGGTCATGATTCCATAAGGGTGATCGTTGATAGGTTGACCAAGTCAACACATTTCCTTCATGTGAAGTCAACATACACAACTGAGAAATTGGCACAGATATATGGATGCGATCGTTTTCTTGCATGGAATTCTAGTTACCATCGTGTCTGATAGAGGTCCTCAGTTTACCAATCGTTTTTGGGAGCATATGCACATAACAATGGGTATGCAGTTGAGGTTCAACACAACATTCCACCCACTGATAGATGGCCAGTCTGAGAGGACTATATAGACCTTGTAGGATTTGTTGAGGGAACATGTCTTGTAGTTATTGGGAAGTTGGGATGTACATCTCAATTTGATAGAGTTTGCATACAATAACAGTTATCAGAGGAGTATCGACATGGCACCATATGAGGATTTGTATGGGAGACGTTCTAGATCTTCATTGTGTTGGTATGAGACTAGACAATATCAGCTTCTAGGTCCTAAGCTTGTATAGTAGACAACTAGAAAAGATTAAGATGATACAACAATAGTTGAAAGCAGACCAAGATAGGTAGAATTCATATGCTGATAACTATCATAGGCCCCTGGAGTTTTAAGTGGGAGACAAGATATATCTCAAAGTCTCTTCTTGGAAAGGCGTCTTGAGGTTTGGAAGGAAGGGTAAGTTGGCTCACATGTTTTATGGGACCTTACCCTATGGTGACACGTGTTGGAAAGGTGAAATACAAGTTAGATATGCCACCTGAGTTGCATAGGTTGCATCCAGTGTTCCATGTTTTGATGTTGAGGAAGTGTCATCCTATCATATAAATGGTTTTGCAACTAGTGGAGGTTGAGCTGGATGAGGATGTATCGTATGTGAAAGGTCCCGTGCAGATCCTTGATAGAAGGGTGAAGAAGTTGAAGAAGAAGGATATCGTGTTGGTTAAGGTTTTGTGGCATCACCTTGGTATTGAGGAAGCCAAATGGGAGCTTGAGGATGAGATACATAGGAACTATCCATCTCTTTTCACATAGGATTTTGGGGACAAAATCATTGTTAGGGGTTTATGGTTGTAAGACTCCTGACCTAGATTAGTGCTTGATCTTGCTTGTTTAGCTTAATAAGATGCTTAAACCTTATTCTAATATCTTAGGATGCTTTAATAACACGTGACATGTTTATTTTTTTAGTTTGGTCCTGTTTGCATGATGTTTGAGCTAAATTTTGTTATATGTATGCTTGTTATGGACCAAATTGCAATTTACCCATGTTGAGGGTTTATCTTGAAATTTGGCACATGTTGGATGTGCCTCACATGTTTTAGCATCATGAGAGAGAGTGTGATGTTGGTGGGTGCCTTGTTATGCCTTAGTTTGATGAGGAGAGAAGTGGTGACATCTTGAGTGATGTTTTTAGGGTTTGCTTGGATGCCCTAATATAGTGTTGAACATATGTTGACCATTTGAGTTCTAGGTTTTATTCAACCAACTTTGTGTCTTCTTGTCCTAACCTCTACGATTGAATAGATTTTGGTGGTAATGGTGGTGTCCCTTCGATCAGAGAGCTTTTCCTTCTCTTTTGGGTCAAAGATGACCTAGGGTTTCATATGTGTTAGGTCGCTGGTTTCTCTTAGACCACGAGCCTTTGCGTCCAACTTTCCCTTTGACCGATGGTCCTCTAGGACCAAGTGAGACCGCTGATTCTTTTTTTTTTTCTTTTCATGACCTTAGTGTCTTGCATGGTTTTATAGGATGGATGGTTGATCTTAGATGGACAAGAGGCACCTATGTGCATGACACCAAATCCCTTTCACCTCTCTCTACTCTTGTGTATATGTACCCTTCTTTTGCCATGCATATGATCATTTTGCTCTCTCTTTCCTTCTCCCATATTAGGAGATCAGCCCTTGTATCTTGGTGGTGAAGAGGAGCTCATCCTTGGAGCTTTGGTGGCCGGTCATCTTGCATGTGGTGATCTTGAGTTGGAGCATCATCTTTTGTTGGCGATCTTTGATCCTTGGTAAGTGATCCATCCTTTTGATTTCGTTTCCTTGTAAAACTCTACCAATTTCTCTTCTCTTGTCCAAACCCTTAGTTCTCCATGGTGGTATTTTAAGAAACTTTTCTCCATAGAGGTCAAATCCATGGTTTTCCAAGGTGGTACCTAAGTAGGATGAAGATCTTCTCCTTCTTCCTTTCTCTCTCAGCCAAGGTTTTTGATCTCTCTCTCTTAACCCTTAACCTAGGATTTTCTTCTCTTTTGAGGTGGTGACTAGCTTGGTCGTGGGGTGATCAAAGCTAGGTCTTATATTTTCTTTGGAGCTCTTTGCTTGGAGGTTGTTTCCTCATAAGTAGGGTTATATAACTCTCTCCTCTACTATTATTGCAGTTTAATTCTACATGCAAAATTATTCCTAAAATGTGATCACATGCTATTTATTATGATATCTTGTCTAGGGTTTGAGTTCCTATAATGATCTTACATGAATTTTCTCCTTTACCTAACCCTAATTCTTACACCTGAATTTCTATGGAAGGTGGAAGTACTAGTTTCACATGCACATGTTTTATGTTGGTTTCTCATCTTACTTAAGGTTATGTTTTCCTTTGTTGTGTTGGATATTTTTGGATGCATGTGATGGTTTGGAACATGGATTCTTCTCTCATGATAATGGTTTGGTTACCCCTATGTTTTGGCAATCAAATTTCTAGGGTTTTATGTGGTGATTTCCTTGATGTATCTCTCTCTTGAGATTTTGATTTCTTCGGTCATCCATCTTTTTGGATCATGCTTTGTTAGTAGTTTCTCTCCCTTGACAATATCCATGATATGGTCCAAGTGGTCGATAATTTTATAATGTTGGTTGGTTGTTGAGATGGTTTTACTTTGTTTGGTCACTTGGATTTCCCTTGATCTTTGGTCGATGAGTTGGTGTGTGATGTTCTTCAGTTGCCAAGGACTGAATTGCCTTCGACCTAGGGTTTTTCCCCTTTGACTGATGATGTGAACATGTTTCCTTCAGTCGCATAGATTGATGGTCTTCGACCATAGTGGTTCTCTTGGACTATTGGTATGATATGGTCTCTTCGGTCACTGATCCTAGGTGGCCCTAGATCCTATATGGTCGATGAGGATTCCCTACATACTTGTTTGCTTGATGTGGCTATCTTCTGAAGATAATAGTTATCTTAATGGTTGTTACAACCCTCATTGAGGTTAGTTAGTAAGTACCTTGATTAGCGTGAAGTACCTTGATTAGTGCTAAGTTCCATGTTAAACATCATGTTTAATCAAGATAAGCTAAGATGTGAATCATTAGTCAAGATTGATTCATCTGATGTAATTAATGTTAACTATAGTGTTAATCATTAAGTTAATTACCTAAGATGATTAACCTATCTAAGATGGTTTAGTTGTTGTATCTTTATTCCTTGATAAGATAGAGAATCTCATGCTTAAAAGAATGAAAGAAAAATTGTGTAATTCAGACTTACGGAGTGAAAGTTATGAAAGTTTGAAGTTTTTAGGTTTAAACTACAATTTACCCATTAATAGGTTAATAAACCTTTCCCTTATTCCCTTCCTTCAGATCAGTGCTAAACACTACTTGAGCGGTGCCCAAGCAGAGCCCAATCACATCAGAGGGTAGGGTGATTAGGGCTCCTTGAGCCGAGTTAGTTGGCGCCACCTTCCATCCTCCTTTCTTCTTCCGTTCTCCTTCCTCTCTTCCTCACCCTAGCGGCACCTCACCTGTGCCCCGACTTGCTTGAGCAAGTGCCGGCCAAGAAGTAGCAGCCAACGGCTAGGAGCAGCGGCTAGGGCCGATGGGTGTAAGGAAATACCAAAGAACACTGACCTTGAGCTCATCCTTGAGGTCCAAGCAAGAAAATGCAGTGCCTCCACCTTTCCTTCTCCTTCCTCACCCCATCGCACCCTAGAGAGGCACCCCTGTAGTTGCGGCCAAGCAGCAATAGCTACTGCGTGAAGCAACAACCAAGGACTTCTAGTGCATAGCAAAGCACCAAGCAACATTGTCAAGCTTCGTCCTTGAGGTCCAAACATAAATCCACAGCTCTAGTAGCGATCGACATCCAACCAAGTAGCTCCTCTCCAACCTGTGCATGAAGCAAGTTTGTTCCAGAGTAGTTCCAAGGTTGAAGAGGACCTGCTGACGCCTGGAAACAGGACTCTGGATGCATTTCCAGTTGAATTCGGTCATCATGGACCACTATGAGTAGAATTTCACTCACCTAGCAAGATCTACTCCATGAAATAGATAATTTTTGGTTAGACCTATGTTTTTCATGGGTAACAACTATTACCCAAGTGCCGGGAAGTCTTGGCATCACCCGACTTTTCATTGCACGCATTTCATCTTCACGTTTGCACAACCCCAATTATTTAACTGTTCTGTGTAATTTGGATTACTGGAATTACATGGTTGATTAAATTCTAAATTACTCAGTTTAAAAGTTAAAGACAGTAGCACACAACCTTATAATTATAGTAGCAGTACGATTTGGGTATAAACCCAGACTACACAATTTTAGTAATTAATTAGTTGCACGATTTAAATAAATATACGATGACACACAATGTCTCAATATAATTCTGTTGCACACTCTCTGTTATAGTTAATGTGTGTGATTTAGTATTTATGCAAATTGGCACGTTTCTTAAGAATATTATTAGAAATTCTTAGTTATTAACAATAATTCGTGCCATGATAAGTAATTAACTTTTAATTGAGTTATGTGATGCACAACTAATGATTTGGGTTGATGTGCACATTTTCCAAGAAAGTACAATTAATTTACATGTGTTAATGATGATTACTCGTATGCCAAGTAAATAGCTCTTATCAGTATATTCAGATGTTTAATTGCATGATTTTAGTGTATAAGTGTCAAGTGGATATGTATTCTATTTATTTAAGTATTTCAGTCTGCCTGCATGTATAGTATGTTGATTACTTAGTAAATTACAATGTTTTAAATATACTGCTATGCCAACTTTAGAATGATATACATGTTGTATTATAACTTCAAATAAGTAGACGCGACACCATAGAGATACCAAAGTCAAGTATAAGTAAGAGAAAGGTACAATGTAGAAATAGATTTCGAGGAATAATAAAATAATAGACTTAAGAGACCTGAACACCGTAGAATCCCTATGAGAGATCTGCGCCTTAGGGATGAAATGACCTAACCCTGGTGGTGCATCTAGTATACGGGGGTCGGAACGTACCAACAGGTGGTACGGGGGATGAAGCCCTAGTGAGAGTCTCTTTGAATTACATAATGTAGTGTCCAACATCAACCAGAGATCTTGGTGGAACTAGAGTACAAAAAAAGCCAAAAGGTGGCTTGACTCTCCGCCTGTGTGCTCAGGTTAGAGGAGTACAATTTTTATGGCATAATAGATGTGCCGAGGCCAAAGAGCCATTTTCCTATTGCAGACCAGAGAGTAGTTAGACTTAGCATTCTCGGGTGTGTCTGCTAAGTCTTCTATGGTGAGATCGTAGTTTGCTACGAGTCTTCATATGTAGAGTACACTAAATATGATTAGGTCATTAGTTAAAATATGAGAATATAAGGTTACAAAGTTTCTTATAAGTAAGAACAATTAGGAAAGAATCGAGTACAAATTCACATCAGTTATTCCTTAAATGTAATTTGACATTTCATGTTATTTTAATTGTATTGTTTAGATCTGCTCAGTGTAGTAATTCCTGTATTTCATTCCAGTTTAATAAACATAAATGAGTTATCTGCGATGGTTGGGTGAAATTCTATTCACTGATCCAATAGCTCACCAACATACTAAAATATATTTTTTAGGTCAGCGTCAGCACGAGGAAGCTGAAAGATCTTATCACCCATGCTCTTAGAAGGTAGTTCATAGTTAGAATAGAGGTCTCTTAGTCCTTTTCCCTCGGTCCTTGGGCATGTGGTGTGGTAGAGAGAGAATGTAATGTAATATGTAGTTTGGTATTAAGTTATCTGTTGTGTTTTATATTCCGCATTAAAGATGTAATATGTTGTGAAATTTTGTTTTATCTTCATAGTAAGGTAAATGGTAAGTTGCTTCCACAGTTAATACAATTTGGTGTTATCCAAGTTATAAGATTTTCCTTTAGGTTAATTCTAAATGATTAAGAAAAGAAAAAGTTAAGGGTGATCTTTGTTCTACGTTAAATCCTCAATTTATGCCCTAATCTCATGATTGGTGGTAATTGTGAGATTGGGGTGTAACAACTTTGGTATCAGAGCAAGGTCTGAAAACCTCTAGAGGGGGGTGAATAGAGTTTTATATAGATTTTAAAGTAATTTAAACTCAAACAACCAAACTAAAGATTAAGAAGAGGAACACAGGTGTTTAGAGTGGTTCCACCTTAGCAAATACTAAGGAGTCAGTCCACTACCCGGTTGCTTACCCAACCGGGATTTTGAAAGTACTAAATTTTATTACCTCTCAAGGATGTTACATAAAATTTACAATACTTTCTAAACACCCTTTGGACAGCCTTCACCTTGAAGTAGTCTTGCCAACTTCGAAGCAGCCTTCCTTGAAGTAACTTCAAGCTCCCCCTTGAAGTAGCCTTCCTCCTGAAGTAGCTTCCCGTCAAGACAGCCTTCTGAAGTAGTCCAAAGTCTTCCTCTTCACCACGAAGAGCTTCACCCTCTCCAATCCATAGCCTCCTACCTGGAGTAGCAAGGAGAGTACAAGTAATACAAGGAATAAGAAAGGAAAAAGAGAAAATACAACTTATCCTTGTAGCTCAAGGCTTGATTTCCCTAGATCAAGCGTTTGGATTTTCCTAGCCAATTATGATGGACTTGTGATTGCTAGGGTTAGGAAAATCTATCCTATAGGACGAGCTTGAGCTAAGGAGAAAATGGCCAATTGATCACAAAGCTCAGTTCACACAGTTTGCACAAGAGGGCTCAAGTATTTTCTCAAGTATAGCAAGTGTAAGAAGTGAGTTCTAGTGTCCTATGGCTTGTCCTATTTATAGGAATAGCCTAAGTATGCTTAAGGACGTTCTAGACAACTTCTAGGGGGTTCCTAGTGCTTAACTAGCCGTTAGGAATAAGTTAGGCGCATTAGCAACGGCTAGTTAATTAATTCTGCAGTTGCTGTCAGAGATCATCTCGGTCGAGGACTTGTCGACCGAAATGCCCAGTCGGTCGAGGATTTGTCGACCGACTGGCTCTCTGGATTAACGTTTATTTGCAACTGTCAACTGCTGTGTCTAACGGCTACTTTTGGATCTTTCTCGGTCGATAATGTGGTCGACCGAGAGTATCTCGGTCGAGGAGTTGGTCGACCGAGAGAGATCATGTTTTAAGGTTTCAAGTTAGGCACTAGTTATACGTATGTGTGCATAGGTGGTCCTATTGAATGGATGACTAAGGTGTTTAGCTAGGGAAAATCCAATGCTTGATTTACATGCGATTCTAAGTACTTGTACATTATAATTCTGTACAAGTTTTTACAATGATTACATTTGCATGAAAATATAAATACTTCATGTTGGATTTCCCTTATAGTTGTGTCATCCTGCACACTCAAGTAGCTCGTCAGATAAATAAAAATGAAATGTTTGTCATAATCAAAACAAAGGGATTTTATGGATGTCCATTTAGCCAACAATCTCCCCCTTTTTGAAGATGACAAACATTTCCAAAATATGAATAGAGGAAATATAAAACATATAAATGCCATACCTTTAGATTGCCGTTTGGAACTTTTCCTCTTATTTGTAAAATGTGTGCTTAGTATTCCCAATGACTTATGGAACATGAAATCCAGTTCATTTGGGAATATAGCAACTTTCACTGTAAAGCCAAGAGTATATTTTTGAAACTCATTGATTGAGTTTGTCATTTATAGTTTTATATATCTCTCCCCCTTTGTCATTTCAAAAAGATAACCGTTTTATTAAAAACTCCCCCTTAATTAGGTATCCCATCAAAAATGAACGAAAAAGATGTCCATTGAATAGCCAAAATGTAAAGCAAGGATGACGTCCAAAGAAGCATATTTGGCAAAGCTTGTCGCCCTTGACTACGACCGTAGCGCCCCTTGGCTGAGTTTCGTTCTAGCCAAGAGGCAACAATTTGCAAATTTCCAATTTAAGCGTTCATATCAATTTTGATACTAATCATAAAAGCATAAGTATTTGTTTTAAGAACCGCAGATATCAAAGAAAACATCCTCCAACGGAGTAATAAGTAGTTGCTTCCTAATGTTGTTGAATTGATCTAATGGAAGCGGTTTTGTAAAAATATCAGCCAATTGATTTTCCGTATCAACATGATGAAGGGAAACATGATTCTTTGAGATGTGATCCCTTAAGAAGTGATGACGGATTTCAATATGTTTGGCCCGGCTGTGTAAAATAGGATTGTGTGCTAAGTTTATGGCGCTTGTGTTGTCACAAAAAATAGGTGTAGATGAAAGATGAAAACCATAATCGCTTAAAACCTGTTGCATATAAAGCACTTGAGCACAACAAGACCCAGCTGCCATATATTCAGCTTCGGTTGTAGATAGGGCAACCGTGTTTTGTTTCTTGCTAAACCAAGATACTAAGGCTCTACCTAATAAGAAACATCCACCACTAGTACTTTTGCGATCAAGTCGACAACCGGCATAATCCGCATCAGTATATGCTTTAAACTCCAAGGATTGTCCTTTTGGATACCATAAACCAAAACAAGTAGTGCCGGCTAGATATCGAAGAATTCGTTTAACCGCAAGAAAATGAGATTGCATAGGCTGGGATTGAAATCGAGCACAAAGACCAACGGAAAACATAATGTCCGGTCGAGAAGCGGTTAAATATAACAAACTACCAATCATGGCTCTATATAAGGAATCATCAATAGGTTCCCCATTTTCATCCTTATCAATTTTAATAGAAGTAGCCATAGGAGTAGTAGCATGTTTGCATTGATCCATCCCAAAGCGTTTTAAGAGTTCTTTAGTGTATTTTTCTTGGCTTATAAAAATTCCGGCGGGTGTTTGCTTAATTTGAAAACCAAGAAAGAATGTTAGTTCACCCATAAGGCTCATTTCAAATTCTTTTTGCATAATGTCACTGAATTGTGTGCATAATGATTCATTTGAGGCACCAAAAATAATGTCATCAACATATATTTGCACAACTAAGAAATCAGATGCATATGTTTTGAAAAATAAAGTAGAATCTGAATTTCCAATAGAGAAACCATTATCAAAAAGATATGTCTTGAGCCGTTCATACCAAGTCCTAGTTGCTTGTTTTAGACCATAAAGTGCCTTTTTAAGTTTATAAACATGATCGTCCTTTTCTGGTATTTCGAAGCCAGGTGGTTGAGCAACATAAACTTCTTCTTGTATGATGCCATTTAGAAATGCACTTTTGACATCCATTTGATATAGCTGAATGTTTTTATGGGCAGCAATAGCTAGTAACATCCTAATAGATTCAAGTCTAGCTACGGGTGCATATGTTTCATCAAAATCTATTCCTTCTTGTTGATTATATCCTTGTGCAACTAACCGTGCTTTATTCCTTATGACTTCTCCTGCCTCATTGAGCTTGTTCCTAAAAACCCATTTAGTTCCTATGATAGTTTTATCTTGTGGTTTAGGAACTAAATCCCATACATCGTTTTTAGTGAATTGATTTAATTCCTCTTGCATGGCTATTATCCAGTAATCATGCTTAAGAGCTTCGGATATTTTCTTAGGTTCAATGATAGAGACAAAAGCCATGTTTGCAACATCTTGGAAAGAAGACCTAGTTTTGACTTTATCTTTTGGATCTCCAATAATTAGTTCTTGGGGATGATCCTTGATTAGCCTAGGCGTAGGTTGTGTTTCAATTGGAGAATCGGATGTGGGAGTTTTCTCATTATCATTGGGAATGGTTATAGTTTCAAACTGATTAGTGAGATCAATGATATCTAAATTTGTGGATTTTGATTCTTCATGAAAAGAAACATGAATGGATTCCTCAACTTTTCTAGAGATAGTGTTATATACCCTAAACGCTTTGCTAGAAGTAGAGTATCCCAAGAAGAATGCTTTGTGTGATTTAGAATCAAACTTGTCTCTATCATCCTTGGTGTTTAAAATGTAACATGTAGAGCCAAAAGTATGGAAGTAGTCAACTCTAGGTTTCTTAGAGTGTATTATTTCATATGGAGTTTTCTTCAAATGAGAGTGAACCGTGACTCTATTTAGCACATAACAAGCAGTGTTTACAGCTTCAGCCCAAAAGGTTTTAGATGTGTTGTGTTCAAGCATCATGGTCCTAGCCATTTCTTGTAGAGATCGATTTTTCCGTTCTACAATACCATTTTGTTGTGGGGTACGTGGAGCAGAGAAATTGTGAGTATACCCCTGAGAAGTACAAAAAGTTTCAAATGTATGATTTTCAAATTCGCCACCGTGATCACTTCTAATGGTACATATTTTATGTTGTAAAAGATTCTCAATCTTAGAACAAAATTGCATAAAGACATGAATAGTATCATCTTTAGTTGCAATAAAATGTACCCATGTAAATCTACTATAATCATCAACAATAACAAAACAGTATCGTTTACCACCAATAGATTGTGTTCTCATTGGTCCAAATAAATCCATATGAATTAATTCTAAGGATCTACTGGTGCTAAGTACATGTTTTGATTTAAAAGATGTTTTGGTTTGCTTTCCCATTGTACAAGGTTCACAATTTGCAACTTGATCAAAAGACAAAGCAGGTAATCCACGAACAAGATCATATTTTACTAACTTTTTAATAGCATGTGAACTAGCATGACCAAGCTTTTTATGCCATAGTTGTAAGGTGTTTTCATTTGCAAGTAAGCATTTACCTACTACTGATTTCATAGAGTTTGGTTTAAGGATATAAAGATTTCCAACTCTATTTCCTTCATAAACAACAGTTGTAGTATTTTCTATCAATAATTTGCAGCATGTTTTGTTAAATAACACATCATAACCACTATCACATAGTTGACTTACACTTATTAAGTTATGGTGCAATCCATCAACTAGTAGAACATTTTTGATTTCAAGATTTGTTCCAACATTACCTATTCCAACGATTTTGCCCTTACCATTGTCTCCAAAAGTAACCGTTCCACTTTTCTTTTCTTCAAAGGTTTGAAAGGCGTCCTTGTTCCCGGTCATATGTTTGGAGCAACCACTATCAACTACCCATTCCTGCATTAGAATTTAGATTTTGGTACCCATGTGATGGTCCGATAAGGTTAGAAACTTTTAAAATGCATATGTGTATAAAAGTTCTGATACAGAAAACTAGTCGGTCGACAATTGTTCGACCGATATAATTCTCTGTCGACAATTTGTCGATCGAGCAGGTTACTGTATCACAATCAAAAAGAACAGAAAATTTTTCGGTTGACCAATTTTCGACCGAAATGAGTACTGGAAGATTTTCGATTTGTTAAAGACATCCAGTCGGTCGACAATACTTCGACCGACCCAGAGCTCGGTCGACAGTACTTCGACCGACGAAGTTTCTGTTTTAGTACACCAATGCAGAAAAAATAATACCATTAAGCATAGCATCGTTTGTTGAGATAGGACAATATAAATTGCAAAAATTAAGTATTTTGTCATATCTCAACTTCATTCCATTCTTCTAAGTTTGGGGTCTTGGGGTCCAAACTAAGTTGGACTTCTTAGTCTTGTAGGGGCATGAAAAACAGTAATGTCCAAGACGTAAATAGAAATGACAAGTAATAGAATCAACTTCATTTCTTTTTCTAGCCATTGTTTTTTTTGGGTACAAACATAGTTTGGGTCTTTTTGGTTTGGTTTTTCTTTGGAACATATCCCAAACCTTTTCTTCCATTGAAGGCCGTACCACTCTTCAATATGTTATCAAGAATATCTTTTCTTCTTAACTCATAAAGTTCTCTTTGCAACTGAGCAATGTCATTCATTTTCTTATGTATATCTTTTCTTGCCTGGTCTAAATCAGAAAGCAATGAATCCTTTTCTTTTACAATATTGTCATAGTCCGAATGATTGCACAAGATAGGTTGAGTTTGAAAAGCTTGTAGTTTAGCTAACAAATCAGTCTTTTCTTTTGATAGAAGATCAACATTAGTCTCCAAAGTAAGTAGCTTTCTAGTGCAATCATCTAAAGATGTTTTTAAAGATACATTTTCAAGATCAATGTTATTCTTTTCGGAAGAAAGTTCATCTATTTTGGCAATGAGCTCATTGTTTGATTTTATAGTCCTTTTTAGTTTCTTCTTGGCATCAACATATTTATCATAAGTTTCTTGTAAGCTAGCTACTAACTCTTCTTTAGGAAGATCAACTAGGCTTACCTCTTGAGATTCTTCATCTTCTCTTGCCATTAGACATTCTACTTTATCTTCTCCGCTTTCACTTTCACTTGTTTCATCCCATGCCGCTTTATAAGCTTTTTCTTTCTTCTTATGTGAGCTTTTCTTTCCCTTCTTAACTTTGGGACATTCATTTTTGAAATGTCCTTTCTTTCCGCATTCGAAGCACCTGGGAGTGGAAGAAGAGCTAGAAATTTTATTAGATTTAAACCTTCTATATTTCTTACCGTTGACTATCAATGCTTCTTCTCCTTCTTCTTCACTAGATTCCTCACTCTCTTGTGAGAGAGCTTTTGATGCTTTGAAAGCCACGTCTTTCTTTGGCCCACGTTGATGTTCATGTTCTCTTCTTTCTTCCTCTTCTAGGTCTGCCTCATGAGCTTCTAAGTTTCCGATGAGCTGCTCCATTTTGAGGCGAGTGAGGTCGTTTGCTTCTGCAATAGCTGTCACCTTTGGTTTGTACTTTGGAGGAAGAGATCGAAGTATTTTTGATACCTGATCTTCCTCAAGAACAGGTTTCCCTAAGGCACTCAAACCATTAACAATAGTAGAAAATTTTGAATACATTTCACTAATAGTTTCGTTTGGATCCATACGAAAATGTTCAAATTTGGTTTTAAGCAAACTAACTTTAGAGTTTTTAACTTGAACAATACCCTCATATGTTATAGATAATCTATGCCAAATGTCATATGCGGTATCACAGTTTGATACTCTATTAAATTCACCTACTGAAATGGAACAATATAAAATGCTTACTGCCTTTCCATTCATTTGGGCCATTTTTACCGTATTAGCATCCCATACTTCGAACTCGTCTTGTGGGAGTGTGTATGGTGTAGATACCATTCTCCAAAGATCCCAATTGATTCCTTGGAAGTAAAATTGCATTCTTCTCTTCCAGTATTGATAGTTTGTCCCGTCAAATGCCGGAGGTCGAGCAACGAGCGTTCCTTCAATGTTAAGGTTGTTGAGCACTCCATCCCCCATCTTTTCTTCAAGACTTTGTTAGGGCTCCTTGAAGCCTGCTCTGATACCAAATGAAAACCTCTAGAGGGGGGGTGAATAGAGTTTTATATAGATTTTAAAGTAATTTAAACTCAAACAACCAAACTAAAGATTAAGAAGAGGAACACAGGTGTTTAGAGTGGTTCCACCTTAGCAAATACTAAGGAGTCAGTCCACTACCCGGTTGCTTACCCAACCGGGATTTTGAAAGTACTAAATTTTATTACCTCTCAAGGATGTTACATAAAATTTACAATACTTTCTAAACACCCTTTGGACAGCCTTCACCTTGAAGTAGTCTTGCCAACTTCGAAGCAGCCTTCCTTGAAGTAACTTCAAGCTCCCCCTTGAAGTAGCCTTCCTCCTGAAGTAGCTTCCCATCAAGACAGCCTTCTGAAGTAGTCCAAAGTCTTCCTCTTCACCACGAAGAGCTTCACCCTCTCCAATTCGTAGCCTCCTACCTGGAGTAGCAAGGAGAGTACAAGTAATACAAGGAATAAGAAAGGAAAAAGAGAAAATACAACTTATCCTTGTAGCTCAAGGCTTGATTTCCCTAGATCAAGCGTTTGGATTTTCCTAGCCAATTATGATGGACTTGTGATTGCTAGGGTTAGGAAAATCTATCCTATAGGACGAGCTTGAGCTAAGGAGAAAATGGCCAATTGATCACAAAGCTCAGTTCACACAGTTTGCACAAGAGGGCTCAAGTATTTTCTCAAGTATAGCAAGTGTAAGAAGTGAGTTCTAGTGTCCTATGGCTTGTCCTATTTATAGGAATAGCCTAAGTATGCTTAAGGACGTTCTAGACAACTTCTAGGGGGTTCCTAGTGCTTAACTAGCCGTTAGGAATAAGTTAGGCGCATTAGCAACGGCTAGTTAATTAATTCTGCAGTTGCTGTCAGAGATCATCTCGGTCGAGGACTTGTCGACCGAAATGCCCAGTCGGTCGAGGATTTGTCGACCGACTGGCTCTCTGGATTAACGTTTATTTGCAACTGTCAACTGCTGTGTCTAACGGCTACTTTTGGATCTTTCTCGGTCGATAATGTGGTCGACCGAGAGTATCTCGGTCGATGAGTTGGTCGACCGAGAGAGATCCTGTTTTAAGGTTTCAAGTTAGGCACTAGTTATACGTATGTGTGCATAGGTGGTCCTATTGAATGGATGACTAAGGTGTTTAGCTAGGGAAAATCCAATGCTTGATTTACATGCGATTCTAAGTACTTGTACATTATAATTCTGTACAAGTTTTTACAATGATTACATTTGCATGAAAATATAAATACTTCATGTTGGATTTCCCTTATAGTTGTGTCATCCTGCACACTCAAGTAGCTCGTCAGATAAATAAAAATGAAATGTTTGTCATAATCAAAACAAAGGGATTTTATGGATGTCCATTTAGCCAACAAGGTCATGAGGGACAAGGTTGAGTACGTAGATACTCTAAGTCAAGGTCAGGGGACGATAAGAGACCAATATTATTAGGATTAGGGTGTTTTCCTTCTAACTGCAATTTTCTAATAGAAAGTGTTCTGTTATACTATTGTAGATGGCAGGAAGAGGAGGTGGTCATGAGGACCAAGCTGAGAGTCACATTGGACTTGTACCTCAAGTGATGGGTCCAGGTGGTGGAGATGATGTGGATGAGGCATCAAGAATGTACATAATGTTTCTTGAGACTAGGGAAAAGTATAATATGGAGAGGCGAGCTTCTACCTCGAGCAACAAGGATCTGATGAGATCCTATGAGTTGTTTAAGAAGCTTGGAGGTATCAAATTCATTGGAAATACGGACCCTACAGTGGCAAATGAATGGTTGAGACAGTTAGAGAAAGTGTTCTGTCTGATGGAGCTGTCAGAGGAAAGACAAATCAATCATGTAGTTTATTTGCTTAAAGGTGGTGCAGAGCTTTGGTGGCATGGAGTGGAAGATAAAAAGAGGAATACGATATTGACTTGGAAGGATTTCGTTGATGAATTCCATCTTAAGTACTACCCACCTACCTTTTTGAGTGAGAAGATAAGACAACTGCAGAACATCAGATAAGGGAATATGTCAGTGAGAGAGTACGAGGCATATTTCACCAGGTTGGCAAATTTCTACCCGCATCTCATCCCAAACGACGTAGAAAAGTGTAGAATATTCCAGGAAGATTTGAGGCCCGAAATCCGACATAGTATCGCTACAATTGGACGAAGAGACATAGAAAACTTTGGAGAATTTCTTGAGGCAACAAGACGTGTAGAGGAGTTTGTGAAAGCTGATAAGCACCATGAGAATAGAAAGAGATATGAAGACTTCAGAAGAGGACCGACTAGTAGTGGACATCAAGGAGGTGATGGTGGTTTCTTCTCGAAGCTTGGACGTAGGTTTGGTTTTTATGGTAAACAAGGATCTGAAGATGTGATATCTTCTCAGAGTAGGGGAAGATACAGTCCAGGGAGATGGAGCAACGTGTCTAGAGGAAGGTCTTCTGGATCATCGGTCTTAGTGATAGGTCCGCCAAGGAAAGAGATACCGATGTGTGATATTTGTGGAAGGTCGTACTCCGGTCAATATTGGGGTGCAAATTTTTAGGGTTGTTATATATGCGGACAGGTGGGACACTTTAGAAGGCAATGTCCCCAGTTATAACAAGTGGAAACATAGAGTTCCCAGTCACAATACCAGAATGTTCCGAGACAGGCTCCAACTGGAGGAGTGGGTTCTTCAGTGGCTTCAGGTTCCTAAGGAGGAGGAGCACCCAGTAGAAGGGAAGGACAACAAGGACATCATGGGAGAGGAAGAGCTTCAAGACGCTTCTTCTCTCTGACACAACAAGAATATATTGTTTCTTCCTGAGTAATTATAGGAGGAATGCTTTTCTTTAATAACATTACAGTTACAATTTTGATAGATCCATGTGCTACTCACTCGTTTATACAACGTTCTTTAGCTTGTGAGCTTAACCTGTTAACTCAGGAGTTACCGGTTGAGTTATTATTGAGGGTTCCGTTAGGTGAACTGACAGTGTTGACGGAGTTTTGTCTCGGATGTTTGTTGACTTTTGGTGGTTACACCATTGCGGTTAACCTTATACCCCTATATGTTAACTGTTTTCAAGTTATATTAGGTATGGATTGCCTAGAGACGTATCGAGTTCAACTCGATTGTTGGAAGAAAGAGGCTGTCTTTCAATAGGGTGGATTTTCTTATGTCTTTTCTGGAGATAGGAAAGTTTTGTCTACATGTATCATATCTGCCTATGTAGTTGATAAGATGTTGCTGAAAGGTTGTGAGGCATTCTTGGCACACATAGTAGATACTAGAGTAGATAAGAGCACAATCAGCCTATGGGATATGCCAGTGGTCTGTGAGTTCCCAGATGTTTTTCCAGATGAGTTGCCAGGTCTACCTCCTAAAAGAGAGATAGACTTTGAGATCCAGGTGTTTCTAGGTAGTCACCCTGTAGCACTGCCAGCCTACAGAATGGCACCTTTAGAGTTGAAGGAACTGAAGATCTAGTTACAGGAGTTACTAGATAAGGATTTTATTCGACCTAGTTCTTCACCATGGGGGGCTCCAGTCTTATTTGTGAAAAAGAAAGATGGTACTATGAGGTTATGTATAGACTACAGAAAGTTGAATAAGATCACTATCAAGAATAAGTATCCATTACCAAGGATAGATGATTTGTTTGATTAATTGTGTGTAGTGACGATATTTTCCAAGATAGACTTGAGATCTTGATAACATCGGTTGAGGATAAAGGCTTCAGATATTCCTAAGTCAGCTTTCAGAACAAGATATGGGCATTATGAGTTTTTGGTCATGTCATTTGGACTGACTAATGCCCCAACTACTTTCATGGATATGATGAACCAGATTTTTAAGCCATTCTTGGATCAGTTCATAGTGGTTTTCATAGATGACAATTCGATTTATTCTAGAGATGATGAGCAACTTGAGCAACATCTGAGGATAGTGTTACAATTGTTGAGACAACACCAATTATATGCTAAGTTCAGTAAGTGTGAGTTATGGTTAGCCGAGGTGTCTTTTCTTGGACAAGTGATCTCAGGAGATGGAGTAAGTGTTGACCCTAAGAAAGTCGAATCTGTTCTACAGTGGGAGTAGCCTAAAACTCCTACTGAGATCAGAAGCTTCTTAGGATTGGCAGGTTACTAAAGGAGGTTCATCCATAACTTCAGTGTTATAGCGTCACCTTTGACACACTTAACAAGAAAGGGTGCACCGTTTGTCTGGTCAGACAACTGTGAGAAGAATTTTCAAAATTTAAAGAAGAGGTTGACTACAACACCAGTGTTGATCCTGCCTGAGGCAGATAAAGGCTAAACAGTGTTTTTTGATGCTTCAAGGAGAGGTTTAGGCTGTGTGTTGATGTAGGAAGGCAAAGTAGTAGCTTATGCATCTATACAGCTTAAGAAGAATGAGGAGAATTACTCGACACATGATCTGGAGTTAGCTACAGTAGTTCATGCTCTTAAGACATGGTGTCACTATCTTTATGGTGAGGCATGCTAGGTGTTTATAGATCATAAGATCTTGAAATATATCTTCACCCAGATGGATCTGAATCTAAGACAACAGAGATGGTTAGAATTGATCAAGGATTATGAAGTAACAATAGATTATCATCCTAGAAAAGTGAATGTGGTAGCAGATGCCCTGAGCAGAAAGTCAAGTTCAACAACTGATGTATTCTCTATGGCATGTTTCAGGAGAGACATGTTAGTAGAGATGCGGAAGTTGAACTTATACTTAGGAGTGACAGAACAAAGTGGGTTGATTGCACAGATGCAAGTCAAGCCTACGTTTTATGATCAGATTAAGGAAATACAACAGAGTGATAGTGAGTTACAACTGATCATGCAGGACATGATAGGGGAAAAAGACCAAAATTTAGGTTTTCAGATGATGGTTTGTTGTATCTGCATGGTACGTTGTGTGTACCTGGAAATAGTGATTTGAAAGAACAAATTCTTGAGGAAGCCCATGCATCGATGTACGCTATGCATCCAGGTAAAACTAAGATGTACATAAATCTTAAGGAGTTGTATTGGTGGTCAGGTATGAAAAAGGATGTAGCTGAGTATGTGGCCAGGTGTGGTGTGTGCCAGAAAGTTAAGGCTGAGCATCAGAAACCTACAGGTACCTTGCAATCTCTCCCTATACCAGAGTGGAAGTGGGAACATATCACAATGGATTTTGTGGTAGGGTTGGCCAGGACATCTAGAGGTTGTGACTCAATATGGGTGATTGTGGATAGACAGACTAAGTCTGCTCATTTTCTTCCTGTTAAGTCAGCCTTTGATGTCCTGAAGTTGGCTAAGATATACATGGATGAGATAGCCAGGTTGCATGGTATCCCAGTTTCAATAATATTAGATAGAGATCCTAAGTTCACATCCAGGTTTTGGAATCAGTTGCATCATGCTTTAGGCACAAATTTGAGATTTAGTACAACTTTTCACCCGCAGATAGATGGTTTGTCAGAGAGGACCATTCAGACTCTTGAGAACATGCTGAGAGCATGTGTCCTACATTTTAGTGGAAGTTGGGAAGAACACTTTAGCCTTATAGAGTTTGCATACAACAATAGTCACCATTCCAGTGTTGGTATGGCCCCGTATAAAGCTCTGTATGACAGAAAGTATAGATCACCCATATGTTGGTATGAGGTGGGTGAAAAAGAGATTCTTAGACCAGAGACAGTGGATTTGAATATAGAAAAGATAACAGTGATCAGAGAACAGTTGAAAGATGCACAGTATAGGCAGAAGAGTTACTCTGAGAAGAGGCATAGAAAGTGTATATGAAAGTTTCACCATGGAAAGGAGTGTTGAGGTTTGGCAAGAGAGGAAAACGGACTCCTAGGTTTATGGGCCCATATCCTGTCATTGAGAGGATTGGACCTGTATCCTACATGGTGGATTTTCCATCTGAGTTAGCTAATCTACATGATGTGTTTCATGTATCGATGCTAAAGAAGTGGTACCCTGGTACAGAGAAAATAGTGGACCCAAAACCTGCACAACTCAGAGAAGATGTATCCTATGTTGAAGGACCAGTACAAATAGTTGATCGGAGAATTAAGAAGCTCAAGAATCGAGAGATACCATTAGTGAAAGTTCTATGGAGGAACCAAAATCTAGAGGAAACCACGTGGGAGCTTGAGTCAGAGATGCGTAACAAGTTTCCTTTTCTCTTTTAGAAATTTGGGATGAGATTCTTATAAGGGAGGGAGATTGTTACAACCCACATTGAGGTTAGTCAGTAAGTACCTCAATTAGAATGAATTACCTTGATTAGTTCTAAGTACCTTATTAAACATCATGGTTAATCAAGATAAGCTAAGATGTGAATCATTAGTCGAGATTGATTCATCTAATGTAATTAATGTTATCATAGTGTTAATCATTAAGTTAATTACCTAATATGATTAACCTAGCTAATATGGTTTAGTTTTTGTGTCTTTATGCCTTGAGAATATAGAGAATCTCTTTCTTAAAAGAATGAAAGAAAAATCGTGTAATTCGGACTTACGGAGTGAAAGTTATGAAAGTTTGAAGTTTTTGGGTTTAAAATGCAATTTACCCATTAATAGGTTAATAACCCTTTCCCTTATCCCCTTCCTTTAGATCGGTGCTAGAAACCACTTGAGCGGTGCCCAAGCAGAGCCTGATCACAGCAGAGGGCAGGGTGATTAGTTCTCCTTGAGCTGAGCTAGTTGGCGCCACATTCTGTCCTCCTTTCTTCTTCCTTTCTCCTTCCTCTCTTCCTCGCCCTAGTGGTTCCTCACCTACGCCCTGAACTGCTTGAGCAGGTGCCGGACAAGCAGCAGTGGCCAACAGCTAGGAGCAGTGGCTAGGGCCTATGGGCGCAAGGAAATACCAAAGAATGCCGGCCTTGAGCTCGTCCTTGAGGTCCAAGCAAGAAAACACAGTGCCTCCACCTTTCCTTCTCCTTCCTCACCCCAATCGCGCCCTAGTACGGCGCCCCTTGTAGCTACGGACAAGCAGCAACAACATCTGCGTGAAGCAGTGACCAAGGGCTGTTAGGGTGTAGCAAAGCACCAAGAAACACCATCAAGATGCATCCTTGAGGTCTAAACATAAATCCACAGCTCCTACAACGATCGACATCCAACCAAGTAGCTCCTCTCCAACCTATGCGTGAAGCAGGTTTGTTCCAGAGCAGTTCCAAGGTTGAAGATGACCTACTGACGCTCGAAAATAGGACTCTGGATGTGTTTCCAGTTGAATTCAGTCATCCTGGACCACTGTGAGAAGAATTTCACTCACCTAGCAAGATCTACTCCATGAAATGGATAATTTTGGGTTAGACATGTGTTTTTCACAGGTAACAACGATTACCCAAGTGCCAGGTAGTCTCGGCATCGCCTGACTTTTCGTTGCATGCTTTTCATCTTCACATTTGCACAACCCTAATTATTTAACTGTTCCATGTGATTTGGATTACTAGAATTAGATGGTTGATTTAAATTCTAAATTGCTCAGTTTAAAAGTTAAAGATAGAAGTGCACGACCCCGTAATTACATTAGCACTACGATTTGGGTATAAACTCAGGCTACATGATTTTACTAATTAATTAGTTGCACAATTTAAAGAAATAGATGATGACACACAATGTCTCAATATAAGTCTGTTGCACGCTCTCTGTTATAGTTAATGTGTGGTATTTATGCAAATTGGCACGTTTCTTAAGAATATTATTAGAAATTCTCAGTTATTAACAATAATTCGTGTCATGATAAGTAATTAACTCTTAATTGAGTTATATGATGCACAACTCAAGATTTGGGTTGATGTGCACGTTTTCCAAGAAAGTACAATTAATATACATGTGTTAATGACAATTACTCGTATGCCAAGTAAATAGCTCTTATTAGTATATTAAGATGTTTAATTGCATGATTCCAGTGTATAAGTACCAAGTGGACATGCATTCTATTTATTTAAGTATTTCAGTCTTCCTGCATGTATAGTATGTTGATTACTTAGTAAATTACAATGTTTTAAATATACTGCTCTGCCAAGTTTAGAATGATATATATGTTGTATTATAACTTCAAATAAGTAGACATGACACCATAGAGATACCATAGTCAAGTGTAAGTAAGAGAAAGGTACAATGTAGAAAGAGATTTCTAGGAATAATAAAATAAAAGACTTAAGAGCCACGAACACTGTAGAATCCCTATGAGAGGTATGCGCCTTAGGGATGAAATGACCTAACCCTGGCGATGCGTCCAGTATATGGGGGTCAGAATGTACCAACAGCTGGTACGGGGGACAAAGCCCTAGTGGGAGTCTCCTTGAATTACATAATGTAGTCTCCAACATCAACCAGAGATCCTGGTGGCATTAGAGTACAGAAAAAGCCAATAGGTGGCTTGACTCTCCGCCTCTGTGCTCAGGTTATAGGAGGAGTCCAGTTTTTACGACATAATAGATGTGTCGAGGTCAGAGAGCCATTTTCCTATTGCAGACCAGAGAGTAGTCAAACTTAGCATTCCAGTGTGTGTCCGCTAAGTCTTGTATGGTGAGATCGTAGTTTGTTACGAGTCTTCATATGTAGAGTACACTGCATATGATAATGGCATAAGTTAAAATATGATAATATAAGGTTACTGAGTTTCTTATAAGTAAGAACAATTAGGAAAGAATCAAGTACAATTTCATAGCAGTTGTTCCTTAAATGTAATTTGAAATTTCATGTTATTTTAATTATATTGTTTAGATATGCTCAGTATAGTAATTTATGTATTTCATTCCAGTTTAATAAACATAAATGAGTTATCTGCGATGGTTGGGTGAAATTCTATTCACTAAGCCAGTAGCTCACCAACCTACTGAAATATTTTTTTAGGTCAACGTCATCACAAGGAAGCTGAAGGATCTTATCACCTCTTAGAAGGTAGTTCATAGATACAATAGAGGTCTCTTAGTCCTTTCCCCTCAATCCTTGGGCATGTGGTGTGGTAGAGAGAGAATGCAATGTAATATGTAGTTTAGTAATAAGTTATCTATTGTGTTTTATATTCCACATGAAAAATGTAATATGTCGTGAAATTATGTTTTATCTTTGTAGTAAGGTAAATGGTAAGTTGCTTCCGTAGTTAATACAATTTGGTGTTATCCAAGTTATAAGATTTTCCTTTAGGTTAATTCTAAGTGATTAAGAAAACAAAACGTTAAGGGTGATCTTTGTTCTACATTAAATCCTCAATTTATGCCCTAATCTCATGATTGGTGGTAATTGTGAGATCGGGGTGTAACAATGGTACTCTAGGAGTGTGGAAATTAATGATACTTAGGGTTGATGCTATATGTTGTCTTGGAAACCCTAATCAGATATTATGCTGAAACCCTAACCCTAATCTTGAATACTTGGTGATAATGCTTTCATGCTTGAATGTTTAGCACATGATGAAGTATTCTCCCTCTCTCCTACTTGTGTAATCCTAACCTTGCAGGTGGAATGAATGTCATGGCTATTGAATGCTATGGTGTGTTTGATATGACATAGGGTAATGATGATGAACCTTTATGAGGCATGACGAAATAATAATGATTGTATAATAATTATGTGGTTTGGGTCTTATGACCTGGCAGAGGCCTTGTGCCTAGTGGGAGGTGGTATCCTCCAATGATGAGATGAGGGATTGATATCCCCTAATGATGTAATATTTTTGGTGGCCTTGTATGGCAGTGGTATCAAGTGATGATGTGACAAGTTTATACTTCATATGTTTTATATCTTTTGGAGTTGTAATACACCCTTAGCTTTGTAGAGTTTGTTTAGGGTTCGTACGTTGTAACTTGATTGATGCTAAAAGATACGAAATTGGTTTAAATTAATAAAGTGAAACCCTAATCATGTAGTTGCCCTGTTCCATAGATCCATCTTCATCATCAGTACATGTTGTATGGTGAAATAGGTTTTCCCTTAGTGGAAGCTCATAGTCGTATATTGTTGAGTATATGCATTTCACATGATTGGCTGCAGTCATAACCTGGAAGGAGAATGATCGAGGATGTATCTCAGTGATGTGATTCAACATATATATGATATGTTGTGAGGATGGATATGGTCATACCTCGGCAGGAGTGCGGTTGCAGTCGTAACTCAGTTTATAGTGTTGTGCCTATATACCATGGCAGACTAGGTTGTTTTACAGTTGGACTTTATATGTCACTGCGGCAGACTCAAACTGACCGAGGGTGTGGGAGACCATAGGAGTCCAACTCCTCTTGGATCTTGTATGTCACTCATTTCAACTTAGAAGTGGTTAGTTAGAGTATGAGTGGTATACCTCATCTCCTCAAGGCATAATAAAAGACGTAATACAACACATAATATATTTTCTTAGGTTTAAACACGACTCACATTGGATAACCCTTTGCTTTATCTCTTGTACTATTATTTGATTTAAAATGTGGTAAGAGAAATCAAATGTTACACATATTATTCATATTCCTTCTTAAAGTATAAGATGTTCTACTACTCAATTGTAGATGCCTAATTTGTTTAAATAGTATTAATTGCTTTACTCATATCATTTAGCTAAATCTAATGAACCTGATAATAATGTTACTTTTCTACTTAATCTTATCTATGTTAATAAGAGATGTAGATAGAGAGTTATATCTCTCACTGGGACGTTGGTCTCACCCCATGAGTTTCCACATCTCTTAGGTGGCCGTGCACGACGAGGTAGAGGTTGTGAGATTGAGGTTGAGCAACAAGAGGAGCAATAGTTGTTAAAGGTTGGATATGTTGCTAGTGTTTTGTATTGAGTCCTATGTGTCATCCGTATACTCTCAGGTCCTTGGGTGTGTTTTACAGATGTTGTATATCGACATGAGTTTTTGGTAGTAGGCCATGGTTGTACAGATATGGTCTGTATATATGTGAACATGTTATCATATGTAATAGGATGTGGCAAGTTGGTCAAGTGAACAATGATATGTTTCATCTTGTGGTATGATATGTAATATAGATGACTTCATGTGGCCTCAGATGTAATATGTTCCACTTTTGTGGTATTATGGAATCAATTTTAATTTACCATGTTTTATGGTAATCCTAGATGTTTAGTATTAGTTCCGTGTTTTGTTGTTTTGAGTTATATCGCGTTGGTGTGATGATGGTCATCACAATGATGATACAAGGGTTAGATCTTGGTTATGGCCTTGAGTTCCCTTACAAATAGGGTTAACTCTTGGAGTTTAGTCTTGTAGTCCCTCACGCTGAAATAGGGTAGCTAATCTTGATCACCCTTACAGACCCCTTCCTTTGAGAAGCTGGTCAAAGGCATTATGATATTTTTGGTATAATGGAAATGAACATAAAATACACTTGCATGTCAATAAGAAAGTTTTTAATTGTTGTTGTTTCCTTTATTATTGTTACATTATGCTTTTATGAAGCAATATATGTTCTCTTAAACCTGCAATTTTATATGTTTGCACATGGTACTCACACAATTGTGCTGACGTGTACCCATTTCATGATTACAGATAATAGACACACTATAAATCTCTAATGATGATCAATTCTTCCACACTTATGATAACATGCTCTTATTATGATGATATACAATGATATGTAAATGGAATTCACATGGTTGATATATGGGACCTAAGATCTTTCAAGTAGTAGGTTAGCTTTCTTTTATGCTTTGTTGTCTCATACCTTAGTTGTTGTTTGTGGTTTTATTCATGCATATGTTATGTGATATATTTTATGGACGTACACTCAAGTCCTCTCACCTTTGGCTTTCTAGCCATTAGGAGTGAGGATTTGGGTAAGAATCAGTTTCGTGATAAGAACACACAATCATTCAATGAAAATTACATTAAACTTCTGATGTGATATCTTGAAAAGGATTCCCATGAAATATACATACAACCTAGAATTCTACTGGCTCTACCACTATAATCTCAATTTTAAAGTTTACAATGACATTGACATCGACATCTGCCCACATCTTACCTACAATTTTCAATGCCAAAACTCTTATCAACACTAAGCTCAACGATTATGAACATGAACCCCTCTGTCTAGAACTTCAAACTTGAGCCCTAAGTAGATGTCAAATTATTGACATCCTCTTGGAGCATTCCAATAATTATTGACATCCTCTTGGAGCATTCCAATCTATGTCATAAAAAATTGCTTATGGAACTCTTTTTTACTGAAGTCATTTGTCACACTGTGGTCTCATAACCATACTTAGTCCATGCAATTACATCATGATGTTGATATCATGCTAAATTAATATTACACTCGTTAGATTTTTTCTTGATCATACATCATTTTAGTAATGTGATTAGGAAAGAGTCATCAATATTATTAAAGAGTGTCATTATCATAAACTATGAACATGATTTAATGAAACATTCTAACTCTCATTCAACCTTAGTATAAAAATTAGAAAACAAACTTTACAATATCCTCACATGCTCAATAAGAAATAAACATACAACATTAGTAAAGTCCACCTTCATTACATTAGTTATGGAGCATATATACCTAGAACTTCACTTTTGGCTAACTTTACAACACTAGTTTATTTTTGAATATATATATATATATATATATATATATATGTATATATATATATATATATGAGTGTGTGTGTTAAATCTTTATTTCCTGTGATAAAGCGTGTAATTGTAATACACAATTATAAAATGCAAATACACACACACAAACATAAACACACACACACACACACACACACACACACACACATATATATATATATATATAATATCCATTAGTTTCCAAAAAAACATATAGGATAAATATAATTCTAGACTCTGTCACTCGATATATGCATTGTATGTCATGAGGTCAACCTTTGCAATGGTTTCTACAATGTCCATAGAAATTATTCTCTAATGTATTATTTAGTTTAACTTACCAAGATACACTTCTATTTCTTTTAATGTTATTATGTATTTAAGCATCATATCCACTTCATGTATATACCTATTTATGTAACCTTTTTGGATCTCACTAAACAAATGCTTCACAGTTGAGAGAAATCATTGTTCCTTTCATGTACACCATACCATAATTTAATTCTTACATTTCAAAATCTACATTAAATTGTACTTAATAGTACAAATTCTTGTTGTAGATCAAGTAGGAATATCAAATCCATTTACTTCTACTCATCATTGTCTTCATCACGTGTTTCTCTTTGTATAATATTTTACACCTTTATTTCTTATCTTTAAATACTTATAAAGGAATCTAGATGTAAAGTTCATAGTAGGTTTACAACTACATAAACATTTCAAGGCTATATGTGAAATCAAGGTAAGATCCAAGATTATAGTGTTGTTGAATCTCAGTTGTGTTTCAATAAACTGAAATTTCTAGAATACGCAAAATTCATCAATCTATATGTGTAAATTAAAGAACATGAAGAATAAAAAAGTATTTTACTGCACTTTTAGGTTGAAATCTGGGGAAGTATAGTCTTGAAAGATCCCCACTCACCTAGTATGTAGTAGACATATCAAAATGGTTCATTGACCTATGTGTTACCATGGGTAGACCAGTTTAAATCTGGGTTTAGGTGGAGCATTTGTCCACCCGTTTGCATATGGATCAAACTCGAAACAACTTGCTCACTAGCTGAGTTTTACGGGTTGACTCTGTAAGGGTGGGACCCGAGAGGGGATCCACTCCCTACTAAATCAAATTTAAGGAAACATCCCATATGCCAAACACATAGCAGATTTTTGTTTTGCAAAGGGATGATTTTCCAATTTATTCAAAAGTATGTTTCAAGATATCAAATGTAACAACAAAATATAAAATATCTAACTTTACAATGTTTGTTATTATCACAATTCTTCATCACATAGAGTGTTACATAAGAAAACTAACTATAACATAGGATCAAAAGAGGATTATCTAACCACCTCAAATTTATCTCCCCCGTACATTCAACTACTATTGAAGTTGTCATAGTCAACCTTGGTTCTCTCCTCCTTGCTCTTTACCTAGGGGTTAGAAGTATAACCTACAGAAGAAGACAAAGTATAAGTTATCAACATTAATGCCGGTATGTGCATATTAATCAAGATTTGAGCAATATAAGGGAAAAGGGACATAAAATATAACAAGGCTTCCCATATAAGAGGAGAAGTACTACCCAAGTGGACATAAAATAAATATGAATTGTAATAAGATGATAATCAAGTAAAATAGTTGCACTTGCCATTAAAACAAATATTGGATGTGCCAAAAAAGCACACATAAAGAATTTAGGACACAAAACCCATAGTGATAATATACAAG
Source organism: Alisma plantago-aquatica (assembly GCA_963693085.1). Lineage (NCBI taxonomy): Eukaryota > Viridiplantae > Streptophyta > Magnoliopsida > Alismatales > Alismataceae > Alisma > Alisma plantago-aquatica. Next base: position 627,387,238 of record OY856409.1, read on the forward strand.
ATGCATGCATGTAAGATAGGCATAGATCTAATGAAATATAAATAAAAATGGTGTCTAAGTCTCATAACCTTAAAGCCTAATAGAGTAAGGCACATAACCAAACTTCCATATATATATATAAAGTGGGCATAAAATCATGGTATGGGCACATAACCTCCATCCCAAAAATAAAGGGCACATAACCCCGTAATGACCAAAGTAATTACACAACTCTAGGCTACTGAATCATAAAGCACGCAAAATGTAGAGGCAAGTAAAAGTTTAGTCTTATGAATTGATTTAATAAGTTTGCCATCACATAAATGGACAAAATAAAACACCCAACACAAAAGTTGGAAAAATAGTTCATATTAACAGTTTGGGTTTCATCTTGAAGAAAAGCACAAGTTAGAGATAAAAAGAACACCCCATAAAATAAGATGATAACATGATCAGAGTCAACATAGAATCTTTCACATGAAATAAATTCTCAGAAGAAAGAGAAATTGTGTAGGCTGATTTGTCCATAGGACTGAGAGAGGGGGGGAAGGTAGGTGATTGCTCAATAAGAATAATATGAAATGCATTATACATCAAGAGAGATTAGAATTAGGTTATTTTATTAATGTGGATAATAGGGAATGTGACATACATCAAGATGTTTGTCAACTTGTCAAAGGCCAAACCCTAGTTCCAAAATGGAGTTCTTGTTCACCAATCATAAATTTTCATATGCAAATCATTCCAATGACTATTTTTGTGAAATTGTTTGATAACAAGAGAATAAGTTATGAATTTTTGAAGTACAAACCAATCAAGAAATTTGGTTAAGCCACATGGGCGATACCATCTGAATAAGACACTCATCTTAGTTGACCCAATTGAGATTGTCCAACTAGACCAGGCCCACATGGGGAAATCATTAGAGGGCATAAAGACCATATAACCCTTAGCGGAAAACAAAACAAGAGAGTAGAGGTAGGGACAAACCAGACAAGTTAGAACTTGTCATCTTCCTTTTCGATCTACTATTCATGTGATATACGAACTTCAGTCAACATTAAAGAAGAGTAGAGTGAGTATCAAGTTTGTTAATTGGTCAACCCAAAACACTCGGGGGAAATTATCAACAACTTCACAAGGTCTTAGAGAAATCAAAGAAGCGAACGCCGAGAAGCCACAGTGAGAAGAAATTCAATAATTCCATCATGCTATCCATAAAATAGGAAGAATCTAGTCATGAATTGCACCAAAGAGGAACATCATAAAAGGTCATTGATGCTAGGAAACCATAAGCAAGGTTTGGCAATGGCATAGCTGGGGTTTCCTAGATTGAAAGGTAATTTGAAGAGGTGTGGTGGCAAATGCCGAGGGGAACATCAACTAGACTAGAGGATATAGTGAGTGGGACAATTGTGAAGTAAATTGAATAGGGAAAGAGCCAAGGTAGATCGATATGATGCTCATCGAGGGATTAAATTGTCTGGGATGCTCGAAGGTGTACACACTAGAAGAAGATGGCCATCGAAAACACTTCCTTACCATGACAATCCAAGGGAAACCATTAGCAATTAATCATTGGGAAAGGTTTTTAATGGTGTGGTGGTGCCTCTTGGGTGGTTATATATATGAGGGAGTGTTGAAGGCTCTATAAGTAGAGAGGGAGATGAGATGAAAACTTGAAATTGTGCATATACATGTTTTCGAAAAACTAGGATTTGAGTAATAGCTTGCTCGATGCAGAATCATACCACAAATTCAATGCATGAAGAATATCATAGAATGATTAAGAGATTGGGGAGAAATCCATGAAGGAAAGTTGACCAATTCTCATGTTACTGTACCCAGCTATTGCCTTTTTGGTTGGAGGTTGTAGAAAGGAGGCGAGCCATTAATTTGACGCACGATCAATAAGGGCCATCAGATCAGAGCCAAAAAAGGAAACACACATGACAAGTTATTATCTGACAAAACTTACAAAAAGGCAAGAATTTACTTGCATGACATATTCAATGGAGAACTATAGGGAATCAGATACATTGATCCATGTAATTAACATTTTAGGGGTTATTTAATGTAGTTTCTTTCCCAATTGGTTTGAGGGTTCAAACATGATTCAAATTATACCAAATTTTGCATCTAGGCTTATTAGGACATTTAGATTATAATTTTGAAATTAGATTTAATTTTGAGATATTTTAGTATTTTATTCAATATTTTTGACTTTAAGTTGTATTCTCTCTCCTAAATACAAGTAGGATAGATAAGATTGTCCAGTTAATATGAAAATTGACACACAAACTAATTTTAGTGTGTAGAATTTGAATTTGAGTGATGTTTCCACTTTTGAAGATGCCTAATAATTTATTAATACTTTTCCCTTTTCTCATATTTTCTTCTCTAAATAAAATTATGATAGTCATTATTGTTCACATAGTATGAAACTCGACTTCCAAGGTAATTGGGACCCATGGAACACGTTTTTACCATTATATTTCACTCCTAAGATCTTTTTTTTATGAGTTATAATACAATTATAATTTTAGGCTTAACACCATTATATTATTGTAGTATTAGATCATTAGTATTATTCATTATTTGGAGTCCCATTTTCTTCGAATTGTTCCCAAAAGAGTTATATAATATTATTATGCACAAAATTCTACACTTCACTTATTTAAAATACTTAGTTCACTGATTCCACTTTAATTTATATGTTTGCATATAAAAGTTCTAATTGTTATTATAACACATGTTTTAGGTACATTATATTCTTATGTGAATATCTGTTAGCAAAAATAAAATATGTATCACACATTTCATGGAATTACCTATGAGTTATCACTTATTTAAGTTATTGTGTTAGTATGAGTGTACTATGATACATATTGCCACTTTATATGTTATGTAATTTAACATTCTCCATTTAGGTATATATTTATCGTTGTTTGGTCAAATCTTGGGAACAAAACCTACTAACCTTCTAATCATGGAATCTGGTATAGATCCTAGGTTTTAGTGTGTTACAACACTCCACCCCTTATAAGTTTTTTTTCCTTGAAATCTAGTTATCCATACATTATCAACCACATATATTCCACCCCTTAAAAGGTTTAACCTAATAAGTCAAACAATTCTATAAGCTCAAAGAATAGTCCATCAAATACTCATGCACTTCATCTATGGAAACTCACCATGCTAAATGAGATTACTCAAAACCAAAACATTAGTCAGACACTAATCAATCATATTATAATAAAGGTTCAAAATTAAACTGAAATAAAATTTTAAACATGTCAAAGAACATTTACACAAAGGTCCAACTTCTTGCATATATATATATATATATATATATATATATATATATATATATATATATATATATATATCACCATACCAGGTGATGCAAGGGTTTTGAGTCACTTTTATAGGCTAGTTTTACACTCAGTTTATGCGCTTATTCGCCATATTTGTGGTTAATATTGCGTGATTCATTTCCTTTAGCCTACTACCCTTGCTTGCATCAAATTGGGCATATTTCATTATATTTTTGTATTATTTACGAAATTCCATTTCTAACTTAGGCTTTTTGTTCCTGTTTCAGGTTTTTCATATTCCTAGAGTTGTCGATGCCATCGACGTGGCAACAACAAAAGAGCCGGAGAAGAGTATCAGCCCGTCAATACCATCGACGAGGCTGGTCGATGGTATCGAGATGCCATTAGAGTGAACCCCAGAAGTTGAGGGAGAGCTGATACCCTAAGGGGTCGATACCATCGATAGCCCGTCGATGGTATCGACATCGTCAGATATGCAAAATGCCCAAAATGATCACGATCAAATGATTGTGATATTTAGACGGCAGTAAGTGATACCTATACCTAGAAAAAGGCAGCCCAAAAGGAGGTATCACGTTCTATTGCTTTGCACAAGTCCCGAAGGAGGAAAGAGCGAAGAACGGAGCCGAGAGCTACGTTCCGGGAGATTCCAGAGACACATATAGAGTTTTCCACCACTGGAAGGCTGCCGAACGCTCATCCCATACTAAGGATCACCCAGTTCTTCTCTATTCAGGGGTTACACCATCTCCATGCACATTTTCTCCATGTTTTCTCCTTCCTTAATGGTGTTTTGCATTGAGATGAACATGCGGGGCTAATCCCCTTTGTCTCTAGGACTGGGAGTAGCCTGGGCAATCGTTGTATGACTCTTCTTACATAGTTTATCATGATTTGTCCCTCAAAGCCATGGTATAATATCGTTTTCTCCATTGCTATCATTATGCTTGATCACCATAATGGTAATTTAATACCCTTAATTTCTTTTGATGAAGAATTAACGGTTGAAAATAGGTGGTAATCACATTAACTAATAAATCCTTTGGAAAAGGCAATGTACGGTTAATGGTGGGAACCCAAAGACATGTTTTTCATGCACCTAGTCTAGGGAATAGGTTACTATTGGCATGGAACCGATTTAGATTAAGGTAGTGAATTGTTTCACGGAAGTGAACAATTCTAGCTACATGACACTATCCAGAGAGGGAGATGAATTATGATAACTGTATAGGAATTAGTATAATGAGAACCCGCGGTGAAATTAAAATCCTAGAGATTCCTTTTTAATTGATTCAACCAACTATTTAATCGATTGCTTTATTTTCTTTTATTTTTATTTTCTTTTTCAAAACAACTCTCAACTTTTTTTTGGTGGAATCAAGTTGCCTCTCTTTATATTGCTATATGTAAAATGTACAGAACAAGAAAAGAAAAAAGAACTTGTGCAAAAAACGAGAGCTGTAAAAAAAAATAGCTATCTATACATGCTCTCTGAGTCATGGAGAACAATATCCCATATGTCACAGACCCCCTTTCTATTATTAAGGAAGATCCTCTTATTCCTTTCTTGCCAAATATTATAAAGGGCAAAACCAACAGTAGTTTTGGGCTCGCCAGATAGCTGAATCAACATGAGCTTGTTCAACGACTAATCAATACAGAACTTTTCAGCAAACATAACTCTGATATGCACATAAAACGAGCAGTAGAAGAAGAGGTGATCAACACTATCATCCCCATTAACACACAAGGGACAACATGAGGCCAAAGAGTAACCAAAATTCTGCAATAAATCCATGGTAACCAGTCTATCCAGGAAAAATTTCCACAAGAACAAAGAGACTCTTCTTGGGAATATAATAGATCAAATCCATTTTCCCCAGCTCATCTTTGGATATTTCACTCTAGAAAGTTGCCAAAAGTTTCGAAAAGAAGCTGTAGTAGATCCCACCAACTCAATGGTGTCATGAGAATCCAAAAAAATAACAGGAAGAGGGTTAATCAGCTTAAGTAAACCATCTACACCCCTAAAATCAAGGAAACTCCATTTGTAATCTTTAATACAGCAGCACAACTTGCACTTCAGACCATACCCCAATCTCGCAACCAACTGAAAATCAACAACCTCAATCAGTGGTTTACCACGACACCAGGGGTCCAACCATAATAGAAAATTATTTCCACTCCCAATCTTAAAATGAACAAAGGATAACAACTTATCCCTATGCTTCAGTAATCTGTTCCACATCCAAGAAACACAATCCTTAGGCTTGACAGACCAAATAGATTCTTCTCCAATATATCGTTCATTAATCCATTTGACCCATAAGCAATTCTTGGAGTTGGCAATATCCCAAAGATTAGAAAGTATAATGGCCTCTGACCACTCTGAAATCTTTCTTAAACCCAAACCACCTTCGTCCTTGGGTCTGCAAATGAAACTCCACGAAACAGAATGAAGTTTCCTTTTCTTATCAATATCTCCCCAAATGAAGTTTCTAATAATCTTCTCCATCAGCTGAATAATCGACTTTGGGATAGGGAAAGCTGAAGTCCAGAAAATATAGAAAGAAGACAAAGTAGAAATTGCCAATTCAACCCGGCCAGCCATAGATAGTAATTTACATTTCCAAGAATCTAACTTTTGTTTCAACTTATCTATTAGAGGAGCACATAGCCCAAAAGTGAGTCTGCCAGTGAATAAAGGAAGCCCAAGGTACTTTACAGGAAGCTCAGCAACATGAATATCAGTATAGATGGAGATAAAGTCAGGATTCATATCCTTGCTCAATAATATTTGACTTTTATCATTGTTAAGGATAAGGCCAGAAAGCCTACCAAACTCACCAAGAGCATCCCTGATCCCCTATATATTTTTTGCATGAACTTTAGAGAAAATTAGTAGATCATCTGCAAAAATAATATGTGAGACCATATTATCTTTCTTTTTAGAAGCATATAGAGGATCTATTCTTCCTTCCTTCACGTAATAGTCCATGATTGAGGAAAGCCCCTGCATAGCTAATACAAACAGAAGAGGGGAAAAAGGGTCACCTAGCCTAACCCCTTTGTTTGCTTGAAGAGAAATAGAAGGAGTACCATTAATAAGGACTTGAAAAGAAGCAGTGTCGAAGCATACTTCAATCCACTGAATTCAGCAAGCTGGAAAGTTCATCTTGAAAAGGATGAAAAGAATAAAATTTCTGCTAACCGAGTCAAAAGCCTTCGATAGGTCAGCCTTCAGGCAAAGATTATTTTTACCATGCCTATTAAACGAACTCAAAATCTCATTTGCCAATAAAATCGCATCACCAATCTTTCTCCCCTTCACAAAAGCCATTTGATTAAGACTGATAATCTCAGGAAGGATATATGTGAGTCTATTTGCCATTATCTTCATAATAATCTTGTTAACATTGTTACAGAGAGAGATAGGCCTAAAATCCTTTATAGAATAAGCATCTTTATTTTTAGGAATGAGCACAATGTAAGATTTGTTACACTCCTTAAGCATCCTTTCGCTTTTAAAGAAATTTTGCACTGCAGCTATCACATCCCTGCCAACAATCCCCCAACAGTTATTGAAGAAGAAAGAATTAAAGCCATTCGACCCAGGGGCCTTGTCCTCTTTCAGATTTTTAACCACCTCCATGATTTCTTCATTAGTCACCCATCTCCTCAAATCATCAAACCGTTTCTCCAAGATCACAGGGAGTTTCCAAGCATTTGACCAATCAATAGAAATATCAAAATTAGAAGCTTTAAAAGCAGTATCAAAATAGGCGGTAATATGGTCCACAATAACATTAGGTGTAGAGCAAAAATCATCATTTATCTGCAACTTATAAATGCCATTATTTAATCTTCTGTTCTGGAGAGAAGCATAGAAGAAACGTGTGTTTTTATCACCACACTTCAGCCACTGTACCCTTGATTTTTGCTTTACAAAACTTTCTTCTTCTTTCAAAGCTTTAAGAGCAATCATTCTTGCCTCACTAGTATTTACTTGAAAATCAGTATTCAACGACTTCTCATCTGCCAGGGTCTGCAAGGCAAATGCCTTTTCCTCTAGATTTTTAGCATTAGTCATAAAGTTTTTCACATGTTCCTTGTTCCATTTACATAGAGCAATTTTGATAGCATGCAACTTCCTGTACAATCTGTACATCGGAGAGACAGAGATATCACCACTCCAAGCCTTTAACAAAATGTCATTGAAGTCAGGTTGGGAAGCCCAACAATTAATAAACCTGAAGGGGGTGATTTTCTTAATGCCTGAGATTAAGTGAATCATAATAATCTTATGGTCACTGACCAAACTAGAAGTCGATTCACACCAAGAATTAGGAAAACAATTCATGAAATCAATGCTACAGAAAGCTCTATAAATCTTCGAAAAGGTGCTATGACCATCCTTGCTTCTGCTGTCTCAAGTGAAATAGGGGCCTTTAACAGGCATTTCAAGAAGCTCCATATCACATAGAGCTTTATTGAAAGCATTCATACTAACCTCAGTAGGAGGCTTTTTACCCAACCTCTCACCTACTAATCTGACAGCGTTAAAGTCGCCAACAACACACCAATTATTCATAGCTTGAAGAGAGAAATCCACAAGACCATCCCAAAGACAATTCCTGTCCACATCTCCATTAGCACCATAAACTGCAGACAAATGCAAAAGATAGTTCCAAAACACCACCTCAACGTGAATGAATTGGTCCCCTTCAGAGATTTTTCTAATATGAATATCAGAGTTTCCCCAAAGAATGATAATCTGAGTATAAGAATGAAAGTCGGAGCTATCTACATAACTAGAATTCCTCCAAACAGAATCCACACAAGCAGACACATCTCTTTTATTGATCCTAGACTCAATAAGAATGAAAATGTCGGCGTTAGTTTTAACCAGCTCCTTCTGAATGCAGGGGATTTTATTATGTGCACCCCTTACATTCCAAGACATAATTGAGAAAGGTCTATCCATTAGGGAAACAAGAAGTCACCACCTTATCCCCAATACCCTCTAGATATTCCACACAGAAAACATCAGAAACAACCTGGTTCAGAAGAGAGAACTTATTTGGTGAAACTACTCCCGAAACAGTAGCATTATCCTTTAGATGATAGTTTTTCATATAACGCCTTGGAGGACTTTTGGACCTACTGACCTTCTGCCAAACACCTTCACTGTTAGAACATGGAGTGTCTGACATACCTACCTTAGAAGTAGTAGCAACAAGAACTTCAGTGTTAGTATCACTGGCCAATCCATCTAGGGCAGCCACAACAACATCCCCCATTGCCTCGATATCTTTATTAACCACAAGAACATCATTTAATTTAGCCTTGGGCTTCCACACTTTGTTAGCAATCTGAGGCTTCTTCTTACTCGAAATCCCCTATTGAATATGAGTAGAACACAAAGCTGTTTCATGTCCAAAGTTTCCACATTCTAAGCATCTTTCCGGTTCCCATTCATATTGAATATTAATGGTATCCATAATCCCATCTTCACTAAGAATTTCAAGTTGTTTTGGAAAGTTAAAATCCACAGGAACCATCACTTGCAATCTCACATATTCCAGTCTACTAAAAGATAGAGTGAGATGATCTGTTCTAACTGGTTTCCCTAGAAAAGATCCAATATAAGAAAACATCTCCTCATTCCACAGGTCAAGAGGCAGATTGTGTATTTTCATCCATATCAGAATTTTAGTAAGCTTCAGTTGTTCCATGTGATCCCCCCTTATCCATTTTTTGATAATCATTGGCTTACCAGCTACAAACCAGGGGCCCCCTTCCAATGTCGTTTCCATATCTTCATCATTAGAAAAAAGAATCAGAAAAAATCCCTTGCCTCTCGACTTCACCTCCAGAGAGTCTTTCACCTTCCATATTTGAGCCAGATGAATAACCAGAGTTTGCCAATGTGGCTTGAGGCCAACGACATATCCAATTGTAGTTCTGCTCCACCTCACCTTGTTTCTCTCAGTAATGGCTTTCAGATACAACAACTTTCCATATCTTACATCCGTCGGCACTTTCTTCAAACAGCAGAAGGCCTCTGCCTTACCTGGTTTCAAAATTTCCGCCCATGACTTAGCCTTTTGCTCCACTATTGCATTGGAAAATGTAGATTGAAGAGTTGTAGCTCCCAAGCTATTGCTGTTGGTACAATGAGCAATATCTGCCTCACTCTGTTTAGAAACACCATCCAGAACCCTAGGAAATCCGGGAATGGCTTTTGCAGTAGAAACCAGGATATCCGGTGGAGGACGAACAGGATCTACAGGTAATTGCAAGAGCGCCGATCCACCAGTAGGAGAAGCCTCAACCATTGTCACGCTAGGAATTGGGATTCCAGTCTCTACAATTGCCCCCGCCAGACCAATCCCCGTCGAGGTCGAGCCGTCCTTACTGATTTGAAGCGGAAGGTTTCCTGTCCACCCCGATCCAATACCCGGTGATAAGATGGAGGGGGAGGGGGAGTGAATTGGAGTGACATTGTCTTCTGGCATCTTCGGCGTCCTGCAAAAAGCCGCCCGTGCTCCACCGATCGCCTTGAGGTTGCAGCTTTCTCCCTCCCGCGCGCCATCCTTCCGCCTGTCAAGGATCTCGAACCAAATGCATATGAAATCAATAAAATTATTAGTAGTCTACTTTTATAATTGGTCTAGCTGATTGCGAACAATTGTTAGTAGTCTACCAAAAATTACCTTTCTATGTGTTCGACTCGAGCCTCACAATGCCTATATTACATTGACGTGTATACTTGCATTTTACGCACAGTAAAGTCGTATCAAGTTTTTGGCACCGTTGCCGGGGAAATGACAATTTTCGGCACTACAAGGGCTGCAAGCGGCCACTCTAGGCCACCTTTTCCTTTTTATTAGCATTTTTTATTTTTGAGATTAATTGTCTATCTTTCAGATTTTTTATTCATTTAGCGTTATACTTATTCAATTTTCCACGTCTTAGGTACTAGTGCATGGTGAAGATGCGTAGTACAGACTACGCACAATCGACACCTGAGGTTCCACCTTCGGGATAGGGTGGTAAAGAGGAGAATATTCACAATCAACCCAAGGACATAAGCACAGATTCTGGACCTGAAGTAATGAATGAGGAACAGACAATATGGGAGAAGATCAAGGGTACTTCTTCATCTGCGTCAAAAGGGCCGATCAAAAGGCAGGCTATCAATATTTCTACATACAAGATTGATCCGACACTGATAAACCTAGTCAAGTCTAATGTATTTCATGGGCCGAACAATGAAGATCTAGTGTCCTACATCAATACATTGGTGGAAAACTACGATATGATAAAAATTGACAGGTTCCCTCAAGAAGCACTTTACTTAAAGCTTTTTCCTAGTTCTTTAGCGGGAAATGCACGTGAATGGCTGCACAATCTCGATTACTAGCGCGTCGAAACCTGGGACCAGATGGTAGAGGTCTTCTTCGAGATATTCTTCCCGCCCGAGAAGACGAATGACCTCGTGAGAAACATCCATAATTTCTGTCAAAAGGCCGGTGAGACTTATTCAGAGACATGGGAGCATTTTCAGATCATGCTAAGGAAGTGCCCACATCATGGGTTGGATAAGGACAAGCAAGTTCAATTTTTTTGCTTTGCTCTGAATGATCATGACATAAGCGACTTAGATTTAGTAGGCTCGGGCTTCTTCTTGAACAACACAGGTACAAGGTGTTAGGAGATCTTGAAGAACATGGCCAAGAAGTAGTCTTGGGGTAATAGAGATGCACCGGAAAAAAATAGAGTTGTAGGTGATGCAAAGGCCATTCAAGCATTGAATGAGAAGATGAACCTATTGGTCAGGAAGCTCTTAGAGAAGGAGAGCAGTGGGTCTGAGGAGGAGGAATATGTAAAATATATGCATCAACAAGGGTATAGGAGCAATGACTACTCTTGGAGAAATGATAAGAAATTTTCATGGAAGGATCCAAATAAATCTCTACAAGACCAGGAGAAAACACCATAGCCAAGTGTGGAGGAAAAGAGCAATGAGTTGCTCAACCAAGTAATAAAGAAAAACCAAGAGTTGATGAGCACATTTAGTAAGCAAATTAAGTCACAAGGAGAGTTCATGAATCAGTTCAGACTGACTCTACAGAGTCATGGTGCACAATTGAGGACTCTAGATACAACCGTGACCCAAATTTCAACTAAGGTGGCTGCTATGAAGCAAATCATTCAACAAAAGCCAGTTGGGAATGTCGAGCTCGCTCAGCCACATCAACAAGTTAAATATATTTCAGTCTGCAAAGCATCAGAGCCTCCTATTGAGGAGGTAAATGAGCAAAGTACCATGCATATAGGCTTGGATGATAAACCTAAAGTTCCATACCCTCACAGTTTATATGGATTGCCAGGAGGATGTAGGATGCCATTCAAATCACTATAAGATCCCACCACTGTCGTTCCCACATCTTAGATTATTGAGGAGACTCCTATGCTGAAAGAGCAGGTGAAAGCTATACTTCATAGTGGAGCAACCGCTAGCAATACAGAGAAGCAGCCACAAGTCATGCCATCTACATATGATGTACTCAGTCCTATCTTGGAAGGTGGTATTGAAGCAAGCTTAGGGGAGGAGACCCCTAAAGTTCCATATATTCCACTGCACAAATGTATAAAGGAGCCAAGCATGTCATTCCCGGATAGTCTGAAGCCGAGGAAAGAGCAAAGGTACTTTAAGAAATTTCTTGAGATCTTCTGAAAACTCCACATCAACATTCCATTGGTGGAGGCTATAGAGAAAATTCCTTCATATGGAATATTTATGAAAGACAACATCGACAAGAAACGGTGGATCAAAGATACATATGTTGTATGTGTCGAAGAAATAGTGAGTTCTATAATTCAAGGAAGACTGCCAAAAAAGAGGAAAGATCCATGATATTTCTACATTCCATGTTCCATAGATAGTCGAAAATTTCTAAAGGCACAATGTGACTCAGGAGCATGCATTAATCTTATGCCACTTGCCACTTTTCAAAAGCTGGGATTGAAGAAGCCAACACAAACTTCCATGGAAATTGAGTTGGCGGATGGATCCATTATTAAGCCACAAGGTATATGCGAGGATGTGTTAGTCAAATTTGACAAATTTATCTTCCCTGTTGACTTTGTGGTAATGGACATGCATGAGCTATAAGGATGTGAGATATTATTGGGAAGACCGTTCCAAGCTACGACTGATGTAATCACTACCATTGGGCGAGGCAACTTGACGCTGGGGATTGGTAATGATAGAGTGGAATTCAAATTGCTAAATGAATTGGCAGAGACATCCTTTGACAACCCTGGTTAAGGTATTTGTATCGTCTAGCCCAAGACGTTAAATGAGGTGCTTGTTGGGAGGCAGCCCAACCTTGGTAGTGTGTATGTTTGTTTCTTTGAATTTTTCGCGTTCCTAGGTAGTTTTCATTAATTTAACACTTAGTCTTTAAAAATAATACCCTGATAGGTTTGCTCAGTGTGCATGTATGTGTGGATGTCGATACCATCACCCTTTGTGTCGATGATAGCGACGAGGGTGACGAGCACCAATTGGTGAAATTTTGCTTGGCCGATACTATCGTTAGCCTCGTCGATAGTATCGAACACCCAACAGGGGAATCAAAGAAATCAGGGGAGTACGTTGATAGCATCAACTCCATGGTCGATGCTCATGAGATATCTAGAGATATTCAAACAATTTATTGCCATAGAAGTCGATTCCATCGACCGTCATGTCGATGGTATTGACCCAGGTTCAGGGGAATTCAACACCAAGGCCTCGTGAGGACAAAGGATGCATATAGTAGTCGATGCCATCGACCCAAAGTCGATGGTATCGAAGAGCCACGTCAGCACAGGAGATTGATCTGTGGGACGGGTCGATACCATTGACTGTTTTCAATAGTATCTAGGAGTCACGATCCAGCCCCCCACATCCAGCAATCGACAACTGTCGATAGCCTCGAAGACACAAATTGTGCTACATGTGTCGATACCATCAACCCACTGTCGATGGTATCGACGGGGCACCAGGGGTTCCGAGCTCACTTATAAAAGGAGGGGATGTGTTCATTTTTCTTCACACCTTCAGAGCATCCTCCCTCAAACTTTGACCTTGAGCATTGACGAGCAACCAGAGGTACAAGAAGCTTCACTAAGCTCTTCATCGACCGGGGAGAATGTCTTCTTCGACAAGTAGCAGGGTATCACTGTTCCACCTTTTGAGTTTGTTCTTGACTATGAGGCCATAGTCGAATTCAAGCTTAAGGGGGAGATGGAACAGTTTCTATCTTAGTTTTATTTTTATCTTCTTTTATTTTAGCATGTCTCTTAGTTTTTTGCAATTTCTTTTAGTTGCATAATTTTGTTTATTTACAACTTTCTAGGATCCAAATTCTATCTAGTGTAATCAATGGATGTCTAAATGTAAATTGCATTGTCATCTCAATGTTTTGCATATGGGGCTAATGTGTGAAATTGAGTGAAACTTGAGCATTAACAATTTTTTTAAAGAAATTTAAAGTTTGACTTAAGTGAAATTGAGAACATAACTTATGAAAGTCATTGGGTTGGTCAAATTTAAAACATATGATCATAACTGTACATCCTTATGGTTCAAGAAATGAGGATGGATATGAATGTTGAGCCTAAACTGACCAAATGATAACGAGACTTTAATTTGAAGTGAGAGAAAGAAACCTCTTAGTTACCCTGTACACATGTCAATAAGGAGGGACATATAATCTTTTCCAATGGTTCTGTCATTTAGTCTTGTGATCTATCCACCTCACTTCATTCACACTCTACCATAAGAACTGAGAGCACACTACAGTTTTTCATCTCTTGATTACATGTCATTTAGATAGGATTGCATTGCAGCTAGATTTTTCATAAAAATAACTAGAGTGCATGCCATTGTAGTTGCATAATTACTTTCATGTAGTTGCATTTTGCATATTTTTGAGCATATAGTACATTATGTGCCCTTTTTTCTTTTGAAAAATAAGAAAAGTGGGGAACTTGTTCTATACTCTCTAAAAAATAGATTATAATACATCACTTGTAGTAGTTATGTGAAAATAAGCCCAAAAGAAAAAAAGTATTATAAATGTTTCCGTAGTTAATTGAGAAAATTAGGGCTTGAAAAAAAAGAAAACAAAAAGGAAAAGAGAAGAAAAAAAAGTAGAGATCAGAGGGAGGAAGGAACTTGATTCACCTGCATAATAGGAAGAATAAGCACATGATGTTGTTTTCTAGACATTCTATCTCACATTGAGATGGAATAATAGAGCATGCATCATCCCACCTAAAATGTAGGCATTAGGTTTTTTTTCATATGCATATGCATCATTTAGGTCATTTTTGTTGTTTTTGCATGTAAACTATTCTGTGTTTTCTGTTCTTTCACAACCGCCCATTCCATCCACCCGTTGCTCAAAATGGTAGGCCACCCATGATTATCTCCTCATTTTTGTATATTAGGAGATCTGCTTCCATGTAGATGGTAATTAGGATATGAGCAATGTAGATAGGAGATCACAAGATGCACCACAAATGAATCAGAGGAAATTATTATATTAACTGCTTTATTTGATAGTGTTCATTGATTATGGGGTGGGCATCTCTCATAGATGATCATTGTCACCTATAGGGTATTCATCGTTCCGTGGTTAGTGAGGGCCGGTATGTGCCTGACAGGTGGGAATCATTTTGTGATGTATTTTATGCTAGTATGTTCTTTAGTTGACCCTCACAATCATATTTTATAGTTTTATTGCTCGAGGATGAGCAAAGTTCAAGCTTAGGGGAGTTTGATGCAAGGGTTTTGAGTCACTTTTATAGGCTAGTTTTACACTCAGGTTATGCAATTATTGGCCAGATGTGTGGTTCATATTGTGTGATTCATTTCCTTTAGCCTACTACCCTTGCTTGCATCAAATTGAGCATATTTCATTATATTTTTGTATTATTCACAAAATTCCATTTCTAACTTAGGCTTTTTGTTGCTGTTTCAGGTTTTTCGTATTCCTGGACCCGTCGATGCCATCGATGTGGCAACAAAAAAATAGCCAGAGAAGAGTATTAGCCCGTCGATACCATCGACGAGGCTAGTCGATGGCATCGAGATGCCATCTGAGCGAACCCCAGAAGTTGAGGGAGCACCGATACCCTAAGGGGTCGATACCATCAGATATGCAAAATGCCCAGAATGATCATGATCAAATGGCTATGATATTTTGACGGCCGTAAGTGATACCTATACCTAGAAAAGGCGGCCTAAAAGGAGGTATCACGTTCTATTGCATTGCACAAGTCCCGAAGGAGGAGAGAGCGAAGAACAGAGTTGAGAGCTATGCCCCGGGAGATTCCAGAGATGCAGATAGAGTTTTCCACCGTCGGAAGGCTGTAGAATGCTCATCCCATGCTGAGGATCACCCAGTTCTTCTTCGTTTAGGGGTTACACCATCTCCATCCATGTTTTCTCCATGTTTTCTCCTTCCTTATTGGTGTTTTGCATTGAGATGAACATGCATGGCTAATCCCCTTTGTCTCTAGGACCGGGAGTAGCCTGGGCAATCGTTGTATGACTCTTCTTACATAGTTTATCATGATTTGTCCCTCAAATCCATGGTATGATATCATTTTCTCCATTGCTATCATTGTGCTTGATCACCATAATGGTAATCTAATACCCTTAATTGCTTTTGACAAAGAATTAATGGTTGGAAAGAGGCAGTAATCACATTAACTAATAAATACTTTGGAAAAGGCAATGTACGGTTAATGGTGGGAACCCAGAGACATGTTTTTCATGCACCTAGTCTAGGGAATAGGTTACTACTGGCGTGGAACCGATTTATATTAAGGTAGTGAATTGTTTTGTGGAAGTGAACCATTCTGGCTACAAGCCACTATCCGGAGAGGGAGATGAATTATGATAACTGCATAGGAATTAGTATAATAAGAACCCACAGTGAAACCACAATCCTAGAGATTCCTTTTTAATTGATTAAACCAACCATTTAATCGATTGCTTTATTTTCTTTTATTTTTGTTTTTGTTTTCAAAACAACTCTCAGCTTTTATAATTGGTCTAGCTGATTGCGAATAGTTATTAGTAGTCTACCGAAAATTACATTTACCTATGTTCTACTCGGGCCTCACAAGGCCTATATTACATTGACGCATATACTTGCATTTTACACACCGTAAAGTCGTGTCACCAGGTATCTTTACATATGTTTTGTGGTCTCAACCCCAACCTGTTTTAAAAAATATATAGTCCACATATTTACAACATGTACAAAACATAAGTACACTACCAAAATCTCAAGTCTTTATACATCATCCAAATCTTCTCCGCTTGGACCTAAAAGTATAGGGACGAGTCTAGGACTCACTAAACAACCCACTAACCTTCTTCCTCTATAGATCTCCAAACTTCTCCTCTTCACTACCACTGGTATGACGACACTGCTGACAATCACCTAAAAAGATGTGGTGGCCCACAAGGTGAGATCCATGTCCTAGCGAGAGATATAACTTCTAAAAACATCTGTTTCTTACAAAAGGACTACGTACTTTAAAAAATCAATGAAGATAATATTACAGAGTGAAAAGACTATATAACTTACACACAAGAAGATGCATAGATAGAGTCATAAGCACAATTGATTTCTCCTATCACATATAAATCTTCTATAAATTAAAAGAAACAAAGAAAGGATCATCATCCGATGTGGGTTCCCAAGTAACCCTAATTGATATGTTACACAACTAGTTTATATATATTTAAGTCCTTGGTAGTTTGAAGCGTACCACTCAAACTACTAGTTGATTACTGCGAAGTTGCAAATAGCCCTGTATAAGATCTAGGATGTCTAAAATCCTAAGATCTCTTTTAATTAGTCAGTACAAGTAACAATCGTAGTAGCACATTTTCCCAACTACTAAAACAACCTAGTCTGTACTGGGTACACATGCCTCGACACTAGAAGCCAGGGTATAAACCCTTAAAATCCAAGTTATGATACAGTCTCTCTCTATACAAATCAACTCTGAGACATGACCTTAACCACTCTCTAAAAGCTTGAGATCTGGATGACAGAGATATACCCTCCTTGCACCTGCATATACTCAACAACATACAACTCTAAGCTCCTCTTGGGATCACTATCCAACAAGTTCTGACATTGAGATTGTTCTACGGTCTCAGGGTGCTACATTATTAGGGTCACACTTGATTAACTACGTTTTTTAGTATTTTGAATGCAATACTAAAGTTACATACTAGATTCTATAGTATGCTTAAAAATTAAATTGTATAATACAACTTCAAAAGATATAAAACATATTAAACATGTCCCATGGCATTATGTCATGGTATATTCCACCACTCTTGGCCTTGTAGAGGCCTAAGCATCAGACTAGGGCACATGATAGCCAAAAATGTCATATAGGCAAAACAATAATAATTTAATGTAGGAACATCATTATCCTCCAAAATTTCACAGATAGTTTAACAAGTAAAAAACAAGATGTGTCCCAAATTTCAGCATAAAAGTTCATCAGATTTCAGAGTTATGGCATTTCGAAGAACTGGGCATTTGTGTGACAAAAACCTAGCATGAATGAGCTACTTTCAGCATTATGATTTCTTCCAACTATCATTTCAGCACCAAAATAGTAAATAAACACATTAAAACCACCATGGGTTAACCTTTATATAATAAGGTTTAAAGTTTGGGTCAAACTTATGTACATTGGGTATCAAATTAGCACCTATGTGAGATTTTTAGAAGTCATAACACTAACATTTCGGATTTTAGACCTTGCATGTTTAAGAAAGGCAAGGCTCATTTACATAAGAAGAAACGTTCATAGGGACTAAGTAAATCTTAATAACTTGTATCATCATCATTCTCATCTCAAATAGTGCACAAAAAGGCCATCTTTTCCCATATTATGAGGTTTCTAAAACAAGATTTACATAAAATAGGTTATGAGAACATATTAGAGGTTATATCACTCGCCTCAAGGTGAAGAAGAACGTCCAAATAGAAAGTAAACTCAATGAAAGGAGGAAAGATCCAAGATTTGCACTCCAAAACCTCCAAGGTAGCTCCTATCTTCAAGAACAAGGTAGATCTAGAGCAAAAGAAGGAATAAAGAGAGTCCTTCATTCATGTATACGAGTTTCCAACAAGAAACACCATAGATCTCAATTATGGTGAATGACGAAAGAAGGAAAATAGTAAGAAACAAAGTTAGGAGTTAAGATCTTACATGTAAGAAGAAAGAAACTAGGCAAGAAAGCTTCGATTCATCCACAAAGAGCTAGAACCAAGTCCTACCGCAACATGCAACCATGATCTAGCAAGGCTTCATCCCCATGAAGCTCCTCCTTCATCAAACGATGGTTTTGGGTGAGCTCCAAGAGTGAGAACATGTTTGGAGTGGAAATGTTTGTTTGAGGAAAGAGGGGAGGGGTATATATAGCTAGGATGAGAGAGAAAGGAGGTAAAGGTTGAAAACTACTTTACCATTGGTCAATAGTCAAATTTTCCATCTACTTGTACAACTAGAACAACCATCAGTTTGCATCTTCTAAGGAAAACCATTTAGTGTTGAAAGTGTAGAACAACCATCGAGTGTTGCATCCCCCAAGAAAAACCATCGGTTTGCAAACTAGTTCAGCCATCGAGTTGTATCCCCCATGGAAAACCATCCGTTTGCAAACCCTCAAGGAAAATCATTTATTTGCAAATCCTCAAAGAAAATCATCAATTGGAAAACCCTCAAGAAAAACCCTCTATTTGCATATCCTCAAGGAAAACCATCCATTTGCAAACACTCAAGGAAAACCATCAGTTTGCAAACCCTCAAGGAAAACCATCGGTTTGCAAACCCTCAAGGAAAAACCATATGTTTGTAGTTCCTCAAGGTAAAACCATTTGTTTGTTGAACCCAAACAAGCCCCATAAGGTGCAACTACCTTCACTTTATCCTATTATGAAGAATACCGTGAAAAATGGATATATGTGTCAAAATTGTAGTTAGATCCCTAGAAAAGGGAAAATTACATTAAGGTCCACACAACTACATAAATTTGCAAAACTTAAGCAAGCAAAGTCCAAATTGGAAAATTTTGAAACACATATTTGTCAATTGATATAAAACATAATCCAAGGATTAATTATGAAAATAATCACCCAATTAAATCAAATAATCATGTTTAACCATTAAACCAAACCTAGGGTCTTATAACCAGAAACCCCTAACAAAGATTTTTCCCCCACAATCCTATGCAAACAAGGATGGGTACTTCCTATGCATCTCCTCCTCTAACTCCCACGTGGCCTCCTCTACACCATGGCGATGCCACAACACCTTCACTAAGGCTATGTCCTTCTTCCTCAACTTCTTCACATGTCTATCTAAGATCAAAACTAGACCTTCAACATAAGAAACGTCCTCATCCAACTCCACTTCCACTGGCTGTATCGTATGCTCTATATTTGGGTGTCACTTTTACAACATAGAAACACAAAAAATAGTGTGCAACTTGTGCAACTCTAGAAGTAACTCTCACTTATAAGCCACTTCTCCAACTCATTCCATGATAACATAAGGTCCCATAAGCCTAGGGGCCAACTTACCCTAATTACCAAACCTCAACACACCCTTCCAAGGGGATACCTTGAGATACATGTGGTCTCCAACTTTAAAATCTAAAGGTATATGATGGTTACCAACATATGACTTCTATTTGTCTTGATCTGATTTAGTTGTTGTTGGATCAACTTGATCTTCTCTGTAGTCTGCTGAACTAATTCAAAACCCAAAAGTTGATACTCACCTGTCTCGTATAAAAAGAGGTGATCGACAATGCCTCCCGTACAAAGCCTCATATGGTGCCATATCTATGCTTCTTTGGTAGTTGTTGTTGTAGGCCAACTCGATCATACTTAGGTGGATATACCATCTCTCAAGAAACTAAAGAACACATGCTCTCAAAAGATCCTCTAATGGCTGAATGATACTTTCTGACTGGCCATTTTTCTATGGGTGAAAAGCTGTACTAAACCTCAATCGTGTCCCCAAAAATGTATGTAGATGCTCCCAAAACCTGCTCGTGAACCGAGGACCTCTATCTAATACAATGGTAACTGGTATTCCATGCAGACGAACTATCTCATAAATGTTGACATGTGCCAACATCTCTTCTGTATAGGTTGTCTTGACTGATAGAAAGTGAGCTAACTTTGTCAACTGATCAATGATTACCTAAATGGAATTATAACATTTGATTGTTCTAGGAAGGCCAACCACAAAGTCCATGGTTATGTGATCCCATTTCCACCATAGATTGGCAAAGATTATAACATCCCTATAGGCTTCTGATGCTCTGCCTTGTCTTGTTGACAAACTAGACACTTGGCCACAAACTCTGCCACATCTAACTTCAAACATGGACACCAGTAAAAATCCTTCATATTATGATACATCTTTGTACTTCCATGATGCATTGTGTACATTGAGGAATGAGCCGCCTCCAGTACCATCTCACTTAGACTGTTAACACTAGGAACCACTATTCTATTGTGGAAGCACATTGTCCCATCATCTAACTCATGAAAGTCATCATGCTTTCCACTACCAAACTCTAATATGATCTTTTGTATCACAATATCATTCTTTTGCACATCTTTAGTCCGTTGTATCAACGTCATCTTTACATGTAACTATGTCGACACACCCACCCACAAAGAAACCTTCAACTATACATTCATCTGTCAAAGAAACACTAGCATGTCTCGCTTGTGAGACACTGTGGAGTGTAACTGTGTTTTATCTGTAGATGATGATGAAGATTTCTTTTGGCTCAATGCATAAACCACTACATTTTTTATTTCTAGGATGATAGTTTATCATATAGTCATAGTCATTGATCAACTCCATCCACCTCCTCTGCCTAATGTTCAACTCTTTCTTTGAGAAGATATACTGAAGATTCATGTAATATGTGAAGATTTGACACTTTTCCCTACACAAATAGTTTCTCCAAATATTCAAAGAAAGAACCACAACAACTAACTCTAGGTCATGAGTTGAATATTCTCCTCATATTTCTTAAGCTATCAAGAAGTGAAAGAAATCACATTCTTGTCCTACATCAGCACATATCCCAAGACACTCATTGACACATCACGGAAAATGATGTAGCCTTTCCCAGGCTCTGGAAACACCAACACCAGAGTAGTTGTCAACTTCTCCTTCAACAACTAAAAGAATGCTTACACTTGTCATTCCAAACAAAAGGAACACCCTTCCTAGTTAGCTTGTTAAAGGTAAATCTATGACACTAAAATTCTTAATCAACCTCCTATAGTAACTAGCTAGACCTAAGAGGCTTCAAACCTCAGTTGGTGTATTAGGCTTCTTCCATGCCAAAACTAACTTTAACTTCTTAGGGTCTACACAAACACCCTTTGCAAAGATGATATGACCAAGAGAAGACACCTCGGTTCGCCAAAACTCACACTTACTGAACTTAGCATACAACTAATGTTGTCTCAACAACTCAAACGCTTAACAAAGATGTTTCTCATGTTGCTGACTGTTACTGGAGTATATCAAGATGTCATCAATGAATACCACTACAAACTAATCAGGATACGGTCTGAACACTATGTTCATCAAGTCCATAAATGTTTCCAGTGCATTGGTTATCCCAAATGACATAACCACAAACTTGTAATGACCATATCTAGTCCTAAAAGTAGTGTTAGGTATGTCATCTGCCTTCATCCTCAACTGGTGGTACCATGATCTCAAATCTATCTAGTAAAACACTATAGAACCTCCCAATTGATACTTGTCCTTTGTTGTGACCATGTTTAATTGTCGGTAGTCTATACAAAGCCTCATAGATACATCCTTATTTTTCTTCACAAACAACACCGTAGCACCCCAAGGGGAAGTGCTTGGTCGTATGAAACCTTTTTCCAACAACTCTTGTAGCTACTTCTTCAACTCCTTCATCTCAGTTGGTGCCATCCTATAGGGTTTCTGAGCTATGGGTTGTGTTCCAGGAACTAGATTGATTTCAAAATCAATCTTTCTAATGGGTGGAACACTAAGAAACTCATATGGAAAACATCCTCAAACTCATGCACCACAGGTACATCATGAATACTAGGACTCATCACCTCGATATCCACTACATGAGATAAGAAAGCTTCACATCCTTGTCTCATCAACTTCTCTACTATCACAACCAACACAAGACAGGTAGGAAGAATCTTCATATCTCCTTGGAAAGTCCAAGATATCTACATCACAAAACATTGCAAATTTTAACTACAGTCCAAAACAACCTAATACTTCTTAAAGGTATCCATCCCTAGGATCATATCTAATCCATGCATATCAAGTAGCATAAGATCTACTTAAATGCTACGTCCTAAAAAAGAAAGAACACATGATGGACACAACTCCCATAACAAGTGGAACCAACCAAAGGGATTTCTGATAAGAGGTTATCAATTATACTACAAACAAGAAAATTACAATTATTTATCACCTCTCTAGAGATAAATGGTGATACATGAGTGCGTCATACCTCGTTCAACCAAAATAGATACAGAATAAGAAGCAAATAAGTCAAAATGAAAAATTTTCATTTGACTTGTCACTACCTATGGGTTGACCACTCCTTATGACTGACTCATAGGTAGAATAGAGCCATTATCTGTTGTCATCCTTGACCTCTACTAGCTGGTCGTGAAGACCCTACATGTGATGTGTGATCATGGCATCTACCACCACCATTATTGTATTGTGACTACTGTGAGCCCTACTGGCTCTTCCTGGACTACTGTGTCACCTCCTCATTTTGCATGGGGCAAGACCATCTCACATGCCCAACCTTATCACACTTGAAACATGTCCTTACATCATACTACGACCAAGATGGCCCTATCACAGACACTGAACCTAGACTATTTGCCCCAACTGGTGGAAAACTATGACCTCTTTCCTTGCTAAGAGACCACCGTGATAGTGCTTGCATCCTTGGATCAAAAACTCCTAATCTATGCGGTGACTGTTGTGTTGGTATGAATGCCCTGAGAGACAATTATGGGATGATTGGTGGGATACCTTAAGATTGATTTGATAAACATCAAAGGCAAGCTTCCAATTCTTTCTGGTTTAGTCATATGAGATAGTGATAGAACAGATTGAATGTCTAGAGAATGACAATACTCAATGATGTATGCCTTCAGGTTCATGACCTGAACGATGAGATCATACGGATGCTAAGAGTTTGTACATTCTTGTTATGTCCCTAGTTGGATGTCATTGTGGAAGGTAGATAGACAACAATGACACACAAGACTAGATTGTGGTGTTGGTTGATGACAGAATCTCATTAGTCATGATATAGAGATATCAAACCAAACACATAGGTACTTGTTAGAGAACAAGTGTACCAGACAGACCCACCGTGAGTTTGACACATGGAACCATGACATGGTAGTCACAGTCAGTACTCACAGTGATGGTGGTGAGTGTGATTCTTAGACCTGAAATCACTGCACTCAACACATGTCATTGGGCACACTTTGACATCATCAAACGCAGTCCTGAAACATGGGTTGTTATAAAGGTGATGATTGGGTGGCTTTGACACATGGGGCTTTTGAGGGGTGAGTGATAGATATGGGATTTGTCCCTCCTGAGGGAGTTTGATATCCATGGCCACTTGATGAGTAGGATTGAGAAAGGCGTGCATGCATGTGTGAATCAGTATGTGATATTGATGTCATACATATCTCTTCCAATCTACTATGAGATTAAGAAAGTGAATGAACGTTGACATGATGACTTTTCCATGCCTCGAGTTCATTCAGACGATCATCGACAAAGGAATTATACATTCACTGTAACACCATTCACGGATTGTAGGATTGAAAGTTGTTCTCCAACTTTCTACTTTCACTTGGGTAGCACTGATGTGTGATTAGGCACCTCTCTTTGCCTGTGGAGTCATAAGTGTTATGGACTTTCACTACCAACGTGAAATGGACCTGCAGGGTCACACACATAGGATTTAACTTGGAAGAGGAGTTTTGTCCACAAACAATGTTTAGATTGATTACTAAAGGAGTTTAGTAGTTCAATTAAACACTCAATTGACTGATAGCTCAAAATCATAATGTTCAAGGTGTTGGACATATTGATTAGAGTATCAGATTGATTGAAATCACAATTGACTGATTCTGCACAATCTGCACTCCCAACCGATCGGCTCATGTGATGAACCGATCGGCTGAGCTAGGTGAACCGATCGGCTCAAGTGTTGAGTCGATCGGCTCGTGCACATGGTGAAATGATTGCTTCAAGTGTTGAAACGATCAATTCAACTGGTGCAACCGAGCAAGTTGGGAAAGTAGGATTGGTGAGAAGTTTCCTTGTGTTTCACTTGCCCAATTTGATTGGAACAAGGATTGGTATTAAATACCAATTAGAAACAAAAGAAGGAAAGTCAATCAGGAACTGACCAGGACCACCCACCGACCGGTTCACTTGTGAACCGACTGGTTCAGGTCCCCAACCGACCATTTCAGTTGTGAAACGATCGGTTTAGGTTGCGAGTTGGTTGCTTTTGTGGAAAATCTCAAACCCTTCTACTCCTACTTTTAGTCCCGCATTGCCCAGGATAGAGAACCCTGTCCCATGACCCTCCTATATATAGGGGTATTGGGAGCTTCTCAAAGTACAACTCAGTGCAACCAGTTGCTCTGCAAAGTTGTCCTTCTCTCTGGTTTTGGTAACCGAGAGAGAGCCCGAGCAAGTGCTACCCGCAAAGGGAGGTGCAGCAAGGGAAAGACAACTGCAGTTGCAACTGGAGGCAGGAGAGTGTGTTGGCGACTAGTACGTCAACAGGAGGGTGTGACTCCTTCCAATTCCTTGTGGGACAAGGAGATTGGAGTTCCAGGTGGTCTGTGTGGACTACTTCAGAGGTGGGAGGTTTCTGCCGCTCAGGAGGACAATTGTCAACCCGACAGTCTGGTGAGATCAAGAGTCGTCAGTCTCGGTGCGACCAGAAGCTGTACAAACACCGTCCAAGACCGGCTTTGAAGACCGTGCAAGGCGCGAATGATTGTCACCGAGCAAGCCTCAGGACAAGGTATGATTCCACAAACCATCCTTTCCTATTATATAGACGTTGACGCGTTTCCTTGTTCCGGGTTTGGGGGAGAAAATTTTTGTTTCCACTGCCTTCTCTGCCTCCCCTAAAACCCAACAGTGATATCAGAGCCACGTCAACTGCTCTATATTTTAGGAATATCGATATGATCGATTTTGGTTTGTCGCCTTTATTTATTGCATGCGATGCGAATAATATTGTCTTTATGCATGTCCAATCCTAAATCCACAAATCCCAATTACATATATGATATGTATTATTATTGCACTCGATATGCGTCGCCCTTAAACTAGTTTTGTGGTGGATCTATAGCATGGTTATGGCCAATAAACCCTATCTGTGTATGGTTGTATGTGGTTTCTTGCATCTCGGTCTGCGCACCGATCTTCCTTCTCCTATTCCTGATGTAACTTGAAATAATTCGAGATTTCTTTCCTACCTTTGCTCCCCTCGAATGTAACTCGAGGTTTCTCTTTTACAATGTAAAATAGGATAGCATTTTATTTCCTGTTATGTCAAAGAACGGAGGACATCTTGACAACAGCTGAGACGATCGGTTCAAGGCGTGAACCGATCGGTTGACGTTCCAGACGATTAGTTCAAGGAGTGAGCCAATCAGTTGATGACCGGTTCGAGGAGTGAGACGAGCGGGTGGCGGCCAGAAGGAGATGCACGACGACCAGGCGAACCGATCGGTTGGAGGAGCCAACTAATTGGCTGGTGGCACCCAGACGACCGGCCAGAGAGAGCAGATCATTCATATGATGAGTTGATCAACTCAGAAGGAAAAGCACATAGTTCATCTTGTACAGGTTGCATGTGATGTAGACCTAGATGACCGTGATTCCTCTTGGCTTGAGGAATCAAATTAGGATGGCCATAATCATCGCTTTTATCATTTTGCATGTTTTCTGTGGGATATAGCATGTATATGATACGTACTATGTATTGTGGTGATTGGATATGTATATGTATATAAAAACCAAATCCCTCATTAAAATATTAAGTTTTAGATGCCTTCCAAATGCGACACATGTGAAAAGCTTGATCGACCAAGTGTGGGCACGCCCTAGCGTGGTGCACTGTCTATCTCGTGGAAGCATAAAGGATGAATGTGTAGGTCTGCCCTAGCAGGGTGCATATTCATCGTGTTTGCTTTGGGTTGGACTTAACAAGGTGATCTAGATGTGATCTAGTACCTTGAGGCATGGAGATGATCATGGCAACATCTTATCAAGAGTTGCATATGATGCAATTGGCAAGAGTTGCCTACTTAAAAGATCTATGTTGTGGGTGACAGCCCTAGCTGGTCCATGACTTAAAGGATTTCAGGATCTTGCCCACTAGAAGGTTGTACGCTGCAATCTTCTGAATTGATGGTGAGGGCTATCAATTTGAATTAAAATAGTGGAAGCGATAATTAATTAAAGGCCTAATTATATCGTCAACTTTTCAAATCAATCAAATAAGTCAAAAATGAGTTTTTGGACTAAAATTGCATATTTCCTTTGTAGTGAAAATGACAACAAACAACAGTCACTTCTCTTTGCGATCGGTCCTTGAAAAGGACAGACTAAATGGGACAAACTTCCATGACTGGTATAGGACATTGAGAATTGTTCTCACTCAAGAGCAAAAGCTCTATGTCTTGGATACTCCAATTCCAAAGGAACCGACTCCTAATGCACCAAAGGCAGAAAGGGATGCTTACAAGAAGCATTCTGATGATGCCATTGATGCAAAGTGCTTGATGTTGTGCTCCATGAACCATGAGTTGCAGAGACAACATGAGAATTTGGGTGTCATTGAGATGATTCAGCATCTCAGGAACCTGTATGAAGATCAGGCACGACAAGAGAGATAAGATATCTCAAGGGCACTGTTCAAGTGTGTCATGACAGAAGGAGATCCAGTTGGTCCTCACACACTTAAGATGATTGGGTATGTGGAGAACCTGCAAAGACTGGGATTTCCACTGAGCCAAGAGTTGGCTACTGACTTGATACTGCAATCGTTGCCAGAATCTTACAGTCAGTTTGTGATGAACTACAACATGAACAACTTTGATAGGCCACTGTCAGAGTTGTTGGGCATGCTGAGGACAACCAAGACACAGATGAAGAAGGACAAGCCTAAGTCTGTGATGGTGATCATGAGCAAGAAAGGCAAGTCCAAGCGCAAGGGCAAGGGAAAAGCTAAGAAAGGTTCTGATGCTAGCCATGAGCCCAAGACGACTTCAGCTTTCAAGGCCAAGGGAGGTGTGACCAAGAAAGGCAATTGCCACCATTGTCAAAAGCCAGGACACTGGAAAAGGAATTGTCCTCTCTATCTGGAAGAACAAAAGAAGAAGGAGGCAACAGACGTCTCTACTTAAAGGTGTCATGAAAGTAAACTTGTAACACTTTTTGAGGTATATGATACCAAGATGTAAAGTGTAAAGCACTCAATAAATGGGGCAAGTGTTGCCGCCGTAGATAGGAGTACTTTAGTTTATTTTCAGCCTAAAAGACATGTAATACAGTTATGAACTGCTATTTCATATTTTCCAATAGATAGAAACACTTTATTTTTTCATATTGTATGACAATGATGGCAATCAATAAAGTTGATGTTTCAATCTTTTAAAGATGTGATCTTTGTGGCAATGCCTTTCTCTTCTTGTGGTATTTGATATGCATAAGATAAAATGATACCTAAAAGTTATAGATAACTCAAACAATCAAATTAGCATCAATCATGAGAAATTCATTTCTAGTGTCCATGTGATGGCTAAATCTAGACTCTTTTGGTTAGAAAACCGTTAAGATACATGATATCTTGGACATGATTAATCAATCTTCACTAATGGTAGTGGGAGAATGATTATCCTATTAGGTATAATACATGTGATGTATTTACATACCTATTGGAACAAATGCTAATACTTCAAATGGTGTTTAGAGTAATACCAATATGAATATCTTGAAGTGTTCAAGATTATCATAGATGAAGTGCAAATTTGGTAAAGTGTTAATTCTTGATGAGATCAATGAATGAAATACTTGGACCAAATGTTTGAGATCCTTATGAGTGATTATGATAATGTATCATAGTGAACTCATGATTAAGGCATGTTGATATCTAAATCAAGGAGGAATCATACTCTAAGGAGATAGAGAATGATTATCAAATAACTAAATTCTTCTTAATAAAAGAATACCCCTCACTAATAAAAGAAATTAAGAATCACAAGGGTTGTGAGTTCTTATATCTTTAACAGATACACCTCAATAATCTATGTGATAAGTTGTTCATGTGATGAGTCAACTATCCAGATGAATATGAGGAATCAAATTCTGAATTATGGTTTATGACCATTACATCCTAAATGATATCCATGTGAACCATAAGGTATGACCTTGATGGTATCTGTAACATCCCTGAGCTGGGTTATAACCTAACCCTAGAAGTTTTGCTTAAATAGGTAATTAAACACATGTAATCATCTTTTAGCAGGAAATAAAATCTCCTAAGGAACATATGTTTCCATTCTTGTCCCCTAGGGACAATGTGGTAGTATTGTTTTGCAATACAAGGACCTATGTGCAATTATCCAGTTAAGAGGTTTAACTTGCAGAGTTCACAGGTTAAGATGTACCTTTGATGATGAAACATCATAAGAGTGAATCTGATGAGGCATGATGGATTTTCCAAGCTTGGGCGTTCAGATGCAGCTTGTGGAATGATCCTGGTGCTTAAAAACCCTAATTTGGAGTAAAGTGCAATTTACCCAAATTATGGGTAAAACTTGGGAAGTACACCTTCTAGATAATCTTATATGACTCTTGGCATCATTTAGAGTAGAAATGATGGAAGAGATGCATCAATAAATAATCGGATAAGAAAAGTAATCTTTGTGCATAAAATTCACCATGTATGGGTATGAAGACCTTCATATGTGTACCCTAGTTGAAAGTTGACCTTTTCTACCCTTAGATCTTGAGCTTTGATGAACTTGGTTTGAGTTTAGATGGCTTGGACGTGCCTAAGAAGCAAGGAGGGACTTAGATGAAAATCCCATGCTTTAGAGGTCCTTATGGTGTAAAATGGCCTAAAGTATATAAGCCCTTTTCCTTGTAAACTCAGCAGAACGATCCTTCATTTCTCTTCACTTCTCTTCTTTCTCAAAACGTCTAAGGAAAGCTCTGGAGCTCAGGGAGGCGACCAAGTAGTTCTAATGTCAGAAGAACCATCTTCAAGCTCGGATTCTTGGGTGAATTCATCATGCAAGCTTGGTTTTGTGGATAACTCACTTAGCTTTCTCGTTCTAGCCATCTCTTCCCAACCTTTCCTTGGAGAAACACCCTTGGCCGACCTGTGGAGCTCAAAACACCATTAAAGACTTGAAGCTTGGAAGCTTGGAGCTCAAGGAACGACCTTAAGGCGGGTTTTATAATTCTAAACCTTTTGCTTTGTTATGCATACTTTTATTCGTGCAATTAATAGTTAGTTCTTCTTCTTCCCCATCCTTCTTTGCACCCTTGCAAGCTTTTTCGTGAAGAACAGACCTTGGTTTCAAGGTTGAAGACAAGGGGCGTTAATACCTATGTTGGTCCTTATCCAACTTTACTAAATGATCTTGGACCAATAGGTCAAACGATCTCACACTCGTTTCAATCCAAACGGGTTCAATAGGTCGGTTTGGCCAAATGGGTTCCAACCCATTTGAGGGCGTTGACCAAGCATTGACTGTTTGGGATTTATGTTCACAATTATGTAGGCTAATGACCCACCAAATTTTAGGGGTTAACTCCAAAGGAATCGTAGGTTGAAGGCCAATCAATTAGGCAATCAAATTGAATTAAGTGCTGTTTTCTAAACTGATTAACTTGAATCTTTGGGCAAACGGGTTCCAACCCGTTTGAAGGAGTTGACCAAGCATTGACTGTTTGGGATTCCTGTTCATAATATATTGAATTTCATTTCTACCAAGAATCATGATCTAATTCCTAACCAATTAAGAATTGAAGGCATTTCAACACCCTAACCCTAATCGGGTTAAATTTGCTGATTTTCATATAGATTTTGATGAGTGTTGGGTTGAAGGACCCAAACGAGTTCAAACCCGTTTGGGGGTTCATCCAAACGATCTCACACTCATTTAGTGACACCCCAAGACCGTTTGAAGTTCTAGGGTTAAAGAAATGTGATGGTTAGAGGGTCCAATCACAAGATATTGATAAATTGATGAAAAGTGCTGAATTGTAATTTAATTAGGACTCAACCCTTATCAAATCAACTTAATTTTGGTCAAACTTTGAGAAAACGGTCTCAAGACCGTTTGGAGATCATCCAAACGATCCCAAGACCGTTTGGGCCAAGTTTGGGCCCAATTGGAGTTCAATTGATAGGTTCAACCTTGTTTTGATTCACATTGTTGAAAGTTGATGAGTAGCCGATTGGAAACCTTAATTAAGTTAGACTTAACCATAATTGGCTTTCAATTGAAGGTCAAATTGGTGTCCAATTGTTTGAGGCTCATCCTAATTGACTCAATTTGTAAGTGGTTAACATGGCTTGGGCCAATTGAAGGCTTCAACTTAAGAAATCCTTTTCAATCATGACCTTTGTATCACTTTTCATATCCATGTGGTTTGGACCCAAACGAGTCCACACTCGTTTAGACCCAAAACGAGTCCACACTCGTTTAGACCCAAACGAGTCCACACTCATTTAGATCCAATCGAGTTCAACCCGTTTCAATCCAAACGAGTTCAATCCATTTCAATCCAAACGAGTTCAACCCGTTTCAATCCAAACGAGTTCTACCCGTTTCAATCCAAACGAGTTCACACCCGTTTCATCTTAAATGGGTTCACACCCGTTTCAACTCAGTGAGTTCACACTCGTTTGAGGGTTCAAATGGGTTGAAGGTTGAAGGTTAAACCCTAACCTAATTGGAGATTTTTATGGTTGATTATACTTAACCACTTAAAGGTATAATTGGTTCAATGATGATCTAATCTAAACCATAATGGTAACTTAAATACTAAGGGACTAAGTGACTAATGAATCGACCCATGATGATGATCAATGGGTAATTTTACCAAATGCCCCTGAGAGGTTCAATTCAGTGATACCTTGTTCTAATCAAACCCTAATCACTTGATAGTGGTGATTTGGTCTATGAAGATCAAAGGGGATTTAACCCAACCTAATATAGAGTGGTGTAATCACCATCTACTAGTGGGAGGAAAGAGAAAGTACCTTTTATGGTGGAAACTCAAGTAAAATACCTTCAATATACATGAATGTGCATGAATAGGGTATGATTCACTATGTGAAATCATGGAAACCCTAATTATGATAATTGATGAATCTTAATCTTATCTGAGGTCTTTAATGATGATGTTTCTCATACATGGTGATGCTATGACATCAATTCACCAATAGGTGAATAGTAAACCCTAATTCTAGGGTGATGAAATTTATTATGAATAGTAAACCCTAATTCTAGGGTGATGACATGTATTGTGAATAGTAAACCCTAATTGATGAAAATCAGGGAAACCTAGCTCTTGTAAGACTAGGGAGATACAACTTCTTTAAATGAGTTATTTTCTGTTATCAGTTGAATTGACCGTGTAGGTTCCTATATGAGGATGATCATATCCAGGTATGGATAATGATGCTATATTCATTAAAAGCATGTTGTTAGCTTTATGAATAGTGATATATCCTGGTGCCTTGTTAGTGACATCTTATGAGATTGATGGGCTGTGATAGCCATGAGTACCATCAAGGTCATGCTTAACAGATGACTTGTGATGAGAGAATTGAGAAATGGTAATTGATGTAAGTTAGACTTGTTACTTTTAGTATCCTTCTTTCTTAAGCTGCTATGCTAATGTTTAATATTCAAGAACATGTATGTTATCTGATAAGTGATAACTTATGAGTTTGATAGGCAGAATGAGTCATGAGTAATATGCACTAATGATCATCAAAGGTCATATTATTTAGATGACCAGATAAAGCAATATGTTATTGGTAATAAATGTTATAATTAATCTAGGGATTTGGACTCTCACTTTCCAGATTCTTAGTGATAAGATGTTTAGGTATTGATATCCCAATGTTAAATTATGAAATGTGATCCTAATATAGAGTATTACTATGTGAAATTCTATTACAAGATAATCCTATGAAAGGCTTAACTGCAGACTTATGGGTGATGAATGTAAATAACCCTTGTGTCACTTGAGTATGGTTAAGTATGATTTCATGTGTACTAATCATACAGTTACGTTGTGGTTTTGGAATCCTAACACCTTGTAGAAAAGGGTATGGCTACAGGCCATGATATCCCTTATTATAATTCCAGGTGATGGATATATGATCTAATCCTGAAGAGAGCCAGTGTGGTGATGATGGACTTATTATAAATAAATGTTATACATGTCCTTTTATTTCTAAAAGAAAAGAGATATGTGGGTTGACTTAGAGATGCTTTGCTTCTAGTAGGAGGAATAGATTACAATCTGTGAAACATTGTTCTAACTACTCTTAAAATATACATGACTTCTTTGTGTGCTGTTATTCTCTTATTTTGTAATAATCATGTTTCTGGCGAAGAGTTATAACTCCCGCTGGGACAATTATTTAAAATTGTCTCACCCCGTAGTTTTCAACTTTTAGGTGGTCGCCAAGGACGAAGGGACCAATCTCCAGGTGACCAGCATCAGTAGCAGCAGTACCCGAAGCAGTAGTAAATCTCAGTTGGAGATTCAGACTGCTGAGTTATATAGATAAATAGTCAGTCCTATGCGTCCTCTGTACTCTCAGGTCCGTGGAGTCATGGTATGAGTTTTAATTCGTCTCTTGAGATTTTGTAGCATGCTGTGTTTAATTACTCAAGAAGTAATTAACAGAGATGTAAACAATTTATCTTGAATCTATGAAATGAGTTTTTATGGTTTCAATGTCTTATCTCAAAAAGTTTTAATTTTTGCTGATTTTTGGTATTCGGCTGCTAAACGAATCGCTTCCGCTATGTTTACTTCGAAGTTTATGTGTTTATCTCGGACTTTGGAGATCAGAGCCCACAATTAGTGGTATCAGAGCTCTAGGTTCACTGAGTCTACAGAGACATAGGACTTAGGATGTCGAGTCTATCCTTAGTGTTCCTTCCTTATCTAATAGAACCTTCTACTCCTCAGGAGGAGAAGATATATAAGGATGTCTGACCCACATGAAGAGTACGTGGTGGAAAGTAACGTTGCTGCACCACAGGGAGGTGCAAGGCACCCAGAAATGGAGCAACCCTTACCTGAGCAACCCAGGGAGCCACCCCAGTTTGACCCAGCTGAGATAGAAAACCCAGCTGTCCATGCCTTATTTGATAAGTTTCTGACAGCCATAACACACATAGCAGATAGGGTGCACCGTCTGCACCTAGGGTACCAGCCCATCAGAAAGGTTATGGAGCTGGCAAGACTTTCGAGAGACTTCGCCGGGTGGGAGCCATAGACTATGCTGGTACATCTGACCCAGCTGATGCTGATCTATGGTTGACAGAGCTGGAAAAGGCTTTCAGGATCCTTGATATTCCTGAAGCTGAAAAGGTAAAACATGTGGTATACCTCCTAAAAGGGAGTGCTGGTAATTGGTGGATGATAGAGGAGGATAAGAGACCAGGCGAAGAAATAGGATGGGAGGTTTTCCGACGAGAATTCATCAATAGATACTTCCCTAAGACGTATCTAGATGAGAAGATCTTTCAATTTGAGAAGATCACACAAGGACACATGAACGTTAGCGAGTATGAAGCTAAGTTCATGGAGTTACTACAGTTTTGTCCACAAATGGCAGTTACCGATGAAGAAAGAATTCGACGTTTTGAAAAGGGTTTGAAATCTGAACTAGCCACTCCTGTGTCTGCTCTAGAGAATAGAGAAAGGTTTGCCACCTTTGTGGAATCAGTAAGAAGGATAGAGAGGTCAGAAACCATGAAACAACAGACAAGTAGTAAGAAGATGTACACCCAACCTCAAGAACAAGGGCCTGAAAGTTTTAAGAAACCAAGATTTTCTACACCATCAGCTTTGTCAGGATTTCCTACCCAGACACAATGGGTGTCAAGTGGAAGTAGGGATCATAGTAGTATTCCAAGAGGACCCTCTGACATAGCATCAACATCGGTAACTGGATCGTATAGACATTTTGCACCCAGGATCTGTTACCTATGTAGACAACCAGGACACCTGGCAAGGGATTGTCCAGATAGGAATACAATAATGACTCAGCCCCAAGGACAGAGTCTGCAAGGCTCACAAGGGAGGCTCTATAATAATAGAGGACGTGGACAAACGTCCCATACAGGTCAGATGAAATAAGTTTTGTTTTAATATTACATATCAGGATTCTATGTGTTAAAAATATGTAATTTTGCTGCTTCTGAATTCCTTGACTAGATCTTGGAAGAACACAAGGTAGATAAGAACTTGTATCTTACTCAATATTCTTTAAAACAATTTATAATCTCCCTTAACTGTGTATGAAAATGATGAAATATAGATGTGATACCTGAAGAATAATCTAGTATGGTAAATTCTGTGTGTGTAATGTTATGAAGAACGAGGAATATGTTGATAAGTAAAATACATACTACCTAATCCCAATACTTATATACCCTGGCCAGGTATATAGTTATTGTAGATAAGGCAAGTATGAAACTCCTAGATTGTTATCTTTTGTTTACTCTAATCAGGTAATTATTCTATTACAATCTAGAGGGTATAAGGAAAAATTAAATAAGAAAAGCTCAGTGAATACTTAGTGAAGATGCTTAGTGAATATACTCAGTGAATACTTAGTGAATATACTCAGTGAATACTTAGTGAATATGCTTAGTGAATATACTCAGTGAATACTTAGTGAATATGCTCAGTGAATATACTCAGTGAATACTTAGTGAATATACTCAGTGAATACTTAGTGAAGATGCTCAGTGAATATACTCAGTGAATACTTAGTGAATATACTCAGTGAATACTTAGTGAATATGCTTAGTGAATATACTCAGTGAATACTTAGTGAATATACTCAGTGAATACTTAGTGAAGATGCTTAGTGAATATACTCAGTGAATACTTAGTGAATATGCTCAGTGAATATACTCAGTGAATACTTAGTGAATATACTCAGTGAATACTTAGTGAAGATGCTTAGTGAATATACTCAGTGAATACTTAGTGAATATGCTCAGTGAATATACTCAGTGAATACTTAGTGAATATACTCAGTGAATACTTAGTGAATATGCTCAGTGAATATACTCAGTGAATACTTAGTGAATATACTCAGTGAATACTTAGTGAAGATGCTTAGTGAATATACTCAGTGAATACTTAGTGAATATGCTCAGTGAATATACTCAGTGAATACTTAGTGAATATACTCAGTGAATACTTAGTGAATATGCTTAGTGAATATACTCAGTGAATACTTAGTGAATATACTCAGTGAATACTTAGTGAATATGCTTAGTGAATATACTCAGTGAATACTTAGTGAATATGCTCAGTGAATATACTCAGTGAATACTTAGTGAATATACTCAGTGAATACTTAGTGAAGATGCTTAGTGAATATACTCAGTGAATACTTAGTGAATATACCCAGTGAATACTTAGTGAATATGCTTAGTGAATATACTCAGTGAATACTTAGTGAATATGCTCAGTGAATATACTCAGTGAATACTTAGTGAATATACTCGGTGAATACTTAGTGAAGATGCTTAGTGAATATACTCAGTGAATACCTAGTGAATATACTCAGTGAATACTTAGTGAATATGCTTAGTGAATATACTCAATGAATACTTAGTGAATATGCACAGTGAATATACTCAGTGAATACTTAGTGAATATACTCAGTGAATACTTAGTGAATATGCTTAGTGAATATACTCAGTGAATACTTAGTGAATATGCTTAGTGAATTTCCTCAGTGAATACTTAGTGAACAAACTTAGTGAATATACTTGGTGAATTTCCTCAGTAACTACTTAGTAAGCATACTCAATGAACTCCTTCAGTGAAGCCTTTGAGACAATATACTGAGTAAAATATCTATGTTAAGGTATGTATGTTCCTCTGATGGTAAGCATTCTTGAGTAATATTGGAAGGATGTTCTTTTATGATTTTTTTCCTTTCAAAAAGTATGGACACCTTATGTTAGGGGTTAATGCTTTACACAAGCATAAACAGTGATAAGAAGTAATTAACAAAAGGGACTTTGTACGAATTACAAACCCATAATATCATCATAATGATCAATCTGTTCTTCCTTTCCCTGGGATTTCGAGGACGAAATCCTTGTTAGGGGTTTATAATTTGTAACATCCCTGAGCCGGGTTATAACCTAACCCTAGAAGTTTTGCTTAAATAGGTAATTAAACACATGTAATCATCTTTTAGCAGGTAATAAAAGCTCCTAAGGAACATATGTTTCCATTCCTGTCCCCTAGGGACAATGTGGTAGTATTGTTTTGCAATACAAGGACCTATGTGCAATTATCCAGTTAAGAGGTTTAACTTGCAGAGTTCACAGGTTAAGATGTACCTTTGATGATGAAACATCATAAGAGTGAATCTAATGAGGCATGATGGATTTTCCAAGCTTGGGCGTTCAGATGCAGCTTGTGGAATGATCCTGGTGCTTAAAAACCCTAATTTGGAGTAAAGTGCAATTTACCCAAATTATGGGTAAAACTTGGGAAGTACACCTTCTAGAGCATCTTATATGACTCTTGGCATCATTTAGAGTAGAAATGATGGAAGAGATGCATCAATAAATAATCAGATAAGAAAAGTAATCTTTGTGCATAAAATTCACCATGTATGGGTATGAAGACCTTCATATGTGTACACTAGTTGAAAGTTGACCTTTTCTACCCTTAGATCTTGAGCTTTGATGAACTTGGTTTGAGTTTATATGGCTTGGACGTGCCTAAGAAGCAAGGAGGGACTTAGATGAAAATCCCATGCTTTAGAGGTCCTTATGGTGTAAAATGGCCTAAAGAATATAAGCCCTTTTCCTTGTAAACTCAGCAGAACGATACTTCATTTCTCTTCACTTCTCTTCTTTCTCAAAACGTCTAAGGCAAGCTCTGGAGCTCAGGGAGGCGACCAAGTAGTTCTAAGGTGAGAAGAACCATCTTCAAGCTCAGATTCTTGGGTGAATTCATCATGCAAGCTTGGTTTTGTGGATAACTCACTTAGCTTTCTCGTTCTAGCCATCTCTTCCCAACCTTTCCTTGGAGAAACACCCTTGGCCGACCTGTGGAGCTCAACACACCATTAAAGACTTGAATCTTGCAAGCTTGGAGCTCAAGGAATGACCTTAAGGCGGGTTTTATAATTCTAAACCTTTTGCTTTGTTATGCATACTTTTATTCGTGCAATTAATAGTTAGTTCTTCTTCTTCCCCATCCTTCTTTGCACCCTTGCAAGCTTTTTCGTGAAGAACAGACCTTGGTTTCAAGGTTGAAGACAAGGGGCGTTAATACCTATGTTGGTCCTTATCCAACTTTACTAAACGATCTTGGACCAATAGGTCAAACGATCTCACACTCGTTTCAATCCAAACGGGTTCAATAGGTCGGTTTGGCCAAATGGGTTCCAACCCGTTTGAGGGCGTTGACCAAGCATTGACCGTTTGGGATTTCTGTTCACAATTATGTAGGCTAATGAACCACCAAATTGGAGGGGTTAACTTTAAAGGAATCGTAGGTTGAAGGCCAATCAATTAGGCAATCGAATTGAAATAAGTGCTGTTTTCTAAATTGATTAACTTGAATCTTTGGGCAAACGGGTTCCAACCCGTTTTAAGGAGTTGACCAAGCATTGACCGTTTGGGATTCCTGTTCATAATATATTGAATTTCATTTATACCAAGAATCATGATCTAATTCCTAACCAATTAAGAGTTGAAGGCATTTCAACACCCTAACCCTAATCGGGTTAAATTTGCTGATTTTCATATAGATTTTGATGAGTGTTGGGTTGAAGGACCCAAACGAGTTCAAACCCATTTGGGGGTTCATCCAAACGATCTCACACTCATTTAGTGACACCCCAAGACCATTTGAAGGTCTAGGGTTAAAGAAATGTGATGG
This sequence comes from Alisma plantago-aquatica, assembly GCA_963693085.1. Lineage (NCBI taxonomy): Eukaryota > Viridiplantae > Streptophyta > Magnoliopsida > Alismatales > Alismataceae > Alisma > Alisma plantago-aquatica. The sequence goes on from OY856409.1 coordinate 627,425,961, forward strand.
TTAGAGGGTCCAATCACAAGATATTGATAAATTGATGAAAAGTGCTGAATTGTAATTTAATTAGGACTCAACCCTTATCAAATCAACTTAATTTTGGTCAAACTTTGAGAAAACGGTCTCAAGACCGTTTGGAGATCATCCAAACGATCCCAAAACCGTTTGGGCCAAGTTTGGGCCCAATTGGAGTTCAATTGATAGGTTCAACCTTGTTTTGATTCACATTGTTGAAAGTTGATGAGTAGCCGACTGGAAACCTTAATTGAGTTAGACTTAACCATAATTGGCTTTCAATTGAAGGTCAAATTGGTGTCCAATTGTTTGAGGCTCATCCTAATTGACTCAATTTGTAAGTGGTTAACATGGCTTGGGCCAATTGAAGGCTTCAACTTAAGAAATCCTTTTCAATCATGACCTTTGTATCACTTTTCATATCCATGTGGTTTGGACCCAAACGAGTCCACACTCGTTTAGACCCAAAATGAGTCCACACTCATTTAGACCCAAACGAGTCCACACTCATTTAGATCCAAATGAGTTCAACCCGTTTCAATCCAAATGAGTTCAACCCATTTCAATCCAAACGAGTTCAACCCGTTTCAATCCAAACGAGTTCAACCCGTTTCAATCCAAACGAGTTCACACCCGTTTCATCTTAAATGGGTTCACACCCGTTTCAACTCAGTGAGTTCACACTCATTTGAGGGTTCAAATGGGTTGAAGGTTGAAGGTTAAACCCTAACCTAATTGGAGATTTTTATGGTTGTTTATACTTAACCACTTAAAGGTATAATTGGTTCAATGATGATCTAATCTAAACCATAATGGTAACTTAAATACTAAGGGACTAGGTGACTAATGAATCGACCCATGATGATGATCAATGAGTAATTTTACCAAATGCCCCCGAGAGGTTCAATTCAGTGATACCTTGTTCTAATCAAACCCTAATCACTTGATAGTGGTGATTTGGTCTATGAAGATCAAAGGGGATTTAACCCAACCTAATATAGAGTGGTGTAATCACCATCTACTAGTGGGAGGAAAGAGAAAGTACCTTTTATGGTGGAAACTCAAGTAAAATACCTTCAATATACATGAATGTGCATAAATAGGGTATGATTCACTATGTGAAATCATGGAAACCCTAATTATGATAATTGATGAATCTTAATCTTATCTGAGGTCTTTAATGATGATGTTTCTCATACATGGTGATGTTATGAGATCAATTCACCAATAGGTGAATAGTAAACCCTAATTCTAGGGTGATGACATGTATTATGAATAGTAAACCCTAATTCTAGGGTGATGACATGTATTGTGAATAGTAAACCCTAATTGATGAAAATCAGGGAAACCTAGCTCTTGTAAGACTAGGGAGATACAACTTCTTTAAATGAGTTATTTTCTGTTATCAGTTGAATTGACCGTGCAGGTTCCTATATGAGGATGATCATATCCAGGTATGGATAATGATGTTATATTCATTAAAAGCATGTTGTTAGCTTTATGAATAGTGATATATCCTGGTGCCTTGTTAGTGACATCTTATGAGATTGATGGGCTGTGATAGCCATGGGTACCATCAAGGTCATGCTTAACAGATGACTTGTGATGAGAGAATTGAGAAATGGTAATTGATGTAAGTTAGACTTGTTACTTTTAGTATCCTTCTTTCTTAAGCTGCTATGCTAATGTTTAATATTCAAGAACATGTATGTTATCTGATAAGTGATAACTTATGAGTTTGATAGGCAGAATGAGTCATGAGTAATATGCACTGATGATCATCAAAGGTCATATTATTTAGATGACCAGATAAAATAATATGTTATTGGTAATAAATGTTATAATTAATCCAGGGATTTGGACTCTCACTTTCCAGATTCTTAGTGATAAGATGTTTAGGTATTGATATCCCAATGTTAAATTATGAAATGTGATCCTAATATAGAGTATTACTATGTGAAATTCTATTACAAGATAATCCTATGAAAGGCTTAACTGCAGACTTATGGGTGATGAATGTAAATAACCCTTGTGTCACTTGAGTATGGTTAAGTATGATTTCATGTGTACTAATCATACAGTTACGTTGTGGTTTTGGAATCCTAACACCTTATAGAAAAGGGTATGGCTACAGGCCATGATATCCCTTATTATAATGCCAGGTGATGGATATATGATCTAAGCCTGAAGAGAGCCAGTGTGGTGATGATGGACTTATTATAAATAAATGTTATACATGTCCTTTTATTTCTAAAAGAAAAGAGATATGTGGGTTGACTTAGAGATGCTTTGCTTCTAGTAGGAGGAATAGATTACAATCTGTGAAACATTGTTCTAACTACTCTTAAAATATACATGACTTCTTTGTGTACTGTTATTCTCTTATTTTGTAATAATCATGTTTCTGACGAAGAGTTATAACTCCCGCTGGGACAATTATTTAAAATTGTCTCACCCCGTAGTTTTCAACTTTTAGGTGGTCTCCAAGGACGAAGGGACCAATCTCCAGGTGACCAGTATCAGCATCAGCAGTACCCGGAGCAGCAGTAAATCTCAGGTGGAGATTCAGACTGCTGAGTTATATAGATAAATAGTCAGCCCTATGCGTCCTCTGTACTCTCAGGTCCTTGGAGTCATGGTCTGAGTTTTAATTCGTCTCTTGAGATTTTGTACCATGCTGTGTTTAATTACTCAAGAAGTAATTAACAGAGATGTAAACAGTTTATATTGAATCTATGAAAGGAGTTTTTATGGTTTCAATGTCTTATCTCAAAAAGTTTTAATTTCCACTGATTTTTGGTATTCCGCTGCTAAACGAATCGCTTCCGCTATGTTTACTTCGAAGTTTATGTGTTTATCTCGGACTTTGGAGATCAAAGCCCACAATATCACCCATTGGAATAAAATCCATAAGTGCGAATAAGTCTTAAGTGTTAAGACACATGGATAACATTTTGAGAAGGATGATGCTTGTTGATTGCAACTTAATGACTAAGACATTTGGCATATGGATACTAAAACCACATTTCTATGAGGAATAAAACAAGGATGTGTACGTGTCACAACCTATAAGGTTTATGAATCCATTAATGCAAATGAAGTCTATAAGTTACAATGAACTAATCAATGTGATTGATTGAGTACAAGAAACTCAGAATTGGATCTTTACTTTGATGATATAGTCAAAGGGTTTGACTGATATGTCAAAGATAAAGAAGGGATCTGTGATTTAGTGGGAGCGTGTTCACATTCCACATGTTGATTGGAAATGGAAATGTTCTAGAATGGAAATCCAAAAGTGGAAATTATCTTTAAGGAAGATAGAGATGTTTCCTATGTGATAGGAATAGAGATCTATAGAGATAGTTCTCGAAAACCTCTTGACCTAGAAAGGAGAGAGCATACATTGGCAATCTATACTGATGGGTTCAGTATACACAGATTCAGTGGGAGAAAACTTGTCCATGATACATGGAGTTAGTATCCCAAGGCCAAGTGTCCAATTCTTATGAAGAATGGGAACACTAAGAATAGATATGGATCTATCATGTATGTTATCATCCCATTATCTTGCATGGAAAGAACAAAATGCATTCATCATCTTGTATGTATGACATGACAATTTGATGTGCTCATCCTGATAACTCGTATGTGGGACATGACGAGTAGATGTCTGTCTGCTTCCAGTAAGGGTTACTGGAATACCATGAGAACTTGATAAGCACTTGTGAAGTACTAGTTCTATGGAGATAAGGAAGAGTTCAATGTAAAGAGTTACATTGATCTGAACTTCCGAAAGGACAGAAAATTAATCACAATATATATTTATATATGATATATATAAAGTGAGAGTTTGTTGATAATTGGAAGTGTTCCAATAAAACCATTTAAAAGGAAATGCCGAGTATCTATGTGTTAAAGAACAATAGTGGATACTATATGGATCTAGAAGTTCATGAGATGAACTTATAGATATTCCACTCATTGATGACAAGCATGAAATCCTTGATCATGCAATGTGGCTAAAGGTTAGCAAAGGAATACTAGATCGCATATTACGGAAACTCCATCTCATACGTGTGACGTACAGTGAAGAGATGTGAGACATGCAATTTATACTGACTTTGGCAAAGTGTTGTCATTACTCACCATGTTGGCACAAGAGCAAAGTAACATGTGGGACATGTTTGAAGATCACTATGAATATGATTCAAGGGTGATTGGCTCGCAGTGCAAGTGGGAGTCTATTGGTATGAATGCCCTGAGAGCCAATCATGGGATGATTGGTGGGATACATTAAGATTAATTTGATAAACATCAAAGGCAAGCTTTCAATTCTTTCTGGTTTAGTCATATGAGATAGTGATAGAATAGATTGAATGTCTAGAGAATGACAATACTCAATGACGTATTCCTTCAGGTTCATGACCTGAATGATGAGATCATATAGATGCTAAGAGTTTGTACATTCTTGTTATGTCCTAAGTCGGATGTCATTTTGGAAGGTAGATAGACAAAAATGACACACAAGACTAGATTGTGATGTTGGTTGATGACAGAATCTCATTAGTCAAGATATAGAGATATCAAACCAAACACATAGGTACTTGTTAGAGAACAAGTGTACCAGACAGACCCACCATGAGTTTGACACATGGAACCATGACATGGTAGTCACAGTCAGTACTCACAGTGATGGTGGTGAGTGTGATTCTTAGACCTGAAATCACTGCACTCAACATATGTCGTTGGGCACACTTTGACATCATCAAACGCAGTCCTGAAACATGGGTTGTTATAAAGGTGATGATTGGGTGGCTTTGACACATGGGGCTTTTGAGGGGTGAGTGATAGATATGGGATTTGTCCCTCCTAAGGGAGTTTGATATCCATGGCCACTTGATGAGTAGGATTGAGAAAGGCGTGCATGCATGTGTGAATCAATATGTGATGTTGATGTCATACATATCTCTTCCAATCTACTCTGAGATCAAGAAAGTGAATGAGCGTTGACAAGATGACTGTTCCATGCCTCGAGTTCATTCGGGATATCAGCGACAAATGAATTATACATTCACTGTAAGACCATTCACGGATTGTAGGATTGAAAGTTGTTCTCCAACTTTCTACTTTCACTTGGGTAGCACTGATGTGTGACTAGGCACCACTCTGTGCTTGTGGAGTCATAAGTGTTATGGACTTTCACTGCCAATGTGAAATGGACCTGCAGGGTCACACACATAGGATTTAACCTGGAAGAGGAGTTTTGTCCACAAACAATGTTTCGATTGATTACTAAAGGAGTTTAGTAGTTCAATTAAACACTCAATTGATTGATAGCTCAAAATCATAGTGTTCAAGGTGTTGGACAGATTGATTAGAGTATCAGATTGATCGAAATCACAATTGAATGATTCCGCACAATCTGCACTCCCAACCGATCGGCTTATGTGATGAACCGATCGACTGAGCTGGGTGAACCGATAGGCTCAAGTGTTGAGTCGATCGGCTCGTACACAGGGTGAAACGATTGCTTCAAGTGTTGAAATGATCGATTCAACTGGTGCAACTGAGCAAGTTGGGAAAGTAGGATTGGTGAGAATTTTCCTTGTGTTTCACTTGCCCAATTTGATTGGAACAAGGATTGGTATTCGATACCAATTAGAAACAAAAGAAGGAAAGTCAATCGGGAACCAACCAGGACCACCAACCGACCGGTTCACTTGTGAACCAACCAATTTAGGTCCCCAACTGACCGTTTCAGTTGTGAAATGATCGGTTCAGGTTGCGAGTTGGTTGCTTTTGTGGAAAATCTCAAACCCTTCTACTCCTGCGCCTGGGATAGTGAACCCTATCCCATGACCCTCCTATATATATCGGGTTTTGGGGGCTTCTCAAAGTACAACTCAGTGCAACCAGTTGCTCTGCAAAGTTGTCCTTCTCTGGTTTTGGTAACCGAGAGAGAGCCCGAGCAAGTGCTACCCGTAAAGGGAGGTGCAGCAAGGGAAAGACAACTGCAGTTGCAACTGGAGGCTTGAGAGTGTGTTGGCGACTAGTACGTCAACAGGAGGGTGTGACTCCTTCCAATTCCTTGTGGGATAAGGAGATTGGAGTTCTAGGTGGTCCGTGTGGACTACTTCAGAGGCGGGAGGTTTCTGCCGCTCAGGAGGACAATTGTCAACTCGACAGTCCGGTGAGATCATGAGTCGTCAGTCCCGGTGTGACCAGGAGCTGCAGAGACACCGTTCAAGACCAGCTTTGAAGACCGCACAAGGCGTGAGGTATTGTCGCCGAGCAAGCCTCGGGACAAGGTATGATTCCACAAACCATCCTTTCCTATTATATAGACGTTGACACATTTCCTTGTTCCGGGTTTGGGGGAGAAAAGTTTTGTTTCCGCTGCCTTCTCTGCCTCCCCTAAAACCCAACATGCTGGTACTGTAGTTGAGAGAACCTCGACTTCTTGAAGCTACCATACAATTTTCATTAGAACTGGGCTGACCTCTTCCTTGAATCACCTTCTTTCTTCTTCACAGTTATCTTCTCTATCTCCTCACAGACTCCACAAAGGTGGAAAAATTATCTCCGTTCTCCAAAATAGATGTCGTCATTTTGAACTCAAAGTTCAAGCCTTTATCAAGCCTCCTTATCATCTCCTTCTCCATGGTCACCATGTGAGGACAAAATCTCAATAGCTCCATGAACGTCAACTTAGAGTTCAAGCCTTTCAACTATTCAGAATGAGCCATCATCTCCTCTTGATACATCTCTGAGAAGTAACGACTGAAAAAATACCTCCAAAACTCCTCCCAACTAACTACTTCACGTGGCCTCTTCTCCAATAGCTTGCCAGTGTCCAACACTACTGTAACGTCCTAGGATTTGAGGCCTTGGATAACATGATCTTAGAAGGAATGATTGGGCTACCCATATCACCAAGGTGCACCTCCTTTTCTAGAAGCCCATCACTAAAGAACTCCATAGTTAAGTGTGCTTAGCTTTGAGTAGTACTAGGATGGGTGACCAATCGGGAAGTTGACCCTGGCTTGCACGTGAGTGAGAATAAATCGTGCAGTTAAAGCTAGTGGTGGTTTGTGGGGCCAGTCGTCATTCCTGAAACTCTACTAGAGCCTAGGACAGTGGACTCAGGTGTTACAAATGGTATCAGAGCCACTTCTCCTCTAGTAGGTGGGGCCCACATGGGCATGTGTCATGCTAGTCTTTGAGCCATGCGGTCCACACATGTTGGAAAGGGCTATCTGAGTTGATGGAGCTGCCCATGCACTGGTAGTGTCTAAACATGTTGGAAAACATTATCCATATTGATGGAGCCACCCTTGTGCTACATTGAAATGGGAAAAAGATTATGAGGGCATATAGTTGAGCATTGACGAGGACGTCAAGAGTCTCAGTGGGGGAGATTATAACATCCCAGGATTTCAGGCCTTGGATAACATGATCTTAAAAAGAATGATTAGACTACCCATATCACCAAGGTGCACCTTCTTTTCCGAGAGCCCATAACTAAAGAACTCCATAGTTAAGCGTGCTCAGCTTAGAGTAGTACCAGGATGGGTGACCAATCAGGAAGTTGACCCGACTTGCATGTGAGTGAGGATAAAACATGCAATTAAGGCTAGTGGTGATCTGTTGGGTCGGTCGTCATTCCTGAAAATCCACAAGAGCCTAGGGAAGTGGGCTCAGGTGTTACAACTTCATGAACTGTCCCTCTTTTGTCAAAAACTACCAAATATGAACTTGTAGTTGGTTCTTCATATACTAATATAGGGTCAACCAATATTAGTTGATCATTGATGAAGTATAGCTAAAGGTATGCAAAAGGGGATGATAGAGGAGCTTTAAGTTGTACAACCATGCAAGGAGCATCCTCTTGTTGAGACTTTTTGTTCTGGTATACTAAAGTATCAAACATAGATAAGGATGGAATACAACTGTACATGTCACATTCTAATTGTAGTTCCTTGGGTTGTCAGGTTCTGAGGAATCAAGTATTGTTGACACCATAATGGTATCCTTATCATCGCTAGAAAATATCAACATCTTTGGTTGTTTTGTCTGCCTTGTGAAGCTTTCTTTCTGGCCTTTAAGATCCTTGATTGAGATAGCATGCTAAACGAGCTCAACCATTTGTACAAGTAACCTTCTTCAATGAGCATTTTCTCAAGAGCCTTCATCCTATTACTCGGGTCGGGTGAAGGTCGGGTTTCATAGTATTTCTCGTCACTGTAGCTCCTGCAATATTACTAATTGTAGTCCACCACATAAGACAATTGATCTTCATAACAAGATGGATTGTAGAAGTCTTTTGTATATTGTTGATTTAGGTACCCTTCATTATAAAATTGGCTCGTGCCGTAGGGTTTCTCATTGTAGCCTTCTAAAAATTATGGATTGTAATTGGCTTTGTACCCATATTGGTAAGTCCTAGCATTGTGTTGGATGATGATCCTTTGGAGTGTTGATCCAAATCATAAAGAGGTGTTAGGGTAGGTTCGTGATGTGTGGCCATAATAACCACACATTTGCCATTGAGTGCACTACATGTAGGGAAATATGGCTACAGAGTAGGCATCATAAACAAAAAAATTATCTACCATATTCTCATAAACCAGCAGATCATGTCAATAACTATAATATGGGAAGGGTGGTTTTGAGGATATACCTGGTCTTGGAGAAAGTCCAGTGACATCTCCTCATCATAGTATAGTATATGCGCAATTGTTGACTAGTTGCTCTTGGGTGGTGTCTGTGCAACTCCTAGTCTTCACCATGGATAGCAGACTGGACAACTTCTGCAGTGACTCCTGCGGTCTCACCATAGACTGCACATTGATGTTGCTCTCCTAGTAGAAGCTAAAGGGCTCTTGCCTCTAGAGTAGTCCACACAGACTTCCTAGAACTCCTTTCATACTGCTAGAATGGATAGGAAGGAGTTGTCCCTCCCGTTGGCATACTAGTCACCAACTTGCTCTTCCACAACAATGATCCTCAATTGTTCTCTCCCACAATTATCCCTCCCTAGTCAGGTAGGACTTACTTGGGCTCTCTTGGGTACCACAACTAGAGAGGACAACAATTGTTAGAGAAAGTGATTCTGAATTGTCTATGTTGTTCTTTGGGAAGCCCCCAATACCCCTCTATTTATAAGAGGGGTTTGGGTCAGGGTTCCCAGTCGATGCGAGAGTGGAAATGACTGGAAAATCTCAAATTTGCATATCCTATGAACACCCAAATGGCCTTCTGGTGACCCAGATGATCATCTAGCACATGAGATGGTTGTCTCACACTGTGAGATGTTCGTTTGGTAGTTTCCCAATCACATACAAAATTGGAAATTCATTTCCAATTAATGATAGACATTAATTCCTTACACCACAATATTGTGCAAATTGAAACGATCAAATTCAGAAAAGTATCTAGAACTTTCCTGTGGTCTAACTGAGTGATCTCTCCCATGTGAGATGCTCATCTTGCTCACCTAGATGGTCGTTTGGTGAGTCAAGCCGAGCTAGTCTGTTCATCAGAATGAATCGGTCGGTTAACACCTCAATTTGAGCATAATTTAGCCAATTTCACTTCAAATTAGCCTTATACTCCAAATGCCCATCTCAGCTCTTGAGCTGACCATCTGGCACTCTAGACAGCCATCTCACTCAGTGATCCGATTGTCTGGCAGTGTAGACATCTAATTTGTTCTATGAATTGAATACCTAAAAACTTTAGTAATCAATTCAATCATCATTTGAGATTAAACTCCTCTTCTAGGTCGAGATCTATGTGTGTGACCCTATAGGTTGCATATCACATCGACAGTGAATGTCCATAACAACTTATGACATTATAAGAAAAGATTTGTGCCTAGTTTCACATCAGTTCTACTAAGTGAATGGAAAGTTGGGGAACAAGTTCAACCTACAATATGTGTATGGTGTTATCGTATTTGTATAATTCCTTTGTCACTGATATCCAGATTGAACTCAAGGCATGAATTAGTCACCCTATTTAACATTCAATCTTGTTTCTTGAACCAGAGAAGATTGTCTGAGATATATTTAATCTCAATATCACTTATTGACTCACATGTGCACAACCATGCATTTCTCATTCTCACTAATCAAGAGGCCTTGGATATCATACTCCCTTAGGAGGGACAAATCCCATATCTATCACTCGTAATCAGTCCCCATGTGTCACAATCACTCAATCATCACCGTTATAACAACCCATGTTTCAGGACTGTGTTTGATGATATCAAAGCATACCTCGATGAGATGTGACGAGTGTAGTGATTTTAGGTCTAAGAACCATAAACACCACCATCACTATGAGAAATGACTATGACTACCATGGTAATGATTTCCATGTGTCAGTCTCACAGTGGGTCTGTCTGATACATTGTTCTCTAACATGTATGTATGTGCTTGGTTTGATATTGCCATACCATGACTAATGAAACTCTGTCATCAACTAACTCACACTCTGATATCATGTGTCATTGTTGTCTATAAACCTTCCACAATAACAACTGATCAGGGACATAATGAGAATATATATGTACTCTAAACATCTGTATGATCTCATTTCCCCAAGTCACGTACTTGAAGACATATATCATTGAGTAATACAATTCTCTAAACATTTATGATGTTACATCATTATCTCATAACTGAATTAAATAGAATAAATTGGAAGCTTGCCTTTATTTATTAATCAAATCAATTACAAATTATGCCATTACAATCATCACATGATTGGCTCTCTGGGAATACATACCAATAGACTCCCACTTGCACTTAGAGACAATCACCCACAAATCGTATTCCAAGTGATTTAACATGTCCATCATGCTTCTACTGTGAAAGTGCCTTAGTCAAGAGGTCAACAACATTGTTCTTAGTTGGTACTATGGAAATCTTTGCATCTCCTCACTATACAATCTCTCATATGAGATGGAACTGCCTTTGTATATTCTTTGAGAGATGATGCGATCTGGATTCCTTAGCTTGGGCAATAACTCCATTGTTGTCACAATATAGCTCAATTATGTCGTTGATGCTTGGAATAACCCTAAATTATGTAATGAACTTCCTGATTCATACAACCTCCTTTTCCGCATTTGATGTAGCAATATACTCATCCTCTATTGTAGAATTGACAACTGTCTATTGCTTGGACCATTGTTAATGTTGGGACATACAGGAACAAAGTATAGCAGTGGAAACAAAAAAATTATCTATTCGTATTCCCATAACATCAAGATCGTGTCAACTATTATGAAATAGAAAGGCTGGTTTAGTGAGTTATACCTGGTCCTGGAGCAAGTCTAGCGACAAAACTTGCTTCAATGCAACTATGAACTAGTTGCCCTTGGACAGTGGTCTTCACCATGAACAACAAACACGAACATGTTCTACATCTCTCATGTGGTCTTGCCACGGACTGTAAGCAGACTTTTCTCTCTGAGAAGTAGCCAAAGGACTCCTATCTCTTGAGTAGTCTACACGAACCAACCAAAACTCCCATTGTTCAACTAGAACATATAGGAAGGAGTTTTCGCTCTTGTTAGTGTACTAGTCACCAACATACTCTCCCACAACAACTTGTTCTCTCCCGTCGCTATCCCTCCCTAGTCTAGTAGGACTTGCTTGGGCTCTCTCGGTTACCACAACCAGAGAGGACAACAATTTTCATAAAAACTAATTATCAGTTGATGTTGTTGTGTTTTGGGAAGCCCCCAGTACCCCTTTATTTATAGGAAGGATTTGGGTTAGGGTTCCCAGTCGATATGGGATTGTGCGGGAGTGGAAGGGACTGGAAGATCTTGAATTTTTACAACCTATGACCATTGAAATGGTCGTCTGGTCACAGAAGACAGTCATATCACACTGCCAAATGGCCTTTTGGTAGTTTCCCAATCACATATGAATTTGATAATTTTGATTCCAATTAATATCACATATTAATTTCTTGCACCTCAAGTGATGTGAAATCAAAACAAGTTCGGGAAACATCCAGAACCTTCATTCATCCCAACCGAGCCGTCTCACCCATGCGAGATGTCCGTCTCACTCACCCAGATGACTGTTTAGTGAGACTGAGTTGAGTCAGTTGGTTCAACAAATTGAACTGGTCGGTTCACTCCTCAGTTTGGGCAGAACATAGCCAATTCAAACTCTGATTAGCATGACAACCCAAACGACCGTCTCAACACTTGAGATGCCCGTCTAGCATGCCCAAATGACCGTCTCAACACTTGAGATGTCTGTTTGGTAGTCCAGTCAGCCAACCCATCGATATGTTGTGTGAATTGAATACCTAAGAATTTTAGTAATCAATCCAATCATTATTCAAGTTAAAAATTCTCTTCTAGATGAGTTTCTATGTGTGTGACCCTATAGGTCCCATATCACGTTGGTAGTGAATGTCCATAACTAGCTTATGACATCACAAGAAAGGAGCAGTGCCTACTCGCACATCAATGCTACCCATGTGAATGGAAAATTGAAAAATAACTTCAACCTACAATCTATGTAAGGTGTTGCAGTGATTGTATAATTTATTTTTTGCTGATATTCGGAGTGAACTCGAGGCATGAACTCATCATCCTCCCAATGTTCATATCATATTTATTGAACTAAGAGCAGAATGTACGAGATAATGTGACCTCAATATCATATATTGATTCACATGTACAAGAGCATGCGTTTCTCAGTCTCTCTTATCAAGTATCCAGAATATCATACTCTAGTAGGAGGGACAAATCCCATATCTATCATTCACACTCTATCCCCATGTGTCAAAGTCACCCAATCATCACCTTTATAACAACCCATGTTTTAGGACTGTGTTTGATGATGTCAAAGCATACCCAACAACATGTAACGAGTTCAATGATTTTAGGTATAAGAATCATAATCACCATCTTCACTGTGAGAGATGACTATGACCACCAATGATGGTTTCCATTTGTCACTCTCAGGATGGGTATGTCTGATACATTGTTCCCTAACATGCAATTGTGAGCTTGGTTTGATATTGCCATATCATGACTAACGAGACTCTATCATCAACCAACTCACACTCTAGTCTTTAGTTTTATATGTGTCTATCTACCTTCAACAGTAACAACTGACTAGGGACATAATAACAATGTACATACTCTTAACATTTGGATGATCTCATTCTTCCAAGTCACGTACTTGAAGACAACCTCATTGAATATTGTCATTCTTTAGACATTCATAATATTTCCTCATTATCTCATATCTGAGTGAAACAAAATGAATTAGAAGCTCGCCTTCATGAGTATTAATTGAATCATTTATAGTATATGCCATGCCAATCATCACATGATTGACTCTACGGGCATACATTACCAACATACTCTCACTTGCACTTAGAGCCAATCACCCACAAATCTCATTCTTAGTGATCCAAACATGTGCATCGTGCTTCCACTGTGCAAGTTCTTATCTTAGTGGGTTAGTAACACTTTGCTATTAGTCAGTATATTGCATGTTTCTTATCTCTCCACTCTGAGATGAAACCATCATAATATGGTATCTGATATTCCTTGCCTAACAAGTAGCTCCCTTGTTTTCATAATATCACTATCGAGTCATCAAAGGTTGGAACATCTATAAGTTCATCATATGAACTTCTAGATTCATATAGTATCACTCTGTGCTCATAACACAAGTATACTCAATTTCTATTATAGAATAGCATTAATGGCTATTAGTTCTCAACCCTTCCAAATAACAACATTTCTTCTTTAAAATAAAATATATTTTATTGCAATCACTTTGTCATTATGGAAGCTTGCATCAATGTAACTCTTTACATCCAACTATTCCTTTTATTGCATCAATATTATTCACCCTAAGCTCCAGATCAGGCTAGTTTGAAAATTGAACGTTACTATCTACATTAAGACAAGGTGTCATAGATGAATGAAAAAGAAAATTTGATTAGTTCAAAGAGATTATTTTGCAATGGCGTGACACAGGGTTTAGAACACGAGGGATGAACTGGATGGAAATCCCAAGGATATGCATACATTCATCATGGTAATGTATTCAATAGGGCTTCACCCTTAGTGTCACGGGGAGACTGCCATACATCTGGTTAATGACACGTTGAGGGTCAGAAAGGATGGTTACCGGGTGATTTCCATTCTTGCGACATATGTGCGTTGCTTGTACAATGCCCATTACCTCTGCTTCCATAGTAGACCTTTCTAGAGCTTTGGTACCCACACCTAACATGAATGTTCTAGTATTAGAAGCCACATGCATTCCCAGCCTATCCCTTTTACTTACAGAATGAAAGGTTGCATCTGTGAAGGCATAGAAATTACTCTGGCCTGGATGAAAGGAGTGACTGCTACGAGAACCTGGCATCTTTATAGCTTTTGGGGGCAACAACGATGCAATGTTATGAGTTGTACCTCTAATGAAGGCAATACATGAATCAATGTGGGGATGTTTGCTGTCATGGACCAGCCCATTTTGAACATTCCATATATGCCAACAGGTAACAAGAAGAAGGATTGAGTGATCATTCTAAGGCGAGCAAGGGGTGATAGAAGATATCCAAGTATCCTCATCTAATTCAAAGAAACCAGGAGGTATATAGAGTCCCCACCATATATTTGATATGCATGAACAATATCTTATACTTTGAAGCAAGGAGTCTTCAAAGTTGTTGCAAGCAGTATAGGTACTCTCAACATCAATGTGTCTTCTCCTTTTCTCAGCGTTGTCAAGCAAATATTTGTGTAGTAACATTCAGGTAAAGACCTTCACACGTTCAAGCACATGAAATTTCCATATGTTCATCCAGTTGCTAGCAGTGGTGACCTCTTTTGATCATCATAGCCAGTTGTAAGAAGAACTGGCTGTGAAATCTCTATCTTCCTCATGCATCCAATCCCAACTGTCAGGGCCAGTAGTTGGATCTGGTGGAGGAATATGTTGAATCTATTTGTATGCCTCACAAGACATATAGTGGGTGATGAAGTCTTTGTCCCAATCACCATTGGCGAGTGTCATGGAACTAGCTATAAGATCTTCTAAGCCATGAGGGATATGGAGGTTTGGTGTAATGTCTTCCATACGAAGGCCTGAGATCCATTTTTCATACCACACATTAATCAATTCACTAGAATGAATAATATTTGAGCACTCCTCCTTTAGTAATGGTAGGTGTTTCTTGATGAAGTACTAAGATGGAGAGGATGGCTTTTTGATTAGATGATTCCTGACCATATATTTTTCATTCATGATTTTGACCCAAATCAGCCCAGGTTGTAAGAAAAAGCCAGACGTTCTTCACCATAAGAGCATCATTGAAATCATGGGCGTCCTTCAGTCTGAGACCTCCTCCAACTCGAATGAGATTATCTTTTTCCATGATACTAGAGAGATATTCTTGTCCTCTCAGCCACCAGACCACACACAGTTTTTAACATGCTTATTGATATCATCACATAAGCGTGGCGATAGCTTCATAGATTGCATAACATATGCATGGATTGCTTGGAGTGTGGACTTAGCAAGAGTTATGTGTCCCTCAAGCGATAATTGACGAGCAAACCAGTTGTTCTCGGTCTTCCAAAGTAGTAATGATACTCTCATGTGTTCTATGGTTGAGATGATGATGAAGAAGTGGTACACTAAGGTAGCACCCTAGGTCATCCGTGCTGGATATCCCCAATTTATTGCATAAGGTAGAACGAGTAGCAAGATTGATATTGTATGTGAAGAAGCACTTGGATTTGTCTTTAGAGACCTCCTAGCCTGAGGCCATTAAGAAAGTATTTATAACTCTATGGATGACTTTTTTTTGTGATATAGAAGCCTCTACCATCAACATGATGTCATCTACAAAGAAGACATGGCTGAGTAGGGTGCCTTTCCTAGATAGAACAATGGGTTTCTAGTTGCCAATGTTGACTTCATGTGATATAGCCTGACTTAGCCTTTCCATGCATAACATGAATACATAAGGGCTAATTGGGTCACCTTGATGAACCCCCTAAGTGTACTTGAAGTCTGGGAGTGGTAGACCTTCCCAAAGAATAGATGTGGACCCACTGGTGATGATCTCCATGATGAGCTGGGTGATGCTATCAGGAAGCCCCACTTTAATCAGAGTGTCATGAATGAAAGGTATGTGCATCTTGTCAAAGGCCTTTGAGAGATCAAGTTTAATGCGTACCTAACTCTTATTTGTGGCCTTACTCTTCATAGTGTGTATAACCTCTTGGACAAGAAGAATGTTATTTGTGATGTGCCTACCAGGGACGAAACTGGATTGTGTATTGTTGATCCAAGACAGAAGCAAAGGTTTTAGATGCTCCATGATGACTTTGGAAATCAATTTGAAGAATGTCTTATTTAGTGAGATAGGCCTAAAATCACCACATCTCTGAGGTTGTCTGGTTTTAGGGACGAGCACCATGTAGGCGTCTGCAAGACTTGAATCAATTTTGCCTGTATTGAAAGTTGATTGCCCTATTAAGGTGATTGAACTCCCGACATGTGACTAATTGTATTGGAAGAATTCACCATGAATTCCATATAGCCCAGATGTTTTCTATGATGCCATAGAGAAAGATACTCTGCGAATTTCATCATAGCCTGGCATGCGAGCTAGAAAGTTCTTGGTTTTGTGGCTGATCCCAGATAAATTTCCAATATAACTATGAATAGCATCAACACATGGTTGGAGGTTTGGGTATGCATTCATAAGTTTCTTGGAGTAGTTAGTCATTGTTGAATAGCAGTAGTTTCTGTGGGCCAAACACCATTTTCATTATGAATCCTCCTAATCTTGTTTCTATGTCTTCTGGATTTGACATAAGTTTGCTAGTATTTAGTGTTATAGTCGCCATCTTTAAGCTAATTGATGTGTGCTTTTTGATGCCAGTCAGCCTCCTCACATAAGAGAATCCTGTGATATTTCTCTTGGAGTGAGATAACATTAAGCTCATTAGTGGTAGAAGAAGAGGAGTAAGCCAGAACCTGACTTTTGTCAAGTTGTTTAAGCATCTTCTGTTTGTCTTTGCGCTAGTCCTTGTGGCGTTTGGCTTCCCACGAAAGGGCTGCCTTCTGGAAGGAGGGTAGAGCTTCATTCAAAGGTAATATATTGTTCCACTTTGGAAGGAGGTTAGATTTGAACTCCAGAGTATGTCCCCAACTTACCTTAGAGTGAAAAGTGGGCTGTGTCGTATGCCAGTTGTATTGCTACAAATAAGCACAAGATTATGATCCGAATATAAATGAGAAGGTATCAATACATGGAAGACTCCTTCAGTAGTAAGTCTGACATCATTTGTAATGACCCTATCAAGTCTTTTGTGAATATTCTATTTCTTAAATGTATATAAATGACCTTGTGCCCTGATGTCTGCTAAACCAGTCCACAACAAGGTGTCTTTGAACATCCTGGATGCTCTCTTGTCAAAGTGCTTACTCCCCTTCTTTTCAGTAGGGTCGAGTATTGTATTAAAATCTCCTACAAATGCCTAAGGATCACTCATCTGGGATGAGATCTCCTTCAAACAGTTCCAGAGAAGCAACCACTTGTTCAGATTAGGACTACCATAAACAAAAGTTATGAACCATTGTTGGTTTATTTTACAATGAATCAACTCTCTATGATCGGTAATGACTTCTAGATTATAGTGATCCGAATCCCATAACAACTAGATGCCACCTGAAAAGCCAAGAGCTTCCACCCTATGTGAGGACAAGTAGCCTAGTTTTCATATTATTTTGAAAGCAGTTGAACCACTGCACCTTGTTTCCACTAAAGTAAGAAGATGAACTTATACATTCTTTTATATTCCTTCAGGAGTTGAATCTTGTTATTAGACTTGGCTCCTTGAACATTCCAACAAAGAATGTTCACCATTTAACAAGGAGTTTAGGTGATGGTGCCTACAAGGCCTGCGACCTCGCTTCCCTCAGTGGCTTGGTTCTCCTCCATAGCCAGGTTGTCTTTTTTCAAACTAGAGAATGCATTTTTCTTTAGTGGTGTTGTTAGCATTAGCAAGTAACTGGGATATCTTGCCCTTCTTCCATTCCCTTCCTAGGCTTGTCTACACCAATTGGTAGACTACATGTCGATTACGGAGAATGACTCCACTACGTCCATTGTTGTTGTCGCCCCAGGTAAACACAAGAGTGTTATATTATGATGTGGGTATGTTGCTACCAAATTGGAAGTGTGAGACTTCAACGTGACCCTCTAACACCTCATCATCAATAAGAACCATCGTAGTATCATTGGTGGCTGATTTATGATGACTGGAGGCATTGTTGTCCTTCTATTGCTGGCTCACAACACATGATGGGACTTGCCTTTATTTTTATCCTTACAGTTCGTGACCATCTTCCATTCCTCCTCCTCCTCCTCCTGTGGGTGATCCTTCTATTTTGGTCAAATAGGAGGAGGTTGTTGAGGAGTTGCTTTTGGGCTCTCATTGGATTGCTTCATCGGTTTCTAACCCAGTTGCTTGCGTTCAAGTTTCTTTGCATGGATGGCTTGAGAATAAGGTGTGATAATCATCACCGGTTGGACAACAGAGGACAATGCTCCAAGTGTGTTCAAAGATGGGACGAAGGCACAATCTTTATCCACATGCCCAACACGTCCACAATGCATGCAGACTACATACATATTCTCATATTCAATACAGGAGTTCTCTCCATTGATTAAGATGATAGGTAGAAAGGGTTGAGTAGTATCTACCTCCATTGCTACTCTAGTGAACTTCCCTCTATAGACAACTATCGTAGTATCATCTATCTTAATCATTTTGCCTATAAGATTGTTGATACTTGTGAGCAACTAGTTTTGGTAAAGGTAGACAGGGAGATCTGGGACCCTCGACCATACCACAAGCTTCTTTGGGATGGGGTCGGAGGGCCAAAAACTTGGAGACCACGACTGAACAGATAGATAATTGCTGAATATGGTCCATGGACCTTTAGTCATCACCTTGATGAATTCACCATGGTTTTATAATGGAATAATGCAGTAACCCAGATCTAGATCAATGGCCCTAAACATCTCATTTGGGTTCCACAAAGCTTGGGGTCTAGGAACTACCACTTGGAATCCTATATTGATTCCAATGACTTTCATCACAATGGAAAATTTCCTTGGCTCTAAAAGCGACAGAATGTTCAACAGATCAACATTAATGGCAGGAATGGATCCATTGCGATCAATGGAGATGGCGCTAGGTTAAAGCATGTCTGATGAGGCACACTTAATGGATGTCGACACCCTAGGATCAACACCATATGTGGCCGCTGCATAAGAGCACATGGAATCTTTAGCCTGAATGTCTTCATTCATTGACATTGCTAATGGTGCATCAACGTTTCCCAGGGGAGGATTCTTCAACTGCGCATCCATCTGGATGTCGTTTCTAGACGGTGTTACGTCAGTTTCTAGTGTTGCTTACGTTCTTTGAGAGTGGGAGTTCCCACTTCCAGGACAACTTCTGGGACCTCGGCCATGGTCTCCACCATCACCTCTCCCAGCTACAACCATCGACTAGGGTTGGTTTCCTGTTATTTCTATCCTTATTGACTAGAAATTATCCTTAAGTACTTCTCAAATACTAATGGATATCCTTATTAACATTCCAATAACCCTTATTAGAATTTACCATCATCTTGTCGTGTCCAATACATACATGATTATATGAGATAAGTACACTTATAATGTCATTCATGATAGATCCATTGTAACAACATGTGGCATCTTAATCATGCCATTTCCATTCTTCACAAGAATTGGAGCATGTGGTACATGAGAGACTAATCTGGACTCTCTCTCACCAAATCATTCCATGTTGAAATCATTCAACACATTGCTATTGTATGTGTTTGAACTTCTATTGTGAGACATGAAAGAACTATCTCATAGATATTGATCCTTATCTCATAAGATGTCTCACCTTATCATTCATTATTGAAGGGGTTATCATGCCAGATCTCAATATCCACAATATTGAAATGTTATTCTTCATCACATGTGGAATATTCATAAATGCTCCCACGAAATCTTTTATAATCACATATTTCATCTTTTATCTTGATTCAAGTCAAACTCTTTGACTATCTTGTCAAGTTAAAAGATCCCATCTTTGAGATGCTTATTTCAATCTCAGATTGTACTATGTAGTTTATAGACTTTATTTGCATTCTAGAAGTTATAAAACCTTTTAGGTTGCATCACATACACATCCTCTGATGTATTCCTTTTAAGGAATCTGTTTTTATCTTCTACCAAATCTCTTAGTCTATTTTAACTACAACAACAAGCATGACAAATGGAAAAGGAATTTCTATCGTGTTCAACAACTTGAACTTATTTATAAGACTTATTCAACCAATTTGTCCTTTTATGTTATCCACGTAGGTCTTTTCCACAAGACATGACATCTCCTTTTAGGTTTCATCGCTCAGGTAGTACAATCAAGGTCATACCTATTAGTTGACATGGATCCCATAATGGCCCT
Organism: Alisma plantago-aquatica; assembly: GCA_963693085.1. Taxonomy (NCBI): domain Eukaryota; kingdom Viridiplantae; phylum Streptophyta; class Magnoliopsida; order Alismatales; family Alismataceae; genus Alisma; species Alisma plantago-aquatica. Next base: position 627,446,533 of record OY856409.1, read on the forward strand.
AAGCCTTTACTCATAATATGGTTCTTGATAGCTTCTAGTTGATTAGTTAGCTCATTCTGTCATCACCAACCTATCTAAATTGTTGGATTCAAATCCTCCAATCTCAGATGTATTTGACTAGAATTATTTTATTCTGTGTTACATGATGACCTAAGATTCCACAACAAATTGAGATTCTCTTAGTTCTCATTGTACCTCTTTGTTGACCTTGAACATTTCAAGTTGTACTTTTACTCCCACTAATTCTTTAGGAACTCAATTATCCTATCAACATTACATTTTGTTATTGGATTGGGATTAACAGTAATATTTAAAAATTATGGTTTACAGATAAACCTTCTTCAAGAAACCACTTTCTCAATGTAGATTTCAATCCTTAAGACTTATTGGGACATTCCCATTTCATATCATATATGATGTCTTACAAACCATTTATATGGTACATTATGTAGTAATAACTTTATATTTATGAGGATAAAAAGATTAGATTAATTGATAATCATATCATGGCTCATCATGATATAATTACTTTATTTTAACACATCATCATGTTCATATGGATTTGACTCGTGATACATTATTACAGTCCTTTCTTTGAAGGTACTCAAGATATTGATGCAAAGTATTTCAACATTTGATCTCATAAAAGTTTCTTAATACTTTCATCAAGGTCATACTTCATTTATAATCTCCTTGAATGCTTCAAGAGATTTGTGTTTCTACTTTTATTGTACATATCATCATGTTACTAGTAATAGAAACAAAGTATAAGCAATTATCTATAGAATTCATTCCATAAGATCTTCATGCATTACATGTATGATGTCACATGGAAAGCTTATCCTCCCACTACATCTAGTGATGGATGATATGTCATGTTATGCGCAAGCAAGAATTGCATATCTCCTTAGGTTCAACAACCAAGGGAGTTTACATTAACATCAATATGTATTCTAGATATGAATTTCTTATATGTACATCAAAGGTGACTATTTCTAATGGTAGACTTGAGTTATTAATTATACTCCTTTGGTATTAACATAATAAATATTAATTTCAAAGTCTTTTTTACAAAGATCATTAGATGTATGCGAATTTCCATTCAAGATCATATATTTTGAAATAGAAACAATAATCTCAAACTTTATGTATATATCATCCTTTTCATACAAGATGCTCCAAAGTAAATTGTTTCTTATGGCATAATTGAAATAATATTTCAAATAACTCTATTACATGCCCATGGGCTAAGAATAATTAAATTGTAGACCGAAGCTTCCACAGCTCTTGCTCTGCCTTGTTCATCTTTGTCCTTCATGAGGGCTTTTACTTCTGGTCAGATTCTACACATCATTATGTCATATCTCTATTTGGTATCACATACCAAAACAAAGAAGTAATCAAATTTATCTTATAACGTTTATACCTAAAGTGGAGGCCTCAATGTGTTCCTTCTTATTCTTTAATTCCTCTAAGCAGCTAGAGTGGGAAATTTCTTTCCCACTGTCCAGACTGGTGACAATTGTGGCAATCACCTCTTACTTTCTTCATGCCTATTGCTTTGAGATCTGAAGGCTTGGGCTTTAGGCTAGCTTTAGAACTCTTCTTAGATTTTACTTTGTCTTTAGACTTCCCCTTTGTCTTGTTGATCATCATCACAAACTTGGGTTGTTTTTCTTCATCTGCCCCTCAGCTGTTCTCAACATGCCCAACAACTTTGTCAATGACTTTTCAAAGTCATTTATGTTATAATTCATGACAAACTGACTGTATGACTCTTCCAGAGACTACAAAATCATGTCAGTGGTGAACTCTTGACCCAAGGTGAATCCCAGTCTAGCAAGGTTCTCCACTTACCCAATCAACTTGAGCACATGAGGACATATTGGGTCACCTTCTGTCATGTTACATTTGAACAATGCCTTGGAGACATCATATATCTCTTGTCTTTCCTGATCTTGGTACATGTTCTTAAGATGTGTCACCATCTCAATCACACCCATATTCTCATGCTGCCTCTGCAACTCATAGTTCATAGATCATAGCATTAGACACTTGACATCCATGACATCTTCATTATGCTTCTTGTAAGCATCCTTGTCATCCCTAGGTGCATTTTGATGTGTTCCTCTGGTTATGACGTTTCCAAGACATAGAGTTTGCCTGCCTATGCGAGAACGATTCTCAACATCCTAAACGAGTCATGGAAGTTGTTCCTGGACTAGCTCAAAGAAAAGAGAAAAGGGACAACTGGATAGCTATGCCTTGCATCGTTAAGAGTTATAATTAACTTCTAGGTTTGTCCTTCTCAAGGAATGATCATATAGAAAAGTGATTGTTGTTTGTCTCCATTTGATTCTACAAAAGAATTTGCAATTTGTTAAAAAGTCATTTTTGAATTGATTTGATTTGATTAAATTTGGGCGAAAATATTTAGGTCTTTAATTAGTTATTGTTCTCATTATTTTGATCAAATTGACAACTATCAAGTACCAATTCAAAAAATTGCAGAGAATCAATTTTCATCATATCAAGGTAGGCAACTTTGTCAATTTCATCATATGCAATTTTTTATAGACAATATGCACAACTCCTTGCCATAATCATCTGCATGCTTCTGGGCCCATATGCTATGAGAATCACCAGTTATGTGGAATCCAACTTACAAAACAAGAATTACTTAAGCGGAAGCGAATCATTTGCAGCGGATTACTGAAAATCACTAAAAATTTAAAACTTTTTGCAAAGAGATCCACACATAGGAAATCTTTTCATCAAGAACCAAAGTATAACATTTACATCCTGATTCATAAGTACATAACTTGTATCATCTCTTCTCGAGGGTTACAACATCAGCTGCCCCATTAACATTATATATAGACAACATGAGAACCTTGAGGCATCAAGCCAAAATCTCATATCGATTCATTAAAACATTAACTATAAACTCTGAGGACCTGAGAGTATAGAGACGACACATAGGACTACTATCTATATGACTTGACATGCAGTATCTCCACCTGAGATATTACTACTGTCCCTAATGCTGCTGTTGTTCTTTCTTTAGGGTTTCTGCCTCTTCGTCCGCGTCCACCTAAAAACATTGGATCCCACAGGGGTGAGACAATTATAAATTGCCCCAACGGGAGATATAACTCTCCGCCAAAACATTGTTATAGCATTTTATTATAATAAAGATGAACAAGAATTCTTATATATTAACAACAATACTAATCATTAAATGAACAAAGTAAAGTAATCTCCTTTCATAAGGAGAGCATTGCATCTATCCATGGTAGAATCTTAATTCATCCATCTACTTGCAATGAATATAAGGAAATATGAATAACATCTATCAACTAGAGATGCATAAAAGAAATGTAACATCAGCCAATGAATCTCCGTATTCAAACATATGCTATACAACTGATTACATTTTACAATCACACTTATGCCCTGAGGAGATGAGGTATACCTCTCATACTCCAACCGACCACTGCAAAGTCGAAATCAGTACCATAATTTATTAAGATAAATTCTACAGAGAAACATGTACTATTTGCATCATTCACTTCTCATTCTTTATGAGGCATTGGGATCTCAGTCCCTTATCTCATTACTTAAAAGTTCACATTTCACAACAACATCATTATCTTACTGATCAAAACTGGGTATTCATACCCTCAATTCATCACTAATCACTGTTACCATTTTTTAGGTAACTATCACCTCTAGGTCCTCAAACCGAGGTATACATGATACTTGTTACACAAGCATCACACATGGCTCACAAGGCCTATTAAGTGTCTTGTCACCTTTTACTAGGCAACAACTTACTCATATGACTCATAAAGTCCATGCACATTTTGTTACTTTTACTAAACAACAACAACATTAAGGTACACAAGGCCAATCAATATTTATTATATAAAAGCCATAGCTCAAATCTGGCTATGATCACCATCTCATGATATCTGCATGGTTAATAGATATGATAACAGTCATATGATTCAATTATCACATCATGTGATACAATTGTAACACCACCATTCCTATATCAGGATTAGGGTTTACTATCAATTAGGATTTTCCATTCCATTACCCAATTTAGGGTTAGGATCTCCCATTTCTCATTAGTTAGGGTTTCATGTTTACATCATTAGTTCAACCCTAATATATTTCTCCGCCCCTCTAGGAGCATTCAAAACTATCATAAGCATTTACTCATGATCATTACTTTCATCATACATCATTTATGAATATTAATTCAAGGTATGAGTTCACCTCTCAACCTTACCACAATATGTTTATATCATACCCATTATCTTGGCTTAACCCCTTTCTCATGGTGTTTAGCCAACACTTATCAAAGTGCATTGAATTCATTACATCTTCATTGTAATAATTTACATAACACACACTTCTTGTGTTTCTTATCCAAGTATGTTGGATTGAGATGCATTAAGGTATAGGTATAACAACCCTGAAATGCTAAATGTGATATCTATCATGTCTTGATGTATCACTTTTCTCCTCATTCCATCTTACTTAAGATAATCAACTGACCTTGTATTAAGGTATTTCCCTCTTAGTACTTTTAACCACTCACCTATCACTTTCATTATATAGTGCATAGGTTACACATTAGATTTGTCCAACTATCTTTAATGATATGGACTTATCTTAATGGTTTAACATTGTTGATATAAAATAAACTATTATCAACCACTTTATGTATTTCAACTCTTAGGATGTTATCCACATCATTATTTAGTGTTGCATACATCATTCCTAAGAATTTCATGTTCTCATCTTTGTAAGGTATATAGGGTTGTTACACATGCATGGAGTTAGATATATAATGATCTAGGCATCATATTGTCCCTTATACCCTTACTCATTAGAGTATCAATATTACCATTCATATGGTTTATCAATTTTACCCATCATGGGTGTAACATTCTCATCTTGCTTGATTATATTAGCCACACCCTTCTTTAGTGTATTGACCAATATACCATCACTAGGGTTTCATATATCAATACATGGCATCACCCTGGATTTGATTTTCACATCACAACATTATTCAGGGTTCCATATAATATCATTCTTTTTAGGGTTTCATATGACATTACCCAAGATTAGGGTTTTACATTCAATAACCCACAATTAGGGTTTACTATTCATCCCATTCAGGGTTTTGAATCACATTACCCTGAATTAGGGTTTCACATGTCATCACCCTTAATTAGGGTTACATCCTTACCATAGATTAGGATTATACCTAGCATTGCCCTAATTAGGGTTAAGGTTTATCAATCTTCTTAATTAGGGTTTCATGATCTCTTTATCATGGATCATTCCCTAAAATTCATAGTTTATTTATATTGAAAGTATTGAGGCTTATCCATTACATGATTATTCTACATGTATGGATTCCTCTCTCTCTCATCCTCTCTAGAATATTGACTATGTCAAAATTGGTTAGATTAGGTCTTTCAACACTTCAATTAAGTTTATTCAATTAGGGTTGACATAGCATATTGAAGTATTTCTTATTTAAGCTTCAAGGATTAACTCATCTAATATTACCAATCACTTGGTACCCTAAAGGTACAACCCTAGTGATTTTCTTTAAGATAAATCAGTAATAATTATAGGGTCAATCGATCCTTCATGACATTAAGTTATCAATTGATTTGATCACTTTAAATTACCAAACGATCTTGATCCTTTGATCTCTAAACAGTTTGAAACCGTTTGGGCAAATTGCCCTAGAAACTGAATGGGCTTGGGTCTCCAAACGATTTGAGACTGTTTGGTCCCAAACGGTCTTGAGACCATTTGGACACAAATGGTCAAACGATCTTGAGATCATTTGGGCTCAAATGGTCTTAAGACCGTTTGGTCCAAACCATCTCAAAACCGAATGGACCAAAAGTCCTTTCAACACTTACACGATTCATGATTTCAATGGATGAACTGATTATCAATTGAGTCCTTGATTTATTTACCACTTGAACTATTGAATCAACCTTCAGTTAGACCATCAATTAGGGTTTTGAACCCAATTGATCTTGGATTTCAACTCAAGGAACCTTCAATTAGGGCTTGGAATCGAATAGCCATCAACGATCAACATTGTGGAATTGATTCCATTGAAACTAATGAAGCATCATAAAATTTTTGATATGACCAGACCCCAAACGGTCTTGAGGTCGTTTGTATGACCTCCAAATGGTCTTGAGACTGTTTGCCCCATTCCACCCTTGAAATTTGTGGAATTCAATAGGGTTTGGGTCATTGGATTGATCATCAAATCAACAATTGATTGCATTTCAGTTTGGTATCTTTGGACCTTCAAATACTCAAACATACCTAAACCCTAGACCTCCAAACGGTCTTGGTTGACCTCCAAATGGTCTTGAGACCATTTGGGCTAAGTCAACCCAAAAACCTCAATCAACTAAATCGAAAATCAGCACTTAACCCGATTAGGGTTTACTAATTAATTAACCTTCAACTGATGATCCCTTTGGAATTCATTAATAAAATTTTATAGGTCATCAACCATCACCATTAGCATCAGAATTCCCAAATGGTCGACCATGGTAAACTCTCCCAAACAGTTTGAAACCATTTAACTTCGAACGGTTTGATAAAATTGTTTGCTTTCAAACGATTTTGGTTGAAACCGAATGATCAACATGTTGAAACCGAATGAGATACAATTCTTTAGGAAAAGTGTCCAAGATGATGTCATAATCATCTACCTTCGTTCATGTAACTCCTAGTATGTCTGATTTCATGGAAATACCATTTTCAACAAGCAATTAATCAAGAAGATGAAGGAATCAACGAAATTGCAAGATTAATAGTTGAATAACAATGTAGAGGGGTTCAAGTTATATAACCCACCTCCAATTGAGCTCCAAAGCTTCAAGCTCACGTAAACAATGGTGGATGCAACTCCTTTTACTATCCCAAGGCTCGTCCTCAAGCTTTGAGTGAAAAGGAATGGTTAGAATTGAAGAGGGGATCGAGATAAGAAGAAATCATGCATTGATTTGTGATTTCCACCATGGATTCAAGGTTAAAGAGAGTCAAGAAGCTTACCAACAGGTTGGGGCTCGTTCTCCTCTTGATCCCAAGCTCCCAAGGTCGTTTTGCAAGCAAAGGGTGGAAGTGAATTAGAAATTCCCCATTTACTCTATGGATAAATGAGCTTATATGCAATTTTATTAAAAATTCAACTAGGAGAGAGAAAATAGGAATTATCTCCCCCAAATCCTTGACACTTGCCACATTCTATTCCTTCGAGATGAGGCTATCCTCTTTGCCTCTTATTATTCTCAATTATCCACAATTTAAAGAAAAGCAAATTAAGCACCTTAAATCATTTTATAATAATATCCATAAGTGAGTGGATATTTCTTTTTCTTATAATAATGTGAGTGAGTTATCCACTTCCTTTGGATATTTTCGTGCCTTTGCAAGGAAAAAGCTCGTCCAAACCCTTTGCAAATTCATCCTTCAATTTTTGGTTGAAGGGCTCTTTAATTAATATATTTCTTTTTGCATTAAATTGAATTAGGATTTCAATTATGCATAAATCTTGATTATTTTAATATCAAGATTCTCTCTCCTCCAAATTAATTCAAATGAGGCAACCCTGTCATTTTCTTTTCTCTACATTATGCCAAGAAACATAAGGGACCTTATTGAAGTGGTAATTTTCATATTGAACCCTAGGTTTTGGATAAATTGCACTTTACTCCAAAACTAGGTTTTAATGCACAAATATTGCTTTATCATCTCTTTCTTGGTACTCAGGTTTCTCAAGCTATACCACTGCATCATTTCTATTCTCATGATGCTTCAACACATGATGAACATATTATCATGTAACATTTGCAAGTTAACCCCTCAACTTGGGTAATTTGCACTTTAGTCCAAAGTAAGCAAACATTGTTTCAACATTATTCAAACATGACCAAAATTGAAACATAAGTTCCTCTTGAGCCTTAATTAATTTTAACAAAATAAAATTAAGGATCTAATTAACTTTCTTAAGCAAAACTCCCAAGGTTAAGGCATAACCCAGGTCAGGGATGTTACAAGTTAAGCCTGACCCAATAGCCAATATGATAATAATGCACCCCACAGAGGAGGAACCTACAATATTACCATCAAAATTCCACAAGGTAGACGGTGCACCATGTAGAGGCATAACCTACACTTAGTAAAACAAGTTTTTTATATGTATTTCTATTGGAAATCATCTTAGACTTAATATGTTTGATTCATATATATATATATATATATATATATATATATATATATATATATATATCCAATCACTACATATACATAGTATGTATCATATATGTGCTAAATCCCACAACATAAACATGCGACATAACTCAAAAGGCGATGGTTATGGCCATGTCTACTCGTAATTACTTAGAGCCACAAGGAATTTCTACCACCTAGATCAATCATCACATCACATGTATGAACCCGGTGTTGGTGTAGACATGTACTTGCCAATGTGGGTAGATTGGTTAAACCCTTGAAGCGGTCGTATTGCCTCTTTTTTCAGTTGGTTGGTCCTCTGGGATGGTCGTCTGGCCTCCTGTCCAACTGATGTTTGGACTCCTTTCAAATGGTCATTTGGGGCCACCAAGCATTCATCTCGTTTCATCATTCTATCCTCCATGGTCCTCCAGATGGTCGGTTCATCTCATGAACTGGTCAAATCTCATTCAGCGATGATCATCTTCCTCGTCGTTACAAAGAGATAAAGAATTAACCTTCTATAAATAACTATCCTATTGCTATAAAACTATTACATTGTATAAATAAAAATCTCGAGTTACATTTGAGGGGAGCAAAGGTAGGAAAGAATTAACCTTATATTAGGAAGAGGGAGGTAGAAGTTCAGTACACAAATCGAGATAAATAGGAATAAAACCAAACCATTAAACCACACCCAAATATAGAGTTTTGGCCATAACCATGACACACGTCCACCATCAAAACCACTTTTAGGGTGATTTATGTAAATTGCATATATATATATATATTGTGGTCTTTGATCGGATACACATATGAGATAGTTTAAACATTCACATCGTATGCAATAAATAAATAATTAAACCAAAAATCCGATCATATCGATTATTCTAAAACATAGTAAATTGGTGTGGCTTCGATACCACTATTGGGAAATACTGGCATAGAGTATAGTAGTGGAAGCAAAAACTTTATCTATATGTATTCCCATAACAGAAAGACTGCGTCAACTATTATAAAATAGGAAGGATGGTATAGCGAGTTATACCTGGTCCTGGAGCAAGTCTAGTGATAAAACTCACTTCAATGCAACTGTGAACTAGTTTCCCTTGGACGATGGCTACACAGCTTCTGGTCCTCACCTTGAACAACGAACATGAACATCTTCTACAATGCTCTTGTGGTCTCACCACGGAGTGCATGATGACTTTGCTCGCTGAGAAGCAACCAAAGGACTCCTTCCTCTAGATTAGTCCACACAGACCAACTATAACTCCTATTGTTCAACTAGAACAGACAAGGAGTTGTCCCTCCCATTGGCGAACTAGTCACCAATGTGATCTCCCACAACAATGATCCTCAGTTGTTCTCTCCCATCTCTATCCCTCCCTAATCATGTAGTATTTTCTTAGACTCTCTCGGTTACCACAACTAAAGAGGACAACAATTGTGAGAGCAACTGATTCTCAGTTGATGTTGTTGTGTTCTGTGAAGCCCCCAGTATTTATAGGCAGGGTTTGGGCCAAGGCTCGCATTCGGTACGAGATTGTGCGGGAGTGAAGATCTTGAATTTTAGCAACTTGCAACCATCAAAACAGCCGTATGGTCACACAATACAGTTGTCTCACACTACCAAACGGTCATTTGGCAGTTTCCCAATCACATACGAATTTAACAATTTCAATTCCAATTTATATCACATATTAATTCCTTGCACCTCAAGTAATGTGCAATTCAAAAAAGTTCAGGAAACATGTAGAACCTTCATTCGGCCCAACCGTACCATCTCACCCATTCTAAATGCCCATCTCACTCAACCAGATGGTCGTTTGGTGAGCCTGAGCTGAGCCAATCGGTTCAACAAATTGAACTGGTTGGTTCACTCCTCAAGTGGGTAAAACTTAGACAATTAGAACTCTAATTAGCCTAACTACCCAAACGACATTCTCAATACTTGAAACGCCCATCTGGCATGCCCAAACGGCCATCTCAATTTGGTAGTTCAGACAGCCAATCCATCGATCTATTGCGTGAACTGAATACCTAAATGCTTTATTAATCAATCCAAACATCATTCAAGATAAAACTTCTCTTCTAGATGAGTTTGTGTGTGATCCTATAGGTCCCATATCACATTGTTAGTGAATGTCCATAACTAGCTTATGACATCACAAGCAAGGAGCGATTCTTAGTTGCACATCAGTTCTACCCAATTGAATGGAAAGTTGGAGAATACCTTCAACCTACAATCTATGTAAGGTGCTGTAGTGATTGTATAATTCCTTAGTCACTGATATCCAGAGTGAACTCGAGGCATGGACTCATCATCCTTTCAACATTCATGTCATGTTTCTTGAACCAAGAGAAGACTATCTGTGATAATGTGACCTCAATACCATATATTGATTCACATGTGCATGTTCATGCATTTCTTAGTCTTTCTTATCAAGTGACAATGATATCATACTCTAGTAGGAGGGACAAATCCCATATCTACCACTCATGGTCTATCCCCACGTGTCAAAGTCCCCCAATCACCACCTTCATAACAACCTATATTTTAAGACTGTGTTTGATGATGTCAAAGCGTACCCAACGACATGTGTCAAGTGTAGTGATTTTAGGTCTAAGAATCACAATCACCACCTTCACTATTAGAGATGACTATGACTACCAACAATGGTTTACATGTGTCACTCTCAAGGTGGGTATGTCCGATACATTGTTCCGTAATAGTAATATTTAAAATTTATGGTTTGCGGCTAAACCTTCTTCAAGAAACCACTTTCTCAATGTAGGTTTCAATCCTTAAGACATATTGGGACATTCCCAATTTATATCATATATGTTGTCTTATAAACCATTTATATGGTACATTATGTAGTGACAACTTTATATTTATGAGGATGAAAAGATTAGATTAACTGATAATCTTATCATGATTCATCATGGTATAATTACTTTTTTTTTAGGCAATCATGTTCAGAAAGATTTGACTCGTGATACATTATCACAATTATTTCTTTGAAGGTACTCAACATATTGATGCAAAGTATTTCAACATTTGATCTCATCCAAGTTTCTTAATACTTTCATCAAGGTCATACTTTAGTTCTAATCTCCTTGAACGCTTCAAGAGACTTGTGTTTCTACTTTTACTGAGTACATATCATCATGTTACTAGTAATATAAACAAAGTATAAGCAATTATCTATAGCATTCATTCCACAAGATCTTCATGCATCACATGTATGAGTTCAGATGGAAGGCTTATCATTCCACGACATCTAATGAAGGATGATATGTCATGTTATGTGCAAGCAAGAATCACATGTCTCCTTAAGTTCAGCAACCAAGGGAGTTTACATTAACATCAATATGTATTCTAGATATGCATTTATTATATGTACATCCATGGTGACTATTACTAATGGTAGTCTTGAGTTATCAATTATAATCCTTTGGTATTAACGTTATAAATATTCATCTCAAAGTCTTTTGTACAAAGATCATTAGATGTATGGGCATTGCCATTCAAGATCATATCTTTTGAAATGGAAACAATAATTTCATACTTTATGTATATATCATCCTTTTCATACAAGATGCTCCAAAGTAAATTGTTTCTTATGGCATAATTGAAATAGCAGTTCAACTAACTCTATTACATGCCTATGGGATAAGAAAAATTAAAGTGTAGACCAAAGCTTCTGCAACTCTTGCTCCGCCTTGTCCATATTTTCCCTTCATGAGGGATTTTACTTCTTATTAGATACTGCACATCGGTATGTCAAATCTATATTTGGTATCACATACCAACATGAATAAGTAATCAAATTTATCATTTAACATTTATACCTAAAGTGGAGGCTCAATGCCTTATTTCTTCTTCTTCAATTCCTCTAACTAGAGTGGGCAATTTCTTTCCCAGTGTCCAGACTGGTGACAATTGTGACAATTGCCTCTTACTTTCTTCAAACCTATTGCTTTGAGATCTGAAGGCTTGGGCTTCTGGCTAGCTTTAGTACTCTTTTTAGATTTTAATTTTCCTTTAGAGTTCCCCTTTATCTTGTTGATCATCATTACAAACTTGGGTTGTCTTTCTTCATCTGTCCCTCAGTTGCTCTCGACATGCCCAACAACTCTGTCAATGACTTATCAAAGTCATTCATGTTGTAGTTCATGACAAACTGACTCTATGACTCTTCCAGAGACTGTAGAATCACGTCAGTGGAAAACTCTTAACCCAAGGGGAATCCCAATCTAGCAAGGTTCTCCACTTACCCAATCAGCTTGAGCATATGAGGACACACTGGGTCACCTTCTGTCATGTTACATTCGAACAACGCCTTGGAGACATCATATATCTCTTATCTTGCCTGATCTTGGTACATGTTCTTGAGACGTGTCACCATCTCTATCACACCCATACTCTCATGCTGCCTCTACAACTCATAGTTCATGGAGCATAGCATTAGACACTTGACATCCACAACATCTTCAGTATGCTTCTTGTAAGCATCCTTGTCAGCCCTTGGTGCATTTTGAGGTGGTTCCTCTAGTTCTGGCATTTCTAGGACATAGAGCTTGCACTCCTACGTGAGAACGATTCTCAACATCCTGAACGAGTCATGGAAGTTGTTCCCAGTTAATTTTTCCTTCTCAAGGACCGATCATATAGAAAAGTGATTATTTTCACTTCCATTTCATTCTACAAACGAATTTGTAATTTTATCAAAAAGTCATTTTTGATTTGATATGATTTGATTAAATTTGGGTGACAATAATTAGGTCTTTAATTAATTATCATTCTCATTATTTTGATAAAATTGAAAACCCTCAAGTATCAATTTTCTAATGAACAAGATCCAAGACGATTCAACTATGACTCGACCAACGCCACAAAACACAGTTAATTATCAAGGTAGGCAACTTTTACCAATTGCATCATATGAAGTTCTTCATAGAAGATATGCACAACTCCTTTCCATAATCATCTGCATGCTTCTAGGCCCAGATGCTCTGAAAATCACTAGTTAAGCCTGACCCAATAGCCAATACGATAATAATGCACCCCATGTAGGCGGAACCTACATTATTACCATCACAATTCTACAAGGTAGATGGTGCACCATGCAGAGGCGTAACCTACACTTAGTCAAATAATTTTTTCATATATATTGCTATTGGAAATCATCTTAGACTTAATATGTTTGATTGAGGGGTTTTTGTATATATCATATATATATGTACATATACTGTATCCAATCACCACTTATACATAGTATGCATCATATACATGCTATATCCCACAATGTAAACATGCAATATAAATCAAAAGGTGATCGTTATGTCCATGTCTACTTGTAATTCCTTGGAGCCACAAGGAATTACTACCACCTAGATCAATCATCACATCACATTTATGAACCTTCTATTGGTGTATACATGTGCTTGCCAATTTGGGTAGATCGGTTCAACCCTTGAACTGATCGTCATGCCTCTTTGTCGATTGGTTGGTCCTCCGGGATGGTCGTATGGCCACCAATCCAACCGATGTTTGAACTTCTTTCAAATTGTTAGTTGGGCCCACCAAGCGTTCATCTGGTTTCATCGTTCTATTCTCCATGGTCCTCCAGACGGTCGGCTCATCTCATAAACTGGTCAAATCTCATCCGGCGATGATCATCTTCCTCATCATTGTAAGAAAAGAAACCATCCTATTGTTATTAAACTATTACATTATTTAAAGAGAAACCTTGAGTTACATTTGAGGGGCGCAAAGGTAGGAATGAATTAACCTTATATTAGGAAGAGGGACGTAGAGGTTCAGTATGCAGACTGAGATAAATAGGAATAAAACCAAACCATAAAATTGCTTTTAGGGTGACGTGTTATATATTACTTTAGGATTATGTGGTCTTTGATCAGATACACATATGAGATAGTTTAAAATTCACATCGTATGCAATGAATAAACAATTAAACCAAAAATACAATCATATCGATTATTCTAAAACATAATAAATTGATGTGGCTCTGATACCACTATTGGAAAATACAAGCACAAAGTATAACAGTAGAAACAAATTTTTTATCTATATGTATTCCCATAACAACAAGATTGCGTCAACTATTATAAAATAGGAAGGATGGTTTAGAAAGTTATACTTGGTCCTGGAACAAGTCCAGCGACAAAACTCGCTTCAATGAAACTATGAACTAGTTTCCCTTGGACGGTGGTTGTGCAATTCCTAGTCTTCACCTCGAACAGCGAACATGAATAGCTTCTACAGTGCTTCTATGGTCTAGCCACGAAGGGAATGATGACTTTGCTCTCTAAGCAAGAGCTTTGGGACTCCTACCTATAGAGTAGTCCACACAGACCAACTAGAACTTATGTTGTTCAACTAGAACAGACAGGAAGGAGTTTTCCTTCCCATTGGTGTATTAGTCACCAACCTGATCTCCCACAACAATGATCCTCAGTTGTTCTCTCCGATCTCTATTTCTCCCTAGTCGGGTAGGATTTGCTTGTTCTCTCTCAGTTACCACAACCAAAGAGGACAACAATTTTTAAAAAACGGATTCTCAGTTGTTGTTGTTGTGTTTTCTGAAGCCCCCAATATTTATAGTTTGGGTTTGGGCCAGGGTTTCCAGTCGGTACGAGATTGTGCAGGTGTGGAAGAGACCGGAAGATCTTGAGTTTTGGCAACATGAGACCATCAAATCGGGCATCTGGTCATTCAAGATGGTTTTCTGACACTTCCAAACGGCCATTTGGTAGTTTCCTAATCCAATACAAATTTTGCAATTTAGATTCCAATTAATATCACATATTAATTTCTTACACCTCAAGTAATGTGCAATGGAAACAAGTTCGAGAAACATCAAGAACCTTTGCTCGGCCCAACAGAGCCATCACACCCATGCAAAATGCCCATCTCACTCACCCAGACGGTCGTCTGGTGAGCCTGAGCTGAGCCGGTCGGTTCAACAAATTGAACTAGTCGGTTCACTCCTCCATTTGGGCAGAACTCAGCCAATTCAAATTTTGATTAGCCTAACTACCCAAATGGTTGTCTCAACACTAGAAATGCCCGTATGGCATGTCCAAACGACCATCTCAACACTTGAGATGGTCACCATCTCTACACTTGAGATGGTCATTTGGTAGTCCAATCAGCCAACATGAATTAAATAGCTAAATGTTTTAGTAACCAATCCAAACATTATTCAAGATAAAACTCCTCTTCTAGATGAGTTTGTGTGTGACCCTATAGGTCTTATATCACGTTGGTAGTGAATGTCCATAACTAGCTTATAACATCACAAGCAAGGAGTGGTGCCTAGTCGCACATCACTTCTACCCAAGTGAATGGAAAGTTGGAGAAGAACTTCAACCTACAATCTGCGTAAGGTGTTGTAGTGATTGTATAATTCCTTTGTCACTGATATCCAGAGTGAAATCAAGGCATAGAGTAGTCACCCTCTTCAACATTCAATCTTGTTTCTTGAACTAGAGCAGACTGTATGAGATATATGTAAGCTCAATATCACATATTGACTCACATATGCACGACCATGCATTTCTTAGTCTTGCTAATAAAGAGGCCCTGGATATCATACTCCTTTAGGAGGGACAAATCCCATATATATCACTCACAGTCAGTCCCCATGTGTCACAGTCACCCAATCATCACTGTTATAACAACCCACATTTTAGAACTACATTTAATGATGTCAAAGCATACTGAATGACATGTAACGAGTGCATTGATTTTAGGTCTTAGAACCACAAACACCACCATTACTATAAGAGATGACTATGACTACCATGATAATGGTTTTCATGTGTTAGTCTCACAATGAGTCTGATCGATACACTATTCTCTAACATGTATCTGTGTGCTTGGTTTTCTATTGACATATCATGACTAATGAGGCTATGTCATCAACCAACTCAAGCTCTGATCTTATATGTCATTGTTATCTATCAACCTTCTACAATAACAACTGATCAAGGACATAATAAGTATATATATGTACTCTTAACATCTGTATGATCTCAATTCTCTAAGTCACGTACTTGAAGACATACGTCATTGAGTAATATAATTCTCTAGACATTTATAATGTTACATCATTATCTCATAACTAAATTAAACAAAATAAATTGGAAGCTTGCCTTTATTTTTAAATAAAAAAAATTACAAATTATGCCATTATAATAATTACATGATTGGCTCTCTGGGCATACATACCAACACTACAATGTCGACCACACCATTTTAAATGATACCTGAAAAAATAAGGAGGTTGTTTATTATGCTGGAAGAGAATACAGTTCACGATGCTATTCAGTAAAATCTTATTCAAGAAGATATTCAATATATTATAAATAAAAAGAAAAATTATAATTAATCCTAATTAAATTAAATCAATCAATAATTTTGTTGTTTCGGCAATGGTGCCAACATTTAATGACGATATTATTGCATCAAAAATTCATTAGGAGTGAAATACTAGAGTTTAACCTTACCAACATATATTAATCACCATCTGCAAGCAGATGGGTCAAACTGCAGTATAGTTAAGGATCGAACCCAAAAGATAACATTTTTAACAATTGGTAGATCAATTTAACCAAAGTGGGTAGAGTATTTAGCAAAAAGGTGGAGTTGGTTGCTTACAACTAAACGACTCAAATATAATCTACGATTATCAAATAGATGGATACACTAAGGTGAGTGGGTTTCACCACCACTACCTATATTTATTTTCTTATTGCATCAGAAACACACATAAGTAATATCGTGGAGTCCAGGTGAATCCCTTATTGGTGTTAGGGTTAGACCTAGATAAATATCACCCTAGACTCACTGTCACTTTACCTAGAGATCACGTATCTATTGTCCCACAATCACATATTTGAGTTCTCATAAAGGGTTTAATAAAAACTCATTTATATCCTAGATGTTGAGTCCAAAGTTCTCTACATCCTAGATCATGACAAACATGTAAACCTACTGGATAAATAAGCATGCAAGCATAAAATGATTGATTCAACATGTACTAAGGTTCATACAGATATGGATGCAGTAAAGAATAGAAGAAAATATTGGGGGCTACTCCCGACACCCTAGCATAAGGAACTACTTCCATCTCATATCAAGATCAGAACAAACAATAAGGAAAAGGAAGAAGACTATCAACATCTCAGTGGGTAGAAGAGATGTAGCAACAACATACATATAGGGTTGTCATCAAATAAACCTTTTTCTTCATCGTCCTCCTTGCTTGGAGCATATCTGTGGATGAGAAATACGTAGGTGTGTGGGTGGTGCAGAGGCACCATCAACATTCCTCTGAGGTTAGGCGACCAAGCCTTGGTGGAGAGGCGGTCGCCGGGTGTCAACCGATGGAAATAATCATACAGATTGTCTTATGATGATGGATTCATGAATGTGAGCCTGACGGATAGAGAAGAGATGCCTCCCTAAGAAGGTTGATGGCTTGTATTTATAGGTGGTTGGTAGGGTTTGGGCCTCCCAGCCGTCTTTCCTTTGAATGGTCAACTGCTATGAAGGTGAAGGGGAAGTACAACGTAGAAGTTGAAGGGTCACACAACATTCAGAAGTTCCATGAGTAGGCAAAAAGTATGTATGAAAATCAGAACATGTATGCAGGTCTCCATCGTATAATAGTGCAGAACATCCATTAGATGTGGGATGTAGGAACACCATCGGAAGAGGAAGATGAAGTGCCTTTGGAAGGTGAAAGTAGTACTCCCTTAGGAAGAGAGGGGCGATGGAGATCCATCAATAGGCGGGGTTAGGCCGACCATCAAAGATGGATCAAGAGAGCCATCAAAAGGTCAAGTCTGATCAGTCATCGGAAGGTAAATTATGGATATCCATCGATTGTCAATCGATGACTAGACAGAGCAGTCAAAGAGATGGTTGGATAGACTAATGCAAACTACCCCGGGGGAGGGGGTGTTGGACTGAGGTCAAAAGTCAATGTTAATGGAGCATAATCGAAGGAATGGAAACTGATGGAAGGGAAGATTAATGGAAACTAATAACATGGAAGATGATCTACAAATTGATGGCTTCAACACTCAATAAGGAACAGATCATTGAAAATGAGGTCTATTTATTTGAAAAATTCTTGGACCCGCTAGTCAGTTAGTGGGACCACCACCTCCTACACTTGCACCATGCTATGTATCTCAAACCTACCATGAAAGTCAATGATTTTGATCAATACCTTATAAATTAGTATAATATTAAAGAAACCTAAATATAAGTTAGCGATAGAGTAAAATGATGGAAGTGAAGGCGAAACTAAATGAAAAGTGCAACTAACTATGATGAATATGCATTCATCAAGACAATGGATGAATATGTTGCAAGCTATGCATGGATCATAATGCGGGTGTTCGTGACAATGTCGATGAATATTTGTTGAAAGCGGCACCCATTGGTGTTATGTAGGTGTAGTATGTTGCTCCATGTTGATGGGAGAAATGAGGGCAGCCTTGGTAATCTAATTTTTGACTTCTTGATTAACTAGGAGGATGGTGAGTTTGTGGTAATTGATAGGTATAGAGCATGCCAATTGTGAGGACACCATGTTTTTTAATGGAGATATGATATTGTTGAAAGCAATAGCATTCAACATGGGAGTCAGTATTGGTTGATCAACAATAGTAAGTTGATTCACTTAATATTTTACCTTGGAAATAAAAGCAGTGACTATTTGGTCTCCTTGTTTCAGGGACTGTAATTGGGTTGTGAGTTGTCGAATGTATGTATGGGAGGGAGAGCCGTAGGCAATATATAGAGCTTGCCACACAAAGAAGGATGTATCCAAACTAATGACTTCAATGAGTGATTCCTCATTCAAGGATGCCAGAATATGACTTAGTAGTTATTGAGGGTCCAAATCCTCTGTGTCCATATGTGTGCCCATCTGTGTGACCATGAGATGCCATCTGTTGGATTGAGTGGCTGTGGGAGTATGGACGGTTTGGATTCCGTGGGCATACATGTGACGGACATAGAAGATTTGAGCCCAGTTATTGATCCTTACGATTCCATTGGGAGTAAGTTGGATTTGGGATGAGGGAATCATTAGATGATGGAGAGAATGCAGGCGGGGATGAAATTGGAATGTACATGGAGTTTGTCCATCAGTTAATCTCATCAGATCAAGGATGCGTAAAGGACTGAAATGGGTTTTCCATAGCAAGTAACCGGTGGGGGAAAGATGAATGGACATGTAATGGTGAACGTAATGTACATTTGGAAGAGGCTATAGATCGTCTTGTTTGGTGTGGTTGGAGATGGAAGAAAATGATAGGGAGGAATTGGAAGCATATCCTCATGCCATGGTTTGTTCCGACATAGTATGAGAACTCGATGATGATTGATATATTTTTACTACATTTTACATCCTCATAAGTACGTAATTGTATAGATTGTTGTTAATTTTGAATTTACGTTGTTACATGAAACAACAACATGTTTAATTAGGTTAACAATTCAGATCGATCTGGATAAGAATGAGTGGAATAAACCAATGCAGGAAAAGAAAAAAAGTCATGAATCAAACCAGGTCGTTCATTGAAAAATGAACGTGATATACTTAAAGAAATCAATTCCTTACAACCTTCTGGATAGGTGTTGTTCTCCTAGTCGACTCAGTCACGAACCTGGAGAAGAAATCGTCTCGCTCGTTTTGTAGATGAACGATGTTGACGAAGATGACTTGCACCACTAGTGCAGCCTAGCAACCGCAGGAACCACCGCCTGACAGGTTGCGCCTCGAAAGGAAAAGGATGAACGAACTTGATGCGTCCAGGAGAAAATCTTGATGTAGCACCACAAAGCGACAACGATAGAAGACTCTGACCTTAGGGTTTTCCAAACACGAATTCGAATGCTGACGGTTGTTTGTTCAAAAGATGTGTTAACCCTATGACTAGAGGCATATTTATAGCCTTATACGTCCCATAATCCTTTTCTCATTAAGATGCGACCACTCAGTCGCTCTTGTACACATTGCTGAAAAACCCGGAAGACATTCTCCACAAGCCCGAGCCCGACCCCAGCCTGGCGTGACGTGCGTGTGTGTGTTGTGGTCACTATACCCACAAAAGAGGTGAGCATACCATCTCCTAGTACTTTTGGACACTAGTGTCACATGTGATCCTACATATAAAGACCACAAAAGTTCTAGGAGTGAGTAATGTTGGATAAAATTTCTTTCTTATTTGTACTAGACATAAAACTACTTTTCTCCCATGTACTAGCTGCACTACATTGAGGTTAACCCATGCTATATACATGACTGTAGCAAGCATATATTTAACATAGATTAGAGTAAAGGATATTTTCATACGCGCATACGTTGCTGAATTTCAACTAATAGGATCCTATATTTGAGGATCACCCGAGGATGTAGCTGTACGTTCAGATGACTTTGCCATTGCTTGGTCTTCTATGGGACACGTTGCAGATGATAAATCATGTTACAATTGCTAATGTATGGAATGTTTGCGAGACTTGCAGACGTGATCTACTATGCAAAGAGAAGCAAAGCTTCTAGTGCACTGCAAACTTTTAAAACAGATCTGGGCGGTTGGCTTCTGTTTTGTTTGAAAGTTGCTTAAAATATTGAATTCCGTTGGATCTCTCTTCTCATCATATTTACAAATGCCCACACCCGCACGTGGTTGGGAATAAATATTAGGTCGGATCATGCTGGATTTTGATAGGCCCAAACCCAAACCCAAACCCAAACCCAAAAAAATATCTGTGGACCATGGGCAGGATCTTGGCCCAAATTTATTGTCTTAAGTGTAGACATACCCGACCCATATTAGAAACCTGGCCGAGTTCGAGCGAATTTGATAATCATCAAAATATCGGAAACCACGAAAATGGTTGTTCGAATTTGTATTAGTGTTGACTATGAATTCAGAATATTAATGAACTCTCACTCTGTAAAACTTGCCACTCAAGTTAACATAAACTTAAAAAATTATTTAATGATATTATCTTCATACATGAAATTAACATTGTCATTGTTTATGTGTTTTTTGTATAAATTAAAACAACTTAGCATGGAAGATAGAATGTTGACCCCCATTATATAGACACCATCATACCATTTAGACATAACAAAAGAGATAAATTTTTATCTAACTTGAATCAAAATCTACCATGCTATTGTCCATAAGTGAATACCATAGGTTCCACTCTTATTGCGATGGGAAATAGTTTTCCATTTGGCTACATACTATCAATATATGTACACTTTGTTTTTATACAAGAATCATACAAGAGTTTCCATTTATTTAGAACTGTGTTGACAAATAGTAAATGTATTTATCATCTTAATCACGATGAATAATTTAATTGGAGATGTTTGGATCGCACAGGTCCTCAATTGAGCTCAAAGACTAGTGGTAATCAAAGATTATGTTGGCTTCTTCCTCGCTCTTACAACATGCAATAGATTATGCTGCAGTATATAAGATCAAGGATCTACTAGCTTAGCTTTTCGTCTTACCAGAATTTCCATCTCTTCCCCATCATCCTAGATCTAAGCAGATCAATGAGAAGCTATTATTTCGATTGCGTTGTCAAGTGGGAGAGTGGGGAGGGATGGAATCACAATGGTCCAGATTGAGTTTAGTGTTAGATGACATGGTGGCCAAGTGATTCACAACAACATTGTAGTATGGAGAGACCAGTGCCAGATCTAGAAAGTGACATTAGGGAAGTTGAGTCACACTAAAGGTGGTTGAGTTTAGCTTTAAAAGAATATAGTGGCGAGGTTTGAACCAAAATAACTAGAAACAAGCAAAGAAACACATAACACTTAAGTCAATGAATTTGTTTGTTCATATTTCTATATATAAATATATCTAATGTGTTACATTTTACCATAAGTTTTATACTAAGTGTTTATTTTTTGAGTTGGGAGGGGGGGGGGGCTCGAGCCCCGTAGCCACCCTCCCCCTAGATCCACCCCTAGGAGAGACAACGATAGGGAGTGGAGCCCAAAAAGTTTTTAGTCTACTTAGCCTTGGTGAATGGGTACGTCTTTAGGACAAGGGAGCCCTACATCTATCAAGAAGAAAATTGTTGTATCATAGATTATTATCATAGAAGGTCATTATATTTTTTTTATTCTATCAACTAATGTGCATCGGGTCTTCAAGCTTGGGTTTTTCTAGATGGAGTTTGTCTTGAATAATGCAATGGGTCTGAAAATCAGACCCGAGACCTATTTATTTTCTAGGTTGCGTCTGAATCGGGTTAGCTAGGTCGGAACTTGTCTTGGGTCTAATTGGCTAGGTATGATGTTCATCCCCACATGTAGGGTGTGAGCCATGATGACAACAATCTTGGAGAGGCATAGGCCCAACATGATAATAGTAAGCTTTGATCATGTAAGTCGATCTTGTGTTGTCCGTGGGACATTGTTCAAGCTTGGTGCCGCTCATAGCCTACTTGGACAGTTGGCTGCATGTACTATGCTACGCTTGAGTTTCAACTACGATACACTTTAAACATGTAGGGTTCTAAATAGAGGATGCATCATATCTGATGAAGGGATACATGGTTTAATGGTTATATAGAAATTATTGTTAATTATTTTTCTTTATCCTGACATGTATGTTACACTATATAGGCAGAAGCATTACTGGCATTGTTTCTTCTTCTATGCTCATTGGTGAGAATAACTCCAATCAACATGCATAGCGTGGACCAACTAACTGAAAGTACTACTTGATCAGTAGACCAGACATACATGAAAAAACATGACATTGGAGAGATGAGAAAATCATAGAGAGACCTGAGAGAGATAGAGACAGAGAGTGGGGAGGAAACTTGTTTTTTGTATTTATTTTTTTCAAAACAAAGAGTTTCATAATCGTTTTATACAAAAAACATGGGCTGACCTTATTTGAGTTGGGCCTGATTTATCAAAAGTTTGTTGGGTTGTAAAACTGACTTGTTTCAATAATGAAACTTAGAAACATATGTTAATATCCTCTTCAAACTAGACTGAGGCTAGTGAAGTCTAAGTTTGCTGATTAGACAAGAATGATAGTCTTGAGGAAGTGCCTAAGTGAGGATATCAATAAGTGGTTGATATGTAGGGGCATATTCAGTGATGATGTGTCCTAAGTAACTATTTCTCAAATGTAGTAATAGTTGATCTCAATGTGTTTCATCCTTATGTGAAATACATAACCGAGTGAGAGACATAAATCACTCTGATTATCCCATTAAGGTATTGCATAAGTGGAAATCAAAGCATGGTACTCTACCTATGTGCTTGAATGAGCTATTGTGGTTTGTTTCTTTGAGCTGCATGATATACACGTGCTTCCAATGAACACACAATATCAATATTTAATCTCTTATGAAGTAGCATCCAACCCAATCTGAGTCAAGTAGGCATACAATTTAAGAGTTTTCAAATCTAGGAGGTTGTTCCATAAACACATGTTTGGTGAGGTAAAAATTTGAAAAAGCATTGCATATGCCAAAGTTGTTTCACTTGCCACTAGAAGAAACTACAACAGTTAAACAATTTCTATATTATGTGTTTTAACCACTAGATCAAATGGATCAACATAATCAATCACCTCTTTTTGACTAAAACCCTTGGTCAATAATTTGGATTTAAGACATTGAAAAATGTCATCAACCACGAGTTTGTATCTATATAACTATTTTGAACTGACAAGATTTTCACCTGAGGTCTAGGCGCTAGATTTGAGGTGTTATTGGTACAAAGGGGAATGATCTCTCACATCATGACATTCCTCCATAGAAGATCTTTTATGATTGTAGAAACATTCTTTGGATCTTGTGTAATAGAACAAGGCCTTATAGAATACTTTGGATTAGGGCTATTAAAGATGTACTATAGTTTTGTCAAATATAGGGTTTTAAAATAACGGTATAGTCATTTTGATGTCCACATATATTACAATAGGCACTCAAGTTCAATGTCTTTAGTACTATGTATAACTATACTTTTAGGTGAGTTTTTATTAGTTTTCTTAGAGAATTCATCGTGTCAAAAATGATGTTGAATAAACAAACAAGTTACCCATAATCAACTGACTCAAGAAAAATAGAGAATGCTTGACTCAAATCGTTAGTGTGTGCTTATTCATGAAACATGTGTAATTCAACAAGAGTGAACTGTTGACAACAATGGTACTATATAGAAATACTTTCTTATCAAAAACTGCATCACATGAAATGTACAACATATTTGTAATGATATGAAGACATTGATACCGTATAAATGCATTAATATAACCTAAGAAGACACATGAAACATAAAACCTATTTGTAATGATAAAAGACATTGATACCCTTTAAAAGTATCAATATAACCCAAGAAGACACAAGAAATAGATCAAGGGTCAAATTTATGATTTATTGTGTCTCCTATGCAGGGAAAGCATAAGTAGCCCTAAGTTATGAGGCTTGTGAAATCAAGTTCCTTATGAGTCTGACACTAAAAATAAGCTCTCTTACTATTTCCTTTCTAAGGGAGTCTATTACCAATGAAATGAGCATGAGAAAAGGCTTCATCCAATATCATTTATGTACTTCTGTAAACAATAAGATGTCTAAACTTACCACAACCAAATATCTACATTTTTAGCTACTCAACCGTTCCATTGAGTATAGGGACAACTGAACTAATATAGTTAACCTTGTGTTTGAAGAAATTTGTGAAGAAATTGATTAAATAACTATCCACTCCAATTCTTCTACAATCTTTTAATTTTTGAGTTGTATTGAAATATAATCATATTATGTAAATGTTAAAAATTTCCATCCAAATTAGATTAATTCTTCAATTTATAAAACCATGAATATCCACTATAGTCATCCACAATAAGGAAATAATAATTATTCCCATGCACATACATTAATGATGACTTAGTTCCACATGTCACAATGTACTATATCAAAATAGAAGGCACCCTTTATATGAGTACTAGTAAATGGAAACTTGTGACTCTTTCTCATTGCAAAACTATTGTAGAAGTCTAAATATTTATTGATTGTATGAAAATGTGAAGGTTTTCCCACTGATCAAACCCCAATGTATCATGGGGAAAAATCATCAAATAAAATCCAACTTAAAATAGAAACCAACAAAAGCTAAATAAAAAAAATCCAAATAAATAAGATTCAGAAGATATGTCTATGAATCGTCATCATTAAAACATGTGGATGTCTCACTGGCTTGACAAAGAACACAACACGCAATCATGAAGCTAGGATACACAACTCATAAAGCCAAGTGTCAAACCATCATAAAATCTCACTTTATGTCATTTTGTAATCTAAAACAATTATCATTTTAAAGGGATTTTGATAGAGAAAAAATAGAAATTTCCTTATTAATATCAATGTATGATTTATAAGAATATTTATATATAAATACTATTCTAGTTCAGAACTTATAGTAATAGGAAAATCCTAAGAAAAATACTATTTAACATCTAGCAACAACTACCTACCAACACTTAGGATAGTGAGAGTACATGGACATACTAGATTGAACTATATTATCTCAAGTTAGGTTTTGATCACGTCTTTTCTAATGTGTCCACTACTACATAATGGGGATACAACATCGAGTATTTTAAATTTATAGCGTCAGTTATTGACCGACGCCTAATTGGGGAATGCTAAAAACAAGCACATTTTTCCTCAATCAACTTATCTAACGGTGTTGCTTTTGTCGTCGGTTAGTGATTACAGTTGAACTAACTACATAAAACACAAAAACTATCAAAATATTGATTTCTCTAGCACATATTACGGTGGTTATGCAATGGAAATGACGATGGTTAGTACATACCCCATCAATTTTTATACAAAAACCCAACGGAGCATATGTTTATCAGTAATGAACAGTGAAAAAAGAAGTATTCATCATCAACTATTTTCATTTCATCGACGTTGAATGTCTATGTAGTAGGTATTTTATAAATAGTAGACGATAAATTTATATGTTTATTTTTTTTATAGCAGGTCTACAGACATGTTGTCCATGCCTGCAAATACATTCCTGGAGCCAATGTCCTTCAGAACTAAAAATTCTGAAGAACAACAGGCTCTCTACAAGCATTGCATCTAAACAACAGGCTATAAAACATGCAAGAAAAACAATCATATATACAACACATGCACAAACATGCCAACATACTTCAATATTTTTTTCAAATACACATCACAATCCACATTCCAGTCAACTCTTCCAAAAAATCATATGACATTTTTCAAATTCATATTTCAAATACATATCACAATCAAAGTCTTATAAAAATCTAACATAATAGAAGTAGACTTACATAATATTGCAGGTAGCAAAAATATGTCTAATTCTATTACATAATTACATTAGACCTAACGTAATATAACAAACAACCTTAGTGTGGGGGGTTGTATGAGCTAGAGATACTGCTTAAAGATCTAAAAACTATACTTAGGGATATAATCATCTCTTATGATGGTACTATCAGACACATGTACATCAATTCTATTATGTAGTTTGAATATGCTATAGATGCTGCATCTAGGTGAAGTTTTATGAATCTTGTTGAATAATGTTTAAGAAGATTCATAGTTCTACACATAGATGAAACATCTACAACATACTCAAAGTGCACATTTGTTTGATAGTACCATCATAAAAGATGACTATATCCTAAAGTATAGCCATTAGATCTTTGAATAGTGTCCCTGGATCATACAACCCCCTGTAGAATTCATCATACTCTTCCCATAAAATTGCAAAGTCTTGTTCATTGTATTCTTTGTGAGTAACATCTGACCTCTTCAATCTTGGAGTGCGGCATTAACATCTACAAAATAAAAATGTTTAACATAATAAATAAATACAAGTTTGTGCACATGATATGGTAATTTTTTCAAATACCAACTAATATCACTCACCATATAATTGTGGTCCAATGTTTATGGCAGGACCATCATGTCTTCCTTTTGATGGTGAAGGAGTGACTTTCTTTTTTTATCGCTTTGGAATGGGTGTTACATGTTCAAAACCAGACGGCGGTCTAATATTTATGGTAGGGTATGATGATTGTTGGTCTTTTGAATCCTCTGAGGAATTGTCTTCTAACTCCTCTAAGGAATCATTGACCCATAGAAAGTCAGGTGGTTGTTTATCTCCAAAATAAAATTGTTACTCTCACATATACTCCGCATATTCTTCATCGTTATAAAATAAACTATGGCAGTAGCTAGCACTTGAGGCGATAGAAATATGGAGATAATGTGATGGTACAATAGAGCATTGGCTCAATAGTTTGGTGATGGACCACGACATCAAAATCTACAAAATAAAATATTTAACACAATAAATTATAAAGTTTTTGATATTGCAGCTAGAGATTGAGGGAAAAAGACACGCACAGAATCACCATCAAAATCAGCACCAAAAGTTGCACAAATCAGTGGATTAATCATCATCATCATCAGATCATCAATCAGGATGGTGATGATGATGAGGATTGATGATTGATGATTGATGATTGTTGATTGTTGCTGTTGATGATGATGGTCATGATGATGCAATCATCATCATCAATCAGCAAAGAATCATCTATCATCATCATCAACATCATTACCATCACCATCACCACCACCATCACCACCACCGCCACCACCACCACCACCACCACCACCACCATCATCATCATCATCATCATCATCATCATCATCATCATCATCATCATCATCATCATCATCATCATCATCATCATCATCATCATCATCATCATCATCATCATCATCATCATCATCATCATCATCATCATCATCATCATCATCATCATCATCATCATCATCATCATCATCATCATCATCATCATCATCATCATCATCATCATCTTCATCTTCATTGTCATCGTCGTCGTCGTCATCATCATCGTCATCATCATCGTCATCGTCATCGTCATCGTCATCGTCATCGTCATCGTCATCGTCATCGTCATCATCATCGTCATCGTCATCGTCATCGTCATCGTCATCGTCATCGTCATCGTCATCGTCATCGTCATCGTCATCGTCATCGTCATCGTCATCGTCATCGTCATCGTCATCGTCATCGTCATCGTCATCGTCATCGTCATCGTCATCGTCATCGTCATCGTCATCGTCATCGTCATATTCATCGTCATCCTCATCATCATCGTCATCGTCATCGTCATCGTCATCGTCATCATCATCGTCACCATCACCATCACCATCACCATCACCATCACCATCACCATCACCATCACCATCACCATCACCATCACCATCACCATCACCATCACCATCACCATCACCATCACCATGACCATCACCATCACCATCACCATCACCATCACCATCACCATCACCATCACCATCACCATGACCATCACCATCATCATCGTCGTCGTTGTTGTCATCATCATCATCATCATCATCATCACCACCACCACCACCACCACCATCATCATCATCATCATCATCACCATAAATCATCGTCATCGTCATCACCATCATCCATCATCATCAATCATCATCAATCATCATCATTATCAACAACATCATCACCATCACCATCATCATCACCATGATCACCATCACCATCATCCATCATCATCAATCATATGGTCTTGATGATTCATGATATATGATTGATGATTATGATGATGATTGATGATGATGATGGTGATGATGACGATGATGATGATGGTGATGATGGTGATGGTGATTATGGTGATGATGATGATTGATGATTATGGTTGATGATGGTGATGATGATGATGATGATGCCTAATTATGATGATTGATGATTATGGTGTATTGATGATGATGATGGATGACAATGATGATGATTGATGATGATGATTGCACAATGATCATATAGTGAAAATTGTGGTGTTGATTTTGATGGTGGTGGTGGTGGTGATGATGACGACGATATCATCATCACCAAGATTACATATATTATGAGATTGGGGTAATAATAGATTGAAGCCTAAACCCTAAGTACTCATTTATTAAGACTAATAAACCATTTCAATAAAAAATTGCAACAATAAAAAATGCATATAAGTGGTCCAAGGCATCAAGCTATGAGAATACAAGATTCTCAATAAAAATGATTATGAAAATTAAAATTTCAAATACGAAGAAGAAATATAGGGTGGAGGAGGAAGAGGAGGAGAGAAAATATACAAAGTATAAGGAGGAAGAGGAGACCACTAGGGCGAGGAGCACTAGCTCGGGGGCAACAACAGACAATGAAGCATGACAGCAGTAGTAGCTCAACAACGCAGTAGCTCGGTGATAGCAAGAGCTCAGAGACGATCAACAACAACAATGGAGGCTAACTAGCATCATCAAAGTCTTGGTGGAGGAGATCCAGTGACTGTGGCAACAACAACGGGATAGGACCAGGCAGAGGAGCAGTGGCAGAGAGGAGGTAGTGGTAGAGAGGAGGCATCATCAAGGAGTAGATGGAGGTGGAGAGGATGAGGAAGGAGTAGTAGCAGAGAGGAGGCAGCAAGGAGAAGCTAGAGGTAGAGAATATGGAGTCAGAGGGTCAGTCAGTCGCATGAGGAGGAGCTGGACATAGAGGAGTTGGAAGCAGAACAACAACAACAAAATCATTGGAGCAAGTTTTTAGATAAACGTTGGGTAGGGTAATGAGGGTAAGGATTTTACGGGATAAAGTAAGAAATACACTATCGATTGGTTATAAAAAAACCATCAAGAAATATGATGTGGGGGGGGATTTTGCGGGTATTTGTTTGTTACAGTAACAAGTTTCAATCATAAGAATGATCTTTTACTCAACTACCTATTTCCCGCAAGTATATGAGAGTAGTTGTAGTCGAGGTCGAATACAAGGAGAGTTGGTTAGCTAGGCACAAGAGTTATGGTTTTTAATAATATAGATCATTGTACACAAGGTGATTGGATTAGAACAACTAAATTATAGATTTAAAATAAAATAGTAAATTTTCACTTAAGAAAGGTTAAGATTCAAATTTAGGAGGATCTTAGACTTGGGATTTCACTATCACATCATAGCTTATATTAAAATATGAATTTGAACATGTTAATTAACTTTCAAAGTAGGTTTGTAGTCATCACTCACCTCCTAGTGAAGTGATGATGATTCTAACTCCATACATCACTCTTGTGTATGTATTTCATTTCGAATCACAAACCTTGCTCCTCAACTTAATCCCAGCCACTCTTACGGTCAAGGATAAGTTTCCAAAAGAGTAACTCCATACTCTTAAACACATCTTCTTAGATTATGAAAGAAAGCATAAAACATGCAAGTATGATGGCCAATCACACAAACAAACATTTCAGATCTGAAACAACTCTTGGAATATGCAAGAAACTAACATTTAGTATGAAATTCATATGTTCATACAAGCTATGACATGGGAGTTACTTTTCCATATCCAAGATTTAGATTCTACTCATCCATGGCTAGAGAAAGAAGGTACAAGAAGTGGAAAACATCAAAGGACATAGTAAAAGAGTAGAAAAGGAACTCATCCATGTCTTAAATCCATGTCCGTGAGAAGTAGTAGAACAAAGAAGAACTCTGACTAGAAGTCAAGCTCCATCCTTGCTTGCTGCACTTTCTCTAGATTTCTTCACTCCCAAGTGCATAGAATAGGAAGAAGAAGATCCTTGTTGCAAATAGTGAAGAAGAAGGAAGAAGAAGAGGGTTCTCTCTCGAGTAACCACCTCCTATCTCCCTTGGTCTCCTCCAACTTCTCCTGGACTCCCTCCAGTTGAGTTGCCCTCCAAAAGGTCCATCCTAAGTCGTGGTAACTGTGCCAAGATGAGTTGGGGTCATATATATAAGTGTGACATAGATAAATTCGTGTTTGAGCAAAATCTGTAGGTCACACGACGTGTCTTTTATAAGACATAGTGTGTATTATGTAATAACTAAAGTTTAGATCAAATTCTGGGAGGTTACACGACGTGTCTTTAATAAGACACGGCGTGTTGCTGCAAATCTGGAGTTCTGCATTCAATTTCTGGGCTGAGACACGGGGTGTCTTTAATATGACATGTCACTTCTTTTTAAGACACGACCTGTATAGAAGTGACATGGCATGTCAATGGTTGTTCTAGGCTGTTGTGTATTCTTTTTATAACTTACGGCGTGTAGGTCAGTTTTATATGCCGTAAAAAGTGGTATTTGCATAGATTCGAATCCCAAAATATGTAGATAATTGAGGAGTGATCCAATAAGTGATAATATGATATATTCATCATCATTTCATTGAAAAATGTAGTACCTAGAATCCATACCACAGACAAGTAAGAATAGCTAAAAATATAGAATCTAGCAAGAATGAGAGTGATAATTGAGTCAAAACAACATATATATGCATCCAAAAATGGTCCAAAAGATGATATGATTTATGCACATCAAATCCCCCTAAGCTTAAACCATTGCTTGTCCTCAAGCAAAAAGAGCATAGAAACACAAATGAAGAATTGTCAAGTTCATGCATAGATCAAATAAAAAAGAAAGATGTGTATAAGACCAAGCCAACCATGATCAACATGTTTATACTCTTAGCCATCAATTCAACTAAAACACCCAAGAAACATATTTTTAGTTCAATAGGGGTGGTCACAATTAAATGAATCAATCAATTAAACAATACTAAGTAGAATTTGGATGACCAAGCCAAACAATTAGTGGATGTGCAACTCAAACTCTCAGATATTAAGGATAAAAATGATGAAATCTTAGTTAAAATTAACAATTTTAGTTGTACCCTTCTTCTTTCCAAAAATGATGTGACAATGGAGTATGCGTTCCGACACTCAGTTTCTAGGCTTATGCACACGTGGAGTGTCGATTGGGGTATTTTACCCTCTTTTAAGACATACCACCTAACCATGGTGGCCAGATCGGACTTACACTAGGCTAGCATGATATGTGGGCAGTTTAGCCATCTTTTATGGAGTATGATAGTGAAATAAGCCAAAAAAAAATTTAAAAAAATTCCATAACATAGGAGAGTCAACTAAATTGCAACATTAGCTAGATTTCATTCATTGGTTTTGAATTTTTTTTCACTGAAAGAGTGGCTAAAAATGCACTAAGAGCTTGGCAAGGGCATCTCATATTCTAAATGATGTTGTAAAGTTAATTTACTCACAAAAATTGAAACCATTACATGTTTTAAGCAATCAAAGATGTGAAAGATGAATGTTCAGGCTAGAAGCATAAACTAGATTTAAGCATGTGTTGATGGCCAAAAGGTTTCATTTGATTAATGCATGCCTTTTACAATTTCTCCAAATGATATTTCTAATCAAAAGAGGACAATCAGTTAGGCATAAGAGTTCTATCCACATATAAAAGATAAACCTCATATCATACTATATTTGCCACCAGAAGAGCAAAACTGAAAACAACAACTAAGAAAAAGATGATAAAAGGGAAATAAAACTACACTACCGGCCGGTTGCTCTCCCTCTAAGCTTGAAATTTGTAGCGTCCTCACTTCTTTTACAAACTCAAGAGGATTGCAACCGGATACCTATCATGGTGAATGATGAAGATGGAGGTCCATTTCTTTGATTTGAGGTTGGAAATTGTTGTGCTAAAGATTGATGTCTCCTTACAAATATGTCCTTGATTTGGGGCAAGAGAAAGCACCTATGAGCTGCAGTAAGAATAGTCTTTTGTACGCCAATACTATTTTTCTTTTCATTCTCCTTTGAAGCATCATCAAAATATGAGTTGGGAAGAGTGTTCTCATTATAAATCAATGTGTCATCTAGAGTGTGAGGAGGAAGGACATGTATCTTTCTTAAAGAATTTAAAAGTAGATCATGTGTTGTTGCTTTCTCCCCTTGATTTGTAGCTTCATAATCCTCATAGGTACCAATGTCATCATACCTTGAAGGATATACTTCTATGACAACACCATTCTTCAATGTCACTGGCCTAAAATATGTAGGATTCATCTCCGGTGGACTAGGCAAGAAAGGTGGAAATTCTTTTTTGTTAGAAAGAGCTTGTTAGGCAATTTGTTTCTCCGAGATGTGTGTATGAGTGGCAATATCGTCCACCTTAGAAGTGAGTTGGCAAATGGCACCCTTCATTGATTGTCTTTGTTGATGTAACTCCTCATTTTACTGCATTTGAGTTGAAATAAATGTTGTAAGCATGGACTCTAATCTAGAAGTTAGTTGTGGTTGTTGTGACTGAATGAAATTTGGGTTCACATTGTTGTAGAAGCTCGGTGGAGTGTAACCCATTGGAGAATAAATAGAAGAAGCATAAAATGTAGAAGATGAGTGTCTAAGAAACCCACATGCATCACAAATAATATTGGCTACTTGAAATGGTTGTGTGCTTTTAGCTTCTCAAACCTTTATGATGAAGTGTCTATCTTTGATGCAATTATGTCTATAGCATCAACCATGTGACTCCCGACTTGTATCTCAGATGTAGTAGTTGAATAAGATTCCTGGTAGCTTGTATCCGAGCTCCATTGGCAATGGTTTGATGCCATATCTTCAATAATAGCATAAGCTTCTCCATAAGATTTGTTCATTAGAGCTCTATTTGTAGTTGCATCAATAGATAATCTTGTTTTGTAGCACAAACCATTATAGAAAGATTGTAATAGAATCCAATTGCTTAGACCATGATGTGGACAAAGATGTTGAAGACCTTTGAACCTCTCCCATGTATCATACAAGGTCTCTCCATCCCTTTGAGAATGATTGATGAGTTGACTCCTCAACTGTAAAGTTTTTCTAGCTGGAAAATATCTTGCCAAAAAGGCCTTTAGAAGCTCCTCCCAAGTGCCGATTGACTTCTTTGGAAAAGTATAGAGCCATGCATTGGCTCTATCTCTAAGAGAGAATGGAAAAAGGATTAGGCTGATCCCTTCAATAGGAATGTCATTTATCTTTATGGTGCTTAGCAACTGTAGAAAATCAGCAATGTGGAGGTTAGGATCCTCTATTGGTGTCCCTCCAAATGCATTCTGCTGTAGCAATTGCATGATGGTTGGGCTGATAGAAAACTCCTTTGCCTCAAATTGTGAAATATTAATAGGCCCACTCATGTGCATTGTAGCTGTACCAAAGTAGTCCATAGGAGGAAGGTCATCCTCCTTGACTAGTTCTTCATTTGGATCCGGAGGATTAGGTGGATGTGGCGTTGATGGTGGTGGTGTATGTGGTATGGATGAAGGTGGTGGATATGAGGGTGTGGAAGAATGTGGTATGGGTGTTGGTGGTGTATATGATGGTGGTAAGTTAGGTGCATATGAAGGTGATGTGGATGAAGGTGGCATGGGTGAATGTCATTTGGATGATGGTGACATGGATGATGGTTGTGTGGGTTGTGATTCCTCCATACATGTTTGGGTTTCACTCCTTCTTACTCCAGGAGGGCTGCAAATGATGTGATCATTTTCTGAATGTAGATATATGCACAATTTAAGGATCTTTTTATGAACACCCCATATGCTCCTACAAATAAACAAGGTGAGTGAGATATAAAAATAAACATGGAAGATACAACAAATTATGATGATCATGATGAATTATGACTTATTGATATGATGGTGGATATGAAGGTTGTGATCTAGTCTCATTTACTTATCAACAACTCTTACTCTAATAGGAATACCGATGCTCCCCGACAACGGCGCCAAAAACTTGTTTGTTTGTTACACTAACGAGTTTCAATCATAAGAATGATCTTTTACTCAACTAGCTATTTCTCGCAAGTATACGAGAGTAGTTGTAGTCGAGGTTGAACACAAGGAGCATTGGTTAGCTAGGCACAAGATTTATAATTTCAATAATATAGATCGTTGTATACAAGATGATTGGATTAGAACAACTAAATTACAAATTTAAAACAAAACAATAAATTATCACTTAAGAAAGTTTGAGATTCAAATTTAGGAGGATCCTAGACTTGGGATTTCACTATCACATCATAGATTATATTAAAATACGAATTTAAATATGTTAATTAACTTATAAAGGAGGTTTGTAGTCATCACTCACCTCCCGGTGAAGTGATGATGATTCAAACTCCATACATTACTCCCGTGTATGTATTTCATTTCGAATCACAAACCTTGCTCCTCAACTTAATCCCAACCACTCTCGCGGTTAAGGACAAGTTGCCAAAAGAGTAACTCCATACTCTCAAACACATCTTCTTATAGTATGAAAGAAAGCATAAAACATGCAAGTATGATGGCCAATCACACAAACAAGCATTTTCGATTTGAAACAACTCTCGGAGCATGCAAGCAACTAACATTTAGTATGAAATTCATATGTTCATACAAGCTATGACATGGGAGTTACTCTCCCATGTCCAAGATTCAGATTCTAATCATCCATGGCTAGAGAAAGAAGGTACAAGCAGCAGAAAACATCAAAGGACATAGTAAAAGAGTAGAAAGAACTAGTATGTCTGTGAGAAGTAGTAGAACGAAGAAGAACTCCAACTAAAAGTCAAGCTCCGTCCTTACTTGCTGCTCTTTCTCCAGATTTCTTCACTCCCAAGTGGATAGAAGAGGAAGAAGAAGATTCTTACTACAAATAGTGAAGAAGAAGGAAGAAGAAGAGGGTTCTCTCTTGAGTAACCACCTCCTATCTCCCTTGGTCTCCTCCAACTTCTCCTGGACTCCCTCCAGTCAAGTTTCCCTCTAAAAGGTCCGTCCTAAGTCGTCGTAACTGTCCCAAGATAAGTTGGGGTCATATATATAAGTGTGAGACAGTTAAATTCATGTTTGAGTGAAATTTTCACGTTACACGATGTGTATTTTATAAGACACGACGTGTCTTATGCAATAACTGAAGTTTGGATCGAGTTCTGGGAGGTTACACGACGTGTCTTTAATAAAACACAGCGTGTTGCTGCAAATCTAGAGTTCTGCATTCAATTTTTTGGCTGAGACACGGGGTTTCTTTAATATGACACGTCGTGTCTTTTTAAGACACGACCTGTCTAGAAGTGACACGATGTATCAATGGTTGTTCTGGGCTGCTGTGTATTATGCTCATAACTTACGACGTGTAGGTCGGTTTTACATACCGTAAAAAGTGGTATTTGCACAGTTTCAAACCCCAAAATATGTAGATACTTGAGAAGTGATCCAATAAATGATAATATGATATATTCCTCATAATTTCATTGCAAAATGTAGTATCTACAATCCAAACCATGAGACAAGTAAGAATAGCTAAAAATATAGAATCTAGCAAGAATGAGAGTGATAATTGAGTCAAAACAACATGGATATTCAACCAAACATGGTCTAAAAATGATATGATTTGTGCACATCAGCGGGCCACATCTTCCTCATTGGTCATTAAAGAAAGCACCGCTGACAATGGTCAAATGATTTCCCGTGGGCCAGATGGTGCGTGCATATCTTTCTCCCGGCGGTTGTGATGGAAAAAATTGATTAGTATAGTTTTTTTGGAGGCAAATGAAATGTTTCCAACAAATTTGCACGAAATTCTAATTTCACGGGTGATATATAGCGAGTTGCTTTGAGAATAAATCGACAGTAAAAAGAAAGGCACCCCACATTTTCTCAGGTGGGATACCCGCGGCGGTTGTCGACCTAGAACTGATGGGAAAAATAACACTGTTGGTTGCATGCAAAAATATAACCGACATTGTATCTCCATTCTGTAGTAGTGACCATTATACCAAAGACATAGTGGGAGAACTATGTGAGAATAAAAAATAGTCTTGAGAAAGTAATTCTCTCACCAATATAGATAAACAAGTATTGGAAGAAGATTAATTAAATATTCATAGTCATGAAAGGTGGTGCCATTCAGGTGCAATTCATAGTCAATTATTAGATTCTTCTCTTCGATCTGAACATTACATATTAATGACAAGGGATATGATATCTTAGGTTACTTTAGAAGTAATTTCATATATCAAACATCTCAATTAAATAAACTTTCAAAACTTATAGAGCTTTAGAAAGCTAATGGAAAGATCTTGCAATTACCATGGTTAGCATCACAATTATAACCTACTCAATTGTATAAGAATCTTGACCTTATTCATTTTGAGTGCACCGTTCAGATTATAAACTTATGATTGAGAAATCTTTAGCCAATTCTAAGGGATACAAGAAGGATCCAGTCTAACAAGGACCCTACTACACCTAGGTTGGCGGACAATGATGCTCTAATCCCTCACCCTAGTGTGCAATACATGAAGAGGGCTA
This sequence comes from Alisma plantago-aquatica, assembly GCA_963693085.1. NCBI lineage: Eukaryota > Viridiplantae > Streptophyta > Magnoliopsida > Alismatales > Alismataceae > Alisma > Alisma plantago-aquatica. Next base: position 627,484,181 of record OY856409.1, read on the forward strand.
AAATCAAGGTGATAATGGACAGATAGACAATGAGAAGGAAAGTATGATAGTGGAGTGGGATAGTGTGGAGAGATGCTATAAGAGCATATAATGGAGAGGGGTTACGATTGTGGGTAAGAGAGGGGTTATAGAATTTCTATTGGGGTCATCTTATTGTTTCATCATTTCTAATATAGTTATCAGAGAAACCATTCAAAGGTGGATAATCTGATTGTATTTGGGGTGGAATACACTTCAATATATTCGAGACTCACTATATACTACATAAATATATACATACATATATATACACATATATATACACATATATATACATATAGATATATATCTATATATACACACCGGTAAACTAACATATTCCATGTGCGTGCATAACTAAGTTATTTTAATACAAATGTGTTATATAATTAATGTTTGAACATATATTACAATTTTTTTTTGTATAAAGTATGAGTAGTTTATGTGGTTAATACTTGTGAAGGGTATTTCTTCTAAAGAAACTTGAATCTATTTGAACAAAAACTTATATATTTCATATGTGAAATTTTTGAGAAATATCAAATGTACAATAGTTAATATCATCCAATATGATTGAAAATGATAAGTTTATTTACTTATAAAGAAAATACATGTATTAGTTTCAATGTGATGAAAAAAAACATACTGAGTCACAAGGTATAACTTCTACTACACTTTAGAAAACTTAAATGGTGTTTGGTTGTCTAGGAAAGTCAATAGTTATCATTAAAAATCTAAACTTAAAATTATGAATTCACTTAAAAGTTGATCTTGATTTTATAGGAATATGAAAAGTAAAGACCAATAATTCCATGAGTTAAAAATTTCTAGTGGAAAGAAATATATGTCAAAATGTACAGGTTTATGCATGAAATATAAGAAAACACAAATCTTTTGTATTTGTCCATGCTATAATTTTTAGCTTATGTGAAACTTATATGTGTTATGAAACATAGAAAGCATCATCAAATGTATCATATTCAATTTCATGGCGTGCAATAAGCACAGAAATCATTATTGAATCCCTTTGATTGGGTTGGTGTGACAAGGTTGAAAGTAAGAAATTTAAAAGAACCAATTTATGAATTGAATTGAGTTTGATTGTATTATATATTATCATATACAACTATAGATATTTGTTTAATTATACACATGAAAAAAAGACAAATCTAAAAAATGAAAAAAACCCTTACACAATAACTGGAGGTAACTAAACTAGAAAACCACTGATTTGATGTACTAGATGTAAATAAATAGTCTAAAATTCCATGGCTTCTTTATTTCCTAAGAGGAAATGTTATTTCCTTTCTAAATCTCAGTGTATAAACACCAACCATCTTCTAGCTTCTAAGATTTTGGCTATCATTTTGGTTTTTTCAAAAGTGTGATGAAGCATAAGTTGATGTTGTTGACGAAACATGTATTAATGTTTTGCAAAAAACACAACAATCAATGAACAAGATAGTCTTTCTCATCTAACACAATACTACCAACTATATAAAGAAGTCTCCAGATGACTTAAAAATCTTCCTTATGCTATCAACAAGTATGAAGAATAAAAGATAGAGAGAGAAAAGGTGTAGTAAATAAATTATTTAGGGGGAGAAGAAAGAAAAATATAAAATAGAATATGAAAATTAGTTAAACTCTATATAGGAGGATTCAATGTGGTAACCTAAACGTTCAAAATAATAGATACAAGTACATATCCGATATGCTAATAGAAAATTCAAATTAATGGAAAACATAGTACAAAAGAGAGAAAATGTAAAGAAGATAAACACCCTTTTACTAATAATGGTATACAAAAGACCAATGAATAGAAACGGAATAAAATAATGACTATATTCAATTTCATAAAATCTACATCTGAATCACCCATAAGGATATACAAGAATTTATCACAAAAGGATCTAAGATAGAGGGAAGCTAAACTATATAAATCTATCTCCAAACAACATCATCATGAGTTAGGTCCATGATGGAATCCATGTATTTCTCATCCTAAAGCTAGGCTGGATCTCCGTGCCCCTACTGCGCACTCTGATATTAGACCTGGATGGTTGAGGTCATCCAACAAGACAAGAAACAAAGTATGTGTCAAATTGAGAACAAGGACAAGGTATAAATAGACATTGATAACATGGGGTAAATATTTAACTATGCTAAAGAGAGTCAAGGGTATGAGGCATGTAACAAATATTAATTCTGCCATGACAATTAATAAAGTTGCATGAATGATTGAAATTATGACTACATTAACTATGTAGGGTTGAGGCACCTACCTAACCTCAACCAATAGGTGAGGGAGAGTAACACATTCCCAAACACCTAATATATATATAAAAGTGGGGAAAGTAATCACATTCCCCTGGGAAAAATAACACATGCCCAACTATGGGTGGTTATACATAAGTACTACTACATTAGTTAATCAATCAATTAAATCATCATGCATGAAGAGTTAATATAGCCGATTTAAATGATTGAAATATTACAAGTGGGGTCCAAAACCCTAGAATTACTAAAATGAATATGCCAAATGAGTAAATTTTGAGACAAAAGTATAAATCCACGCCTCATGGGAAATTAGGATTGGATAATAAAATACCCAACTTAGGGTTTAGAAATGCACATACACACATACAAGGAATGAGAGGCACATAAGAAGATACCTCAATGTAGAGTCCTAGTAGTCACTTTCACCAACTAAGTTGATTCCAAAACTACTTAAACCTAATTACAAATTATATCACATGCATTAGGGATTTATAAAGCATAAAGTGTAAGAAATCATAATTTTGGACCATCTAGGAAAACCTTGGATTTTGGACTCAAAACTTGGACCAATTGATTAATTTGATTTTTATAATCAAGAAATCATATTTGATTACTTAAGTTGGAGTAAAAATGAGTTAGTTACAAATTTTAGGGCATCTTATATAAATAAATTAGTGTTTCTAATGAACATTAGAATAGGGTGGCAAAACATGACTTGAAAACCCTAAAATTAGAATCTTTGTGTATTTATCTGTATTTTTCTAAGAAACCTATGATTTACTATAAATTTTTGAGAATTAGCCAATAAAAATTAGGGAAATGTCACTAAGGCAGCCTTTTTATCCACTAGAATCTTGGGCCCAGCTGAGGTAGACCTATCCAGGCCGTCTAGCTAGCGAGAAGACTCACCACTATGGATTCACGGTCAAAGAAGGAAGGGGTGGGGAAATACCATAAATGACCTTTTGGGTCTAATAAATCAATTAAGTCACCATGGGCAATGATGTAAAATAGGAGCCTTAGATCTTTAGCTTTGATCCATGGTGAAGAGAAGATTTTGTTGGGGAGAATCTATAATCAAATCTCAAAAGATAAGATCGTTTGCAGGAAGCAGAGACTTCCATCGTTCTACATCAAGGCCAAGGAGTCAAGGTTCAGGACCTGAGGTGCCAAAAATGCCATGATACTAAGTTCCATGCCACGATAAATAGGGAAAAGCCAATCATGATCAAAACCAATGAAAATAAGGAGAGCAACCTCTACTAGGGTCTCCAAAACATTCATAGAGGCAATGTAAAGGCAAATGAGGAGTCTATGTGACCGAAGAGGCATCAGGTGGCCAATATGATGCACACTGATGAGGTCTACACAGCGGCCTATAGGACCCATAGACTGGGGGATGCTAGGAGGATAACAACGATACAGACAAGAACTATGTGTGGAGAGGATTCTTACCTCCTACTTGATTGAGCCAAAAGAAGGATTGAACATCAGGGCAAAGTCTTTGTCACTGGAACTAAAAATCAATCAAGCCAAGGGGGTTTGGGATCCTTGGGATGAAATTGATACTGGAGGAGGATCTAATGATGGCAGGCGGTCGTTCCTGTCCCCTCAAAAAGGATGGAGGCGATATGTGGTGGTGGATGTGAAAATGATGTGAGAGAGGATCGAGTACCACTTTGGGTTTTTCTTCTATAGTCCAAGGGAAAGAGTGAGCTAGGGGTCGTTTTGAAAGGGAGAGGGAGAAACGGTGGCCATTTGAGGAAGAAACGATCATGAGAAGGAAAGCGCTAATCTATTTTCAGACTTGTGAAGAAACGGTAGGTAGGGGAAGATGAGGTGGCCGTTGAATCATCTATTAGATTAGGCGTGTCAAATCATAGTTGTTAGATCGCGTGATTAAAGGATAGTAACACGTGACAGGAAAAATAATGCGGGACTTTATGTTTAATTGCTCGCATTGATGAAATCGAAGTTAAAACCTTAGTAAAATTATATAGAAAACTTCTAAAATTAAATAGGAGGGTCAAACAAAATCATAATGACTTGAAATGTGAACCATAGACTCATTTGATGGTTTAGAACATTACTAGACACTAAGAATTCCGTTTTGCACTTGTTTTGGCCCTTAATTCTAATATTGGCCATTAATGTGTATATTAATGTATAAAAGGGTGAGTTAATATGAAAATACTTTTCTGATTATATCCTTGAGTGAAAGTTAGAGATAGACAAATATATTAATTTCTAGATTTATATCTCATGACAGAATTTCCTTTTCATGTTTTATTGCCAAATAGAAGGGGAGAGAAAGAAAAGAGAATCATTACTCTCATTAACTAACTAAAAACCACTCTATCTCTTATTCCTTGTCCCAAAAGGCCATAGCAACCTCTAAATTAATATAATCTAATTATTATCTTACTTTAGCGGTCATTTCACATTTTTTACTATATTTAAAATACTAATTGAGGTATTTGTGCACAAACCTATTTATTGGCATAATATGAATCAAATATAGTCCAAACCATTAAATATTCCACAATTTCAACATTGAGGCCAAAAAGGATAGAAAAGATAGAAAATTTACAAAAAAGGCCAAAAAGGATATAAAGGAATGGAAAAGTTGGGAGAAGGGGTTAAATTGAAAATATACCCAAGTTTTGGTATGTTACATCCCTCCACCCCTTAAAGAAGATTTAGTCCCCAAAATCTCAACAAGAGGGAAGGGTGAGTACGTAACATGTAGGTGGTTACCTCTAATTTATGGTACTTCCAGAAGACTTCACATACACTACTCATAGGTCAGGTTCTCATGGATCACTAAGGGTTCCAATATTAAGATGCTTTTTATCAAATATAACACAATTAATAATTTTGGTATTGTAAGCATTATATTCATTATGATATTTTGTCATCCTTATTATTCATTTAATTGTGTCATACTAGATTCTCTTTGTAGCCAACATAGTTACATTTCATTATTATGCAAAAAATCCTATATATTTATTATTTATCTCATTAATAGTTTTAAGCCCAATTAGATTTTACTCAATCATCTCAATTAATATATTAGATCATATTCCTTAATGATTTTAATTTAGACTCCATTATACTCATATTTTCATCTTATTGAGTTATATCAAATTATTTTACATGAAATATGCAATATTATCCAATGAGTTATTAAGTTTACAATTAATCCGAATAATGTCACAATAATTACTTATATCTATGTTACACATTGTGTCATTGCCTTTCTTACTCACATTAATGTCATCATAAGTTATTTTCTCATATTTATTCACTTCCTACTGCAAATTATGTATATTTAAAAACACATTAGGCATACATGCATATTTATGTAAACCAAATTACTCATTATCCATATTTGAGTCATTATATGTATTTTAGTGAACAAGGTGAAACATGTTAAATATTAAAGAAGTGTCTCACATACCAATGTTATAATTAGGTGTTATTAGAGAACAATGTCATATGCATTACATATATTGATAACTTGATTAAATTATGATTAGGTGATTATATACCATTTATGAGTATCAAAGTATGTTATCTGATTATGAAACCTAATGTCACTAATGTATCATGAAAATCATCATGGATATATATATATATATATATATATATATATATATATATATATATATACTATAAAAAGAGTGAGTTCACGTTGCACTCTCCTTGATTCTCTCTCTTCTCACAATTTTTCTCAACTTTTTTATATTTGTTTAATTTTATATTTTGTCTTTCATGATAATATAATAAAAAGATTATCATTATCCTTTTAGGCAAGTTTATGAGGATTATCATTATATTATTTGAAAGTTTTATTTTTCAAATGTTTAATGTAAGATAAACATGTTCAATGGGGCACGTGCATATGCACGTGTGTGTTGCTAGTATGTATATATATATATATATATATATATATATATATATATATATATATATATATATATATATATATGATTACATCATAGGGTTTTAGATCAACGTAATCAATATATTTTACTTATACCTTCTTAGCATGCATTAAGTCCAAGGTTGGGTTCCAATTATGTTACCCATCACATCTTTAGGGTTTATTGGTTGATAACATGGTCAACATCATGAGTATTCACAATTATGATTATATGTGAGTTACTCATATTATGTGCATTAGGTATTCATTAGGGTTCAAACATATGAACTATTCATTAGATGACTATTATATGTTCACTAGTATATAAACAAACATGTTAAGCTATAAGTATAACTTGTATTAGACAAATCTAATGATCTAAGCTCACTAATCTCTTATTTATGGAGTCAGGGTTTCTAAAGTCAGAGTAGCTAGATTTCAGTATGTTACATGATTCCATACCCTTAAAAGGATTTCTTCCTCGAAATCAGCATATCCAAGATCTATCAAGGTACTACTATTACTACTACAACTAATACTACAACCACTACTACCACTACTACCACTACTACAACCACTACTACTACTATTACTACGATGAATACTACTACTACTGTTGTTGCTGCTACTACTAGTACTACACTGCTACTACGACGATGACTACTACTACTACTACTATTACTACTACTACTACTACTACTACTACTACTACTACTACTACTACTACTACTACTACTGCTACTGGTGCTACTACTACTACTACAACAACTACTACTACTACTACTACTACTATTACTACTACTCTTGCTACTATTGCTACTACTGTTGCTGATAATACTACTAGTACTGCTACTACCGCTGCAACTGCTGCTGCTGCTGCTACTATTCATAAGATGACTATTATATGTTCACTAGTATATAAACAAACATGTTAAGCTATAAGTATAACTTGTATTAGATGACTATTATATGTTCACTAATCTCTTATTTATGGAGTCAAGGTTTCTAAAGTCAGAGTAGCTAGATTTTAGTATGTTATATGACTCCATCCCCTAAAAAGGATTTCTTCCTCGAAATCAACATATCCAAGATCTATCAAGGTACTACTACTACTACTACTACTACTACTACTACTACTACTACTACTACTACTACTACAACTACTACTACAACTACTACCACTACTACCACTACTACCACTACTACAACAACTACTACTACTACTACTACTACTATGATGAATACTACTAATACTACTGTTGCTGCTACTACTAGTACTACACTACTACTATGACGACGATGACTATGACTACTACTAGTACTACTACTACTACTACTATCACTACTATTGCTGCTGCTACTGGTGCTACTACTACTAATACTACTACTACTATGATGAATACTACTACTACTACTGCTGTTGCTGCTACTACTAGTACTACACTACTACTACGATGACGATGACTATGAATACTACTACTACTACTACTACTACTACTACTACTACTATTACTACTACTGCTACTGCTACTGCTACTGCTACTGGTGCTAATACTACTAATATAACTACTATGATGAATACTATTATTTATGGAGTCATGGTTTCTAAAGTCAGAGTAGCTAGATTTTAGTATGTTACATGACTCCATTCCCTTAAAAGGATTTCTTCCTCGAAATCAACATATCCAAGATCTATCAAGGTACTACTACTACTACTACTACTACTACTACTACTACTACTACTACTACTACAACCACGACTACCACTACTACCACCACCACCACTACTACTACTACTACTACTACTACTACTACTACTACGATGATGATGAATACAACAACTACTACTACTACTGTTGAAGCTGCTAGTACTGCTACTACTACTACTGCTGCTACTACTGCTACTACTACTACTACTAAAGTAGGACTACTACTACTACTACTACTGCTACTGTTGCTGCTACTACTGCTACTACTGCTACTACTTCTGCTACTGCTACTGCTACTGCTACTGCTGCTAGTACTGCTACTACTACTGTTGCTGCTACTATTGCTGCTATTACTGTTACCACTACTGCTACTGTTGCAGTTGCTAGTACTGCTACTACTACTACTGCTGCTACTACTGCTACTACTACTACTATTTCTACTACTATTGCTAGTACTGCAACTAACTACTACTTCTGCTGCTACTACTTCTAGTACTACTACTTCTAGTACTACTACAACTACTACTGCTACTACTACTACTACTACTACTACTACTACTACTACTACTACTACTACTACTACTACTACTACTACTACTACTAGTAGTACTAGTACTAGTACTGCTACTACTACTGTTACTACTACTGCTACTACTACTGCTGCTACTGATGTTGTCGCTGCTTGTAACGCTCGGGTCCACTGTCCAAGGCTCTAGTAGAGTTTCAGGAATGACGATTGAACCCATAGGCTACTAGTAGTACTACACTACTACTATGACGACGATGAATACGACTACTACAACAACTACTACTACTATTGCTGCTATAATTATTACCACTACTGCTACTGTTGTAGGTGCTATTACTGTTACCACTACTGCTACTACTGCTACTATTGCAGCTGCTAGTACTTCTTCTACTACTACTACTACTACTACTACTACTATTTCTTCTACTACTGCTTCTAGTACTTCTACTACTACTACTACCACCACCACCACCACTACTACTACAATGAATACTACTACTGCTGCTGCTACTACTACTACTAGTACTACACTACTACTACTACTACTACTACTACTACTACTACTACTACTACTACTACTACTACTACTACTACTACTACTACTACTTCTACCACCATTGCTACCACTACTACAACTACTACTACTACTACTACTACTACTACTACTACTACTACTACTACTACTACTACTACTACTACTACTACTACTACTGCTACTACTACTAGTACTACACTACTACTACGACGACGATGACTACAACTACTACTACTACTACTACTACTACTACTACTACTACTACTACTACTACTACTACTACTACTATAATTGCTGCTATAACTGTTACCACTACTGCTACTGTTGCAGCTGCTATTACTGTTACCACTACTACTACTGATGTTGTTGCTACTTGTAACGCCCGAGCCCACTGCCCAAGGCTCTAGTAGAGTTTCAGGAATGACGAGTGGCCCCATAGACCATCGCTAGCCTTAAATGTGTGCTTTGTCCTCACTCACATGCATGCCAGGATCAACTTCCCGACAAGTCACCCATCCCAGTACTAATCTAAGTTGAGCACACTTAACTATAGAGTTCTTTAGTGACGGGCTCCCGAAAAAGGAGGTGCACCTTGGTGATATGGGTAGTCCAATCATTCCTTTTAAGATCATGTTATCTGAGGCCTCAAATCTTGGGACGTTACAATCTCCCCCACTTAGACTCTTGACGTCCTTGTCAAGGTTCAACTATATGGCCTCATAATCTGACCCCATTTCAGTGCAGACCTACAATGGGCCATGGACACCCATCTCCCGATTAGGGAATACTAGCACAAGGGTGGCTACGTCAACCATGGACAACCCTTTCCTACATGTCTGGACCGCACGACTCAAGACTGGAATGCCACATGCCCATGCGGGCCCCACCTACTAGAGGGGTTTTGGCTCTAATACCATTTGTAACGCCCGAGCCCACTACCCAAGGCTCTAGTAGAGTTTCAAGAATGACGAATGGCCCCACAGACCACCACTGGCCTCAACTGTGTGCTTTGTCCTCACTCATGTGCATGCCAGGATCAACTTCCCGATAGGTCACCCATCCCAGTACTACTCCAAGTTGAGCATGCTTAACTATGAAGTTCTTTAGTGATGGGCTCCCGGAAAAGGAGGTGTACCTTGGTGATATGGGTAGTCCAATCATTCCGTTTAAGATCATGTTATCCGAGGCCTCAAATCCTGGGACGTTACAATCTCCCCCACTTAGACTCTTGACATCCTCGTCAAGGTTCAACTATATTGCCTCATAATCTGACCCCATTTCAATGCAGACCCACAATGGCCCATGGACACCCATCTCCCGATCACGGAATACCAACGCAAGGGTGGCTACGTCAACCATGGACAACCCTTTCCTACATGCCTAGACCGCACAACTCAAGACTGGCATGCCACATGCCCATGCGGGCCACACCTACTAGAGGAGTTTTCGCTCTGATACCATTTGTAACGCCCGAGCCCACTGCCCAAGGCTCTAGTAGAGTTTTTGGAATAACGACTGGCCCCACAGACCACCGCTAGCCTTAACTGCGTGCTTTGTCCTCACTCACGCTCATGCCAGGATCAACTTCCCGACAGGTCACCCATCCCAATACTACTCCAAGCTGAGCATGCTTAACTATGGAGTTCTTTAGTGATGGGCTCTCGGAAAAGGAGGTGTACCTTGGTGATATGGGTAGTCCAATCATTCCTTTTAAGATCATGTTACTTGAGGCCTCAAATCCTAGGACGTTACATTGAACCTGTTGCTGCTACTGCAACTACTACTGCTACTGCTACTACTACTACTACTACAACTACTACTACTACTACTAATGTTGTTGCTATTGCTATTGCTCCAGCTCCAGCTCCTGCTCCTGCTCCTGCTCCTACTCCTGCACCTAGTACTGCTCCTGTTGCTGCTGCTAGTACTCCTACTACTACTCCTACTGCTACTGCTACTACTACCACTACTGCAACAACTACTGCTACTACTATACCACTCCTACTACCACTGCTGCTTACTGCTTATATCTACTGCTAGTGCTACCGCTACTACTGTTGCTATTGCTACTGTTGTTGCTATTGCTACTGCTGCTGCTGCTGCTACTACTTCCACTGCTACTACTACTACTACTGCTGCTACTACTACTACTACTGCTACTACTACTACTACACCTGCTGCTGCTATTACTACTACTACTGCTACTACTGCTACTGCTACTACAACTACTCCTATATTGATACTGCTACTGCTACTGCTACTACTACAACAACAACAACAACAACAACTACTACCACTACTACTACTACTACTACTACTACTACTACTACTACTACTACTACTACTACTACTACTACTACTACTACTACTACAACAACCACCACTACCACTACAACCACTACTACTACCACCACTACCACTACTTCTACCACCACCACCACTACTACCACCACCACCACCACCACCACCACTACTACATTACTACCACCACCACTACTACTACCACTACTACTACAACTCCTACTACTACCACTACTCCCACTACTACTACTACTACCACTACTACAACCACTACTACTACTACGACTACAACTACAACAACAACAACAACAACAACAACAACAACAACAACTACTACTACTACTACTACTACTACTACTACTACCACCACCATTACCACCACCACTACCACTACCACTACTACTACCACGACTACTACTACTACCACCACTACTACTACTATTACTACTACTACCACTACTACTACTAAGACCACGACTACTACCACAATCAATACTACGACCACTACTACGACCACTACTTCTACCACGACAACTACCATGACCACTACTACTACCACTACTACTACCACTACAACTACGACTACCACTACCACTATGACTACGACTACCACTACCACTACCACTACCAGTATGACTACCACTATGAATACTACTACTATGACTACCACTACTACTACCACTACCACTACCACTACCACTACCACTACCATTACCATTACGACTACTATACCACAACTACAACCACCACTACTACTACCACCACCACCACCACCACCACCACTACCACCAGTACTACCACTACTACCACTACTACCACTACTACTACTACCACTACTACAATCACTACTACTACTACTACTACTACGATGACTACTACTACTACTACTACTACTACTACTACTACTACTACTACTACTACTACTACGACAACGACGACGACGACGAAGATGACTACTACTACTACTACTACTACTACTCCTGCTACTACTACTACTACTCCTGCTACTATCCTGCTACTACTACTACTACTACTACCACTACTACTACTACTACTACTACTACTACTACTACTACTTCTACTACTACGACCACGACTACTACCACGACCACTATTATGACCACTACTACGACCACTACTACGACCACTACTACAACCACTACTACTACCACGACCATTACTTCTGCCACTACTACTACCACTACTACGACCACTACTACTACCACGATTACTACCACAACCACTACTACTACCACTACGACTATCACTAACACAACCACTACGACTACTACTACGACTACTACTACTACTACGACTACCAATACTACTACCACTACCACTTTGACTACGACTACTACTACTACTACCACTACTACTACCACTACTACTACCACTACTACTACCACTACCACTACTACCACTACTACCACTACTACTACTACTACTACTACTACCATTACGACTACCACTACCACTACTACCACTACTACTACCACCACTACTACTACGAGGACTACCGCTACCACTATCACTACTACTTCTACTACCACTACTACTACTACCACTACCACCACCACCACCACTACTACTACCACCACTACCACTACGACTACCACTACTACCACCACTAGTACCACCACTACTACTACCACTACTACTACCACCACTACTACCACCACTACTACAACCACTACCACTACCACTACCACTACCACTACCACTTCCACTACCACTACCACAACCACTACCACTACTACTATACCACTACCACTATCACTACCACTCCCACTACCACTACTACTATACCACTACCACTACCACTACTACTACTACTACTACTACTACTACTACTACTACTACTACTCCTCCTCCTACTACTACTACTACTACTACTACTACTACTACTACTACTACTACTACTACTACTACTACTACTACTACTACTACTACTACTACAGCTGCTGCTGCTACTATTACTACTTCTACTACTACTGCTACTGCCACTACCACTACTACTACGACTACGACTACCACTATGACTACTACTATGACTACTACTACCCACTACCACTACCACTACCACTACCACTACCACAAACACCACCACTACTACGACCACCACCACTACCACTACCACTACAACTACTACTACCACTACTACTACCCACTACCACTACCACTACCACTACCACTACCACCACCACTACCACCACCACCACCACTACCACGACCACGACCACGACCAGCACCACTTCCACCACTCCACCATAACCACCACCACCACCATTACCACCACCATTACCTCTACCACTACCATTACCACCACCACTACCGCCACCATTACCACCACCACTACCACTACCACTACCATCACCACTACCACCACCACTACCACTACCAATACCTCCACCACCACCACCACTACTACCACTGCCACTACCACCACCACCACCACTACCACTACCACCACTACTACCACTACCACTACCAATACCACTACTACTACCACCACTACCACCACCATCACCACCACCACCACCACCACCACCGCCACTACTACCATTACTACCACAACTTCCACTACCACTACCACTACCACTACGACTACCACTACCACTACCACCACTACCACTAGTACCACTACCACTACCACTACCACTACCATTACTACCACTACCACTACCACTACCATTACTACCACTACCACTACCACTACTACTACCACTACCACTACCACTACCACTACCACTACCACCACTACCACTACTACCACCACTACCCCTACCACTACCACTACCCCTACCACTACCACTACCACTACTACTACCACTACCACTACCCCTACCACTACCACCACCACCACCACTACTACTATGCCCCTTAAAAGGTTTGACCAACTAAGTCAAACTAAAACTAGTGGAAAAAGGGTGAGTCTAGCTAAACCTGGTATAAGACCTTTCACAACCACCTCAAGGTCTAGGTTTTAGGCTAAACTACCTGAATCATGTAAAAACTAAGGCTCCTATAAGAAACTTATGGGACATAAGAGAATTATTTTAGGTAACCATTTTCAAACAACTCACAAAGTCATCATATCAGTTTACCATAGATGTCTAAGGCTATTATTATCTAAAGCTATGCTATTTCAGACAATCAATATCAGCTCAGACCAGGCCTATGCTACATGGATATGGGAGTCCTTGTAAAGCAAGCTAGTGGCTAGACCTGTCAAACTGGGTCAAAACCCATGGGCACCCATGGGTCGGCCCGTTTAAGTTGGATTTGGGTCACCAAATTTTCCACCCGCTGAAAAACACCCAAACCCGAACCCACCCGTTTATCTAGCGGGTTTCATGGGCGACCCACGGGCATCCGCGAGTGACCCGCTTAATTAGGTACTTATATAAACAAATACAATTTGAAGCAACAAAACTAAAAAAGAGTTGGATCTATATTAGAAAAATGTAATAGTGAGCAGCCCATGCCATAGTTTGTAAGAGTTATCTTTTCTTCATTATGTTATTTTATGATAACTATATGTACAATGCTCGCTTTTCTAGATCATGTAGATGAGAAAATGTAGCTGTTGGTAGTTAATTTAAAAGAAGATGAGGAACATGGAGATCTAGTGATTTACAAAAAAGATGCAGTCTTCATTTTGTAGATGAAAATGACATGGAGGGTGGATGTTTGCTGATGTCTATGGGTATAATGTCCTCACTAAGTAGATGAAAATAACATAGAGGCTGTGGTAGTTTCTATTTGCTATTGTCTATGTAATAAATTGTAAAAACCAGTTCCCTTTTTGTTCCTCCTCCTTGTCACAATAACTTCCTCAATTTAAAATATTTTTCTTCTTAAACAATGTTTATAGTAGGGATTCTACAATGTCTGAATGAATGATATGACCATTTTTAGCTATTGTTATTAGTTTGTTGTTGAGTTTCAAATATGGAATCGTTCTTTACTCTAATACTATATGCAGCTAGATGTTGATATAAACTAGCAGCCGCTAAGAATTAGTCTTGGTTTGAATGTTTCTTCCATTCATATAAATAACAAGATCAGTGGACTAGTTTTTGTTTTATTTTTTATGGGCACCCGCGGGTTGATCTGCAACCCGCTAGGTCAGGTTTGGGTTTGTCTTTCCTCAACCCATTTAGAGTTGCGTCTTTTTGACCCACACCCACGAGACCCAAACCCGCAATGACCCAACCCACCCACCTGTTTGACAGGTCTACTAGTGGCACGAAGGAAAATCTTATCAACCCACAAATCTTGACCCTTTCTAGGAACCCATGCTTTCAATTTATGTCCTAGTAGCTACCTAACAGGCTCATCACCTAAAGGTTAACTAAATATATTTCTACTATGAAATTCTTATGATCGTAAATCAACCTTTCATCATCTCATGAAAAAATAGGCCAATTCTAGGGTGAATATCTTAACTAAAGGGGAACTATATAAGGTAAGGGTTCTAACTAGGGAGACAAATTGAAATAGTGGGATTCCAACTACCATGGGCTCAAATTCCATGTTGGAAAGAATCTATACACCCCTTTACTAATAATGGTATACAAAAGACCAATGAATAACATTGGAATAATATAATGACTATATTCAATTTCATAAAATGTACACCTTATTCACCCATAAGGGTATACATGAATTTATCACAAAAGAATCTAAGATAGAGGGAAACTAAACTATATAAATCTATCTCCAAAAAACATCATCATGAGTTAGGTCTGTGATGGAAGCATGTATTTCTCATCCTAAAGCTAGGATGGATCTCCATTCTCTTGTTACACACTCTGATCCTAGACTTGGATGGTTGGGGTCATCAACCAAGAGGGGAAACAAAGTATGTGTCACATGGGGAACAAGGACAAGGTATAAATAACAATTAATAACATGGGGATAATGATTTAACTATGCTAAGGAGATTCAAGAGTATGAGGCATGCAACAAATAATAATTCTACCAAAACAATTAAGGATTATAAACCAAAATAGCACGATTTCATAAAAATATGTACTGAAATAGCACCATACTCATCTTAATTCCCGAAATAGCCCACTTTCCAGAGAAAGCGCCAACATTTTTGGCGTTTTCAGCTGAAAGCGCCAAAAAATGGCGTTTTCAGCTGAAAGCGCCAAAAAAATGGCGTTTTCAGCTGAAAGCGCCAAGTTTTTGGCGTTTCATGCAAAAGCGCCAAAAAATTGGCGTTTTTTTTTAACGCTTTTACATTGAAAATGCCAAAAACTTGGCGCTTTCAGCTGAAAACGCCATTTTTTTGGCGCTTTTGGCCCCCGGATACAGTAAAACGCCAAAAGTGCTGGCGCTTTCACCCGAAAGTGGGCTATTTCGGGAATTAAGATGGCTTTGGTGCTATTTCAGTACATACTTTTATCAAAGTGTGCTATTTTGGTTTATACTCCAACAATTAATAAAGTTGCATGAATGATTAAAATTATGACTACATTAACTATGTAGGGCTGGGGAACCTAGCTAACCTCAACCAATAGGTGTGGGAGAGTAACAAATTCCCATACACCTAAAACATATATAAAAGTGGGGAGAGTAATTACATTTCCCTGGGCAAATTAACACATGCCCAACTATGGGTGGTTGTACATAAGTACTACTACACTGGTTAACCAGTCAATTAAATCATCATGCATGAAGGATTAATATGGCAAATTTAAATGATTGAAATATTGCAAGTGACGGTCCAAGACCCTAGAATTACTGAAATGAATATGCCAAATGAGAAAACTTTGAGACTAAAGTATAAATCCATGCCTCATTGGGAAATTAGGGTTGGATAATAAAATGCCCAACTTAGGTTTTAGAAATGCACATACACACATACATAGTGAGATGCACATAAGCACATACCTCAATGTAGAGTCCAGGTAATCACTTTCACCAACTAAGTTGATTCCAAGACCACTTTAACCTAGTTACAAATTATATCACATGTATTAGGGTTTTATAAAGCATAAAGTGTAAGAAATCATAATTTTGGACCATCTAGGAAAACCTCATATTTTGGACTCAAAACTTGTACCAATCAATCACTTACATTTTTCTAATCTGGAAAACATATTTGATTACTTAATTTGGACTAAAAATGAGTTAGTTAAAAATTTTAGGAAATTTTATATAAATAAATTAGTTTTTATAATAAACATCAGAACATGATAACAAAACATGACTTGAAAACCCTAAAATCAAAATACTTGTGAAAAATCCTTTCCAAAGAATATTTATATTTTTCTGAGAAACCTACGATTTACTATAATTGTTTAGAATCAACCAATCAGAAAATAGGGAAATGCCACTAAGGCAGCCTTTTTATCCACTCGAATCCTGGGCCCAGCTGAGGTGGACCTATATATCTGGATCGGGCAGCT
This sequence comes from Alisma plantago-aquatica, assembly GCA_963693085.1. Classification (NCBI taxonomy): domain Eukaryota; kingdom Viridiplantae; phylum Streptophyta; class Magnoliopsida; order Alismatales; family Alismataceae; genus Alisma; species Alisma plantago-aquatica. Next base: position 627,501,897 of record OY856409.1, read on the forward strand.
AGTGAGAAGACTCACCAATGTGGATCCATAGTCAAATAAGGAAGGGGTGGGGAAATACCGTAAATGGCCTTATGGATCTAATAACTCGATTAAGCCACCATGGGCAACGATGTAAAATTGGAGCCTTGGATCTTTAGCTTTGATCCATGGCGAAGAGCAGAACCTGCATGGGAGAATCAATGATCAAATCTAAAAAAAAGATCTTTAGTGGGACACCGAGACTTCCATAGCTCGACGTCGAGGCCAAGGAGTCAAGGTTCAAGACCTGAGGTTCCAGAAATGTCATAGCACTAAACTACAAGTTTTGAGAAATGCAGCAAAGCCGATCGTGATTGAAACCAATGAAAACAAGGAGAGCAACCTCTACCAGGGTCTCCAAAACATCTACGGAGGCACTGCGAAGCCAAATGAAGAGATTGTATGACCAAGAGGCACCGGGTGGCCAATATGACAGACACGAGAAAGGGCTACAGAGTGGCCTATAGGACCCAGTGACTGGGGGATTCTTAGAGGAAACCAATGATGTAGAAAAGAAGTATGTGTGATGAGGATGCTTACCTCCTACTCAATTGAGCCAAAAGAAGGATTGAACGTCAGGGTGAAGTCTTTTTCTCCAGAATTGAAGATTGAGAAAGCTGAGGGGTTTTGGGATCATTGGAATGAAATTGACACTGGAGGAGGATCTCATGATGGCAGGTGGTCATTCCTATCCCCTTAAATAGGATGGAGGCGATGTGTGGTGGCGGTTGTGAAAACGGTGTGAGAGAGGATCAAGCGCCAGTTTGGGCCTTTCTTCTATAGTCCAACAGAGAGAGCAAGCTAGGGCTTGTTTTGGTCAGGAGAAGGAGACAGAATAAGGGGAAATGAAATCACGAGAAATGGTGGCCAGCTGAGGAAGACACGGTCACGAGAAGGCAAACGTTGATCTACATTCAGACTTGCAAAGAAAATGATAGGTAGGAGGAGATGAGTTGGTCGTTGGATCATCTGTTAGATCAGGAGCATCAAATCACAACTATTAAATGGCACGATTAAATGCTAGTAATGTGTGACCAGCAAATAATGCTGGACGTTAGGTTTAATTGCTCGCATTGATGAAATCAAAGTAAAAACTTAGTAAAACTATATAGAAAACTTCTCAAATTAAATTTGAGGGTCAAACAAAGTCATAATGACTTTAAATTTGAATCATAATCTAATTTCATAGTCTAGAACATTACTAGACACTAAAATTTCGGTTTTGTACTTGTTTTGACCCATAATTCTAATATTGGCCATTAATATGTATATTAATGTATAAAAAGGGTGAGTTAATATGAAAAGACTTTTCTAATTAAATCCTTGAGTGGAAATTCAAGATAGACAACATATATTAATTTTAAGAGTCATATCTCACCACACTATTCCATTTTCATGTTTTATTGCCACATAGGAGGAGAGAGAAAGAAAAGAGGATCATTACTCTCATTAACTAACTCAAAACTACACTATCTCTTATTCCTTGGCCCAAAAGGCCATAACAAACTCTAAATTAATATAACCAATTCTTATCTCACTTTATTGGTCATTTTGCATTTTTTACTCTAATTAAAATACTAATTGAGGTATTTGTGCACAAACCCATTTACTATCATAAATATGAATCAAATATAATCCAAACCACTAAATACTCCACCATTTCAACTTTGAGGCCAAAAAGGATAGAAAAGATTGGAAAATTTAGGGAAAAGGGAAAAAAGGATATAAAGGAAAGGAAATATTGGAAAAGGGATTAAATTAAAAATATACCCAAGTTTCGATATGTTACAGAAAGGCATATAGAAGGAGAAAGAGAGAGAAAGAAAGAGAGAGGTAGAATGCAACACAAACAATAAAGTTATAAAACAAAAATATAATACACAAAAAATTCCAACAATAAATGATAATGAGAAACTCATTACATCAAATATGTATAATTGATACATAATATAAAACTAACAATGTAATTTGAAGCATATCGTAGACATAAATATTCACAATATTACATAATGATAAATAATACAACTTGGATAAGTATTACTTTTTCTTCCTTTTCATATTTCTTGTATGCATAGAATATGTAAATTGTGAATCTTTTGAGAATTATATGTATCTACTATCTCTCTTTCATAAATTAAATATAATGTTATAGTCAAGTTTTCTTTCACATTCATCCTAATTTTCCGACTTGAATATGTTATCCATTCCAACATACCCCCATTTCCTCTCCCTCATAATCATAAAAGACTTTATATAACATAAGAATTACCCTCCTTTGCATGTTTTACTCATACTTCTCGTGTCTCAATTTTATGTGAACTTGATAGAGAGTAACTCTTATTATCTCTTGTTGTCGTAAAGATTGTTATGTTTTCTAAGCAATGTTCTAACAAGTTAAATTCCTTATATTTCATAGTGCATTACGGTGAATGTAAAGAAACAAAGACAATACAACCACAATCAAAATTCAAAATTATTTTTTTTTATAAAATTTTGGCATAATAAAAAAGTTGATTTTGAAATTTGAATATGTTTCTAACAATGATATAGTCTTAAAAATAGAAACTATTATGTTTAAAGAATGAGAGTTTAAAATGAATATGGGTTCCAAATATATTGTTTTGTCACCATGTCTACAGTGAGGGTAGCAATTTGTGATAGCTTATATTGATTTAAAATAGTTTCCTCAAAGTATATATCAATTCATCAAGCATCCAATAAAGATGGAAAAGGGAATGGCAAGTGGAGAGGTGAGGAAAATGATTTTATTAATAGAAAATGATAATATGCAATACCAAATGAATAAAAAAACATAGACATATTTGAACTCAAAAATATCTCATTTCTTCATTTATGATCTGGTTATGGCTTGCATATTTTGGTTTGGTTAGGTTTACCATTAAAACTACAAATCAAACCATGTATGTTGGTTATTGAAATTTTCAAGTCGAATCAAACTGTTAACTAGTCCATAACAAAACTGGGGCAAACTATTAATATATAGATTGATTTAATTTAATTTTGGTTATAAATTGTTGCCTAAGAAACTATAAATTTATTTGTTAGATGTTTCATGATAGTCAATAATTTGTTCTTATATTTAGAATTCTATCTAGCATGATAAATTAACTTTAAAAAAACATTACTTAGCATTGGTTAATAGAATAACATATATAAGCTATGTGTTACATAGTCTAACTTAGATTGGTATGCATGCATCATACCTCACAGTACAACAATTTCTACCAAAACCTAATTAATCAAGAACTAGACATACCATAAAATGTACGCATCTTTCATATCATAAAATTAAGTTTAGATTAATATTTTTACATAATATAGTCATATATGTTATTAATTGTGGGAAAATGATATGATGGGAAAGTTCCCATGTGCGTGTATCTCTTATTGATAGAAGGGCAGCCCTCTTCTCCTATAACTAGGATAAGGAGAATAACTCAAGACAAATCCTAATGGAATCAAAAACATTTGAGACCATATACAAATAAACTCAAATAACTTCATTAAATAGACTCTCTAACAGCCCCCCTCAAGATGAAGCTTGAGAGAATCTCAATTCAGCTTGTGGACAAACAAACTAACTAAAACAAAATAATGAAGGACAAATCAAGCTCGTACAAGAATGTTTCACCCCTCACTGTTACAATAAAGTACTCAAACATTCAAATAGTTCCCCTCAAGTAGATAATCTCAAATTGGGTAAGCAGGCATGAAACATGAGCTTCTTGATCAATGTGAAGTGCCATCTGGAGCATAAGTAAATAGTAATAGATAGACATCAAGGTCCTATAAAAAAATTAGAATGAAGATCAACAAATTAGTAGAACTAAAATCATCTTCTTATTTCATCCATCTCACTCTCCCTCTACTCATTATCCTCTATTATCTACAAATACCTTTCACTTTAGTTCACTTTGGTTGTATTGCATCTTCAAACCAAACCAAACCAAATCATTGTTTAATGGTTTGAAAAATATTGAAACCAAACAAAACCATTTATCCTCCTAAAACCAAACTGAATTGATTGGTTTGGTTTGATTTGGTTGATTTTTATGGCCTAGTTTGGTTTTATGCCCACCTCAAAACACGGTTGATATCTGAACTGATAGAGACATTGTGGCGGCACACGTATGCAGATGAAGTTGTAGTCATTTGACCCGATGATACTTGTATGAAGATGAAGTTGTAATCATCGATCCTGACGGCTATGCATAATTGTGTGACACTATCTATATTAGGTTCTCCAAAGTTTCTAACGGCATAGGCCATTGGTAATGACACTGGGGTAGCTAATGATACCATAACAATTGTTCATGTAGGGGTGTCAGATCATAATGAGTGTTGATTGATCATTAAATGTTTTTCTATGTACATATTACACTTCTAAACATATGTTTCATATATGAAATGAAATTGATGATTAGAACTTCATAAGGAAAAAAGAAACCAAGATGAATTCATGTGATCAAAGGAAATGACCTCAAGCTTTGGATATCTTGTTGATCTATTGTGTATGAAATGGGGAATAACTTGTAGAGTCAATATAAGTATGCATTTCTACATGTTTCTAAAAGGATAGAAAAATATATCATTGACAATGGGACCATAACCCATAACAATTAAGCCTAGATACCTTTGAATTGTAACCAGTTACCATGAAGCATCCTCAAACTTTCTTTAATAATATACGATATAGAGTGTTTCACTAATTGTTGATGATTTTCTTCACTTTAACCACAAACTTACCACTTGATTCCATTATTCTATGGCATTCACCATCTTGGCCTTTTGGGATTCATGTCTCTACTGTTTATTATGTTCCCTTTAGATGCATTTAGAAGAGAAGATGATGCATCTTTGTTGGCTTGGGTTCTAATTGAGACTAGAAAAAAGTGAGAGAAAAACAATGTGAGAGTAGTGGTGATTGAGTGTGTCTTACCCAGAAAATGAAGAAAAAAATACATATGATAGTGGGAAAAATTGACTGGGTGGTGAGTGAGAACTGAAAGAGAGAGAGTAGATTATATAATAGAAGGAAGTTTAATATTATAATAATACATGATTAAGAACCACTTCCGAACCTTGTAACGTTGATAATTATGTCATAGCAATTATGTGTGGTGAGTTGTGGAGATAATTATGCTTGCCCTTGGAGAAAATTAAGTGAGGTGATAATAATTGTTGGAGTCGGTTGGAGCACGAGTATTGAGGAGCAACTAAATATATCTAGTTCACTGATCAATACATGCATATCATAGGCAAGTGACATCATGTGAGTCATAGTAGAGAAATGTCATGTAGATAAATGGGTGACAATTAAGATGGAAATAGTTGGGGATATTTTGTTTTGATCAAAAATATAAAAATAAGAGAGGTAAAACAAGAGAAGAGAGAGAATTAAGGAGGAAGTAGGGTTTAAAAAATATCATAATCTGATTGGTTGAGTATTCTAAAGAAAATGAAAATGACATATTTGTAATTTTCTCAACAAACTGGCTCTTATTATAGTGTATATATGTACTCTCTTGATAATTCTATTAATAAACCTTGATGTTCATGATCTCTGACCAGTCACTCATTTGTGTCATTCATAGTCCCTAATTAATGTTGTATTAAAGTATCTTGATAAAATAATCATGTCTATCACTAGCATTACTTTTAACCTCAAGAAATTGACATTAAAGTTTGAGTGATTAAAATCTTGGTTTTCATTATGAACGTTAACAAAATATGTGAAATGCGTAAATCATTATGAAATATATACAAAATGTGTCAAAAAAGTGAAGAGGTGTATGATTCTCACACCTACTGACCCTCTGCCACTTGTTAGTGTAGCACACAATGCACCTCTTAACATAAACTTTGGTCAAAGCCCATCTTTCTACCTATATTGTATCTACTCACAATAGTTACAGTTTACTCCATAGAGACATCTAGATTATATAATTGTATGATTATATATAAATACTAGTTTACAAGTAACTTAAAACTACAAATTTATTGAAAATTGAATTCCAAATTATGCAATCTACTACAATAAACTTTGACCGAAGTGTGGGGGGACAATGCTATTGATGTTTACATTGTAATTTTTTTGTCTTGGTATTCATGAAAAATGCAAATAAAATGAATTTATTTGTGACATACTAAATTCATGTTGAACACTTTCAAGAATTAAGTAAGTTTTCCTCTAGCCCACTCATGTGGGTCTCAACGCATCAACAGACCATATGCAATAAAAACAATTGAGGAGATGTTCAAACTTATGAACTAGATCCTATTGGACACATCTACTTGAATTTTTTGTTTTACAAGTTTATCTAGAAATTAAATATTATAAGAGAAACAAGGTTGGTTCTATATCAGAAATTTTCTTTACTATTAAAACTTGGCCTCAGAACTTGGAGTCTGATGTTAACACTATCTGGCATAACATGAGCTCCTGCATAACAAAAATTTCCAAAGAGGTTTTGGGGGAGTCTAAAGGTTGTGGACCTCCACAGAAGGAGACTTGGTGGTGGAATGATGAAGTACAAAAGGCTATTAAACTGAAAATGGAGATCTATAGGAGCTTGCCCAAGTCTGGAGATGATGCAATGTTCCAAAGATACAAGCAAGCAAAGAAAGAAGCTAAAAAGGTGGTTCGGGAGGCAAGGTCTTGATACTTTGATGATATGTATAAGAAGTTGGACACTAGAGAAGGGGAAAAAGATATATATAAAATGGCTCATATAAGTGAAAGGAAAGGAAGAGACTTGAGTCAAGTAAAATGCATAAAGAATGAAGATAGTAGAGTATTGGTGAAGGACGATGATATCAAAAACTAGTCGAGAAATTACTTCCATAAGCTTTTCAATGGAGATACTGCATATAATGTTAGCGACTCGTGTGACATGAATACAAGAGATATCATTTACACATGACGAGTTTCACCATTTGAGGTCAAGAATGCTTTAAAAAAGATGAAAATGAGTAAGGCATGAGGACCAGACAATATTCCCATTGATGTATGGAAGAGTATGGGGATGAGGGAGTTACATGGTTGACAAATTTCTTTAACAAGATTATGAAGACCAAGAAGATGTCGGATGAGTGGAGAAATAGCATTATAGTCCCAATCTACAAGAACAAAGGTGACATTCAGAGCTGTACAAACTATAGAGGTATCAAGCTGATGAGTCACATGGTGAAGCTTTGGGAGAGGATTATTGAGCATAGGTTAAGATCTATAACGCAGGTATCAAACAACCAATTTGGTTTCATGCCTGGAAGATCAACAACAGAGGCTATTTTTCTGATAAGGAGGCTTATGGAGAAGTACAGACAAAGCAAAAGAGATCTTCATATGGTGTTTATCGATCTAGAGAAGGCTTATGATCGAGTACCTAGAGAAGTGTTATGGATGGTTTTGAAGAAAAAGGGTGTGCCTATCCAATACATTGACTTGATCAAAGACATGTATGATAGCTCAACTGCAAGTGTCAAGACTCCTGGGGGAGAGACACCAACTTTTCCTATTACAGTTGGGGTACACCAAGGATCCACACTCAGCCCATATCTATTTGTTCTGGTTATGGATGAGTTAACAAAGAATGTTCAGGATGATATTCCTTGGTGTATGTTATTTGCTGATGATATTGTTTTGATTGACGAAACAAAAGATGGATTGAATGATAAAGTTGAATGTTGGAGAAAGGCATTGGAATCAAATGGATTGATGATTAGCAGGAGCAAAACTGAGTATATGCATTGCAATTTCATCCAATCTCGTAGTGTGAATGATGGAGCCAAGTTGGACGGAGTAGATATACCAAAATGTGACAAATTTCATTACTTAGGTTCTATTATTCAAATAGACGGGGATGTCCAAAATGATGTTTGTCACCGGATCACTGCAGGATGGTTGAAATGGAGGAGTGCAACTGGAGTTTTATGTGATCAGAAGATCACTCTCAGGTTAAAAAGTAAGTTTTACAGAACAATTATACGACCAGCCATGCTCTATGTGAGTGAATGTTGGGCGGTGAAGAAACAAGGTCTCAATAAGATGAGCGTGGCTGAAATGCGTATGCTAAGATGGATGTGTGGGAAAACAAGAAAAGATCGTTTGAGAAATGACTATATCAGGAATAAAGTGGGGGTGGCGAGCATTGAGGACAAGTTGCGTGAGGGCCGACTCAGAAGGTACGGACATGTGCAACGCAAACCTACTAATGTGCCTATACGAAGCAATGCTATTGAGCCAAACACTATAAATAGAAGAAGAGGAAGGCCTAAATTAACATGGGATGAGCTTATAAAGAGAGATTTTGAATCTCTACATCTCAATCAGAATATGACACATGATAGATCTGAATGGAAACGAAGGATCCATGTAGCCGACCCCAACATAGTTGGGATTGAGGCTTAGATGATGATGATGATGATGATGATGAAGATGATGATGATTAAAACTTGGCCTCACCCATCGTGGAATTCTAGGTCTACCATTTTACATGCACTATTGGTTGGGTAGTACTTTTCCTAAAGTAAATTCTTATGTACAATAAAAAATAGTTATTGTATTGTTACTTCTTTCAATTTGATGATAATTTATTCTGGAGCTTAAAACCAACAAAGGCAATAACTATCACCATTGTAAACATAGTATGGATTATATTTATAACAAAATAAATGATACATAGTATTCAAATAGTAGGTATATGCATTAGAAAAGGGAGAAAGCAAACATGCAAGCAACCAATGTAAGGTGAGGGGTCAGCCAAGAAAGAGAACCACATCGCTCACCATAGGTTGGGTGCTAAATACAATAATGTGAGAATGCAAAATGGTTTGGTGAAAAATGTAAATGTTGCAAGTGAGGAAGGCAAAGCAAGGGAAGGTTCACAAAATTCTTCTATTGCCAAATACAAATACAAGATCAGAGTCTCACTTTCCTTGGTGCTATCTTGAATTTACTATCTGTTGAAAACAATTTGTCCTTGACTATGGTACTAGAAGCCACATAGATTTATGATGCCATCCTTTTCTGTGGATCCCAATAATGTCCATGGCCTAGATGGCTACACTATTACAGTCTATCATTTTCTCTTGGTCAATCATTAAAAAATGATGCAGTGCAGGTAGTTCTTCATTTATTCTTGGCTTGAGAGGTCCACAAATGTATGTTGTGTGGTGGATTTTGTTGATTCCAAACTTTAAGAATCATCTTACTTGGAGAATGATTTCAAGCCTATATTTTGGGGGATAACTTGGCATACAAATTTGTGAACATTCTCAATTTACCCAATAAAATAAGATGTCTCATTTACCTAGGTTTCCACTCATCATCAGTAAGATGCAAATTACATATTTCAATTTCATTGTGGATAGGAAAGCTACTAGCAGCTTGGAAGGGGAAACTTGTTTCTTTCACAGGGCAACATCAGTGAGGCATGTCATTATATCTATATCCTTTATGCCTTAATGGTAGTAAATATTCCAGTCTCCATCTTAAAGATATTGGAATCCTTATTTGCAGAGTTTATATGGCAATTGAGAGGATCTCACTATAGACATTGGATCATTTGTTTGGAAATTACACAACCTTTAGAAAAGGAAGGTCTTAGCATGACGGACATTAGAAATGCGCAAAAAACTTACCTACTCAAATCTATGTGGGAATCTTGGGAATCAAAATCCTTATGAGTGTCTTTTTGTTAAAACAAGTAAAGGAGAAGAACTCCTTTGATAGGCACATCACATCCCCTTATTTTGAAGATAGGTTCTTTTGCTTCAGCATATTGAAATAATTTGCAAAAAAATCTTTCTGATTCTGATGTTAAATACTAGATGAATTTCCGTTTATGAAAACATCTTCTGGATCATTCGTTTGAAAGACCATTGATTTCTTTTGTTATTCCATGGAAAGAGATAGACCTAAATCTCAAGGTAAATAATCTTTGGAATGGAAAGTTAGGCTGGGACTGGCCCACGATACAACTACTTATTGATTCAGATGGAATCTATCTCATATGCTCTAAACAAGCCTTGTTATCTTCTTTCCCATGTAAAATAATTTAGGAACCAGATTAGAGCGGGAGCTTTCATATCGAACAAGCCAAGACAATCTTTGATGCTATGGCGGGAGAGCCATTTCATAGTGAATGGATATGATCCAATGCTATCCCTTTTAAGAGTTGGTTATTGTTCTTGGAAGATTATACATAAGGTGATTCCCACAGACTGAACAGTTGTGCAATGTCACATATACATGTTCTTGAAATGTGATCGTTGCGAGTTACCAGAATGGGAGACTGACGGTCCATAAGAGTGAGATGGCGCCCTTCTTATGGAGCAAAGATTTTGAAATATTGACCATGTAGTTAAATTTGGCTACTTTCTCGAAGGTTTTAGTTCTATTTAAATATTCTTGGGCGAAGCTTCAACCGTCGACTAGCTTAGAGGTGTGACACCTCAACTGGCGGCATGGTTCGTTAGGAGGAATCATTGCAACGATAGCTTTGATGATAGACGTGTTGCACCTAGGGATGAGCATATGATCGCGCCGACTCGATCCGATCCGTGACCCAACCCGTATAACTCGATCCAGACCATAATCTAATTTATAATATGGGTGGGTCGGGCCTAAAATTTAAACCCATATTTTATTTGGGCCGGACACGGGCGGAGGTAAACCCAGGGACAAAAACCCAAATATCCAGATTAGATTTTATGTACGTTATAGATGTATACATGTATCTTTGTCCTAAAAAAATATATACAGATTTCTTGATGCAATACGTAGTATGTAACCAACTAATGGAAACATGGATAATCAGTAATCAATCAACATGATTAGTGAATTGATACTGGTAAGATAACCAACATTGACATGGATAGACATCCTTGATTTCTTTGCTTTGATCTCACTCTGTCCACATATAGGAGACAAATAATCTTTTACCCTTCCGGAATCCATTTCATTGTATATACATATAGGATGAAAAGTAAAAAGCCACAACATTGTAGATTCCACTAATTTTTTAAATCTCATACATTCACATGTACGAGAAAATGATTTGTTGCTCTTTCAATATCCATTCATTGTTGTAGGGGATCACATAACTAAGGTATATATATTCCGGCTACATTTATCACAATGTATATATATATATTTTAAGGTTGATCACAAAATACATATCACACTAGTTTAGTTTCCATGTCAGCAAGTTAGATCTAGCAAAATTTAGTATGCTCATTCGATGTTATATGGGCAAACTCGAATCCGGCCCGAAACCCAACATTTTTATATGGGTCGGGTATGGGCTGACATTTTTCAATTTCCGAGCCCGAACCGGCCCGTGGCCCGCTTTAAAATGTAAGTTTGGGTTTGGGACAGACAAAATCCGGTATAACCCAACCCGATACTCATCCCTAGTTGCACCACTGGAACATCTAAATACAAAATATTTCTTAACTCGGCTAAATTCTTTACAGTTTTTACAGAAGCAGATCAGATCATAGATCGATTCTTATTGGTTTGGATTGTTTCGAAAATAGGAACATGATAAGGCATTTGGTCATGATCAATTGGTTACCACTGTACATAAACAATGACAAGTTAAAGTTCAGCTTCAACTTTAGCTATGTTGCAGGCATTCGGTACATAGGGCTGTAAATGGTGCAGCAGTACGGGTCCAGAATCATATACCCTTATTAACTTAGCGGGTCCGCATAACATAAAAGTAGACCTGTTATGCGGGTATGCGGTACGAGTTTATAGATATACGGTTCTAAGTAATTTCATGTGTAAATTTACATAATGTATAACTTCAAAAAATTGTTATATTAAATAATAAGGAAAGATAATTAGAAGACCATTGTCATTGCTCGTTACTCAGTTGCCATCATTAATAAATCTAATTTGTTGTTCAATCATATAAATGCCATTTTGTTTGTTTTCAAACTAATTATTATTCTCTTTAAATATTAGACCTAAATTCACAATTGTCAACCGAAGAGTTGCAACTAATCTTGAACCTCCAGACTCTTCATTCCCCATGAAATAACAAAGGTCTCGGATACAATGTAACTAAACTCATCAATCAAATCTTGGTTCTACTTAAAGAACAAAGACAGCTTAACAGCCGTGAAAAGTTAAATTGGTTTTGTTAAAGAACAGCCATAGCGGTGACTGGAAGGAGTAGACTGTGAACTCGTTGGTTCACGGCCGACTTCTACTACAGACTTTCTCCCATTCCCTTACGTGTTCAAGATACATGAAAGGATAGTGTGATTGTTTTGGTAATGCACCTGGGAAGTAGAGTATATATCAATATATATAACAGGAGAAAGCCAATTGAAGTTAGCCGGATAACATAAAACTATAAAAGTACTGATATAGAGTACATCATTGACGCCAGACTTCACATCCCAGCCTTGGGACATGTAACAATATTAAATCCAGCCGTCTGTACGGGTATTGTGGAGATGCTCACAATGTACTGGACAAAAATTAGCACAATACAAAGGGCAAACATACAGATCACATGACTATAAATACTACCCCCCTGTCGCCCCTCTCCAGTCGCTCTCTTCCCAACCCAAACTCTAGCCCCCAGTTCTCGCACGACCAACATGTCGTCACGCCGCGTCTCTGCCACGAGCAGCTCGTCGTCATGCCATCGCTCTACACGACCAGTCCTCGTCGCGCCGCGATCAACCTACCGTCGCTCAGTCCCTCTACTGCGACCAGGCCACCGTTGCACCGGCCCTTCGCCGCTACTTGGCCGCCTCAGCATAGCCACCGTCGACCAGGCCAGGACGCCATGATCGCAACGCAATGGCTGTCATGGTCTGAGCGTCATCATCGCCAACCTATAGTCCCACCTGATATGCCCAACACCATCGCCTTCATCCCGCCCAGGACAGAGCCGCGTCTAGGCATCTATCTTGTCATGGTTTCCATCACGCCAAGGATACCTCTTGATCTCCACCCCCCTCTTTTGCGGCCAGAGCACATCTCTGTCGTCTTCAACGATAAGAGCAGGTGTCGACGCATATCCGCAACAATGGTCACATCTACACCATCACCCGCATATCGCTGCCGTGCCCGCCGTTTTGTACATATTCAATTATACGTCAGCCCCAGACTTGGAATTGTAATATAAAAAAATAGACATATATCCAGAATTTTGATATGAGGAACACCTCTATATAAGTTTTCATCTTGTTCCATGTGGAAGAATGTGAGCATATATATGTCATATGCAATAATTTAGAGTGATGCATACTATATAAAAGTTATGAGAAATAATGAATGACTATGGTATCCTGTATTATATTTTCTGATAGAAAAATGTATGATTGTAAACATTGTCTCAGTTTGTATTTGGTAGCCTTGATGACGTTTTTTTTGTAATGTATGTTAAATAGTATTATTTTTGCAAGTTTCAGCAAAAAAAGTCTACATATTTTAGTCTATACATTTTAAAATTTATAGCAAAATGTGATAACAAACATACCTAAAACAAATGGGCAATATTTTTTTTTAAAATGTGGCATACTCCGTTATTTTGCTTTAGGTATGGTTGTTAATGGCGTTTGATATTGTCTTGAACATATTTAAGTATAAATTTTAAACTTAACTACGAAATATGTAAAAATGTGATTGTTAGCGATTAAAAAGAGAAATTGGAGGGAAAATGAACAAAATTTGACCTTTGAAATTTTAAATGAGTTGTTTTTATTTGTCGGTAGGAAATTAATAAATCTAGTTGGTTGATGGTTGGTGGTGGATGGTCGGATGGCAACATTAATTTGTTGCAGCACATGCATGCCGCCGCATTAGTAAACTTATGACCTTAAAACTTGTGTCACACTATGCTAAAAAAGTCATACAAGGATGCTAATAGTGGATGTTTTGGTATGATATTGTTATACAAGTCGTATTATTTTAGAAGTATACTAGAAGATGTGATGATATTTTTATAATAAATTTATTCATTATACAAATATATATAATGAACAACTTATCTACCGATACGTATTATATTAAGTGCTACTTTGAATAGAATTAAGTACTTATAACTGCCTTACATTTAAGTATTTTTTTTAGTTTATGAAGTATTGTTATTATAATGATTTTTTTAAAACATAAAATAATTATTTGCACATATGTATAATAAATTAGAAAAATAGATAAGTATAATTAAATCTCTAATTAAATGTACCATTAACTGTACATATTGTGTTAGTTTATATTTAATATATTTGTTGATGATTTTTAGCAATACGTTAAATAAATTCAAGTACTGATTATGAACTTATTCATGAAATATATGCGTACATGGTCAGATCAAGCATTATATCCTACTAACAAATAGAGAGAATTTGAAAAAATATTTTAAAATTTTTAAATCAATTATTTTATTTGTATGAGTAATAAGTACTAGTTGGGCTGCGGGTAGTATTACACATTAATAGATTTTCGCCTAGTAGACCGTGTCGCACAGTATTAAAAGTTATATTTCTGTTGTTTTGCATGTTAAGAATGTGAATGTGAATATGTGGATGTTGGTGGAGATAGTGTGCTGTAAATAATTTTTAGTTATCCAAAGAACGACTGCTGAGGTTGTAGGAGAAACGGAAGCAACTAGTCCCCGCCGTCGAGATTTGAGTTCTTGGACAGACAACCAGCGCGATTTGGGTGGGATGTCGTCGATCGATGTTGAGATCTGAGCTCCTGGATCTGGGCGTTTGGACACCGGCGGTATAAGGAAGCTAGCAGGAAGTCGGCACTTTGACAAGGCTTGGATCGGGGCGCCTGTAGTCGGTGGTGCCTGAGTCAGCGACCCTTGGAGTCGTTAGCAGCAGGCGGCTGAAGTTGAAGAATGCAGGAGGTGCGGCTGGTGACGATTAAGGTCTGGAGTTAGACAGAAGTGGCATGGCAGCTGGAACCAGACACAAGCGGCTGAGCTAGACGATTGGCAGCCGGAGATGGTTGGCAACTGGAGTAGGAGACGTGGCCGGTGAGCGTGCATGATGGTTTCCAGGAGTACCATGCCGGAGGTGCCGCTTCGTGCTTCCGTTTAGTTGCCAACTAGCATTCACGTTTATTAAGGTTCGTGACCTGTCTTCAATTTATACTAGGCACTGGCCATCGAATCTAACCATTAGATCTGAAATTATATATTTCTGAAGATAGCCATGCGGGTATTCAGATTTAACGGTTAGGGATATAGCAATACCTATAGGTAGACCCACTTCAATACGGGTCAACGGGTATGCGGATTCAAGAATATTAAGATACAAAAATTTAGACTCATGAGGGATTTTTTACAGAGTCCAGATTTGTGGATCCACGGTCTACCTGGACTCATTCACAGTCCTATCGACAACCCTCAAAATTTGTTATTCCTTGTTTATCAAGGAGCAAACTACACCTTGCATTAGATTGCGTCATCTTTACGGTCAACAAAATCCGGATCTTATAAATCGATGGGTAGAGAAACGTGTAAGTTGATAGCGGAAGGAGCAGTCTACTCCTCGTAGAACAACAAATCTGGACTCCTATCGAGAGGTGTCCCCTTCGCGGCTGGTTGGTTCAAAACGAGATAGGAAGATACATTGTATCTTTTGGGACCTAGCTACAAAGTTTGCCATAATTAAATGATGGTATGCAAGCATTAAATGTTTCTCGTTTCATATGTACGAAGAGAAACGTTCATGTTTCTCGGATGGGGTCATACCGAGAGCTCTGAATCAAAGAGATTTGGTGTAGCTTTCACCCTCCTTGGCAAGTGATGATGGGGTTACAGAATTATGAGAGCACACTAAAGACCAAAATGTCATCAGTAACTTGGTACCTAAGGAGGCTAATTCACCAGCTAAAGATATAGTGAGTTGACGCAAGTAGAAGGGTCTGAATTTTTTGTTGTATCATACATAATATAGAGTGGAAAGCGAATTAGATAGATTTTCGTATTAAATTTTTGATTGAGGATATCGTTCAGGTTCTTGTGGTTATGTCCTCGAGTAACAATAGACTGGTTAAGGAAATCAACTAAGTATTCCTGTGATCTTTTGCTCAACAAGGAGCGGGATGAATGAACTTCCCTAATTCTAAAAGGAAAAATACACATCGCCACAAAGCGCATGCCCCGACAGAAAGTAGAATAGAACAAAAATAGTGAACGGAGTGCAAATTAAAACTTAACATAGATGGGGTAGGTGGCTTCTGATTTTTTTGAAAGTTGCCTCAAATTAAATTGGAAATGATATACAAACGTGGAGCAGGGCAAACTTGGATGAACTGTAGTATTTAGTAGTCATCCCCGAGATACAGGGTTATTGTAGTGCGCTCTCCGAGGTGATGGCTGTTGTGAGCGAGAAAGAGAGTGGGTTGGGAGCGAGACTGGCAAAAGGAGAGAGAGAAAAAAGAATTAAATTTTATAAATAACTTTTATATTTTTGTCAAAATAAAGATCATTGGGTTCCTAATAAAAATAATTAAAATAAGACCAATGTTGATATATTTTAAAAAATATATAATATACAATCTAAAAAAGAAGAGAACAAAAGGCTGGAACAAAATATCTCATACAACAAACACCATAGTCTTTTACAACTACCAGGACATCCTCCCCCCTATGGAAACATATAGCCAGTAACGAGAGAGCTCTAATTTCTCTTTAAGAGAGCTCCAACTTCTCTCTAGCATCTCCTCACTAGCAACGGCTATTGGCACTTTCAAACTACTACTGTTACACACCGATCCCACTATAACAACTATCTTCTACAAGCACAGACTATTATGTTCCAACACTTGGATCTCCAACAACCATTCCATCTAAACATCTGGATACCATTAGGGGATTCTATCACAGTGAAAACAACCTGATACACTGCTCATAGCAACAACCATTGCGAGAGGGACAACTATGACATCCACTAAGATTGGGATTCTCTTCTTCTACTAGATTGTATTGCCAGTTTTGCTTGAAAGAATTAAAACTGCACTTATTACAACATTCAATCACCATACATTTACTAAACAACTACTCACTCCTTCTACTATCTATACATTACAGTTAAAACACCAACAACGATATACAAACCTAGATACCGACAACAACACTGGCTATTATCACCCTAAGAGTATTACACAACCCCAACCGTACCTCACCGCTTACTACCAGATCCCCAGTGATGGCCTACCTGGATGTATACCTGGATAACAGAACGATCAGGTGCATCTTCGTACCCAGATAATGAAGATATCTCAACATGGACATCAACGAAGGCATCATACACTTCTATGTTGGCTCCACATCCTTCCCCGTCATCTTCTTCCTCACTAGAAGGGGCCTTCTCCAGTCTACCTAAGGTTGGAGAGACATGCTCATCACCCTCAATCTTCGTATAGGTTGGCATCTCATTCTCCATCCACAGGGAGACATGAGAATCAGCTTATGGCTCACAGACATCAACAACCTCATTCCCCAGAACATCTTCCTCCTACACCGTATCGAACGATTTCACCAATCCTCCTCTGAGGAAGTCACTTAAAACACAACCCACAACGAAAACATGTTTGCGATGCTGAACGGACCACCTACACTTCACGACAACCATGGAGCCCAAGAGGATGAATTGGATGACACTGACACATCTCTGATCATGGAGCGACGAGGACCATTAGGGTTTGTAGACCCCTTTCTATCTCGTTACAGGTACATTCTCTACCCTACCAGATGGTCTAACACTTCCCAATCTTCTGAGAAGATCTCTACTATCACCACCGATCTTCACCATTATCACCCTAGAGGTCCTACTTCACATTCATTTTACACTCTAAACCTTGACTTGGGCCACCCATGGGACTCTTGTCATTAGGAAAAACCCCCGCCTATACCAACATCATAGATGTGGAAAATGCCTATGTGTTGGTCACCTCAGAAGGCAATGCCAAAGCCATATCATATGCTTTGCTTGCTCCCGAGATGGCCATATAGACAAATCTTTCCCACATCCACATAGAGGCTGGAGATCCCATCCACATACCGCACCTGTCAAACCATAATGAAGCTCTCTCCACCCACTTTCTAGAACACCAGCCACCGATACATCTCCCTTAGTTAGCATGCTGACACACAAAGCTGACACAAAAATCTTTTGTAAAAATTCCTTTTGCCCCCTTCTTGACGACCCTATGCCTTCTGATGATATCACTATTCTAAACCCTACTCGAAGCACCTTCTCGCCTCTCCTCACTCCTAACCATCCACCTTCTTTTAAATCTCTGAACTCATCTACTATACCATTATAGAACCATCCACTCAGCATACTGCCCTCGATCCATGTTTACCATCCACCATGGATGCGCCCACCCTGGAATACTCCATTGATCTACCTGCTCAAAGTATGTGTATACTCAAAGCCCTCAGTGCTTGCACTATCTAGGTAGATACTTTTCAGTGCCCATCACCCATGGATATCGAATGTGTTAAGATCACTAAAGCCATAGCACTCCTCATACCTACATGCACCATCCTAAAGCCCAAGATACTCTCTCCCACTAGACTCATATACACCCTTCCAGAAAACATCAACTTCAAACACACTCTGGGATAAATGTTCACTTTTACTTGTGGCAACGACTTTACTCAAGCTTGAGTCTCACGTTGGACCATTGAACAAGGAGCATCCCTAGCCACATCTGGCGCTTTCATATGGATTTACATCGTCGATCTACCACCCCACTTATGGAACGATGAGGTGTTCTAAGTGATCGCACAATTTGTAGGTGTTACCCTTCAATATATCATCTTTGAAACTCTTTACCCCACTGACTATGTTCGAGCCTTCTGTGTTTTCATGGTAATGAAGGACACCACTATTCTCTGGAACATCAATATCAGGTGCGGAAATATGATCTACAACATCAAACTACATGCAAAACACCCATCCACACACTATATCCTTCAAAGACCACAAATAGAACCCTGCAACCTCATTTGAACCAAACCATCTCACTAACAACCGAAGACCGCCTGCTCCGATCCATACTTCAATGCCACAAAACCACATGACACATTCCCATGCCACAGATTCTTTGCGACCCATGCATCATTTCAAGAAGGCTCACAACAGCTTGCCACATATGCCACTACAGACCAACCAAGATGCATATCCACCCACCATCTCCATGAGCTGGACACCATCCACACATTGATATTGTAACGACCGTCTCGCGAAAATAAGATCAACGAATTTAAACTAATGCGGAAGCATTTTGTTAGCAGTGGAATTACTGAAAATCACTAAAAATTAAAATTTTTCATAAAGAGATCTACAAACTGCGAAACTCTTTCATAAATAAACAAAGTAAGTTATTTACAAGCTGATATATCAACACTTCTTTGTATCATCACATCTCGGGGTTACAAGCATCAACTGCCATGTTAACTGTACAAGGCAAGATACAAACTCAAGGCATTACGCCAAAAATCTCAGATCTAGATTAAACCATCTACTGACTCCTAGGACCTGAGAGTACAGAGACGACACATAGGACATTCTATATACAAGACTTGACAGACAGTGTCTCCACCTGAAGATCACTACTGTCCTGGATGTTGTTGTTGCTGCTGTTGCTGCTCACCCACTGAAGGGTTCCTTCGTCCTCTGCGTCTACCTAAAACGTTGAATCCCACGGGGGTGAGACAATTGAATAATTGTCCCATTGAGAGTTATAACTCTCTACCAGAAGCATTTTTATTGCAAATATTAAAATAACAACGAGCAGAAGAACTATAATTATTCAACAACAGGCAATTCATTGAATAAGCTAAGTAGAGCAGTAATCTCTAAGCAATCATTTCA
Source organism: Alisma plantago-aquatica (assembly GCA_963693085.1). NCBI lineage: Eukaryota > Viridiplantae > Streptophyta > Magnoliopsida > Alismatales > Alismataceae > Alisma > Alisma plantago-aquatica. The sequence goes on from OY856409.1 coordinate 627,521,802, forward strand.
ATTCTAACTTGAATGAATGACAAGACATATATTAATAATGAATATGAAGAACATGTATATTATTTGTCCAACTAGGACATTATAAACAATGTATCATCAATCATTGTTTCTTGTAGTTCAACCTAAGCAATTATGCTACACTGCTGATTACGTTTTTCAAACATATTTATGCCCTAAGGAGATGAGATATACCGCTCATACTCCAACCGACCATTACGAAATCGCAATCGGTACCATACATAGGTCATCAGAAGAGCCGGATTCCTATGACCTCATCTTCCTCAGTCAGTGTGAGGTACAACATGCAGGACATCTTGTGTCTCTGCTATAATAGCTTTCCAGGATATTCTGGCAACTTCGCTATTAGAGTTACAGTGGCATGATGTACTCTCTTCGCCATCGAGGGATTTCTTATTTATCTCACATTGATAAGGCATTAACAACATCATCGGGAGATTAGTGATATATATTCCCAACATAAACATATAATGAAGGATTGAGAGATTTGATGTTTATCTCACATCAATTCCTCCATTAGGATGTAAGGATATTCACGTCCATAACCCCCACATACTCAGAAGTATGCTCTCCAGGAGTTCCCTTAAGAAAACCTATTTCACCATCATTTAATTTCTGACAATGATGGATCTATGGTCAGGGCTCTACATGATATCATTATACTTAATTATTTAAGTACATTATAGCATTCTTTTAACATCAGGCATGTTTTCAAACATAGACCAATAAGACAATTGCTATAAAGAAAGAGTACTACTTGTATCAAGTTTATTTCACATCTTGTTAACATTGGGATATCAATCCCTAACCATCTTATCATTATGATTCAGGATCATGGGTGTTCAAACCCTTAGATCATCAAAACACTTGTTACCAAGTAACATATTGCCATCAAGTCATTTAACAGTATGAATATGATTGTAGCAATGCATGTATTTCTCATGGCTCATACATCATATCAATCTCATATGTTGCCTCTCACTAGGCAACATAGCATATCTTTACTTTCAAAGCTTATAAAGTGGTTTCAATGAATATGACATCATAGCTCTTACCTGGGTATGTTCCCTATTTCATAAGAACCTGCATGATTAATACAATTGATAACAATCACATTATCTCTATATCAGCACAATGCAAAGCATAGATAACTTTACTATTCAAGGGTTGTACCACTATGCTTTTACTAGGGTTAAGGTTGATTTGCAAAATAATTCCAAGTCAAGCTTGGAGTACCACGATCATTTTACATTACCATGGTTGGTATCTAGGGTTAGGGTTTCCTATTCAATTCAATTAGGGTTAACCAACCCCTTTAGCTTAATTAGGAATAATGATTCCTCATTTCATAATTCAATCATAGAGTTTCATGCTTACAAGCATAACCCAAAATTAGGGTTTACTGTTCATATCATCACATTTCCCTAGATTAGGGTTTACTATTCACATTATAATGAATTAAGATCATACCATCATCATGTATGAGGATTATTTCCATTAATGCCCTCAAATTAGGGTTAAGATTCATTAACCATCATAATTAGGGTTTTCGTGATCTCACTATGAAGGATCATACCCTAATTAGATGTATTCATACATATTGGAAGTTTATTACTTGATTATCATTCATATAAGAAGTCTTCTCTCTCCTCTTTCTATCAGATGATATTTGCATCACCCTTGATTAGACTAAGTCAATTCAACATTGACATCATGGGTTATATCATCACTATTGTGATCATTAGGTCTTACTCATCCAAAGAGTACTAATCACTCTACCCCATCAAGAGTACCTTTATAATGACCACCACTGATAATAACATGCATTAATAAACTAATTACTTGGCCCCTTGATCACTTTAGGTACCTATGAGGTTTAGGTTAATCAACCACTAAACTATCTTGACCACTAAGGCATCAAACGATCTTGACCTTCAAAGACCTCAAACGGTCTTACATACTAAACCCCCAAACGGTCTTGGACAGACCTTGAAACCATTTGGTGTTGATAACTGTTTGGTCTTGTTTGACTTTGAAACCGTTTGGTAAAGTGCACACTCAAGACCGTTTCCCAAGATGGGGTGAAGACCGTTTGGTCAAGTTTGACTTTGAAACCGCATGGACACAACCGACCTTGAAACTACATGAGCACAAACGGTTTGGGATCGTTTGGTCCCAAACGGTCTTGAGACCATTTGGTCCCAAACCACCTCAAAACCGCAACGACCAAAAAGTGTCCCAACCACTTCAATTGAGTTAGTGTTTCCAATGTTGAACCCCTCAATCAATCATGCACTTGTTAGCCACTCATCAATTGAGCCAATTAGGTCCACCCTCAACTGATTTGACACTCAGTTGACCCTCAATTGATCATCAATTAGGGCTTGGATCAATTGGATTAGGGTTTGAAATCGATGACCCTTCCACATACTTCAATATGAGTCTAATTGATTTGACACCTATTGAACCATCATTCAATTAGATCATGACCTGACCCCAAACGGTCTTGGGATCATTTGGTTGACCACCAAATGGTCTTGAGACCGTTTTCTCAAGTCAACATCAAAAACCAACCCAACCAATTAAGATTTGATTCATTGGATTGATCACTAGGTCAACAATTGATTGCACCTCAACTAATTACCTTTAGATCTTCAATCACTTAACCATAGTCAAACCTAGACCTCCAAACGGTCTTGGGTGACCCCCAAACGGTCTTGGGATTATTTGGATATCCTCCAAACGGTCTTGAGACCATTTGTCCACTACTTCATCAAAAACCAAGTCATTCAATTAAGGTTTGAACCCTAGGTTTGGTCACCAAATCAGCAATCGATTATTCATCAACTTGATATCATTGGGTCCTCAATTGGTCAACCCAACTTAACCCTAAACCTCAAAACGGTCTTGGGTGATCACCAAACGGTCTTGAGGCCGTTTTGGGTGATCCCCAAACAGTTTTTGAAACCGTTTGGGCCACTCAACCCAAACTTCAACTTAACTCAATTATTGAAATCAGCAATTGACCCGATTAGGGTTTAGATGATTGATGGGTCTTCAATTGGTGATTCACTTGGAATTAGTTGATGATTTTTGGTAGGTAATTAGTGCACATTATTCCTAACAGTCCTCCAAATGGTCAACGCCTGGTCAACGCCTCCAAACGGTCTTGGACCGTTTGCTTCCATGTGCTCTTGTGAAACCGTTTGCATTCAAACGGTTTGAAACCGTTTGCTCCAAACGGTTTGGCAAACCGTTTGAGCAAAGATTGGAGACCATTTTCTAAAGTAAAAACTTGGATAAACTTAGGAATTAATGTCAATATCTTCTACCTCAAGAACAGGGGCTGTTCATCACGGAAAAGATAGCAAGAATACACAAAGGTGTCTAAGGAAGAAATATAAGTAACAATTTTAGGAAAGAAGAATGCAAAAGCAAAGCTTTAGGGTTTAGAGTTATAAAACCCACCTTTAGGTCTGATCTAGAGCTCCAAGCTTTGTAGCTTTAATGGCGGTTTGAGCTCCAGTAGTTGTCTAAGGTCCATTCTTCACTCTTTGGTTGTGCAAGATGGCTAGAAAGAAGAATCGTGTGAAGAACACCATGAATCTGACCTTATATTGTGGTTTCCACCATGAATTCAAGGTAGATGATGGTCCATACTTACCAAACCAGCTTGATCATCCTTCCTCTACTCCAGAGGTCCTCCTTGTTCAGCCAAAGCAGGTTTGAGAAGAAAAGAATTAAGGGAAACGATCCCTTGCTTATTTGGAAGGATTGCTTATATATATTTATGGGTCTTTTCAAGGAAAGTAAAAAGTGGAGAATTATCTCCTTTTATTTCCCAACTAAAACCACCAAAACTTCCTCCATACTTTGGACACATTTCCACCTTCTATTATCATGCAAAACTCTTCCATTATCCAAAGTTAAAAGGAAAATAACTAACACTTTAAAGAAAGATATAATAATATCCACCTTTATTGGATATTGCTTAATATATTATTATTTGTGAGTAATTTCCACTCCTACCATGATCATTCAAATGAGGCGCCATTATCATTTTATTTGCTCTACTTGATGCCAAGAAACATGAGAGGTCCTCTAGATGGTATATTTTACATGTTGAACCCTAGGTTTTGGGTAATTTGCACATTACACCAAAACTAGGTTTTAAAACACAAGGATTTCTCTACAAGCTGTATCTTGGTGCTCAAGCTTGTGGAATCCATACCATCACATAATATTCATTCTTATGATGTCTCATCATCAGAGGAATATCTTACCATGTGCAATTTGCAAGTTAGCCCCTCAACTTGGGTAATTTGTACTATAGTCCATAATTAACAAAATAATGTTTCAACATTATACAAAAAGGACTGAAATTGAAATGTAATTTCCTTAGAAGCCTTAATTACATTTCAAAAGATAAACACAAGCATATAATCACTCAATTAGGAAAAACACCTAGGGTTATTACATAACCCAGGTCAGGGATGTTACAAATTATCCACCCCTTACAAGGATTTTGTCCCCGAAATCATTACAAAATCATATTAAGAGAAAAGAGTAGGGTATTTTCTCCTCATCTCTGCTTCTAGTTCCCACGTGGCTTCTTCAACACCACGGTGATTCCAGAGGACTTTCACAAGACTTATGTCTTTCTTTTTCAGCTTTTTAATTCTTCTGTCAAGGATCGATACATGTCCTTCTTCATAAGATACATCATCATTCAACTCTATTTCCATAGGTTGCAAAACAGATTCTGTATCAGGATGACATTTCCTTAACATGGAAATGTGGAACACTGGATGTAACTTCTGCAACTCTGATGGTAACTCTAGCTTATAAGCTACCTTTCCAATTCGTTCAATGACTGGATAAGGCCCCATAAACCTAGGAGCTAACTTTCCTCTCTTCCCAAATCTAAGAACTCCTTTCCACAGTGAGACTTTGAGGTACACTCTGTCTCCAACCTAGAATTCTAAAGGTCTACGACGCTTATCAGCATAAGATTTCTACCTATCCTGTGCAGTCTTCAACTATTGTTGTATTATTTTAATCTTCTCGTTGGTCTGCTACACAAGATCATGACCTAAAAGTTGATGTTCACCGGTTTCATACCAACATAAGGGTGATCTACAACGTCTACCATACAAAGATTCATAAGGTGCCATATCAATACTGTTTTGATAGCTATTGTTATAGGCAAACTCCATCAAGCTTAGATGTAGATCCCAACTTCCTGTAAACTAGATAACACATGCCCTAAGCATGTCCTCTAAGGTTCGTATAGTCCTTTCTGATTGTCCATCAGTCTGTGGATGAAAGGATGTACTAAACCTTAACTGTGTGCCTAAGGCTTTATGAAGTCGCTCCCAAAAATGACTCGTAAATTGGGGACCTCTGTCAGAAACAATGGTAACTGGGACTCCATGCAGTTGTACTATCTCATCTACATATAACTGTGCCATCTTCTCAGCAGAAAAGGTTGTTTTGACAGGTAAGAAATGTGTTGTCTTTGTCAACCTATCAACTATTACCCAGATGGAATCATGACCTTTGGCTGTTCTAGGTAAACCAACCATAAAATCCATGGTCGCATGATCCCACTTCCATGGTGGTATGGGTAAAGGTTGCATTGTTCCTGCAGGCTTCTGGTGTTCAACTTTAACTTGCTGACACACAGGACACCACATAACAAACTCAACAATGTCCTTCTTCAAACTAGGCCACCAATACATATCTTTTAAGTTTCGATACATCTTGGTGCTTCCTAGATGCATAGCATACATTGAAGAATGAGCTTCCTCCAGGACTAACTTCCTCAAGTTATCCACATCCGGTACTATACCATGATAATAGGCTACTTGATCATCTGAGTCATGGAAACCTTCTCGTTTCTCACTACCATACTCCGATCTAATCAATTGAACTACTTCATCAACTTGTTGTGCTCCCTTAATCTGTTGTCTCAGAGTAGGTTTTATGTACATCTCAACTAACAACCCTGATAACAAAGATACTCTCAACTATACATTGTCTTGTCTTGAGGAGATAAGCATATCCCTTCTAGAGCATACCAAAGAATTCAGTTGTGCTCTATCTAAGGCTGGTGTTGCTGATTTCCTACTCAAAGCATCAACAACTACATTGGCCTTTCCTGGATGGTAATCAATTGTACAATCGTAGTCCTTGATTAACTCCATCCAGTAGTGTTGCCTCATGTTAAGCTCATGATGAGAAAAGATATACTTAAGGTTCTTATGGTCTGTGAAAATCTGGAATATCTCTCCATAAAGATAATGTCTCCAGATTTTCAAGGCATGAACTACATCAGCTAGTTCTAGATCGGGTGTCGGATAATTCTCCTTGTGTTTCTTAAGTTATCGAGAAGCAAAAGAAATCACTTGTTTATCCTGCATCAACACACATCCTAGTCCATTCTTAGAGGCATCACAGAAAACTATATATCCTTTTCCTTGTTCAGGTAACACCAGCACAGGTGCACTTGTCAATCTCTCCTTCAACAGCTAGAAAGATTTCTGACACTTATCACTCCAGGAAAAAGGAACATCCTTCCTGGTCAACTTAGTCAAGGGTAAAGCTATAGAATTGAAGTTCTTAATGAACCTCCTGTAATAGCCTGCCAACCCTAAGAAGCTTCGAATCTCTGTTGGCGTCTTCGGTTGTTCCCATAGAAGAACATATTCTACCTTTTTAGGTTCAACACGTATACCTGAAGCAGATATTACGTGTCCAAGAAAAGAAACTTTTGGTAACCAGAACTCACACTTGCTAAACTTAACGTATAACTTATGCTTTCTTAGCAAAGTTAGAGCCTGACGAAGATGTTGTTCATGCTACTGAGCATCTCTACTATAGATCAAGATGTCATCTATGAAGACAATAACACAGTGATCGAGAAAAGGTCAGAAGATTTTATTCATGAGTTGCATAAATGTAGCTAGTGCATTTGTTAATCCAAACGATATAACTGTGAACTCATAGTGACCATACCTTGTTCTGAAGGCAGACTTAGGTATGTCACCATCCTTAATACATAACTGGTGATATCCCGACCTCAAATCTATCTTTGAAAAGACAGTTGCACCCCGCAACTGATAAAAAAGATCATCAATCCTCGACAAAGGATACTTATTCTTTATCGTTACATTATTTAACTATCTGTAATCAATGCACAACCACATTGACCCATCTTTCTTTTTAACAAAGAGGACCGGAGCACCCCAGGGTGAAGTACTTGGTCAGATGAAACCCTTCTCAAGTAACTCTTGTAGTTGTTTCTTGAGTTCTACCATCTCAGCAGGTGCCATCCTATATGGTGTTTTTGCTATAGGTTGCGTGTTTAGAACTAGATTAATTTCAAAATCTATTTCTCGGGGCGGTGGTACACCTAGAAGTTCTTCAGGAAATACATCTTCAAATTCCCTGACTACCGGAACTTCAGTAGGGTTAAGACTCTCCATGGTAGTATCTACCACATGGGCCAAGAATGCATAACATCCTTGCCTCATCAGCTTCTTAGCAACCATAGCTGAAACAAGACAGGTTGGTAGAATCTTTCTTTATCCTTGAAAGATCCATGTGTCACTTTCATCAGTGAACACAACTTGCTTGGACTCACAATCCAAGACAACCTTATACCTTTCTAAGGTATCCATCCCAAGGATTACATCGAATCCATGCATCTCAAGTGGTATAAGATCCACTTGAATGCGATGTTCAGAAAAGAAGAGGGTGCAGGGAGAATATACTTCCTGCAACACAGCAGATCCCATCAACGGAGTTTCTAGCAACAAGCTATCTGCTCTAAGACTTGTAGTCAGGTTGCAGTCAAGAATCACTCTTCGAGTGATAAAGGAGTGCGTAGCACCCGGGTCAATTAAAATAGACACAACGCAAGATATAGACATATCAGAATATAACAATCCCATCTGACCTGCCACAACCCGAGGGTTGATCACTACATCAGGTGGATTTATTGCATAGAATCTTGTCGTTGCTTGTGGTTGATTCGGTGTTCGATGACTAGGTGTCGATGATCCAACTTGGGACGCTTGTCCACGTCCTCTAGCGTTACCTAGAAATTGTCGCCTTTGAGATCCTTGCTGACTCTGCCTTTGAGGTTGAGTTACACTCACTTCTTTGGCTCTACAATCTTTCATCATATGTCCCATCTTTCCACATATATAACAACTTCTGTTCAGTTGTTGTGGTCTGGGTGGTCCTGTAACTGACATAGATGCTGAACTACAAACTCCTTCCAGTGGTAGTCTTTGTCCTCTATCCCTCTTCGACGTCCACTGCATCTGGGTACTGAATCTAGGTGGTGGTGTAGGCACAGAAAACCTAGGTTTCTTGAAATCTTTAGATGAGGATCCTTGAAACTGGGGATACATCCTCTTGTTCTTGGTCTGTCTCTTATCTGACACAGACCTCTCTGCCCTTCTGACAGACTCCACAAAGGTAGCAAACATTTCCCTATTCTCCAGAGTAGACACAGGGGTGGTGAACTCAGCGTTTAACCCTTTCTCAAAACGCCTAATCCTTTCTTCATCTGTGATTTCCATGTGCAGACAGAACCGCAAAATCTCCATGAACTTAGCCTCGTATTCTCTAATGTTCATAGGTCCCTGCCTTAACCTCTCAAAATGAGAGATTTTCTCGTCCAGAAATGTCTTAGGGAAGTATCTGTTGATAAATTCCCATAGGAAAACTTCCCATGCAATCTCCACACCTAGTCTTTTCTATTCTTCCATGGTCCACCAGTGACCAACACTCCCCTTGAGAAGGTACACAATATGTATAACCTTCTCAGCTTCTGGGATGTTCAGGATTCTAAAGGCCTTCTCTAGTTCAGTTAACCACAAGTCAGCATCTGCAGGGTCAGCTGTTCCAGCATACTTTGTGGCTCCAACTCGGCGAAGTCGTTCAAACGTCTTACCGACTCCTTGTCCTTTAGGATGGGTAGGTGCCCTAGGTACAGGTATAGGCATCCTATCGGTCATATGTGTCATGGAAGTCATAAACTGCCTAAACATGGCTTGGACAGCTAGGTTCCCCATGTTAGTTGGATTGAACTAGGTGGTTCAGGTACAGGTTCTTCCCTTTCGTGGTTTCTTGCACCTTCTCTAGGTGCAGCAACACTACTCTCAGCAATGTGTTCCTCGTGTGATCCAGACATCCTTAGTTTTATCTTCTCCTCCTGTATGAGCAGAAGAAACTATCAGATATACTGGAAGACACTAGAACAAACTCTACAACCTAAGTCCTATTTCTCTATAGACTCATCGAACCTAGAGCTCTGATACCACTAAATTGTAATGACCGTCTCATGAAAACAAGATCAACGAATTTAAACTAATGCGAAAGTGTTTTGTTAGCAGCGGAATTACTGAAAATCACTAAAAATTAAAACTTTTCATAAAGAGATCTACAAATTGTGAAACTCTTTCATAAATAAACAAAGTAAGTTATTTACAAGATGATATATCAACACTTCTCTGTATCATCACATCTCGAGGTTACAAGCATCAACTGCCCTGTTAACTGTACAAGGCAAGACACAAAACTCGAGGCATTATGACAAAAATCTCAGATCTAGATTAAACCATCTACTGACTCCTAGGACCTGAGAGTACAGAGACAACACATAGGACATTCTATATACAAGACTTGACAGATAGTGTCTCCACCTGAAGATCACTGTTGTCCTAGATGTTGTTGCTGCTCACCCACTGAAGGGTTCCTCCGTCCTCGGCGTCTACCTAAAAAGTTGAATCCCACAGGGGTGAGACAATTGAATAATTGTCCCAGCGAGAGTTATAACTCTCCGCAAGAAGCATTGTTATTGCAAATATTAAAATAACAATGAGCAGAAGAATTATAATTATTCAACAGCAGGCAATTGAATGAATGACAAGACATATATCTCAATCATTGAATAAGCTAAGTAGAGCAGTAATCTCTAAGCAATCATTTCAATTCTAAATTGAATGAATGACAAGACATATATCAATAAGGAATATGAAGAACATGTATATTATTTGTCCAACTAGGACATTATAAACAATGTATCATCAATCATTGTTTCTCGTAGTTCAACCTAAGAAATTATGCTACACGGCTGATTGTATTTTTCAAACATATTTATGCCCTGAGTAGATGAGATATACCACTCATACTCCAACCGACCATTATGAAATTGCAATCGGTACCATACATAGGTCATCAAAAGAGCCAGATTCCTATGACCTCATCTTCCTCAGTCAGTGTGAGGTACAACATGCAGGACATCTTGTATCTCTGCTATAATAGCTTTCCAGGGTATTCTGGCAATTTTGCTATTAGAGTTACAGTGGCATGATGTACTCTCTTCGCCATCGAGGGATTTCTTGTTTATCTCACATCGATAAGGCATTAACAAAATCATCGGGAGATTAGTGATACATCTTCCCGACATAAACATATAATGAAGGATTGAGAGATTTGATATTTATCTCACATCAATTCCTCCATTAGGACGTAAGGATATTCACGTCCATAACCCCCACATACTCAGAAGTGTGCTCTCCAGGAGTTCCCTTAGGAAAACCTATTTCACCATCATTTAATTTTTGACAATGATGGATCTATGGTCAGGGCTCTACATGATATCATTATACTTAATTATTTAAGTACATTATAGCATTCTTTTAACACCAGACATGTTTTCAAACATAGACTAATAAGACAATTGCTATAAAGAAAGAGTACTACTTGTATCAAGTTTATTTCACATCTTGTTAACATTTGGATATCAATCCCTAACCATCTTATCATTATGATTCAGGATCATGGGTGTTCAAACCCTTAGATCATCAAAACACTTGTTACTAAGTAACATATTGCCATCGAGTCATTTAATAGTATGAATATGATTGTAGCAATGCAGGTATTTCTCATGGCTCATACAGCCTATCAATCTCATATGTTACCTCTCACTAGGCAACATAGCATATCATTACTTTCAAAGCTTATAAAGTGCTTTCAATGAATATGACATCATAGCTCTTACCTGGTTATGTTCCCTATTTCATAAGAACATGCATGATTAATACACTGGATAACAGTCACATTATCTCTATATCGGCACAATGCAAAGCATAGATAACTTTACTATTCAAGGGTTGTACCACTATGCTTTTACTAGGGTTAAGGTTTATTTACAAAACAATTCCAAGTCAAGCTTGGAGCACCACGACTGTTTTACATTACCACGGATGGTATCAGGGTTAGGGTTTCCTATTCAATTCAATTAGGGTTAACCAACCCTTTAGCTTAATTAGGAATAATGATTCCTCATTTCATAATTCAATAATAGAGTTTCATGCTTACAAGCATAACCCAGAATTAGGGTTTACTGTTCATATCATCACATTTCCCTAGATTAGGGTTTACTATTCACATTATAATGAATTAAGATCATACCATCATCATGTATGAGGATTATTTCCATTAATCCCCTCAAATTAGGGTTAAGATTCATTAACCATCATAATTAGGGTTTTCATGATCTCACTATGAAGGATCATACCCTAATTAGATGTATTCATACATATTGGAAGTTTATTACTTGATTATCATTCATATAAGAAGTCTTCTCTCTCCTATTTCTATCAGATGATATTTGCATCACCCTTGATTAGACTAAGTCAATTCAACATTGACATCATGGGTTATATCATCACTATTGTGATCATTAGGTCCTAGTCATACAAAGAGTACTAATCACTCTACCCCATTAAGAGTACCTTTATAATGACCACCACTGATAATAACATGCATTAATCAACTAATTACTTGGCCCCTTGATCACATTAGGTACCTATGAGGTTTAGGATAATCAACCACTAAACTATCTTGACAACTAAGGCATCAAACGATCTTGATCTTCAAAGACCTCAAACGGTCTTACATACTAAACCCCCAAACGGTCTTGGACAAACCTTGAAACCGTTTGGTGTTGAAGACCATTTGGTCTTGTTTGACTTTGAAACCGTTTGGTAAAGTCCACACTCAAGACCGTTTGCCCAAGATGGGGTGAAGACCGTTTGGTCAAGTTTGACTTTGAAACCGCATGGACACTACCGACCTTGAAACCGCGTGAGCACAAACGGTTTGGGATCATTTGGTCCCAAATGGTCTTAAGACCCTTTGGTCCCAAACCACCTCAAAATCGCAAGGACCAAAAAGTGTCCCAACCACTTCAATTGAGTTAGGGTTTCCAATGTTGAACCCCTCAATCAATCATGCATTTGTTAGCCACTCATCAATTGAGCCAATTAGGTCAACCCTCAATTGATTTGACACTCAATTGACCCTCAATTGATCATCAATTAGGGCTTGGATCAATAGGATTAGGGTTTGAAATCGATTACCCTTCCACATACTTCAATATGGGTCTAATTGATTTGACACCTATTGAACCATCATTCAATTAGATCATGACCTGAACCCAAATGGTATTGGGATCATTTGGTTGACCTCCAAACGGTCTTGAGACCATTTTCTCAAGTCAACATCAAAAACCAACTCAACCAATTAAGTTTTGATTCATTGGATTGATCACTAGATCAACAATTGATTGCACCTCAACGAATTACCTTTAGATCTTCAATCACTTAACCATAGTCAAACCTAGACCTCCAAACGGTCTTGGGTGACCCTCAAATGGTCTTGGGATCATTTGGATATACTCAAAACGGTCTTGAGACCATTTTTCCACTATTTCATCAAAAACCAAGTCATTCAATTAAGGTTTGAACCCTAGGTTTGGTCACCAAATCAACAATCGATTATTCATCAACTTGGTATCATTGGGTCCTCAATTGGTCAACCCTACTTAACCCTAGACCTCCAAATGGTCTTGGGTGATCACCAAACGGTCTTGAGACCGTTTGGGTGATCCCCAAACAGTTTTGAAACAGTTTGGGTCACTCAACCCAAACTTCAACTTAACTCAATTATTGAAATCAGCAATTGACCTGATTAGGGTTTAGATGATTGATGGGTCTTAAATTGGTGATTCACTTGGAATTAGTTGATGATATTTGGTAGGTAATTAGTCCAAATTATTCTAAACAGTCCTCCAAATGGTGAACGCCTCCAAATGGTCTTGGACCGTTTTCTTCCATGCACTCTTGTAAAACCGTTTGCATTCAAACAGTTTGAAACTGTTTGCTCCAAATGGTTTGGCAAACCGTTTGAGCAAAGGTTGGAGACCGTTTGCTAAAGTAAAAACTTGGATAAACTTAGGAATTAAAGTCATCATCTTCTACCTCAAGAACAGGGGTTGTTCTTCACGGAAAAGATAGCAAGAATACACAAAGGTGTCTAAGGAAGAAATATAAGTAACTATTTTAGGAAGGAAGAATGCAAAAGCAAAGCTTAAGGGTTTAGAGTTATAAAACCCACCTTTAGGTCTGATCTAGAGCTCCAAGATTTGTAGCTTTAATGGCAGTTTGATCTCCAGTAGTTGTCCAAGGTCCGTTCTTCACTCTTTGGTTGAGCAAGATGGCTAGAAAGAAGAATCGTGTGAAGAACACCATGAATCTGACCCTATATTGTGGTTTCCACCATGAATTCGAGGTAGATGATGGTCCATACTTACCAAACCAGCTTGATCGTCCTTCCTCTGCTCCAGAGCTCCTCCTTGGTCGGCCAAAGCAGGTTTGAGAAGAAAAGAATTAAGGGAAACGATCCCTTGCTTATTTGGAAAGATTGCTTATATATATTTATGGGTCTTTTCAAGGAAAGTAAAAAGAAGAGGATTATCTCCTTTTATTTCCCAACTAAAACCACCAAAACTTCCTCCATACTTTGGCCACGTTTCCACCTTCTATCCTCATGCAGAACTCTTCCATTATCCAAGGTTAAAAGGAAAAGAACTAGCACTTTAAAGAAAGATATAATAATAACCACCTTTATTGGATATTGCTTAATATATTATTATTTGTGAGTAATTTCAACTCCTACCATGATCATTCAAATGAGGTGCCCTTCTCATTTTATTTTCTCTAATTGATGCCAAGAAACATGAGAGGTCCTCTAAATGGTATATGTTACATGTTGAACCCTAGGTTTTGGGTAATTTGCACATTACACCAAAACTAGGTTTTAAAGCACAAGGATTGCTCTACAAGTTGTATCTTGGTGCTCAAGCTTGTGGAATCCATAACACCACATCATATTCATTCTTATGATGTATCATCATCAGAGGAACGTCTTACCATGTGCAATTTGCAAGTTAACCCCTCAACTTGGGTAATTTGCACTATAGTCCATAATTAACAAAATAATGTTTCAACATTATACAAAAAGGACTGAAATTGAAATGTAAGTTCCTCAGAAGCCTTACTTACATTTCAAAAGATAAACACAAGCATCTAATCACTCAATTAGGCAAAACACCTAGGGTTAGTACATAACCCAGGTCAGGGATGTTACAGATATGGATCAAGATACCTTCCTAAAAGTGAAGACAGACATCATCAAAGACCTTCACGCTTCACCAAGCTTGAAACTTATCAGATCGAGTCCTGTGATCAAGGATCATGAAGTGGTGGAATCATATGTCGCCCTACTTTGCACACCCGAATCACAAAAATGGATGAACATCTTTTCTATCGACGACACAAGTATGAAATATCTTGAACCCTCTCCTACTATTGCATTAACACCTCTGGATGAACATGGTACATAACATACCATCATCCAATCATCTCCTCCCGCCTCCCAGATAGGTAACATTAACTCCCCCACAACTTGGGAAAACACTAAGGCATTTATTTCTTTTTTTCATAACATTGGAAAAGATTTGCCTCTCCCCGGGGCCAGGGGAAACTTTCCTCAAAGACCTTATGAAACAAAACCATTGGACTGACATCTGACACACATCTTGAACATCCCCTTACATACCTAGAATTGTACACACTACTCAACCTATCATCATGACCATCATTACATGGAACATCTGTGGGGCGGCCGTACCCAACAGAAGGAGAACTATTAGAAACACCATTTACCAACAATGCATCGACCTTATCACCATGCAGGAAACTAACACCACCTTAGATGATTTCCAACTAAAGAAACTGGGCGGTCAAAATAAACAAATGGATACAACTCCCCCACTGGTTTTAGTGGAGGCATCCTAATAGGATGGAATGACCGCTCCTATCACGCCACCCAATCCAACATTCTTAACCATAGCATCACGATACAATTTCAACATTTTAGTACTAACACGTCTTGGCACTTCACAGGTGTCCATGGTCCCCTAGTTCCAAATAAAGCACCATTCATTGATGAACTGAAATCATTGGCTACTCAACTCATGGCCACACCATGGATCATTGGTGGTGAATTCAACTTGGTCACTTGCTCCAATGAAAGACTTCATATACACCCTTACGATTACTCACAGATACCCTATCATGCCACTCTCTTCTACAACTTCATCACCACACATCACCTTCGTGATCTTCACACCAGTAATGATTGTTGGACTTGGCACAGAGGACTATCCTGAGCCAGACTAGTACACTTTTTATGCAACAATCTTAGGTTGATATGCACCCCATTTCTCACACATCTCTCATCGCATCCATCCTATTTGATCACCTTCCCATCCTTCTACAAACCCAACCTATGAGATGGGGACACAAGCCCTTTTGTTTTCAACGTTTTTGGACTCACCACAAAGACTTCACACCATTGATCAACAACTATTGGCACTCAAACCTTCCACTAACAATCCTGTATATGACATACATCACAAATTCAAATGGCTCTGGCCTATCCTCAAGAGATGGAACAAGACACAATTTGGACCCATCCATAAGATCATCAAGAGCAAGGAATATATAATCCTCACCTTTTTACAACACAACACCCCCATGGATGCATACATTCCCATACTCCAAGAAATCAATACTCTCAAAACCCATGAATAAACCATATGGAAACAAAGAACCAAAATCAAATGGCTGAAAGAGGGGGAGAGAAACACAATTTTTTTTCCATTCAACTTGCAATACTAAGTGCATCCACCAACTGATCACCAACATTAATGGTATTGATGCCACCACTCAACCCACACACACCCTCACCAACCACATCACCAATTACTTCAAAAGATTGTACAACAATGGACACACATTCCACGAGCAGATCACCTTTGACTAGAACAAATTGTTCTCACACAAGATCCCTCCCACAAACAATCTCCTTGACCCTTTCCAAGAGAGGGAGATCCAAGGTGCTATAGAGCACTTGGGGTTGGATAAATCACCAGGACTGGATGGGTACAACATGTCCTTATATCGAGTATTCTGGCCTATTATCAGGGAGGATTTCAACAAGCTTTTCTCAGAGATACACTGACTACATAACATATCACATCTCCTAAAACCCATCAATCACACCCACATAGCTCTAATTCCTAAAACCAATCATCCCAACTCCATCTGGGATTACAGACCCATTAGTCTCATTAATTCATCATACAAGATCATATCTAAGATACTCAACAACCGCATGAAACCACATCTCAATGTCATCATTGACATTCGGCAATGTGCTTTCTTGCCACACATAAATATACAAGATGCATTCATCACCATATATGAAACCCTACACACTTTCCACATGCTCTGAGAGGCGACACTCATCTTCAAACTTGATATTAAAAAAGCTTTCGACAATGTTCATTGGGTTTTCCTCAACCAATACATGCATCAACTTAATTTTCTAACATAATGGTGTTATTGGATGCTACCCTTATTAACGGACCCCCACATGATTTTTTTAAGAACTCCAATGGACTTCGACAAGGTGACCCCCTATCACCTTACTTATTCATTATCATCACAACCACCTTAAACTCTTTCATATGAAATTCTATAGAATATAGGTATCTCAACAAACCTAGAGAATACACACATAATGTGATACAATATGCATATGACATGATTATCATCATCAAACATAGTTACTATGAAGTCATCAATCTCATCAGGATACTTGAAATATTCACCAAACTATCAGGACTCAAAATCAATTTTGCTAAATCCACCATCATCAACAATTGTGTGGACTCCATTGAGATGGATAGATACACAAGCATGTTGGGATGTTGACATGAAGCCTTCCCATTCAAATACCTTAGAATCCCACTCACCCCCACACTATTGTCATGCCCTGCATGGAACCCGATCATCCACAAACTAAACAAGTATGTCAACTCTTGGGAAATCAACTATATATCTTTAGCAAGCTGCATATCCCTACTCAACGCCACCCTCCTCAAAACCATTGACACGATCCAAAGGAAGTTCCTATTGGAACACAAAGACAAGAAACTAAACTTAGCCAACTGGGATACCATATGAAACCCTAAGGAGGAGGGAGGATGGGCATCATCAACATGAAATTCCACAGTCTTTTCCTCAAAGACAAGATCACTACATCCATTAGCAACAAAGACAACAAACTATGGAGAGACATCTTCATCGACAAATATCTCATACAACAAACACCATGGTCTTTCACAACTACCATGATAGCCTCACCCCTATGGAAACGTATAGCCAACACACTCCACAGCATCTCTAACACCATCCGGATACCACCGTACTTATGAAATAACACCAAATTTTGGAATGATACATGGTGGCACGGTTAAAAACTTATCAACCTACAACTACCATCTAGGAACATCCCCAACACCTTGTCCAACTACAACAATTGCCAAACACTAACAAAGTTAGGAACGAATAGAGACAACAACCTCCAACATTTCCTCAGGGGATGGACGGACCTAGAAATATAAGTGGATATCCTACAACAACTGAAATACAATACCAACAGATACATCACCTGGATTTGGGGCAAAAAATATAGTGCTGAATAAGCATATCATTTCTTTACACATAGGGGTAAAATGAGACTATATAAGATGATATGACAATCAATATACCCACCCATACTACACACTGATATGGCTCATCGATCATGACAAATTACCAATAGACATGATCATGAGACATAGGGGGTTCTAGGGACCATCAAGATGTCCACTTTGCAACATCAATGAGAAATCAACCCAACACCTCTTTTATGGATGGCACACATCTAGAAGGATATGGACACACTACATCATAGCCACCACCATCTTAGTCGGATCCTACCTAAACACCATCCATAGATTAGAATATACTAGAAGCAAAATAGACAGATATTCCCAACATGACAGATTGCTTGCTGCCATTATATGGGTGATATGGACAACTAGAAACAAGATTTTGTAGATAACCACACTTTATCTATAAATCTATTATTTCAACAGTTGGATACAAACTATCACTAGTTTCTACATGTCAGGATATAAAAAAGGGAATGGGGACAGAGCCCACAAGGACCTCTACCACCAGATCATCAATCCTAGCAACACATGATCTATAAGGCCCTTGAACTTGCTTAATGAGTTGAATGAGATTAATTACCATAATTTAATGCTTATAACCCTAATATAACCTTTTTACATGTTTTGAAATCATAATACAAGCTCAAGTTTCAAATTTGTTCCAATTTGGACATTGTTTGAGCAAGTTATGCAATTTTCTGTACAGTTTGGACTTTTCTACAATTTACCCAATTGAGGGGTTTTCTTCGTAATTTGTCATATAAATTATATTATTTAGATGTTATATTATCATTCTTGAGTGTTTTATCCATGGGGCTCCTAGTTGAGCCATGGTTTGAAGGTGTTTTCATCAAGGGTATTTTAGGATTTACCCCTTCATGGATGAGCTACCTTTAGTAGCTATCAACTAATGAATTATGTGATTGGCTGAGAAATTCGACAAAGGAAAGCTAAGAAGGTATATACAGATAGTGAGAGATATGCTTGTGTGTGTTCTTGTATATTCTTAATAATTTAAGGCCATGGACACTTGGATAGATACTAGAACTTCAACTTTTTCATTTTGCTTTATCTTAAAGTTCATATACTTATCCCCAAGCATCAAAACAAGCCATTTTCTCTCTACCACTTCCCTCCTTCTCTGACCGTCATTCACCCTCTGTCCTGCTGTGAATTCCCTACCCAAGGAAGAAGAAAGTGGGGACCTTCTTGGAAAACAATTCGAGGATTGCAATTGATTTCCTTTTTTGGTCTAAAAAGCTTCCTCATAGTGATCTTGACCTAAAATTGTAAGTTTTACCTTATTTCCTCCATTTATTTCTTTTCTCTTCTTCCTCCTATATCTCTCCAGGTTGGAACCCTTTTGTTCCATGGTGAAAGTGGACCTAGAACTAAAAATCTATCCTTCTTGTTTCTTTTTCTAGGGTTTTGCTTCTTTATGGAGAGAAGTGCCTATTTGGCCAAGTTTAGATCTGAATCTAGGGATTTCTTGCCTTATTTTCTCAATATTCTTTCTATTTGGGATATGAACTACTCTATATAGGCAAGTTATATAACATTCTTCACTTATATTGCTTACTAGAAGCTTGTTAGTTCATGTTTATGCTTGAATGTGATGATCTAAGCATAAAGATACTATGCTTGTTTAGAATTTCGAATTTTTGTGGTGTTCCCTATTCTGTTCCAGTTCTATATGAACTTGTAAACATGTTTATGACCTTTCTAAGGTGTAGTATGATCTGGTACAGGTTGATGGCAACAACTTATGGTGCTATGTACAAAACAATTGATGGCTCAAATTAGAGTTGCCAAGCTATTTCCTTCCCTATCACACAACCGATGGTCATACCATTCAACAACCAATGGTGTTGCTATCTTGAAAACTGATGTTCATGAACAAGGGTGTCAAATTTATGGTGAAAACCTAATGGTCACCCCCTTAGGCCAGGTTTTGGCTCAATTAGACGTTTAATTATCATTTACGAAGTATTTTAATGATGTTATCAATCGATGATGACATTAGCTTAATATTTGATGGTGTTAACTAAATATATTACTGATCTAACAACCAATAGTGATCTAATGATCACAATTAATGGAGGATCAGGTCATCACCATGTATGATGAGTTAAGAATGTAATTGTAGATTTGACTAAACCTTGAACCAATGGTTTCTTGGTTCAATTGATCTAATGGTTAAACCTATACTTTAATTGATAACCTTGAACAATGAACCTGATCCAATGAATAATATTGGATGCTTTAACATCCAATGGATTATAATAAATCACATGGTATTATATGTGGGTCCTATTGATGATAATTCAATGCTTCAATACCATTAATTTGTAGTCTTACCTTTGCCATTATATAGTTATATTGGATAAATCACTATAACAAGTGGATGCGTGACTCCCATGTGATCTAGCTGGTTATACCTAACCTTAATGTAATTATATGATGTTGATTTGTTATAATCAGACCTCTTGAATGATTAGTGTGATAATAAATTACACTCTTCTTGTGTTGAAACCACAATGTAGTACTATTTGAATATCATAGTGTCTTTCCATGTTAATATCTATGGACATATATGTGCTAATGATATTTTGAGCCTTGTTTAATGCATGGAATGATGATGATAACCTTACTATGAATAATGTGATGGTATTAACAACCTTTGGGCATGTTTGAAGTCATGATTGAGGTGAAATCCTCTTCATGTTCCAATAAGGGTTAAAACCCTAGAACTTATGATAAGATATTGGTATCTTGTAATAGTATGATGATAAATGTGGTCCATTAATTTGCAATGAATGATATCATGTGGTAATGTGATTAAGATTTATATCTCAAATGTTTTATATCTTTTGAACTTGTTATATATATACTCTTGTTATAAAAGAATTAGGGTTTGAATGTCCACTTGTATGATAAAGCCTTAATGCATTCAATTGGCAGTAATTAATCAAGTGTAACCTTAATCATGTAGAGCCCTGTGTCGTAGAGCCATCTTCAGTGTAATAACTTACTGGATGGTGAAATGAGTATTCCCAAGGGAAACTCAGAGCGCATAATATTGAGTGTGTGGGGGTGGCAAGTTGAGGATATATCTGTGTCATCCACAATTGCAAGTTATGGAGGATGGTTATGGCCATGCCTCTGACATTTGATGTGATTGAGGATAGATACAGTTGTACCTCAGATTAGAGGGTTTTGTATACCCCTATTGTTTGGTATCATAACTTGTACCAAGTACGGACTAGTTGTTATCAGTTGACTATATGTCACTGTTGGCAGTTTGACTGGTATGCCACTGTAGTTTACTCGTATTGACCGAGGGGAAGAGATATTAGGATACAGAAACTCCTAGATCTTATACAGAACTGAATAGCACTTCGTAGTGGTCAGTTGGACTTTGAGTGATACGACTCAAACTCCCCAGGGCATAATAATAAAAGATATAATATCAGTCGTGTAGTATAATTGCTAGGGTTTAATACGTATCGCATTGGTTGATCAACCCTTGTCTTGTCTTTAAACTACATAGTTCTTACATGATGCAAACTTATGAAAATTGTGTAATTCTACTTGGTGTTACAACTTATTTACTTAACTGCTTAGTATGCTTAAACTGTTCAATCTGTTCGTATTGCTTATTCAATATCCTAACTGCTCAATGTATTTATTGTTAATTTAGAAGTTATAATCAATATATTTTGGAGAGAGTTATATCTCTCACTGGGACTGGGTCTCACCTGTGGGTCACCATATTTTTTTAGGTGGTCGTGGGCAATGAGGTCGAGGTCGCGCTGTGGAAGAGAACCAACTTGGTGATCAATAGATTCAGAAGGTTGGTTAGTTGTAGATGTTAGTAGTAGAGTCCTAGTGTCGTCCCTATACTCTCAGGTCCGGGTATGGGATGTGTTTTATAGATGATATACTAATATCGACACGAGATTTTGGTAGTATGCCAATGTTTGTAAATATATGACGTACATGTGAAATATCTTTTCTATGCAGGATGTGACTGACGTCTTTGGACCCATATGTAAATACTTGTTACAGTATATGAGAATGGAATGATGGACCTTTTGTAAGTGTTCTAGAGTTTATTTACATTGTTGGAATTGGTTTTAATTATTCCACATTTTTTACTATGTGATTAATTAGTAGTTGATCGTGTTTTGTGTTTTGAATAATCTCATTTAGTGTGACGACGTGTCACAGTTAAGTTGGTATCAAAGCTCTAGGTTTACTGAGTCTGTAGGGACATAGGACTTAGGTTTGAGTCTGTTCTTATGTATCCAACATATCTGATCATAGTTTATACTTATGTAGATATGTTTGGAGGACATGAAGAACACATTGAGAGTAGTTATATTGCACCAGGAGGAGGTGCAGGGAGGCAAGCACACCATGAGAGAGATATAGAAGTAGGGCCAGAGCAGCCCGCAATGCCTCATCTAGACCTGACAATGATGGCCAATCATGAGTTTCAGTCTATGTTTAGACAGATGATGGCCACAATTACACATATCGCTGACAGAGCGCCATCACCTCAATCTAGGGCAGCCCCCTCTAATGTGTAGTCCCAAGGTGTCGGGAAGACTTTTGAACGTCTTAGACGTGTTGGGGCAATTGAATATGTAGGTACTTCTGATCCAGCAGACGCTGACATGAGGTTGACTGAACTGGAAAAGGCATTCAAAATCCTAAACATCGCTGAAGAAGAAAAAGTTAAGCATGTGGTATACCTGTTGAAGGGTAATGTTGGCCACTGGTGGGCCATAGAAGAGGAGAAAAGGCCAAGAGTTGTGATAGGATGGGAGGAGTTTTGGAGGGAATTTGTTAGCCGATATTTTCTAGAGACCTACCTAGATGAGAAAATCTCTCAGTTCGAGAAGATTTATCAGGGAGCTATGACTATCAATGAGTATGAATCAAAGTTTATGGAACTTCTGAGGTTCTGCCCCCACATAGCAACAACATACAAGGAAATGATTTAGAGATTTCAGAAGGGTTTGAGTACGGAGTTGACTACTACAACATCAGCCTTGGAGAACAGGGAAAGGTTTTCCAATTTTGTAGAATCTGTCAGGAGGATTGAGAGATCTACCATAGAGAAGCGTGAAGCTAATGCTAAGAAACGACCTATGCAATTTCAAGGGAAATCATATGGAGGCTTTAAGAAGATGAGGTTTTTCCCACCACAATCGCAACCAAGGTCAACATTCACTGAACCAAGATCACACACACCATATCAGTGGACCCCGAGTCGGGGTAGAGGTCACAGTTTTCTGCCAACGGGAGCTCGCAGTACCTCATCGGTTTCAGTGATGGGGCCATTTAGGCCATATCAGGACACCAGAACATGTTACAAGTGTGGGAAAGTGGGGCATACAATACCTTATTTCCCTATGAAAGATGATGAGGTGACTCAGCAGCCAAGGCAAAGTCAACAAGTTCCACAACAATGATAGTTTAGTAGTGGTAGTGGAAGAGGACGTGGTCAGGCATCCCAGGAAAGATCCTCTGGACAAGCAAGCAGAGGACATGGATGGTAATAGGTGACAACAAGGTTCTATACCATGACCCATCCAGAAGTAGTGGCCAATCCATGAGTGGTGACAAGTCAGATGGAGTTATTTCATTCTGACTTGTCTGCTTCTTGTTTCGTATCAGTGTTAGTAGACCCAGGTGCGACACACTCTTTTATCACTAGAGAGGTGATAGATAGTTGTTATCTACCTATTAGTCTTAGATTTGATAGCCTACATCTATAGACTCCTTTGGTTGATTCTGTTGAGTTGCGGGAAGTGTTACCTTCTTGTGTTCTTTCTTTCTCTGGACACAACATTCAAGTGGATATTTTGCCACTTGACATGCATGCTTTTGATGTAATCCTAGGAATGGATACCTTAGAGAAATACAAGGTAGTCTTGGACTATAGTACTAAGGTGGTGACGTTCCATGATGGAGATGTGCAGTGGATTTTTCAGGGTGATAGGAAGATTATTTCTACATGTTTGATGTCAGCTATGACAGCTGAGTGGTTGATGAGACAAGGATGTGAGGCTTTCTTAGCTCATGTTGTAGATACCAATGTGGTAGGTCCTAGTATCCAAGAGGTACCGGTGGTGTGAGAATTTAAGGATGTCTTTCCTAAGGAATTTCCTAGCATTCCCCCTCCTAGAGAGATTGAGTTTGAGATCAATCTTGTTCTTAGAACAGAACCCATAGTACAGTCAACATACAGAATGACACCAACAGAGATGTAGGAGTTAAAGAAACAGTTATAAGAACTGTTACAGAAGAGTTTTATCAGGCTGAGCACTTCCCCTTGGGGTGCTCCCGTGTTGTTTTTTAAAAAGAAGGATGGTTCAATGAGGTTGTGTATAGACTACAAACAGTTGAACAAGGTGAAAATAAAGAATAAGTATCCTTTGTCAAGGATTGATGATCTTTTTTATTAGTTGAGAGGTGCCATTATATTTTCAAATATAGACATGAGGTCAGGTTACCATCAGTTGAGAATTAAGGTTGATGACATACCCAAGTCAGCTTTTAGGACTAGGTATGGTCATTATGAGTTTGTGGTTATGCCGTTTGGGCTAACCAATGTACCTGCAGCCTTTATGGATCTAATGAATAGGGTGTTTAGACCTTATCTTGATCAGTGTGTGGTCGTGTTCATAGATGATATCCTGATATAATCCAAGCATAGTCAATAGCATGATCAACACCTTCGCCACACATTGACTTTGTTGAGGAAGCATCAACTATATGATAAGTTAAGCAAGTGTGAATTCTGGTTATCTAAAGTGTCTTTTGCGGGCCATGTTATATCTACAAAAGGCATTTGTGTTGATCCTAAGAAAGTGGAATCTGTATTAGAATGGGAACAACCCAAGACACCAACAAAGATCTGTAGTTTCCTAGGTTTGGCAGGCTACTACAGGAGGTTCATCAAAGACTTCAGTTCTATAGCGTTACCCCTAACTAGGTTAACCAGGAAGGATGTTTCTTTTGGATGGAATGACAAGTGTCAACGTTCTTTCCAGCTATTGAAAGAAACGTTGACTAGTGCACTAGTGTTAGTACTTCCAGAGAAAGGGAAAGGCTATATTGTCTTTTGTGATGCTTCAAAGAATGTGTTGGGATGCGTGTTGATGCAGGATAAAAATGTGATTTCTTTTACTTTACGACAGCTTAAGAAACATGAGGAGAATTACCCAACATATGATCTGGAGCTTGCAGTGGTAGTCCATGCCTTAAAGATCTAGAGACACTATCTTCATGGAGAAAAGTGTCAGATCTTCACTGACCACAAGAATCTATAGTATATCTTCTCATAATAGGAGTTGAATATGAAGTAGAGGAGATGGATGAAGCTAATTAAGGATTACGATTGCACAATAGATTACCATCCAGGGAAAGCTAATGCGGTAGCTGATGCATTGAGTAGAAAGTTGTCTTTATCATCAACGGTAGATAATGCACAATTAAATTCCTTGATGTGCCATAAGAGAGATATGATAGTGTCTCTTCACCAGATGAATGTATAGCTAGAAGTTTCCTTGTTGGTAGGATTGTTGGCACATTTACAAGTGAAACCTACCTGAGATAGTAGATTCATGATGCACAACAGAATGATACTGGGATATAGAATATCCGATCAGGGATTGGTAGTGAAAAGTGTGTTGGCTTTCATGAGGCATATGATGGTACAATTTGTTACGACAATAAGACATTAGTTCTTGATGTTGATGGGTTGAGGAAGATGGTACTTGAGGAGGCTCACTCATCCATGTATGCAATTCATCCTGGAAGTACTAAGATGTACCAAAACTTGAAAGACATGTATTGGTGGCCAGGTCTAAAGCGTGATATGGCAGAGTTCATTGCCAAATGTCCAGTTTTTCAGTAGTTGAAGGCTGAGCACCAAAAGCCACAGGGACATTACAACCCTTGCCAATACCACAGTAGAAATGGGATCATATTACTATGGACTTTGTGGTTGGTCTTCCTAGGTTAGACAAGGGTCATGATTCCATATGGGTGATAGTAGACAGATTGACTAAGTCAGCTCATTTTCTTCCAGTTAAGATGGCATTTACAGCAGATAAATTGACACAATTATATGTTGATGAGATAGTCTGTCTGTATGGCATTCCAGTGACTATAGTTTTTGACAGAGGTCTACAATTTACAAGTCATTTTTGGGAGCATCTACATTCAACAATGGGAACACAGTTGAGATTCAACACAACTTTTCATCCGTAGACTGATCGCCAGTCTGAAAGAACTATTCAGACTTTAGAGGATCTCTTGAGGGCATGTGTGCTGCAATTTCTTGGTAGTTGGGATGTACATCTGACTTTGATAGAGTTTGCACACAACAATAGCTATCAAAGAAGCATATATATGGCTCCTTATGAGGCTTTGTATGGGAGATGATGGCGGTCTCCTCTTTGCTAGTATGAGACAGGTGAATATCAACTTTTGGGTCCTAAGCTAGTACAGGAGACTACAGAAAAGATTAAAGTGATACAGCAACAGTTGAAAGCAACCCAGGACATGCAGAAATCTTATGTAGATTACCGATCCAGACCACTTGAGTTCCAAGTGGGAGATAGAGTATATCTTAAGGTTTTTCCTTGGAAAAGTGTGCTGAGGTTTGGAAAGAAGGGTAAGTTGGCTCCTAGATTTATGGGACCATACCCTATCCTATCTCGTGTTGAAAAGGTAGCATATAAGTTGGAGATACCACCAGAGCTACATAGATTGCATAATATCTTTCACATCTTTATGTTGAGCAAATTCCATCTAGAAACTGAGCAGACAATCCAACTAGTAGAGGTTAAGTTAGATGAGGATATTCCTATGTTGAGGGTCCTGTGTTGATCCTGGATAGAAGGGTGAAAAAGTTGAAGAGAAAAGATGTAATACTAGTGAAAGTTTTGTGGCATCACCATGACATATAGGAATCCACATAGAAACTAGAGAATGAGATGCGTAGAAAATACCCATCTCTTTTTGTGTAGGATTTTGGGGTGAAATCCTTGTTAGGGGTTTATAGTTGTAAGGCCCCTGAACTTGCTTAATGAGTTGAATGAGATTAATTACTATAATTTAATGCTTATACCATAATATAACCTTTTTATATGTTTTTAAATCATAAGACAAGCTTAAGTTTCAAATTTGGTCCAATTTGGACATTGTTTGAGCAAGTTATGCAATTTTCTGTACATTTTGGACTTTTATGCAATTTACCCAATTGAGGGGTTTTATTTGCAATTTTTCACATATATTATGTTTCTTATATTTTATATTATCATTCTTAAGTGTTTTGATCAATGGGGCTCCTAGTTGAGCCATGGTTTAAAGGTGTTTTCATCAAGGGTATTTCAGGATTTACCCCTTCATGGATGAGCTACCTTTAGTAGCTATCAACTAATGAATTATGTGGTTGGCTGGGAAATTCAATAAATGAAATCTAAGAAGGTCTATAAATATAGTGGGAGAGATTCTTGTGTGTGTTCTTGTATATTCTTAATAATTTAAGGCCATGGACACTTGGATAGATACTAGAACTTCAACTTTTTCTTTTTGCTTTATCTTAAAGTTCATATACTTATCCCCAAGCACCAAAATGATCCATTTTCTCTCCAATACTTCCCTCCTTCTCTGACCTTCATTCTCCCTCTGTGCTTCTGTGAATTCCCTGACCAAGGAAGAAGAAAGTAGGGATCTTCTTGGAAATAAATTCTAGGGTTGCAATTGATTTCCTTTTTGGGTCTAAAAAGCTTCCTCCTAGTGATCTTGGCCTAAATGTGTAAGTTTTACCTTATTTCCTCCGTTTAGTTCTTTTCTCTTCTTCCTCCTATATCTCTCCAGGTTGGAACCCTCTTGTTCCATGGTGAAAGTGGCTCTAGAACTCAGAAATCTATCCTTCTTGTTTCTTTTTCTAGGGTTTTGCTTCTTTGTGGAGAGAAGTGCCTATTTGGCCAAGTTTAGATATGAATATAGAGATTTCTTGCCTTATTTGCTTGATATTCTTGCTGTTTGGGATCTGATCTACTCTATTGAGGTGATTTATATAACATTCTTCACTTATATTGCTTACTAGAAGCTTGTTAGTTCATGTTTATGCTTGAATGTGATGATCTAAGCATAAAGAAACTATGCTTGTTTAGAATTTCGAATTTTTGTGGTGTTCCCTGTTCTTTTCCAGTTCTATATGAACTTGGAAACATGTGTATGACCTTTCTAAGGTGTGACATGATCTGGGACAGGTTTATAGAAACAACCTATGGTGCTATGTACAAAACAATTGATGGCTCAAATTAGAGTTTTCAAGCTATTTCCTTCCCTATCACACTACTGATGGTCATACCATTCAACAACCAATGGTGTTGCTATCTTGGAAACCGATGTTCATGATCAAGGGTTTCAATTTTTTTGTGACAACCAATGGTCACCCCCTTAGGCCAGGTTTTGGCTCAATTAGACGTTTAATTATCATTTGTGAAGTATTCTAATGGTGTTATCAATCGATGATGAGATTAGCTTAATATCTAATGGTGTTAACTGACTGTATTACTGATCTAACAACCAATAGTGATATAATGATCACAATTAATGGAGGCTCAGGTCATCACCATGTATGATAAGTTAAGAATGTAATTGTAGATTTGACTAAACCTTGAACCAATGGTTCCTTGGTTCAATTGATCTAATGGTTAGACCTATACTTCAATTGATAACCTTGAACAATGAACCCGATCCAATGAATAATATTGGATGCTTTAACATCCAATGGATTAGAATAAATCACATGGTATTACATGTGGGTCCTAGTGATGATAATTCGATGGTTCAATACCATTAATTTGTAGTCTTACCTTTGCCATTATATAGTTATATTGGATAAATCACTATAATAAGTGGATGTGTAACTCCCATGTGATATAGATTGTTATATATAACCTTAATGTAACTGTATGATGTTGATTGGTTATAATCAAACCTCTTGAATGATTAATGTGATAATGAATTATACTCTTCTTGTGTTGAAACCACAATGTAGTACTGTTTGAATATCATAGTGCCTTGCCATGCTAATATCTATGGACATATATGTGCTAATGATTTGAGCCTTGTTTTAGGCATGGAATGATGATGATAACCTTAATATGAATAATGTGATGGTTTTAATGACCTTTGGGGATGTTTGAATCCATGATTAAGGTGAAATCCTCTTCATGTTCTAATAAGGGTTAAAACCCTTGAACTTGTGATAAGATATTGGTATCTTGTAATAGTATGATGATAAGTGCGGTCCATTAATTTGCAATGAATGATAGCATGTGGTAATGTGATTAAGATTTATATCTCAAATGTTTTATATCTTTTGAAGTTGTTATACATATACTCTTATTAGAAAAGAATTAGGGTTTGAATGTACACGTGTATGATAAAGCCTTAATGCATTCAATTGGTAGTAATTAATCAAGTTTTACATTAATCATGTAGAGACTTGTACCATAGAGCCATATTTAGTGTCACAACTTACTGGATGGTGAAATGAGTATTCTCATGGGAAACTCAGAGTGCATATTGTTGAGTATGTGGGGGTGGCAAGTTGAGGATATATCCTTATCATCCACAATTGTAGGTTATGGAGGATGGCTATGGCCATGCTTCTGACATTTGATGTGATTGAGGACAGCTACGGTTGTATATCATATTAGAGGGTTTTGTATACCATGTTTTCTAGTATCGTAACTTGTACCAAGTACAGACTAGTTGTTATCAGTTGACTATATGTCACTATTAGTAGTTTGACTAGTATGTCACTACAATTTACTTGTACTGACCGAGGGGAAGATATCTTAGGATAACGACACTCCTAGATCTTATACGGAACTGAATAGCACTCTAAAGTGGTCAGTTAGACTTTGAGTGGTATGACTCAAACTCCCCAGGGCATAATAATAAAAGATATAATACCAGCTGTGTAGTATAATTATTAGGGTTTAATGCGTATCACATTGGTTGATTAACCTTTGTCTTTTCTTTACACTACATAGTTCTTACATGATGCATACTTATGAAAATTGTGTAATTCTATTTGATGTTACAACTTATTTTCTTAACTGCTTAGTATGCTTAAACTGTTCAATCTGTTCATATTGCTTATTTAATATCCTAACTGCTCAATGTATTTACTGTTAATTTAGATGTTATAATCAATATATGTTGGAGAGAGTTATATCTCTTACTGGGACTGGGTCTCACCCGTGGGTCACCACATTTTTTTAGGTGGTCACGGGAAACGAGGTCGAGGTCGCACTGTAGAAGAAAACCAACCTGGTGATCCATAGATTCAGAAGGTTGGTTAGTTGTAGATGTTAGTAGTAGAGTCCTAGTGTCATCCCTGTACTCTCAGGTCTGGATATGGGATGTGTTTTATAGATGATATACTTGTATCGACACGAGATTTTGGTAGTATGCCAATGTTTGTAAATATATGGCATGTACATGTGAAATATCTTTTGTATGCAGGATATGAATGAGGTTTTTGGACCCATATGTAAATACTTGTTACAGTATATGAGAATGGAATGATGGACCTTTTGTAAGTGTTCTAGAGTTTATTTACATTATTGGAATTGGTTTTAATTATTCCGTATTTTTGATTATGTGATTAATTTGTAGTTGATCGTATTTTGTGTTTTGAGAAATCTCATTTAGCATGACTAGGTGTCACAAGATCACTAACTCTCTTCCAAACAAAAGGAGCAGGAGGAAATTGAAGCTGCTAACACATAGCCTTGACCATGACTGATACTACACGAGTCACTCCTATCGATCAGGAGAAGCCCACATTTTGACAATGATTTTTAGTATGATATGTACATTATTATTAACAAAACTCTACTATATGGGGATATACCACTGGTGAATGAATCCCCTATATGATGATACATATTTCAATTCTACTCCCTATTATTCGCTGGCTGTTTTACCTTATGACTTATAGCAGTTTGCATAAGTCAATATCAATATCAAAGAAGTTTATCTAAAAAAAATTATTTTGCTTATAACTTCCGTTCTATAATGAATTTATATTAAATAAAAATGACTAGATTCATTACAAAAAATACGTTCCAACAAGACCAATGTCGATATATTTTTCATAAATATAATACGCAATAAAAAAGAGATGTGTTATCTCTTGTCTGGTTGTTATCTCTGGTCTAAATTGTTGTTGTCTCTGGTCTAATTTGTTGTCATATCTGGTATAATTTATTTTTTAAGAGATAAAATATAAGAAATAGGAGGAAAGTAGTGCTAATAATATTTCTAATTTACTTGTAATATCCGGTCCAAAATTTCAAAATTTAGTTGTTATCTCTTATCCAATTTTTTGTTATCTCTACTTCAATTTGTTTTTATTTTTAGTTCAATTTGTTGTTATCTCTTGTCCAATTAATTATTATTTTCTGTTTAATTTGTTGTTATACCTGGTATATCGTATTGTTATTTTTGGTCCTCATTTCACTCATCACAAAGATATGTGTTGTTATCGGTTGTCATCATTTAAAAAAAAATTATCTATTGTCTAATTTTTTATCATATTTGGTCCAATTTGTTATTGCCTCTAATCCATTTGTTGTTATGTTCAGTCCAATATATTTTCATCTCTTGTCAAATAGGTCATTCACTCCGATCGAATTGGATGTTATCTCCGTCTATTGGATGTTATGTCCGGTCTATTTAGATGTTATCTCTGGTCCACTTGGATGTTATCTATTGTCTAGTTGTATGTTATCACCATTCCATTTGGATTTATCCCTGACTTAACTGAATGTTATCTCAGATCGTATTGGATGTTATCTGCGACCTAACTGGATGTTATCTCAGAATCTTATTGGATGTTATCTCTGACCTAACTGGATATTAGCTCAGATCTTTTTGGATGTTATCTCCAGACTAATTAGTTGTTATCTCCGATTCAATCAAATGTATATATAGTCTATTTGGATGTTATCACTGGTCTATTTGGATGTTATCTCCGGTCAAACTGAATATTATCTTAGGTCAATTAGATGTTATCTCAAATCTCAGTAATTGTTATCTCTCCAATTGGATGTTATCTCTTATCCATTTAGATGTTATCTCTGATCTATTTAGATGTTATCTTCGGTCTATTTGGATGTTAGCATCGGTCTATTTGAATGTTATTTTCGATCTATTTGGTTGTTATCAGCGTTCTATTTGGTTGTTATTTTCCGTACACTTGGATGTTATCTCCGGTCGAATTTATTGTTATCTCTAATCCACTTTAACGTTATCTCTGATATAAATTATTGTTATTTCTATGTTTTTTTTATAAGAGAGAGAAAGTACTAAGAATATGACGGAAATAGTGTCATTCATTTTTTTTTCAAAAGTATGTTAATATTGGTCTTGCTGGAAAGTATATTTACAAAGAACACAATAATTTAAATTTTGTCAAATAATTCATTACAAATTGAAAGTTATAAGTAAAAATAAATTCTTCTCTCGTTTCTCTCCCCCATCCTCCTCTCCCCACTCTCTCTCTCTCTCTCTCTCTCTCTCACACACACACACACACACACACACACACACACATTTTCCAATTCACATAGTTTTTGGACAGCTTGTTACGCACATTAGGAAACCAAATAGACATAGATTTGGATTTAAATTCAAATCTCTTAGTGGGAGGCTGAAAACTTTTACTACTAAGCTACAAGCACTTTATTATCTAAAAGTGTGGGGAATATATATATAAAATAATCACGTGTTGTAGGTGCTTGGCACGTCCAAGTGAAACATACTATCCATGTTCCAACTGGACCGTAACTTTCAAGTTGTGAAAATGTCCCGGGTCATCCATTAGTATATTACTTCAAAGATACTCGGAAGATGTGTGTTCAGCTCATGCTGAAGAAAGCCCGTACTACATCTTTTCCGTCTCGATAGGTAATCTCAATCAAAATTCTGAGTGGATCGTCTGCTGTCCGGCACCGGAGCAGGCATGTCACTGTTAACAATAAGGGTGATCAGAACTGTTGGCAGAACATACTATTTCTTCTGGTCACCTTCAGCGTACTGTTAGCCCTTCGTATGCAAAGCAGTACATGGTGTGGTCATTATACTTGCTGGTGGACGCCCATTCCGGCCCGCTCAGGAGAGGTGACCCAACGGTAGGGGTTCAAATCTGCACCTGGTGACGGCTTCCTAGATTGAGGCCCGATCTTTTCGGCCCGCAAGCCGATCTCGTGTAGTCCTTGGGTTTGTTTAAAGTTGGTGCCACCCATAGGCAGTGGCGAAGCCACGATTTGTATAGACGATTTGTATAGAGGGAAGACACCACATAATGTTGTCAATATGTATGCATATTTGAAATCAAAACAATGTTGAAGAAGCTATAAACAATGTCTACTAACATATATTTAAAATATCTAAAAATGAGACAATATATAAAAAAGTGACAAACGCTTAGTTTTGTTTAAGTCAAGAAGAACTGTCATAAACTACTTGATGATGTATAATTTAGATGCATGAAAGGATGCATGCCAACTCCATATTTCGAGTTAAATAAATACAAATTGTGTGTCCATTTTAAGTGTAGTGTGAATAACATAATCAAGTATTTAAAGATTTGGTAAAAAAAGTAGCAATGGTTTCTTTGTGTACCGTTGTTTAACTGTAGACACTAATATAATTGTTGGTATTACCGGCACAAGGGTTATCCAGTACCTCCGTCCATAGAGCAAGTATATAAACATTATTCAAAACAAATTACTGATTTTAAATTTTGGTGCTAAAAATAAGTGATACATCAGCGAGAATTCTGAATACCCTAGAAGGATTGAATATTGATCTTAATAAATATTTGATGGATGATACTTGTCCAAGTTGCCATTTGCAATACCAGAACTTTACTTTCTAGAAGTAGAATCAGTCGCTGCCTCGTTGTGGCCTACTGTGTGTTTGTGGGAGTAAGAAGCCGTAATAGTTTAAATTTTAACTTTCAAACAACAATGTGTCATTGATATATATATATATATATATATATATATATATATATATATATATATATATATATATATATATATATATATATATATATATATATATATATATATATATATCCGCACGAAGAAAAAGAAGTGGCTGATTGTGCGTATTTAACAGCTTCCGTGACACTCAGGTAGTCCAGCGGTCACGCGAGTAAGTAGGGCACAACCTGTTAAACCATAACTGATTTCAATTTTTTCTTTACTGTAGTCGAGATTTTGTTGGACAACGGGTAGGGCATGTGCATTCCCGTGCCTCAATGTAGCTCCGTCTCTGCCCATAGGCTACTTGAACAGCTGGCTGCACGTACTGTGCTCCTCTCTTCTGATATGCATTTTAGACCAGGAGGTCCAGGAGACGCGTCATGCTTGATGAAGATCTACATGCTTACGGTATAATACAGAAAACCGTTTTCAAATAAAACAATTATGCTTATTGTTATTGTCCATCCTAGTGTCGCACATTCCATAAATTCGATATCTTCAATCAAGTGGGAGCTTGCTAGGCAGCCTGCTAGTGGTCTTTGTTTCAAACTTTCATGCTTCGCAACCAGGAGCCTAACTGGAAGAGAGATGACAAAGCCTATATAACCCTTTTAGCTGTGATGGCTATATATGGTTCAAGTTCTAAAGGTGTACTTAGTGCATATAAGTAGTAAAGTAGTAGTTTTCCTTTTATGTTAACGGTTAGTTTTACATGCTCCACCAAGTTTTCGGTCAACTTGCATGCGTAAAAAAGAAGTAGATGAATACTTGTTCACGGAGAGCGTACAAAGATCACACGCACGCACATATCTTAAGAACAGGCTCGGGCTCAACGCAGGGAAATTGTCTTTGGTGTTTACTTGTTTCTTTACACACACAACAAAGGTTGAAGTGCTATTGGAATTGTTGCTATAATTACAAGAAATAAACGTGGCCATGTTTATATTATACAATGCGTACAAAAAGATCGTGTGATCGTGGTTATCCGAGTAGTCAAGTGAGATCGTGGTGCATCGTTAGTGTTATAAATATAATCCATTGGCACTTATGGGTAATCACTCTGCAGACATTACTCTAAATCTGAAATCACCACTATAGTTGGTCTTGTGCTTCCACCATCGCCTCCCTTCATATTGTCACTTGTCAAGATTTCTTCTCCTGTTGTAGAACCTATTGTTAATCATATTCACTTACTTATTGCTGATCATTTGTTTTATTTGATGGGGTGGTACCTAACGACCCTTATGCTTCTCCAATTTTGCTTCTATGTGTCCATCTAGCTAAGGAGGCATGGTCGAAGAAACAATTGTGTATGGGATCGTACCCAATTTGTTGGATCATATTATTATGGCAGAACAATCAACTTACACACATGTAGTGAGGTGCTTGTATCCTCACCATAGTCTGAACTACAATCTAGACAAGTAAATTTCATTTTTTTATGATTCTCTAATAATCTTTGATGTTAACATTGATGTTGGATCTTCTTATTTGGAAGTACCAAACATGTTAAATATATTGTGATTTGTTGCTTACTTGATGCTTATGAGTTATATGTACAACAATGTTATAGAAATCAATTTTTGTTGCAAACCATGTTAGATTTGGAATTACATGTACTCTAAAGTTGATAGGGTTAGCATGCCTAAAAAGTAATGTCACCCACTTTAATTATAGGTAAGTCAAGTGAATATTTGGCTTATCATGTTTGTCCAGTTAGACTTAGTAACATATAATGTTGCTAAACTTAATTATACTAATCCTAATTTTTTTATGGAAATATAGATTAGAATAGGTATCATTTGTGTTGAGGATGTATCCTCATGGCATCATTCCTCATCATGTTTTTCATGTACAATTCATTCCATGCCACATCTTTGGGGGAACAATGGAGACATTGAAGACCAAAGACTTGATAAGTATTTTGTGGAAAGAATACTCATGTTTTATACTCTTGAATGGAAATAATTTTACTGCACATAAATGTGAGATTCTACTAATGCATAATGAACTCATGAACTTCTTAAGAAGTTTATTTTCATATCAATTATGAAAAAAATCCAAACTGGGAGGACTTTGGTATAGATCTCAAACAAAATAATGGAGTCTAGTCTTTGAACGACATGATGATGGACAATTCAATTCAAGAGGAACATAGGAAATATAAACCTAATGTATCTTTGATAGATATCTTAAAGTCAATTATAATGTTTTTAGAAATCTAGTGAAAAAAAGAAATGAAAGAACCCAAGAAAACATAAGGGAAACTAACATGGTATCATATGATGTCAATGATCCTCCCTATCTATACAAATATCACCATGAAGTCACCCTCACATGTTCTTTCCATATGTTCATCTCATGCCGTGTTCCCTCTCATTACCTCATACTCCATCTTGACACACTTTATTTGTCACCAACCGAGCACCTCTAATGTCAAAGAACCTCTCATTCTCTCCTATTTCCTTTTGCAACACTTTCGTCATCACCCAACTAGCACCACTAATGACAGAAAACATCTTATATTGCCATGCTTCCTCCCAAGTTCCCTTCCAGCCACACCAACACATGCATCTTGACCCTGCCCCTACCCTCTCCCACATTTGATGCCATCATCCAATACCACTATGCATGTCTAATAGGCTCACAAGGCACAACTTGACCCCTCTACCCCCACTATTGTTTCTAACCCTTCTCATATCCCACAAGGACGCAACTGTTGGGCATTACATGTTTGTTAGGAAATAATCCTTCTCTGCTCGATTGACGCATGAATCTCACATCCGCTAGTTTTTTTGCCTCTTCTAGGATATATGTCATCTTTATTCAATCGGTTGTGAAGCACGTCGATCTCCATGAGCCCTTGCCCTTATTTCTTACTCTCTAACTTCTTGAAATGTGATATTTGCCACGTCGTCACCCTTCCTAATTAATAGTATGTTTCGTTAGTCCTTTTTTCTCCATCCCTTTAATGTTTTCCTTCTGGGAGACTTGTTCCCCCTTCGTCTGCCTATGTTCCATGATCCACTGATTCTATGATAAGGTAGACCTTTTGTGTGTTTCAATTGCATGCATTGGGTTTTGGTACTATGTCTGCTACTGCTCACGTGCATCCTACTTTTGTTGCTTCTACTTTACATGGCCATCCACGCCCTTTTACAAGACCATCTTTGTGTATCCTTATGCCATTGAGTGATCCATTTTGTTCATTATGTATTACAATAATGAATTTGTATGGCTCTAAATATCATGTCTGGTATACCAAATTTGAGTTATATCAAGGCCTAAGGGTGTTACTTGCATACTCACATTAAATATTACACATGAGCCTGCCTGCAATGCTAATGGTAAAACCATACATTTGTGTTATGTCTCGATTATATAATACCCCAACGTCATGATCTCCATGGCTAAAGTGAGGAATAAAAAATTAGTTAGTCACTTCTTTATATTTGGACTGTCAAATCAATGTGGGATCAAATTTTGCATGTTTATAATCATGCAAAATCCCAATAAGGTGTTCAAAATTTTCAAAAACTTGGCTAAGAATGTCTATTGATGGCTTTGCTAAGGACTACCAACACCAATGTTGTGCTCTCTATTATGAATTTGAGGTTTATTATCCTCTATGTAATGAAATTAAATAAGTTCAATATCAATGTAATGAACTCCAATTGGTTCACTTTCTTATTGGTCTACCACCTTCTGTCTCTGCAATTGTTGACCATATCTTATCCAGTGATCCTTTTCCTACTCTCTGTGGTGTTATAAAGCATGTCGAGCATCTTTAGTATGTATCTTCTTATCCATCTTACCACTTGATGTTGCTTCTATGACCATTTTCTTAGGAGATTTGGATCATGGCTGTGTCTATGGTCGTGGGTTGGTTTGTTGATCTGGATGTGTTTATGGAGTTCCCAGATGTGGTTCACCTCCTACTTCCCCTTGTCATGATCACCCTC
The DNA here is from genome assembly GCA_963693085.1 of Alisma plantago-aquatica. Taxonomy (NCBI): domain Eukaryota; kingdom Viridiplantae; phylum Streptophyta; class Magnoliopsida; order Alismatales; family Alismataceae; genus Alisma; species Alisma plantago-aquatica. The sequence continues at coordinate 627,559,871 of OY856409.1, forward strand.
CTCCTATTCAACACTATTGTAACTATTGTGGGTGTACTAACCAAACTAAAGATTAATGATGGTGAAAACATGTCAAACTAACATGAGACAATCAATTTTCTACAAAGAGTGTTGATTCTACTCTACCTATTTCTACCAAACCCTTATTTGAATGAATCCTCTCTGAAATTTAAAAGATTGCTTACCTCCTTTGACTATTGATGTGCATCCTAAAAGAGGTTCTTCTCTTCTTGCTTCCTCTATGTAATATGGTAAAAATAAATGGGTTCTTAACTTCAGTTACTCTTCTCATATTTCTAGAAATGATATACTATTTCTGATCCAACAAGACTATTGTTGTTCTGCCAATTACATTAGCTAACAGATCTCAAACTCCAATACATGGAACTAGGAGTATACGCATTCCTAAAAATTTACTTCTGTGATCTTTTCTTTACATTTCAAAATTCCCTTTAAGTTATATATATATATATATATATATATATATATATATATATGTATATAACTATAAAGAGCCTTTTGATTTTCTATAAGTTTTGAACATGATGGGTGTATATTTCAGGATCTCCACGCGAAGATGAGGATTGGCTTGGGCCCTAAGGTATAAAATGGACTTTATTACCTTAATAGATCAAAAACTGTGACTACTACTCTTCTCTCCACAATATGACTGGTCTAATGTGACACTATCATCTAGGACACCCTTCTATTGTAATGTTGAAGTGTTTGTTTCCTACTGCCTCTAAAACAATTTTTCATTTGAAACTTACAAATTGAAAAACAACCAATTTTATTTATTTTGAAAAAGATAATATTAGTTCTAAAGGTTTGTTTAATGTGGTGCATTTTGATGTCTGGGGACCCTATCCTATGAGTTTTGGATTTTAATATTTTATGAAATTTATAGATGATTTTTCTAGACCTGCATTGCTATTTTTTACTCAAAGATCGAGTTCATATTTTGGAAATTATTCTCTTCCTTGCTAAGATTAAAATCCATTTTGTTAAGCATATTAAAAAAATTAGAACTGATAATGATGCTTTGGAAGTCATGGAAAAAGGAATTCATCAATTATGTACTAAGATGTGGACTATTTGTGAAATCTTATGTTTCTATACCCCACAGTAAAATGGTGTTACTGAAAGAAAGAATCAACATCTTCTGGAAGTAGCACAGACTATTCTCCTTCCCTATAATTTTTGCGAAATGTTTTCGAATGCGGTCTCTACTTATTGGTATATAATCAATTATATGTCCTTGTTTGTATTACACAATCCGGTACCTTATACTTTTCTATATTCATATGGAACACTCTTATTTGTTTTCCTAGGATTTTTGGCAGTTCTTGTTTTTTCATAAATCTTTGTCCTAGTTTGACAAAACTGGACCCAAGGTTTACAAAATGCATTTTCTTGGGGTACTCAAGGACTCAGTAAGAATACATGTTTTATGATCCTTCTTTGAAATAGTGGTTTGTGAGTTTGGATGTCATATCCTGTGAACACATGTTGTTCTATACTAAAACAAGGTTATTCCTTATATCCTAATCTTTTAGATGATACTATGTTACCTATATATATTGAGAATGGTTCATAAGAGATCACTATAGTTTCTCCTCAAGCTAAAGTTCCTGCTATGTCCCCTCCCTCACTAAATTATCCATCTTCATCGATAGATTTGACCAGGTCTCAGGTAATTTTTGATTTGGGTCTTCCTATTGGTCTTTGAAAAGAAGTTTGTGCTTTTAGCTTACATCCTATAAGTAATGTTTTCTCTACTACAAGCCTTGCAACAAGTTTTTATAATTTACATCTTCTACTTATGTAATTGTTGCTCCTAATAATGCAGCCCAAGCCATGAACCATCCATTATGGAGCCAGGCTATGGAAGCCAAGATGAGCACTCTTTCTGATCAACATACATGGGATCTGATTGAAACTCCTTTTGACTTCTTGCTTGTGGAATGCCATTAGATATTTACTATCAAGTATCAACCTTATTGTACTACTGAGATATTGAACTATTTTTCCTAATAATCAAATGATACACTCAAACTTGTGGATGAATTAATTTCAAACATTCTCTCTACTTTCTCATCTCAATTCTTTTCATGCACTCATTTTTGTTGTGGTTAATTAAGATCGATTCTAGGTTTCATTTGGATGTGAAGCATGCATTCTTATATGGTGATTTTCATAGAGATATATATATGGAGAAACCTCATAGTTTTCTTTCTCATACGGAGTATTCTAAAGTATGTAGACTTCAAAAAGGATATTTATGGGTTGAAGCTGATCCTACAAGCATGGTTTGATAAACTAAGCCCAGTTCATGACAAATTTCATATCAAATGTTCTCATTCTGATCATTTTTTTCATTAAAGATTGATTTTGCTATTGTTATTATGATTTCTATGTTGATGGCATTATTTTTTCAGGTGGCCATCAGATGGAATACAATTTAATAAGGAGTATCTAAAGATTCATATTATTACTAAAGATTTAGGGAAACCACAAAATTTTTAGGGTATCTAGGTAACATGCTCTTCTTCCACCATTGGTTTTTATTAATACAAGTATGATCTAGACTTCTTGAAAGAAGCATGCCTGATGGGAGATAAAACTACTACTACTCCTCTTGATCTCAATAAATATTGGGATTGATACAATTCTCTTTCTTATCTTGATAACCAAAAATATATAAGATTGCTTGGTAAGCTACTTACTATTTCTAGAGTTGATATTTCTTATGTATTAGGACTTGTCAATATGTATTAAGAAAAATATCGACAATATCATTTTGGTGTAGTTTATCATATTCTTAACTACTTGAAAAGATCCTCTCAAAAGGTTCTATCATACATGTGACATGGACATTGTATACTCACTAGTTACTCAAATTTTGACTATACTGGAAGCAAAGTTAACCACAGTTCCACTTTTGGTCGTTGCACTTTTGTGGGAGTAATTCTTGTCACATGGCATTGTAAAAATAAAATGTGGCTTCTTGTTCAAGTATTAAAGTTGAGTATAGATCCATGCTCATGATGCGTGTGAATTGATGTGGGTGTGGTGAACTTCTTAAAAAACTCAATATTTGTAATCTTGGTCCTATTCCCATGTCCTATGATAAGAAATCACCTATCTTCAATGTCAAAAATCCTACGTTTCATGAGAGCATCAAACACATTGAGGTGGATTGTTACTTTGTCTGGGAAGTTCTTATGTTTGGATGTATGTCTACACCTTATACCCAAACTAAAGACTAGATTGTTGACATATTTATAAAGTTTCTTCTAGAGACTAGCTTTTCTACCTTGGTAGAAAAGATGGACATGTGAAACATATATGGTCCAACATGATAGGGAGTGTTAACATGTTCTCCATTCACATTTATATGGTTTCCTCTTTTTTGTCTCATCTTATTTTCTATACTAGGTATGTTTCCTTTTCCTAGTCTTAACCTTTCTTTCCTTTAATTTGTTCCCTTTCCTAGTCTTATCCTTTCTTTCCTTTTTCCTATTCTCTTTTATCTTATAAACGAGAATAGGTTGTACCCTTTCAGATATCGATTAGTGAAATACTAAGTAACTATGTGCACTGGAAGTGTCCTTCAAAAAAGGTTTTGGTGATACATAGATACAAAAATGCTCCAACAATTCATCAAGGGAAATAGAAACTAAGGAAAATAAATATAAGTCATGTGATTTTATTTATAACTTTAGTATTTGTGTTATGTTCTCATGTTGAACAACAAGGATGGAGCATTTTCAAATTTGAAAATCTATAGGAAAGAAGTATAAAGTCTAACCATAAGAATATTTTAGTTAAGATATTGGGCGAGAATATACCTCAATGTTATTCTGGGGGTAGATATGTACTTTTATGATGTCAACACTCCCTATTTACCATGTTTATATGGGATAGTGGAATAAAAAAAAGCTTGAAAGTCATGACAAACACCTTCTCTAAAGCTTTGAGTTGATGTACTATATCAGATGATTAATGAATATAGCTTGATATTTCTAAATAGAGTTCCTTGTAAACATAGGTAAATTAGTTCATTTGAGTTGGAAAGAGGCTGTAAGACATTATCTCTAACGACCCCCACTTTTTAGCCTCCCATGGTTAAGAGAGAGCCTCAAAGTCGAGGATCATTACTAAAATTTTCTAGGATCATATTTAGATTAACAATAAATAATTTCCTTATATTTGAACTTGAATATATAAATACATTTGAATTAGACTCCTTAGGGAGTTACATTATTGTTTCAACATGAGAACTAACATATACTGAGAAGAAGTATTACATCTAACTAATCCTCCTTGATAATAACTTTGTCCATTCTAGTGTACTTATTAGAATCTTCAAGATCTCTTGATTCTTCATGCCTTCAACGAAAAGATGTAGGTTAATCTAAAGCACAAAAAAACAAAATAGATCAGTATATTTCTATATTGTATACATGAAGTGCATTCAAAAGGGTGCATATAAGATAACTACATATATTCTCAACTATCAAGTAGATGCACATATAAATTGGTATTTTCATCAAGATAATCTAGCCCATGTTTATCAACCACCTTGGGTGTAATCACCTTCCTCTATCCATCATTGGACTTAGGTGAACTACCCCTTGGTAGGTTTAACCCTAGGTTCATATTATTGGAGATTACTTTATGCGATACTTATAAGGACTTATAGTTTGCATGAAATAAATAAACATCAAACATATTATTTTCATTAAACCTTGAGAAACCTCGAAAAACTTCATAATTCCATACATTTGAGTTTTCATAATCGTAACCACATACCTTATCAAAGAACAATGCAATATAATATTCAAATGCTTTAAGCAATCCAACCATTACAGCAAGCAAAGGTACATCCAATCAATCAACATGATATGTAATTGCATACAACCCTAAAGTATCCAATACATTCGTAATGTATCAATATAACCTAACCTAGGTCTTAGATCGAAATGTATGGTTATATCAAGTTTAGGTTAGGAATATGGGTATCAACCCTAATTCCATCTTAATAGGCCTTCTAAGGGTTATAAACCCTCACTACTACAGAAACATCATTCAGTGTCGCTTTTCTCGGCGTCGGTTATTTAGGAAAACTGATGCCTATAATATTAGACGTCAGTTATTTATGCAAACCGACGTCTATATTCGAAGACCAGCCAGAAACAGGTACCGCTTTGTATTCAGCGTCGGCTGGTTATAATAGATCGACGCCTAAAATCGCCCGCGAAATCCAATTTTTGAGCGAAAACATTTTAGGTCACCTACAGCGTCGGTTTTTTAACTATTCACCGACGCCTATTTAAAATGAAAATTTGCGCGAAAAGTCCCAATTTCAATGTCGGTTATCCTTCGATAACCGACGATGATAATGGTTCCCGCCAAATAATTTAGGGTAAAGGCTTTCTAGTTGGGCGTCGGTGTTTTACTATCAACCGACGCTAAAGCATAATAGGCATCAGTTTTGTAGATAACCGACGCCGTTGACCAACTTAATAGACCCGATCACCCGACTCTTCCCCCTTTCTTCCTATTTCATCACGATATTCTCTTGTGCTGTTGCTCACCGCTGCTCTCCCAAAATCGCGATGTCGGTTGCTGCCCCTCTGCTTCTTCGGTGCTGGTGCTCTTCTGCTCGCCGGCGCCGCTGCCCGCCGCTGCTGCTTCTCCGGCCGTCGGTTACTTCTGCCCGCCGCCTGCCCCTCTACTTCTTCGCCTGCTCGCCGCCAATGCTGCCGCCGCTCGCCACCGATCTTCTCCACGCTAGCTCCAGGTAGGCTAGCCTCTTTGCTTCCTTCTCCCTAGCTCCTTACCAACAGCAAGAACGGCCGTGGTAGGCCAACACATCCACGGTCGTGCTTGTTGTTGGTAAGGATATGAACAAATTTTTATGTAATGCTTTATGTAAATCCTAGGATATGAACAAATCTTTTGCTTGCATATATTTGTCATATATTTGTACTTCTAATCGTAATGTTTGGCCTAATTCAGTAAATTTTGATGCTTGTTGAAATAAGATTTAAACTTGTCAATTGTAGCATCCTAATTTGATTTGATTAAACCCTAACATCAATTGTGATGAAACCCTAACATTAATTGTGATGAAACCCTAACATGTACATATCTATTATGGTGTTTGTTGGCCTAGAAACCCGTCCAAGATTTACTCATTAGGAGTAAATCTTGGATAGTCTCTAGTTTGGGACTGTTCTCGAACACCTAATCTCACTTAGGATGTAAGTGTATAATGTGTATTGGGTTTTCGAGAAAATTTCGGTAGCATTTCCCCATTTGTTCTCTAAGTACATATGTACTTAGAGAACAGCGGGGAAATGCTGCCGAAATTTTCTTGAAAACCCAATACACATTATACACTTACTAGTGAGATTAGGTGTTCAAGGATGGGATAGGTGGTACACATTTATTATATATAAGAATGGCATCACATGTGTTTGTTGGCCTAGAAACCCGTCTAAGATTTACTCATTAGGAGTAAATCTTGGATAGTCCCCGGTTTGGGACTGTTCTTAAACACCTAATCTCACTTAGGATGTAAGTGTATAATGTGTATTGGGTTTTCGAGAAAATTTCGATAGCATTTCCTCGTTTGTTCTCTAAGTACATATGTACTTAGAGAACAGTGGGGAAATGCTGTCGAAATTTTCTTGAAAACCCAATACACATTATACACTTACTAGTGAGATTAGGTGTTCAAGGATGGGATAGGTGGTACACATTTATTATATATAAGAATGAAATCACATGTGTTTGTTGGACTAGAAACCCGTCTAAGATTTACTCATTAGGAGTAAATCTTGGATAGTCCCCGATTTGGGACTGTTCTTGAACACCTAATCTCACTTAGGATGTAAGTCTATAATGTGTATTGGGTTTTCGAGAAAATTTCGGCAGCATTTCCCCGTTTGTTTTCTAAGTACATATGTACTTAGAGAACAACGGGGAAATGCTGCCGAAATTTTCTCGAAAACCCAATACACATTATACACTTACTAGTGAGATTAGGTGTTCAAGGATGGGATAGGTGGTACACATTTATTATATATAAGAATGACATCACATGTGTTTGTTGGCCTAGAAAGTGAACAATCATTGTTCTTTATATTACTTGTACATTGGTATAAATTAGAATGAACAATCACTAAATTATATACTATTTGTATGGAGTCTGACTTCATTGTAGATAATAGGAGTAAATCTTGGATAGGATGTAAGTGTATACCCTAATCTTGTCCTAATATATACTTGTTTTCTCTTTGATCATAGAATGGATAGATCATGGATGTCCATTCGCAATCGCTGCACCCCACAGTTTATATCTGGTCTTGATCAATTTATTAGATTTGCTGAGGAACATAGGAAAAAACCTACAGATAGGTTATACTGTCCATGTAGGCATTGCGGTAACAACTTGAAAGTCAACACTGGTGAGGAAATCAAAAGTCATGTCATGTACAACGGGATTGTACAAGGCTATACAGAATGGCACTGGCATGGAGAGATTTCAAACTCAAAACCAGTAGATGTCGATAGCAGTTCTTGGGTGGAAGAAGAAATTGCCTCCGATGACGTAGATGTGAACGAACCAGTTCCAGTAGACATCATTGATGCGATGCTGGATAGTTGTAGGTTAGAGCACACCGATCCACCTCCTATCTTTAGAAACATTGTGCATGATGCTGAGATACTGTTATACACAGTCTGTGCTAAGTTTACGAAGCTTAGCTCTGTGTTGAGATTGTATAAGTTGAAAGATAACAATAGATGGAGCGACAAAAGCTTCACTTCATTGTTGACTTTGTTGAAAGAAATGCTTCCTGAAGGAAACGAGCTGCCAATCTCAACATACCGAGTAAAGAAAATGTTGTACCCAATGGGAATGGAGGCCAAGAAGATACACGCATGCCCGAATGATTGTGTATTATTTCAAATGGACTATGTAGATTTGAAAGATTGTCCAAAATGTGGTTTGTCACGGTATAAATTGACGACTTCGGGGGAGTCCAAAACTGGTTCTCCTGCCAAGGTGTTGTGGTATCTACCTATAATATCACGGTTTCAACGCTTGTTTGCAAATCCAAAAGATGCAAAGAATTTGAGGTGGCATGCAGATGTTAAGAAAAATAATGATGGGATCCTACGACATGCGTCTGATTCCCCACAGTGGAAGAAGATTGATCTATTGTAGCCCAAATTTGGTGAAGAAGATAGGAATCTAAGACTTGGGCTTTGTACATATGGGATGAATCAGTACGGGACATTGAGCAGCCAACATAGCACTTGGCCAGTCATGCTTGTTATATACAATCTTCCTCCCTGGCTGTGTATGAAAAATAAGTATGTTATGTTGTCGTTGTTGATATCGGGCCCTAAACAACCCGAAAATGATATCGATGTTTATCTTGAACCTCTGATTGATGACTTAAAGAAACTTTGGGCTGAAGGTGTGATGACCTATGATGCTTCAAGAAGAGAGACATTTCATTTGCACGCTATGTTGTTTTGCACTATTAATGACTTTCCAGCATATGGGAATTTGTCTGGATATAGTGTTAAAGGAGCTAAAGCGTGTCCTATATGTGAAGAAAACACTGATTCAATAAGACTAAAACATGGCGGCAAGACTGTATATCTTGGTCATCGAAGGTTTCTTTCAAAATTCCATCCGTATCGTAGGAAGCACAAAGCATTCAATGGATGGAATGATGAACGGAGTGCACCTAAACCTATACCAGGGGATGTTATTTATGAAAGAGTAAAAGACATTGTCAATGAATTTGGTAAGAAATCACAATGTAGTATGGCCACACGGAGTGACAATTCTTCATTCAAGAAGAAGTCAATATTTTGGGATCTTCCTTATTGGAGTTCTTTGACAGTCAGGCATTGTATCGATGTAATGCACGTTGAGAAAAATGTATGTGATAGCATTATTGGTACTCTGTTAAATATACCAGGTAAGACTAAAGATGGGATAAAATCCAGACTGGACCTACGTGAAATGGGAATAAGGTCAGAATTAATAGAATTACGTGAAATGGGTAATAAAAGAACATACTTACCTCCCGCTTGTTACACATTGTCTAGAAAGGAGAAGAAAGCTTTTTGTGAATGCTTGGTAAATGTTAAGATGCCACATGGTTACTCATCCAACATCCGTAGATTGGTATCAATGAAAGATCTGAAGTTGATAGGTCTTAAATCTCATGATTGTCACACTCTAATGCAACAAATATTGCCTATGACAATTCAATCTATATTTCCGAAGCATGTAAGGTTTGCAATCACCAGACTTTGTTTCTTTTTCAATAGTCTATGCAACAAAGTTATTGACCCGGATACTCTCGATAATTTGCAAAGAGAAGTGGTTGTTATCCTATGTCAGCTTGAGATGTATTTCCCTCCTTCGTTCTTTGATATCATGGTACATCTTGTTGTCCACTTGACTAGGGAAGTGAAAATGTTGGGACCAATTTTCTTGCATTGGATGTATCCCTTTGAACGATACATGAGCATTTTTAAAGGTGATGTTCGAAACCTTTATCGGCCTGAAGGGAGTATTATTGAAGGTTATGTGGCGAGAGAGGTTATGGATTTTTGCAATGACTTTCTGAGTGATAATAACACTCCTGTTAATGACAAGAATATTGAGGAGGGCAAAGGAATTTTGGGATCACGGGTGAAAGTAATCAGCCGTGAGCAGTTGGAACAAGCTCACTTGTATATTTTACACAACATGGACGAAGTGAGTGTTTATATCGAGGAACATACCAATTTCATCAAGAGACAACATCCTCGAGCAAGTTCAATGTGGCTTGCTAGAGAGCATAATAAGACTTTTACTAAGTGGTTTGAAGATAAAGTCTTACATCAACTATCTCAAAAACCAAATGATATTACAGAAACTATCAAATGCCTTGCCTTTAAACCAAAACCAAATGTTATGTCTTATGAAGGGTTTGACATTAATGGGTTCACATATTACACAAAGCGCCAAGATGATAAGAGTGTCATCCAAAATAGTGGGGTCACTCTTCAATCGTCGACTATGTATTTTGCAAGTGCAAAGGATAAGAGTCCACGTGAAGCTAAAATGTCATATTACGGTGTCATTGAAGACATATGGGAGTTTGACTACATAGATTTCAGAATTTTGCTCTTTAAATGTAATTGGGTTGATAACACCAAAGGAGTTATAGTGGATGAATTGGGTTTCACTTTGGTGAACTTTGAAAAGATTGGCGAGAAGGGTGAACCATTCATATTGGCATCACAGGCGAAACAAATATTCTATATCGATGATCCTGCAAATGATAAATGGTCGGTTGTTCTTCATGGTAAAAGACAGTTCATTGAAGATCCTATAGATGAAGAAGAGTACTATGATAAGTATGATGACTCCAGTCCATTCTCAGTTGGGTTGCCAACTCTACAAAATATTGAAACTAATGATGACTTATATGTGCGCGGAGATCGCAATGAAGGATTGTTAATTGATAAAAGATCACAATTTTAGAGACATATGTTTATAGGCATTGAAGCTAATGATGACTTATATGTTTATCTTCTAGTTAATACAAATGCTAAATGTTTGCATTTTTCTAGTTAATACAAACGCTAAATGTTTTCCTTTTTCTAGTTAATACAAATGCTAAATGTTTGCCTTTTTCTAGTTAATACAAATGCTAAATGTTTTCCTTTTTAATGACATTTTCAGATGGCTGACCATGATGAGCATGATGTCCATGATGAGGATGAAGTCCATGATGAGCATGCTGTCCATGACGAGCATGGCGAGGATACCAATGTAAGTTATAAAAATATATCCTGTATTTCTATAAAATTCATTATCTTCTAGTTATGTCATATATCCCATATTTCTATATTGTGCTAATTCAGTGTGTTTCTTTTTGTCAAATTTTAGGTTGATGATGCACATGTACCCACTGAAGCACTGGAGCAACTTGATGCGCAGCACCAAACACTTAACAAGAAAAGGGGCATCACTCTGTTGAATAAGTTAATAGCACTAAGTGGCAGTGGATCCAAATTGGTTGTGGAGTTTGATAATGGAGGAAATGCAATTGGAGTGAACCACAATAATTTTGTAAACTATCTTGGGTGTGTCACTCGAAGCCATTGTGGTGTTAAGTATGATAATTGGCATAAAGTTCCTCAGGCGAAGAAAGACTTGATATGGAAGGATTTATGCGTGAGTTATTATTATTTGCAATTCTATTTTGTAGATTACAAATTATATTATTTGCAGTTCTATTTTTGGATACTAGTTAATAAGAATTCTATTTTATAGAATTTGTTTGCATTGGATGAGAAGCTGCATTGTAAAAGCGTGATGCAATGCGCTAGAAAGATGCTTAGGAACTATAGGAAAAATCTCAAAAGAGAATACATAAAAGATGGTGATAAGAAGAAGAAGTCAGCCCTTGAACAGTGGAACTTCTTGGACAAAGAAGATTGGGACAATTTTGTTGCTTCAAGAAAATCTGAAGAATTCAAGGTATTAGGCGTCACTCCCAATTTAATTAATATACATTGTATTCATCTATTCAAGATTAACATTTAGTGCTACTAACCAAATCATTAATGTGCATACTAACTAGGCCCTCAGTGACGCGCAAAAAAGCAAGGCGTGCATTGAATGTGCATGACCACACTATGGCTCCAAAGGGCTATGCAAGCATTCGCCAAAGACTACAGGCGGAGTCTGCGGCTACTCAGGAGTCTGCTGCTACTCAGGAGTCTGCCACACCCATGCCTCGCCATGATATCTGGATAGCTGGGAGGCAAAACAAGAAGGGCGAAATAAAGAAGCCTGTAACTACTGAGGCGGCTGTGAAAATGGTAAAATACAACTCTTAGAGCAATCGTTTGAATATTGATTATTGTGGTGTTAACTTACCAATTTCTGTTGATGGTGATTAGCGAGAGCTGCACGAGCAGAGGAAATAAGGCACGTTCATCCCTCAGGGCACAAGGGATGAATTGACAGTTGCTCTGGGTAACCCAGAGCATCCTGGATGTGTTAGGGGTGCAGGCGCTGGTGTGGGCATCAAAGCATTCTTTGGGCCATCCCAACGCAAACCCAGAGCGGGACTTTCACTAGAAGAGGTAACCTATTTTTTTTTAGAATGTTACTGCAAAAGGGAATTCAATAATAAGAAGCTAATGTTTCTTTTATCCATGTATAGGAGAATAAGAGAGTTGAGGATATAGTTGCTAAGAAGGTCAATGATATAGTTGCTGAGAAGGTCAAGGAAGAAATAGTGCGGTGGCAGGCATCTCAGGCTTCCAATCAACCTATGGCGACCCACTCTTCTCCTGATACACAGACTGTGAGTAATCCTGGAGGCCCATCGCCTAACACATCTACTGTAAGTATTGTTTATGACATTGTAGCTAGTCTTTTCAAGATGATATGTTTTCAAGATGATATGTATATATGTATAACATTCTTTACATAAATTTGTAGGCATTGAAGCCATGCCGCTTAAGAATGCAAGACTATGTTGTTGCAGAGGCACATGCTTACCTGTCCCTTGGAGGCAACGTTTCATGGGACTCCAATGCCGCAGGGCTACATTCGTGTGATCCAGATATGTGTATTACCCGATTAGAGGGAAGCTGCATTGCCATATGCCCACCCAGATATTGATACACTTGGTGAGGCAGAAGGCGGGGTGATATTGTGGCCCAAACAAGATGTCGTCTACACTACTGAAATTGTAAGATAAATTTACGTTACTTTAGATTGTTAATATGTATATATGAGGTCAACTGATCTGAAATTATATATACAGGTTAAAAAGAAGACACCCGGAGTACCTAGGCCTCCACCTCCACTTCCTACATTACCAAGTTGGGTTCCAACTGACCTAAAATACCTGTTAGGTCCTGCTTGTAGGGGAATGGCATGTTGGCTACGGGCACATAATATACATTGCCCTATAATTGTTTCTTTAGAAGCAGATTATGCAGGTCAATCATACGATAGCTCTTTATTTATACAAGATATTATTGAGTTGTTTATGTATGATTGGTTGAATACATCAATGATAGAGACATAGATAAGGTGAGATCTTGTTTATACATCCATATACCTTGTGTAAGATCTGGTGATCTGGTTGCTTATATATTAATGCATACGTAATACATGTTTTGCAGCTACTTAGTCGAAGATCAATGCAAACAATTTGTATTTGATCATGTGGGATTTTTGATTCCATCATTGATTAGTATGGTAGCTAAAGACCCTGATAGTGTTCAACAATACTGTATAGATGCTTTTACAATTTTCGGTCAGCAAAAGAAGACGATAATAATAGTTCCATTCAATGTCAAGTAAGTTTACTTTATTTATAATTTGGACTTAAGAAAATTCCATTTTTATTGTGCATTTTGAGTTATTAATTTTTAACTTTTTTACCTATAGCGCTAGACATTGGGAGTTACTAGTTATTGTCCCCGGGACGTTCACTGTTTATTATCTAGATCCTACGGGAAGTACATTGAACACTAAAATTGGACACATATTGAGAATGTCATTATTCTGGTGAGAAATATTTCATTTTTATATCCGTTAACATCTGTTATTACATTACTATTTAATTATGCAATTTACTGTGTTACATTAACATGTAGGGGTTTAGATGCATTCAAAAATGTTGGAGGAAATGTCCCAAGGAGAAAGAACCAGCCAATAATTTGGGAGAACGTAAAAGTAAGTTCCTGACTCCAATGTATATATTATTTATGTGAACTGTGCTTAGTTGTATTTTTTAATATTTTGTATGTTTCAATTTATAGTGCGCTACACAAGACAACGGATGGGCACACATACTATGTGATGTGATTTATGCAGATGATTATCCGACATGCCGCATTGGATATTAATACCATACATGAGGTATTATATATAGTCCCATTAGTTAGTATGAAATATATCAATCTTATTTTTATATTATTAGTTATATATATACATCATTCTCTTTGCAGGTGATAAAATGTACATGCTCCATATACGATGGAAGCATTAAATGAAGTAAGAGAAGAATGGGAAAAAGCCATACAAGCAGTGGCGATTGTAAGATATAATCGGGATGCTGATAGCGATGCTGAATGATATTTTGTAAATGAATATTTCTAAATATTTATACATGTCTGAATATTTCTACATGTATTTGAATGTTTCTACATGTGTGAATGTGAGAATTGAATTGATGTCTGAATGTATCTACTTGTATGAAAAAATATTTGTTTATTTTGCAGGTTTGTGGCCTGTTTGTAGGCTGATATCAATGGATGTCGTAAACCTACAGTTCAGAAAACTAAACTGCAGGTTCTCATCTTGCTGACCAGCCACAGCAGGCCTGTAAACTGATAAGAAAAAAAAAATAAAGTATAGGCGTCGGTTATTTATAGAACACCGTCATCAAAGGCCTACAGTGTCGGTTATTGGATAAAAACCGACGCCTAATATGACAAACAACCCGACCGTGCAGGAAAGCACGGCCATGGTGGAAAAGGTGTCGCTTATTCGTATAAAACCGAAGCCTATAGTACTAAACATGGTCGTGTAGCGAAGCAGGGCCGTGTCGTCTGGGAGTATGGCGTCGGTTGTTCAGTTGTTAACCGACGCAGAAAGTGTCCTAGGTGGTGCCCTTTTTTGTGGTGCGAACCCTATAGACGTCGGCCAACTATATATAACTGACGCCTATATATCATATAGGCGTCGGTTAGAAAACTGACGCCGAAGAGTTCGACCTTTAGCGGCGCCCACATAAGCTTCACTTGAAAACCGTCGCCAAAGGGGGTTAAACAACTGACGCCAAAGGCGTGTTCTGTAGTAGTGCCTAATTGAGTATTATATGAACTCAAATCATTATTATAGCATGATTATCACATTATGATATTATTAAATCAAATCATGGGGCTTTAATATCTAAATATCAAGATAGAGCATCATTAGACCCTAATCATCTTTATTAATGACTTAGAAGGCATAAGAGATCGTCATTATTAACTATAATCAATTTAGAACATAGATCATCATCATATTTCACAATATCAGATCAGATTAGGAAATAACGGTATTCAATGTACTTAGCATATTATCTCTTATATCAAGGGTTTACATAATATAATCACATTAGATTTGTATATTAGCTATAATTTTAGAACTAGGATCATATTTTGGCCATGGAAATATTTTATTTAGAATCTATGCATTTCTTAGATGAATTTCAGACATAGGTTTTCTATAATCAGAGTTAGCATCTATTTTCTACATTTAAAACAAATTAAACACATCTAGGCCAACATCAGAATGACACATCAACAAGTAATTCTTATTTTCCTTTTACAATTGGGGCCAGATCAGGGACCAATGACAATGACCCTACTTCCTTGGGCGTCATGGTTAGGATTACCACATGGGTGTTTTGGTCAAAAGATTCAAGCCTTCTTCTATCGCATGATGTGTGTCCACCATGGGTGAGTCAACCCTTCTCTTGAGCTCAGACTCTCGAGGAAGATTGAGATAGATCTCCTTGCCATCGTTAGACCTCGATAGGCCTTGAGAATGGCCGGAGATCGTGGGACTAATCTTGGTTTTAGGCCATAATACACACATAAAGGGGAACACTATGATTGAGATAAAACTACTTACCTTGACATCCTGGAGAGTATGTAGATGCCTCTAGGTATTTATTGGAGGTTCTTCACCATCAGGAAGCTTGTAAACTTATAGCTATGGTTTGGTATTGATAAAAACCTTTTGAAATCTTTCCAACTTTTTGTTGGTGGGGTACCCAATACCAGAAATGGTATTCTACTCAGATATGGATACAAGGAGTTAATAGGGGTTCTCTCCTAGTGATTTAGAAATATATAAGGCCTTATCTATCATTTAGTGTAGGGCTTTAGTTTGTAGGTCATCTTCAAACAATTATGGTGATAATGCAATCATTTGTCGCTCTCCTACATGATAAAGCCAACCTTCTGGTTGGACTCAAATTGTTAGGGTAATGGGATAAGATCCCTAGAGTTTGAGGAGTGATAGAAGGTATCCTGGTGAGTGGTGAGAGGAAGGTTGGCTCTGAGAGCTATCATTTGTGATCTTAGGGTTGTTGTAGAAAGTTTGGGTGGAAAGGGAGACCCTCCAGTGGTGGCTTCACCCGAGATCTAAGATCTGGTTCTAAAAGGTATTTTCCCCCTTTCTTTATTTAATGATTTCTTTTCCTTTTAGATAAAAGCCCAAGAAAGGATAATAACTATATAGGCCATGTACCCAATCCTTTTAATCCCAATTTTTAGGATAAATCAACCTTTACTATTATCTCTTATCTTAAAGAAGATAATGCACTAAATCATCTATTTATTGCCTGAAACTTGGCTTACATGCATAGGGTAAATCATGTATGATAATGCACTAAATCCCAATTTGTGTGAACTGGAAATATCATGTATGATTCTTGGGGCAGTAGGTGGAGAATCACCTTTATTTATCACATGCAATTTCTAGTGTAAGTGGATGCTACAACGTCATGGGTAGATCTTGTAGGAAGGGCAGAATGTGGTCACTACTAATGTAAGGAGAGTGATATGGGTTTCTCTGAAGCCTCTTGGCACAAGTAGGGAACATTGATACATTGGGGAAATGGGGAATTGGTGGCACATAATAATGATCAACACATAAAGATTGGTCTCAATGAGGCATAGTTTACATAATTTTAGGGAGAGTTTACATTGATATGACTCTAATAGCGGAATGGGTGCATGTTGGTTGAATATGGGACAACAAAGGAGGAGTGGTTTCTAGAAATTTTGTTTTCTATGATTATAAATGATTATTTGGAGAGAGAAGAGAGAAATTTGAGGTTCTTGATTTGTAGAAGGTTGGGATGTTTTAATAAATTGTTAAGAAACTTATATAGGATATAAAGGTTATTACATGGGATGCCCTAAATGTTGGCTAAATTGACATCATGATAAATCCCTTTGTTTCGATGATGACAAACATTTCATTCTTGTCGATCTAACGAGCTACTTGAGTGTTGCAGGAAAAAGGTGGATGACAAAGTACTAGGGAATCTATATGCTTGAATGCTTATAATTTCATGAAATGTAATCAATTGTAAACTTGTACAAGTATATAATGTACAAGTACTTAGACATCATGTAAATCAAGCGTTAGATCTTCCCTAGCCAATCACTACACTTAGATAGGTCATCCCCTCCAATAGTGTCACCTATGCACACTCATACACATACTTAATGCCTTAAAGTGAAACATTGAAATAGGGTCAATCTCAGTCGACAAACCCCTCCACCGAGACACTCTCGGTCGACAAACTTCTCGACCGAGAATGACCCAAGTAGCTGTTAGACATAGCTAAGAAAGTAGTTGGCAGTTGGAGATGAACGTTGCTAACACTTGATTCAGAGAGCCTGTCGGTCGACAAAACTTCGACCGAATAGGTGTCTCGGTCGACCATTCCTCGACCGAGATGGACTCTGACAGCAACTGCAGAATTAATTAACTAGTCATTGCTAAAGCAACTAACTTGTACCTAACGGCTAGTTAAGCACTTAGAACCCCCTAGAAAGTGTCTAGAACGTCCTTAAAGCACTTGTAGGCCATTCCTATAAATAGGACATGCCTTAGGACATCTAAAAATACCTAAGCTACACTTGTGCTACACTTGAGATTGAATACTCATTGGCAATCTGTTTTGAGAAATAGAGCAATTCCACCATTGGCTATTCATTCCCATTGCTCCTATTTCGTGTCCTATAGGCTAGCATCTCCTTTCCAAAGCACTTACACTTCTACACTCATTGGTTAGGAGATCAATACGCTTGATATAGGCAAATCAAGCCTTGTGCTTAAAAGGATAAGTTGTAATTTCTTTTTTCCTTCATGTTCCTTTTATTCTTTGTATTCTCCTTGCTACTCCTAGGGTTGGAGGCTGCGGATTGGAGAAGGTTCTTCTCGGAGGAGAAGGTGGACTTCAAGCTACTTCAAGAAGGCTATCGCAACGGGAAGCTACTTCAAGAAGGCTATTGCAACGGGAAGCTACTTCAGGAGGAAGGCTGCTTCAAGGTTGGTGCAATTACTTCTAGGTGAAGTCTGCTTCAAGGTTGGTGCGATTACTTCTAGGTGAAGGCTGCTTGAAGGGTTTAGGGAGAGAATTGTAATTTTATGTAAAGTCCTTGCGAGGTAATAAAATTAAATTCTTTCCAAATCCCGGTTGGGTAAGCAACCGGGTAGTGGACTGACAACTTTAGTATTTGCTAAAGTTGGAACCACTCTAAATCCTTGTCCCCTTGTCCAATATTTTGTGGTTGGTAGTTTGAGTTAAATAATTGTTAAAATTATCTAAAAACTCTATTCACCCCCCCCTCTAGTGTTTTTCAATTGGTATCAGAGCAGGCTTCAAGGAACCCTAACAAGGTCTTGAAGAATGGGTGACGGGGTGCTCAACAACCTTAATCTTGAAGGGACATTTGTTGCTAGGCCTCCAATGTTTGATGGAACAAACTACACATATTGGAAGAGAAGGATGTAGTTCTACTTTCAAGGCATAAGTTGGGATCTATGGAGAATGGTGTCAACCCCTTATGAGCTACCTCAAATGGAATATGCAGCTTGGGACACCAATACGGTAAAATCGGCTCAAATGAATGCAAAGGCTGTAAGTATTCTTTATTGTTCAATTTTAGTAGGAGAATTTAATAGAATATCAAACTGTGAAACATCCTATGAAATATGGCATAGACTTTCTATAACTTATGAATGGACAGTTCAAGTTAAGAATTCCAAAGTTAGTATGCTTAAACAAAAGTTTGAACATTTCCGTATGGATCCAAATGAATCTATTAGTGAAATGTATGCAAAATTCTCTTCTATTGTAAATGGTTTAAATGCCTTAGGTAAAGTTGTTCTTGAGGAAGATCAGGTATCAAAGATTCTTAGATCACTTCCTCCCAAATACAAGCCCAAAGTGACGGCCATTGAAGAAGCAAATGACCTCACCCGACTAAAGATGGAACAACTCATTGGCAACTTAGAAGCTCATGAGGCAACGTTATAAGAGGAAGAAAGAAGAGAACGTGAACGTCAACAAGGCAAAAAGAAGGACATTGCATTCAAAGCATCAACCAAGGACACTCATGACACAAGTGAAGATGATAGTGAAGAAGAAACTCTCATTGTAAATGGTAAGCAATATAAAAGTTTTAAAACTAATAAAATTTCTAGTGTTTCTTCTTCCAGGTGCTTTGAATGTGGCAAAAAGGGACACATGAAAGGTGATTGTCCAAAACTCAAGAAAGGGAAGAAATCATCTCACAAAAAGAAAGAAAGAGCATATAAAGCTGCATGGGATGATTCAAGTGATGATAGTGATGATGGAAAAGAAGAAGTAGAATGCCTCATTGCTACAACAAATGAATATGAAGAAGAGGTAAGTCTTTATGATCTACCAAAAGAAGATCTAATTGCTAGTCTTCAAGATACTCATGAGAAATATATTGAGTGCAAGAAGAAAATTAAGAAATCAAATAAAGTAAATGATGATTTAAATGTTAAACTTCTTGCTCTTGTATCCGAAAATGAAAATCTCAAAAAGGAAAATGAAGATTATGATCTTAAGTTAAAATCGGTAGAAGCTAATTGCAATCTTCTTTCCTTAGAAATGTTAAACTTGCAAACTCAAGTGAATGATCTTCAGAAACAACCTGTTCTATGTTCACATTTAGATTATGATGAGGTTGTCAAAGAAAGAAACTCTCTAGTATCTGATTTAGATCAAGCAAAGAAAGATATAAACAAGAATATGAATGATATTGCTAAGTTACAAAGAAATGTAAATGAGTTAAGAGGAAATGACATGCTTGAAAATATTCTGAAAATTTCCTATAGTTATAATGGAAGAAAAGGATTAGGATATGATCCAAGGAGAAATAAACCCAAAAGAGTTAAAACATCCAAGACTAAGATTATGTTTGTACCTAGGAACACAATTCCTAGAAAGAGAAATGAAGTTGACTCTATTAGCTGTCATTATTGCATGCATCTTGGACATTATTCACTTTCATGCCCATATAAGAAAAAGAATGATGATTTAGCTTGGATTCCTAAAACTTAATAGATTAAAATTAACTAGTTGAGATTTGACCTAAACTGATTCTTGATATACAAATGTCATATCTCAACACAATCGAGCTCTAACTTGTATAATCTTATTTTGCTTGGAATAAATTAACAGTTCTGAAAATATTCCAGAAACTTTGTCGGTCGAGAATCTGTCGACCGAGTGAACCTCGGTCGAGAAATTGTCGACCGAGCATGTCACTGATTTCCAGTCTGCTGTAAAATTGCTGAATTTTTTTAAATTGATCAAATTGCTATCTATTTGTGATTAATGACTGTAGATATTGGAAATCATCCCTAAAAACTTATATGAGATTAATTTGGTTTGATTTAAGTTAAAACTGAAATTATGCTTAGCTTAATAAAAAGGAAATTTCTGTTTTATCATTATTCACATGATGTTTCCTAAAGTATTTTTTGGTCTAACCATATAGAAATCATGTGATTACAATCATGGAATTATCATTTTCATCATGATGATGTTGTGTTAGCATGAATAGATAATAATAATTGTATGCATGGATCCTTGATGATACATAGGCAAGCAAAATAATTCAATGATGATATGTCTCTTAGAAATACTTGCAACACATAAGATAAAAATTTCTCAACTGGCATCTTTAAAAGACTTGAGATATTAATCGTGCTTTCATTTTTAAGAGGATGTTTTCATATTGAGTATCACTAAACATGCTTCAAAATTGATATCTAATCAAGTACTTCACATATGAGTGCTTAAATTGGAAATCTGCAATTTTTGCCTCTTGGTAGAAATAAAATTTGACCAAGGGGCGCTATGGTCGAAGTCAAGGTCGACCTAAAATAAGCTTTGACAAAATGCTTATTTTGACATCATTTTATTGTACTTAATCTTAGTATACTTTCAATAAAGGTCAAAAATAAAAATTTAAAATCATATGTGACCTTAGAAGCTTTAATTGTAAGATTAAGGGGGAGCTCATAAAACAAATTTGATTATTTGATTAAGAAGCTTACAAAAACATTGTAAACATCATTTGAAGCTAGTTATGACCTTAGTATTTTGACTCTTGGTTATGAAGAAATCTACAAATTTCATAAAAATGATATATCCTGTTCTTAAAGGAATTCTCTAAACAAATCAGGGCTTAACATCCCGTGCATTTGGTTAGAGACATCTTTATGTACTGTAAGATTAAAGGATTCTCATTTCATTTTCAGGGTTTAACATCCCTTGTAAAATGGGTGAGAAATCAATACATATGCCATAAACCTAACAGGATCTCATATCATTTCAAGGCTTAACATCCTTTGCAAATGATTGAGAAACAAATTGTGGCTAAATTAGACAAAAATGATATTAAATCCATAGAATATCTATCTAAGGGGGAGCATAGTATAAAATTAAGGGGGAGAAGAAATATAAAATATTCAACTTGGATATCTTTTTGAAATGACAAAGGGGGAGAAAGAATATAAAATCAAAAATATAAATGAGTAAATGAGTTTCATAACATCTCAGCCAGCACTCACT
Organism: Alisma plantago-aquatica; assembly: GCA_963693085.1. Lineage (NCBI taxonomy): Eukaryota > Viridiplantae > Streptophyta > Magnoliopsida > Alismatales > Alismataceae > Alisma > Alisma plantago-aquatica. The sequence goes on from OY856409.1 coordinate 627,581,608, forward strand.
TGCAAAATAAGAATGGCTACAAAAGGTAATCCTCAGGTATGAAACTCACATGCTTTATATTTCCTTATTTCATATTTAGGAAATGTTTGTCATCTTCAAAAAGGGGGAGATTGTTGGCTAAATTGACATCATGATAAATCCCTTTGTTTCGATGATGACAAACATTTCATTCTTGTCGATCTAACAAGCTACTTGAGTGTTGCAGGAAAAAGGTGGATGACAAAGTACTAGGGAATCTATATGCTTGAATGCTTGTAATTTCATGAAATGTAATCAATTGTAAACTTGTACAAGTATATAATGTACAAGTACTTAGACATCATGTAAATCAAGCGTTAGATCTTCCCTAGCCAATCACTACACTTAGATAGGTCATCCCCTCCAATAGTGTCACCTATGCACACTCATACACATACTTAATGCCTTAAAGTGAAACATTGAAATAGGGTCAATCTCGGTCGACAAACCCCTCGACCGAGACACTCTCGGTCGACAAACTTCTCGACCGAGAATGACCCAAGTAGCCGTTAGACACAGCTGAGAAAATAGTTGGCAGTTGGAGATGAACGTTGCTAACACTTGATTCAGAGAGCCTGTCGGTCGACAAAACTTCGACCGAGTAGGTGTCTCGGTCGACAATTCCTCGACCGAGATGGACTCTGATAGCAACTGCAGAATTAATTAACTAGTCGTTGCTAAAGCAACTAACTTGTACCTAACGGCTAGTTAAGCACTTAGAACCCCCTAGAAAGTGTCTAGAACGTCTTTAAAGCACTTGTAGGCCATTCCTATAAATAGGACATGCCTTAGGACATCTAAAAATACCTAAGCTACACTTGTGCTACACTTGAGATTGAATACTCATTGGCAATCTGTTTTGAGCAATAGAGCAATTCCAACATTGGCTATTCATTCCCATTGCTCCTATTTCGTGTCCTATAGGCTAGCATATCCTTTCCACAACACTTACACTTCTACACTCATTGGTTAGGAGATCAATACGCTTGATATAGGCAAATCAAGCCTTGTGCTTAAAAGGATAAGTTGTAATTTTTGTTTTCCTTCTTGTTCCTTTTATTCTTTGTATTCTCCTTGCTACTCCTAGGGTTGGAGGCTGCGGATTGGAGAAGGTTCTTCTCGGAGGAGAAGGTGGACTTCAAGCTACTTCAAGAAGGATATCGCAACGGGAAGCTGCTTCAAGAAGGCTATTGCAACGGGAAGGTACTTCAGGAGGAAGGCTGCTTCAAGGTTGGTGCAATTACTTCTAGGTGAAGGCTGCTTCAAGGTTGGTGCGATTACTTCTAGGTGAAGGCTGCTTGAAGGGTTTAGGGAGAGAATTGTAATTTTATGTAAAGTCCTTGCGAGGTAATAAAATTAAATTCTTTCCAAATCCCGGTTGGGTAAGCAACCGGGTAGTGGACTGACAACTTTAGTATTTGCTAAAGTTGGAACCACTCTAAATCCTTGTCCCCTTGTCCAATATTTTGTGGTTGGTTGTTTGAGTTAAATAATTGTTAAAATTATCTAAAAACTCTATTCACCCCCCCTCTAGTGTTTTTCAATTGGTATCAGAGCAGGCTTCAAGGAACCCTAACAAGGTCTTGAAGAATGGGTGACGGGGTGCTCAACAACCTTAATCTTGAAGGGACATTTGTTGCTAGGCCTCCAATGTTTGATGGAACAAACTACACATATTGGAAGAGAAGGATGCAGTTCTACTTTCAAGGCATAAGTTGGGATCTATGGAGAATGGTGTCAACCCCTTATGAGCTACCTCAAATGGAATATGCAGCTTGGGACACCAATACGGTAAAATCGGCTCAAATGAATGCAAAGGCTGTAAGTATTCTTTATTGTTCAATTTCAGTAGGAGAATTTAATAGAATATCAAAATGTGAAATAGCCTATGAAATATGGCATAGACTTTCTATAACTTATGAAGGGACAGTTCAAGTTAAGAATTCCAAAGTTAGTATGCTTAAACAAAAGTTTGAACATTTCCGTATGGATCCAAATGAATCTATTAGTGAAATGTATGCAAAATTCTCTTCTATTGTAAATGGTTTAAATGCCTTAGGTAAAGTTGTTCTTGAGGAAGATCAGGTATCAAAGATTCTTAGATCACTTCCTCCCAAATACAAGCCCAAAGTGACGGCCATTGAAGAAGCAAATGACCTCACCCGACTAAAGATGGAACAACTCATTGGAAACTTAGAAGCTCATGAGGCAACGTTAGAAGAGGAAGAAAGAAGAGAACGTGAACGTCAACAAGGCAAAAAGAAGGACATTGCATTCAAAGCATCAACCAAGGACACTCATGACACAAGTGAAGATGATAGTGAAGAAGAAACTCTCATTGTAAATGGTAAGCAATATAAAAGTTTTAAAACTAATAAAACTTCTAGTGTTTCTTCTTCCAGGTGCTTTGAATGTGGCAAAAAGGGACACATGAAAGGTGATTGTCCAAAACTCAAGAAAGGGAAGAAATCATCTCACAAAAAGAAAGAAAGAGCATATAAAGCTGCATGGGATGATTCAAGTGATGATAGTGATGATGGAAAAGAAGAAGTAGAATGCCTCATTGCTACAACAAATGAAGACGAAGAAGAGGTAAGTCTTTATGATCTACCAAAAGAAGATCTAATTGCTAGTCTTCAAGATACTCATGAGAAATATATTGAGTGCAAGAAGAAACTTAAGAAATCAAATAAAGTAAATGATGATTTAAATGTTAAACTTCTTGCTCTTGTATCCGAAAATGAAAATCTCAAAAAGGAAAATGAAGATTATGATCTTAAGTTAAAATTGGTAGAAGCTAATTGCAATCTTCTTTCCTTAGAAATGTTAAACTTGCAAACTCAAGTGAATGATCTTCAGAAACAACATGTTCTATGTTCAAATTTAGATTATGATGAGGTTGTCAAAGAAAGAAACTCTCTAGTATCTGATTTAGATCAAGCAAAGAAAGATATAAACAAGAAGATGAATGATAGTGCTAAGTTACAAAGAAATGTAAATGAGTTAAGAGGAAATGACATGCTTGAAAATATTCTGAAAATTTCCTCTAGTTATAATGGAAGAAAAGGATTAGGATATGATCCAAGGAGAAATAAACCCAAAAGAGTTAAAGCATCCAAGACTAAGATTATGTTTGTACCTAGGAACACAATTCCTAGAAAGAGAAATGAAGTTGACTCTATTAGCTGTCATTATTGCATGCGTCTTGGACATTATTCACTTTCATGCCCATATAAGAAAAAGAATGATGATTTAGCTTGGATTCCTAAAACTTAGTAGATTAAAATTAACTAGTTGAGATTTGACCTAAACTGATTCTTGATATACAAATGTCATATCTCAACACAATCGAGCTCTAACTTGTATAATCTTATTTTGCTTGGAATAAATTAACAGTTCTGAAAATATTCCAGAAACTTTGTCGGTCGAGAATCTGTCGACCGAGTGAACCTCGGTCGAGAAATTGTCAACCGAGCATGTCACCGATTTCCAGTCTGCTGTAAAATTGCTGAATTTTTTTAAATTGATCAAATTGCTATCTATTTGTGATTAATGACTGTAGATATTGGAAATCATCCCTAAAAACTCATATGAGATTAATTTGGTTTGATTTAAGTTAAAACTGAAATTATGCTTAGCTTAATAAAAAGGAAATTTCTGTTTTATCATTATTCACATGATGTTTCCTAAAGTATTTTTTGGTCTAACCATATAGAAATCATGTGATTACAATCATGGAATTATCATTTTCATCATGATGATGTTGTGTTAGCGTGAATAGATAATAATAATTGTATGCATGGATCCTTGATGATACATAGGCAAGCAAAATAATTCAATGATGATATGTCTCTTAGAAATACTTGCAACACATAAGATAAAAATTTCTCAACTGGCATCTTTAAAAGACTTGAGATATTAATCGTGCTTTCATTTTTAAGAGGATGTTTTCATATTGAGTATCACTAAACATGCTTCAAAATTGATATCTAATCAAGTACTTCACATATGAGTGCTTAAATTGGAAATCTGCAATTTTTGCCTCTTGGTAGAAATAAAATTTGACCAAGGGGCGCTATGGTCAAAGTCAAGGTCGACCTAAAATAAGCTTTGACAAAATGCTTATTTTGACATCATTTTATTGTACTTAATCTTAGTATACTTTCAATAAAGGTCAAAATAAAAATTTAAAATCATATGTGACCTTAGAAGCTTTAATTGTAAGATTAAGGGGGAGCTCATAAAACAAATTTGATTATTTGATTAAGAAGCTTACAAAAACATTGTAAACATCATTTGAAGCTAGTTATGACCTTAGTATTTTGACTCTTGGTTATGAAGAAATCTACAAATTTCATAAAAATGATATATCCTGTTCTTAAAGGAATTCTCTAAACAAATCAGGGCTTAAAATCCCGTGCATTTGGTTAGAGACATCTTTATGTACTGTAAGATTAAAGGATTCTCATTTCATTTTCAGGGTTTAACATCCCTTGTAAAATGGGTGAGAAATCAATACATATGCCATAAACCTAACAGGATCTCATATCATTTCAAGGCTTAACATCCTTTGCAAATGATTGAGAAACAAATTGTGGCTAAATTAGACAAAAATGATATTAAATCCATAGAATATCTATCTAAGGGGGAGCATAGTATAAAATTAAGGGGGAGAAGAAATATAAAATATTCAACTTGGATATCTTTTTGAAATGACAAAGGGGGAGAAAGAATATAAAATCAAAAATATAAATGAGTAAATGAGTTTCATAACATCTCAGCCAGCACTCACTTGCAAAATAAGAATGGCTACAAAAGGTAATCCTCAGGTATGAAACTCACATGCTTTATATTTCCTTATTTCATATTTAGGAAATGTTTGTCATCTTCAAAAAGGGGGAGATTGTTGGCTAAATTGACATCATGATAAATCCCTTTGTTTCGATGATGACAAACATTTCATTCTTGTCGATCTAACGAGCTACATGAGTGTTGCAGGAAAAAGGTGGATGACAAAGTACTAGGGAATCTATATGCTTGAATGCTTGTAATTTCATGAAATGTAATCAATTGTAAACTTGTACAAGTATATAATGTACAAGTACTTAGACATCATGTAAATCAAGCGTTAGATCTTCCCTAGCCAATCACTACACTTAGATAGGTCATCCCCTCCAATAGTGTCACCTATGCACACTCATACACATACTTAATTCCTTAAAGTGAAACATTGAAATAGGGTCAATCTCGGTCGACAAACCCCTCGACTGAGACACTCTCAATCGACAAACTTCTCGACCGAGAATGACCCAAGTAGCCGTTAGACACAGCTAAGAAAGTAGTTGGCAGTTGGAGATGAACGTTGCTAACACTTGATTCAGAGAGCCTGTCGGTCGACAAAACTTCGACCGAGTAGGTGTCTCGGTCGACAATTCCTCGACCGAGATGGACTCTGACAGCAACTGCAGAATTAATTAACTAGTCGTTGCTAAAGCAACTAACTTGTACCTAACGACTAGTTAAGCACTTAGAACCCCCTAGAAAGTGTCTAGAACGTCCTTAAAGCACTTGTAGGCCATTCCTATAAATAGGACATGCCTTAGGACATCTAAAAATACCTAAGCTACACTTGTGCTACACTTGAGATTGAATACTCATTGGCAATCTGTTTTTAGCAATAGAGCAATTCCAACATTGGCTATTCATTCCCATTGCTCCTATTTCGTGTCCTATAGGCTAGCATCTCCTTTCCACAGCACTTACACTTCTACACTCATTGGTTAGGAGATCAATATGCTTGATATAGGCAAATCAAGCCTTGTGCTTAAAAGGATAAGTTGTAATTTCTATTTTCCTTCTTGTTCCTTTTATTCTTTGTATTCTCCTTGCTACTCCTAGGGTTGGAGGCTGCGGATTGGAGAAGGTTCTTCTCGGAGGAGAAGGTGGACTTCAAGCTACTTCAAGAAGGCTATCGCAACGGGAAGCTACTTCAAGAAGGCTATTGCAACGGGAAGCTACTTCAGGAGGAAGGCTGCTTCAAGGTTGGTGCAATTACTTCTAGGTGAAGGTTGCTTCAAGGTTGGTGCGATTACTTCTAGGTGAAGGCTGCTTGAAGGGTTTAGGGAGAGAATTGTAATTTTATGTAAAGTCCTTGCGAGGTAATAAAATTAAATTCTTTCCAAATCCCGGTTGGGTAAGCAACCGGGTAGTGGACTGACAACTTTAGTATTTGCTAAAGTTGGAACCACTCTAAATCCTTGTCCCCTTGTCCAATATTTTGTGGTTGGTTGTTTGAGTTAAATAATTGTTAAAATTATCTAAAAACTCTATTCACCCCCCCTCTAGTGTTTTTCACTAAAACCCCAATCTAATGATGTTTGGACTCTAGGTAACAAGATATCTATAACGGGGATTGTCGAACCATACTGCTTGTGTTGGAGATAGCTTACATTCACATAAATATCAAGAGCTTAAAATAGTGTTAGAAGTTTTCATTGGAAATACCTTGTGCTAATTTATTCAGTCCTATTTTAGGTCTTCATCTTGTATCATAGTGCATTTCAATCACATCTATACCTATTAGATTACATGTTGTTTCCCTCAATATGCATATTTGTGAAAAATGCACTTATGGACATTATTTGCATGTTTTCAGACACTTGATGGAATGAGTGATACTAGGGTCTCTCTACCATTGGAGAGACCCAAAGTGAAGTCGGATACTCCTTAAACCTACTTGTAGTGGCCAAAGACTCCATAGAAACAAAGATCTCTAAGAAAATCCAAAGAATCAAGCCCAAATGCATATGTAGACAGTGCCAGGGCCGTGTTATAGGAATGGTTGTGTATGGGATAGCCCCCACAGCCGTGCCACCTAGCACGGTCATTCTACAACACTAAAGAACAGGCATGGTGTTACACCACGACCTCCATCTACCTCACCCACCACATCTGTGCTACCCAGAATGGCCGTTCTACCTAGCCCTCACCACGGCCGTGCTACCAACCTCCATTTCACCACCTCAACCTGTGATCTCAACATTTTCATTCCAACGATCATTCTACCCCACCACTATCATGCTCACCTCTACCCACCATGGCCGTGGTGATCCACCATGGTCCTACTACTCATAAAACCTAGCAATTTTTTGCCACTGCACAAACCAACCTACCCCTACTAGACCTATTTCTTCCCCCACATCTATATATGGGGGTGGCGACTATAGGTTGAGGTTATCTACCTTCCACCACCTCCTTGGCCACTTCTTCCTTTTTCTCTTCTCTTTTTTTACTTTGCATTGTTATGAATAGCTAGGCCCCTTGGGTGGGCTATTTGGGGTGTAAAATGTTACTTTGATACCATGTTGAGGGAAATTGATATGTAAACTTTGTAATTTAATTTGCTAATGATTATGTTCTATTTCTATCTCATTCTGCATGAATTTCTTGTTGGTTTGCGCTTGAAATAAATTGGGAATTTAGGGAAATTGCTTATATTTGTGAATTTTGGGATTTGCTCCTAGGTCCAATTCTTGGATCCCTAGCTAGCTACCCATCTTCTTACTTTGTAATCAATTCTCCTAACCCTAGTTGAGAGATATAAGTAGCTAGTTTAGATGAACTTTTTGTGTTCATCATGGAGCTTCCTTGAGGCTAGAATGTGGTTGATAGCAGGCCTAAAACCTCACTTCCACCCCCATTACTAATCTCATCCCCTAATCATCCTAAGATCATCTAACCTAGAAACCTAGGCTTATTTGGACTCTAATTGAATTACACCCAAGCCCTAACCCAATTGAGCCTCGCAAGGGTAGTGGGGAGTGTTATGGACTAGTTCCCCTATACACAACCTAGCATATCCATGGCCATTTAGTAGCCTAGATTAATTCATTAGACTCTAACTTGTTGTTTGGTTTGAATAATCTAAATAGAATCATAATGTTCATATGTCACCCCCAACCTAATTGATAAGTGCATCCCCTAAACAGCCCACATCTCCCTTAATTGCTTTAAAACCCTAATTTCCATCTTGCTTAGCTAGTAATAGCTTAGTTAGCTCTTATATTGCTTAGATAGATTCTTTCCCTATTCTTGCTTTGTTCTTGCTTTGTTTTTTCTAGTTTAGATCTTTAATTGCTCTCATTCTCTTCTTGAATGCCTTAGCATAAATTGCCTTTTCATATCTAGCTTAGTCTTTTCTTTCTTAATTAGTCTTAATCTAGTTTAGGGTTAACTTAGATTTCATTCTCTCCTTTAATTATTTTCTTTCTCACCTAAGTTTAACAATCAAAACAACCTTCAAACCCTTAACCCTAGTCTTTGCAGTAGGAACCTACAAAAACTAACCTAGCTTTGGTGCCCCCTTTTTTCCATGTGGATCGACCCTATACTTGTTTCCCTCCTATACCACGACATGACCCCGTGCACTTGCGGGATAGTGTTTTAGTAGGTGTAGGTGCGTTGGTCTTGGTTATTATAAATTTTAAAAGTTGAATCCACTTGTGTGCTTCCGTCTGCAGAGTTGCATCCATTCAAGTCTCAATTGAGTGGTGTGTGACACCATTGGTGGGAGCGCACCAAGCTTTCTGGAACCATTGCCGGGGAGAAAGGCGCTCGGCCTAGCTAGTTAGTTTTGCTTTGACTTTTCCTACTTCCCTCACCATTACTATTCTTTATTCATTATTCTTTGAATTCTTTGTGTATATTGGTTTACTAACTTGTTCTCTTTTGTTTAGTTGTTCTTTGTGCATGTGACAAGCCACTAAGGAGAAGACAAGATGGAAGGCCAAAATGCACCCCACAAGCCGCTTCAAGACTACTTCATGCTTAGGAACTATAAATTGCCAATTGCTAGCAGGGTTGATCAAATGCCATGGGAGAAATTCTCCATTCCTCTAGGTCTTCTTGGGCTCCTACCCATATTCTATGACTTGGAGAATGAGAACCCCTACCAGCACTTGGACTCTTTTCTTGAAGAATGCTCCACCTTCAAGACGTCGACGACTAGTGATGATACAATCTGGTTGACCTTGTTATCTTTTTCCCTAAAAGGTAGAGCCAAATAATGGTATGACTCTAGAAGGGACATCATGAGTTTGGAAATAATAAAGAATGCCTTCTTGAGACAATTCTACTATATTACAAGGTTAACACAAATGTGGTGTTGCATGACAAGTTTTAGTCAAATGAGAAATGAGTAGTTCCATAATGCATGGGAGAGATTTAAGAAGATTTTAAGAAAGAGCTCGCACCATGAGATCCCTTTGTGGTAGCTAGTTCAATCATTCTACTCTGGTTTATCTCTAAAGGATCAAGACACAGTGGATTCTTCTTATGGAGGAGTTTTCATGGCCAGGCCACCTGAGGAGATATGGCCTTTGTTTGAGAAGTTGGCTGAAGGATCAAGAATTCCAGCTTCTAGCATGATGAATGATGGGGGCTATGCCTTTGGTGTGACACCTCCTACTCATAATGACTCAAGTTCGCAAGTGATGAATATTCTTGGTGACATGATGAGCTTCATGAAAAACTAGGTGACAAATGTTCATTACCACCTGATCCATTCTATTTAGTTCTATGGTGAGGAAAAGAAGACACCTCACTCCTATAGCTACCAAGAGCCACAAAGTCCAAAATATAGCTCAAGCTTTGAGGAAGAGGTTCTCTATAGATTACAAATATTTGATGATGTTTAAAAAGATGTTGCAAGGCTAGAAGAGAAAGTAGAGCAACTATCTTCCATAATTTCTCTCCAAGAAGAAAAGTTGTCTTCAAAACCTATCATGAGCTACCATGAAGGAAGTGGACCCATGCCCTCTTCTCAAGTTTTCTATAATCTGCCTCCCATGCAAGTGTAGCCCATCTACCATTTTCAAGGCAATTCTAAGCCTTAAACTCCACCCCCACCAGCTCCATCACCACCATTTTCCTAACAATTCGCCTTCTGGCCTCATTTCTCCCCTCCACCTCAATTTCCACACCATGTGTCACCTCCACCTCCTCCACAGCCACAACTAGCTCCCCCTCTCCACCATGAGCAAGGAAGTGTTGTGACAGAATTAAATAGTGGGAAATCTCTTGAGCTGCCCGCAAGTCAAAGAAAGATTGACAAAGTAAAACAAAGGCAGCCAAGTGGTGATATTATGATTGAAATTGCCAAAGATGATTCAGTGATACATCTTATTGATTTTGGGATACCATGTGCTCCACCTCATACTCCATTTGCATGTCCCGCCATCCCTAGTGTTCCACCTCACATTAATGCAAGCAAGGCCAAAGCCAATGATCCTCCATTCATTGAAGCACTAGATGAGCCACTAGAAATGAGGAGGAGGTAAAAGCACAATGTGGATATTCTTGAGGTGTTTCACCAAGTGAAGGTGAACATTCCACTTTTGGATGCTATCAAGAAAATCCCATCATATGCCAAGTTCCTCAAGAACCTATGCACGGTGAAGACAAGGTCAACGGAGAGGATACCAAAGAAAGTGAAGTTGATTGAACAAGTGAGCTCCATTCTCCAGCACTCACTCCCCATGAAGAGGAAAGACCCACGAGCCCCAATCATACCTCGATAATTGGGGGACATCACATAGGCTAAGCCCTACTTGATTTGGGGTCTAGTGTGAATTTGATGCCATATAGTGTCTATGTTGAGATGGGTCTAGGCAAGTTGAAACTAGCACATTGAACTCTCCAATTGGCAGACCGCTCCATCAAAGTGCCTAGAGGGTGAGTGGATGATGTCTTGGTGATGATTGACAAGGAAAGAGGAGTCGTGTTCCCATCTGATTTCATTGTTCTTGACATGGAGTCAGATGATAGGAAGATCCCCATCATCTTGGGGAGATCGTTCTTATCTACAGCTGATGCTAAGATATATGCTCGCAGTGGCATAATGAGAGTCTCTTTCATGGAAATGAAGATAAAAATCAACATATAAAAGTCCTCAAACTAGTGAGTTCGAGATGAGGATATTGGATATGGTCACTTCAAGAGTCCATTTGGTCATTAGGGAGAAGAACATCTCGATGAAGGAATTGATGATAGCTTTGGTGATCAAAGGGATGAGGAATGTAGGCTGAATGTAAATGAGAGATGTATCTACTGCAAAACTGGGCACATGAGGATGACAAATGGATGAAAAATTAGAGGGTCTCCAAGAAGCCTAGCTGAAGGCAAGAAACTCAGCGCATGTGGGAGGCAACCCGCCTAGGTTTGGACATTTTTCACCCAATCTTCCATTTTTGATACTTTTGCTTTGCTTTTGCACTTTTCCAAGAAAACACACACACTTGTTTTTAATAGTTTTTGTTTAGTTTTAAGATGTGCAGGTGAAAATTGGGTGAAATGAAGAAAATTAGATGAGATTTTGACAAAGTGAGCCATGAAAAATCACTTTGGATTGAGATTTTGAGGTTTGATGTTCTTCAAGTTGAGAATACCAGCTACAGAGACCACCACAGTCGTGGTCATCCACCATGGTCATGGGATTTAATTGCCACAATTGGACAAAATAATAGGGAACATGGCCAAAGTTTGAGAAAAATTGACAAGGGATGCACCATGTCCTAAAGCTACCATGGTCCTGCCGTGCAAAACGGCCGTGTTGCAAACCGATTTCTGCAACTTAAGGTAGAATGTGCAAAAATTCCAAATCATTTGCTCACTTCTCCGAAGAATAGAACGACTGTGCCCCCCACCCAAGCTACCGTGCAACCCTTCATGCCCCCTCTCCAACCCAATAATCTCCATCAAATCACCCCCAAACCATCCCAAATCCATTCCCTATCATTTCTACTACCTTAATCTCCAGATTCCACTCTTTTTCATCCACAAAATCATACATTTCTCTCCATTCCACCCCAACATCCCCGTTCTTCGAAGAAATTCAAAATTTGGTGATTTCTCCTCTGATTTTGAGCAAAGATGAAGCAATTTACAAAGAAAGTGGTGGAGAAAACTAGGGATGTCATCTCCTACTAAAGGAAGCTGAAAAATAGGAACCCCCGATTGAAAGAGGTCGAATTGGATGGTTTAGTGGATCTAATTGTGGAAGAAGCCTCCACTCAGCCACGATGGGGGACATCGTCATCATTTAGAGATCACAGCCACTGTCGTCTTCTGCCCGACCCTCTATCTCACCTGTGAGACCCTCAGTTTCAGCTACACGGCCATCAGTTTTAGTATCCCGGCTGTCCATTTCTTTGGCATCACAGCAACAGCCACGACCACAGCCACAAGCACGTAGGCAACTCTTACTAGATGAAGAATAGGATGAAGAGATTCCAGATGCATAGTAGACTGAGGTACCATAGCAGCGGCCCCATCCACAGTCTGATGTCACTATTGGCAGGGCAAAGGAAGCCGAGCATTGGGAGTGCTTGACATACAAAGTGATATCCACTCACTATGTGTGCCAAGTGACGATGGAAGATACATGCTTCTACACCTATTTCCATGGTGTGATGTAGAAGATGTGACTATTTGAGATTATGACGCTTCCACGGGAGTCATATGTTGAGCTGACATGACAGTTTTTTGCCACATTAGAGAAAGTGATTGATGATGGTGAAAATGCTATGAGAGTGATGATTGGGTACAATAGGTGGATGATAACCTCAAGGATTATGAATCAGATTTTTGCCCCCAGTGAATAGATGGTAGACCTCCTAGATGGAGGAAAGATAAAGAATGACTCCAGTTCCACATATCTTGCAATGTGGAAATACTTCACCAGCCATAGCACATTTGTAGTGAAGAAATCAAAGACTAGTGCCATTCACATTCCATTCCTCCGCTATGTTCAGAAGGTGTTGGTGAACACCATCTTCGGTAGGTATGAAAACCAAGGCAGTTGTACAAAGAAGGATTTGTTTGTACTTTTTTGGTTGATTAAGGGGAATCATGTAAATCTTGAAGTGTTACTGATTAAGCATCTAAGGACAATCCATTCCAAGAGCACAAATCCATTTATAATGGGAGGGATTGTGACATCTATAGTCACTGCCCTGAGACATGATATGGTAGGATACACAAAGGCATATGGAGGAAAAATGGTTGACTTGCACTATTTAGCCCACTCCTCCATGATCACCATTGTGGAGTATAGGATCATTTACCAATTCAACCCACCATACCCAAGAGTCTCCTTGGAGTTTCCCTACCATATTTCACCCCTCATGGAACAATTTGGACCCATTCAGGATTTTCTGGACAGATTGAGGAGATATGAGGAGGAGCATCCCTGAGGGGATGGCATCCCTAAGGTGATATTGGTAGTGGGTCTAGGAGATCCCTCATAGGTAGCTGAGAAGATATGGGCAGCAGAAGATAAAGAAACACGATGAGTGAGATAGTGAGAGAAAAGGATAGGAGCGTCAGAGCTACAATAGCCCTCAATGAATGCATATGACATGGCCACCATTCATGCATAGCTGGAGGGCATTCAGGCGACGTAGGATAGGATATTGTAGGCACATGAGGGTTCTTAGAGGATATAGGATGCATTATGGCTAGATCATCAGTAGATGCACCATAAAATCAACCATTTGTATCAGTATTAGAAAGCCCAAGTGCAGAGTAACCTCCAATGGGGGAAAGACTGGTGGGGATCCATTTCAGGATATTAGGAGACTTATCCCCCACCATAGATAGATTACTGGGGAAACTACTATGCCTACCCTCCACCACATGGAGGAGCACTACCAGATCCCTCAAGGGAGCCATGATTGTCTACCCTGTCATCCTAAACTCTAGGATCATGCTGAGGACAACATTATTCAAAAGTTTGGGGTGGAAGGGCAAGTATGCCCTAGTTTCACTTCTCAATTCACCTGCTACATTTACTTTTTCTTCCTTATCCTTTCTATCTATTCTAGTCATCTTTACTTCTTTGCATCTTTGCATGCCATGTAGTTTGCTTTCTTGTTATTTTTGCGTAATTTTAAAAAATTATGCTCTTTTTGCCATGCATTGCATATCATGTAGATTTTTGGTAATTTTTGCATGTTTTAGCTAGGATTTGCTTGTTTAATATTTTAAGTTCAATAATATAGGCTTACATGTGATTGAAGGCAACTTGGAACCATTTTGGCCAATTTTTCCCAAATTTGAGATTTCTTGTCTAAATGTGTGTTTCAATCCAATTTCTAACTTTTGGATTAAAAAGGATGACCTTTGACAAATGCAAGTGAATTATCATTGTTTGTTGCTAAAATTGTATCGATTCTTGACTTTTTACATGTGCACCACCTCTCTTGTGTTTGTGAATGATTTGGTTGAATTGTGACTTGATCAAGCTATGATCGCTTAGTGCCTAAGAAATCACTTGATAGAAATATCAATTTCAGGTTGTTCATTCATGTGGTGTGATATTGTAGGATGAAGTGATGGATTAATTTTCATGCAGGATACCTTATGTTGAGAATCACACCAGTGACTCCTTTTTGACCTGACCCTTCACTCATCATCTTCTTACCCCTCAGCCTCATGAAAGGATGTCAAAGTGCACATATTAGCCATGGCCACCTCCAAAAGTTTAGGGTGGCCACATCTACATGTCACTGCTTCACTCTCATCACCATATTCCCTATCTACTCCAAGGGCAAAGAAAAAATAAAAAATTCAAAAATAAAATAAAAGATGCTCCTATTTAAGAGTATCTAAATAAAGAAAAGATGAGTGCTCTATGTAATAGCACTCCAAAATCTTACCGCAATCCTTTCTTCCATTTTCATACCCATTGAGCTAGGAAACATTAAACCTAGCTCATTTTTTCCTTTTCCTCAGCCACATGGGTCATTTGATGTGATTTGAAATATAAGGTTGAAAGCATGAAGGTGAAACAACACTCCTAGTCATCCTTGATTAACGCCATCATGAAACGGTCTACTTGGAACTACCTGAAAGAAATATGGATAGCTTGTGTGTTTTATGCACTCTATTTGAAGTTCATATGCTTTGTGCTTTTTTATGATTTGTTTGTGAAAATAGGAGAGGAGAGAGGTGGAATGCATGTACTTAGTCACTATTGATCCCATTAAGCAATAATCATCCTTTACATTGCATTTCTCATTTCTTGATTGTGGAAAAATTACAAAGAGATTGAGTTGGAGCATACTTGAGGACAAGTATGTTTCAAGTTTGGGGTGGAGATTCAGCCCTATTCCAGGGCTTCATCTTGTGTCATAGTGCATTTCAATCACATCTATACATGTTAGATTACATGTTATTTTCCTCAATATGCATATTTATGTAAATTTCACTTATGGACATTATTTATATGTTTTTCAGGCATTATTTATATGATGGAAGAGACAGAAGGAGTAATCCTAGGGTTTCTCTACCCTTGGAGAGACCCAAAGTGAAGTATGATGCTCCCTCAACCTACTCCAAGTGGCCAAAGACTCCATAGAAGCAAAGATGTCTAAGAAAATCCAAAGAATCGAGCCCAAATGGAGATGCAAACAGCGCCACGGCCGTGTCACAAAAATTTCCGTGCAAGGGATAGCCACCACGGCCATGCTATTGCACTAAAGAACGGGTGTGGTGCTACCCCACAACCTCCATCTACCTCACCCACCATGGTCGTACTACCCAAGACGACCGTTCTACCTAGCCCTCACCACGGTCGTGCTACCAGCCTCCATTTCACCACCTCAACCTGTGATCTCCACATTTTAATTCCCATGATCGCTCTACCCCACAACGACCATTCTCACCTCTACCCACCACGGTTGTGGTGATCCAACACAGTCGTGCCACTCACAAAACCTATCTATTTGTTGCCACTGCACTACCCAATCTACCCCTACTTGACCTATTGCTTCCCCCATACCTATATATAGGGGGGTGCCGAGTGCAGTCAAGGTTAGATACCTTCCACCACCTCCTAGATCCCCAATTTTATCCCTTAGCCATTCCACTCCATTTCCACCTCCATTTCACTCCATTTCACCATTTCCTCCACCAAAACCCTCATTTCTAAGCCCTTCATCCACTTCCCACCACCATTCCACACCATTCCATCCAAGAAGAAGGAGGAGGTCGACCTTGCAGTAGCTGGAGATGAGGATTCACTCATCTACATTGAGCTCCATGGCCACTTCCTCCTCTTTCTCTTCTGTTTTTGTACTTTGCATTGTTATGAGTAGCTAGGCCCCTTGGGTGGGCTGTTTGGGGTGTAAAATGTTACTTTGATACCATGTTGGGGGAAAATGATATGTAAAATTTGTAATTTCATTTGCTAATGATTATGTTCTATTTCTATCTCATTCTGCATGAATTTTGTGTTGGTTTGTGCTTGAAATCAATTGGGAATTTAGGGAAATTGTTTATACGTGTGAATTTTGGGATATGGTCCTAGGTCCAATTCTTGGATCTGTAGGTAGCTACCCATATTCCTACATCATAATCAATTTTCCTAACCCTAGTTGAGAGATCTAAGTAGCTAGCTTATATGAAATTGGTATGTTTAGCATGGATCTTTCTCAAGGCTAGAATGTGGGTGATGGGAGGCCTAAAACCTCACTTCCACCCCCATTACTAATCTCGGTCCCTAATCATCCTAAGATCATCTAACCTAGAAACCTAGACTTGTTTGGACTCTAACAGAATTACACCCAAGCCCTAACTCAATTGTGCCTTGCAAGGGTAGTGAGGTGTGTTAGGGACTAGTTTCCCTATACACAACCTAGCATATCCATGTCTAGTTAGTAGCTTATGTTAATTCATTCGAATCTAACTTGTTGTTTGGTTTGGATAATCTAAATGGAATCATAATGTTCATATGTCACCCCCAACTTAATTATAAAGTGCATCCCCTAAACATCCCACATCTCCCTTAATTGCCTAAAACCACTAATTTTCATCTTACTTAACTAGTGTTAGATTAGTTAGCTATTTTATTGCTTAGATAGATTATTCCCCTATTCTTGCTTCATTCTTGCTAGTTTAGCTCTTTAATTTCTCTTCTTGCATGCCTTAGCATAAATTTCTTTTTCAAACCTAGCTTAGTCTTTTCTTACTTAATTAGTCTTAATCTAGTCTAGGGTTAACTTAGATTTCATTTTTGCCTTTAATTGCTTTCTTGCTCACCTTAGTTTAACAATCTAAATAACCTCCAAACCCTTACCCTAGTCTCTACGATAGGAACCTAGCAAAAACTAACCTAGCTCTAGTGCCCCCTTTTTCCCTGTGGATCGACCCTATACTTTATGCCCTCCTATACTAGGACATGACCCCGTGCACTTGCGGGATAGTGTTTTAGTAGGCGTGGGTGTGTTGGTCTAGCTTATTATAAATTTTGAAAGTTGAATCCACCCATGTGCTTGCATCCGTGGAGTTGCATCCATTCAAGTCTCAATTGAGTGGTGTGCGACGATGTGATGGAGTGGACTTTTGGAATCCTTAAATGTCCAATAACATATTGGAAATCATATGGTTGAGTTATATTGATAGTTCCAAGCTTTCGACAAAGTAGGTGTGTTGATGTGAGGTTGACATCATGATTAAGATATCTCTTTTTAATGCCTTTTTGAGGAATTTAATTGAATGGTCTAATAGTTGATTTTCATAACCAAATTGGAGTAGAATGTACCTTGAGAGGTAAGGAAGCTATGGTTAAAATTTGGTGGCATTTGGATGTACCTAGAGGAAGCTATGGAGGTTTGAAATTTGGAAAATGATGTGCTTTATTGAGGATTTATTAGACCTAAGTGTAATAGCTTGAGCACTGATTAGGCTATATCACAACCTTTAAATGGGCTGTGTGGACACTTTGTAGCCTTAGATTAGAGATCCAATGGGCGTAGCCTTTGAAAAGGAGAAACCACAGATTTACTTAAGTGCACTCTGGCCTTTAGCCCTTGGATTATGATCTCAGGGATCTCAGCCTGTCTCCTACCTTGCGGTTAGAACAAGGTAGTGGGGCAGCTAACCCCGTGACCATCTCGACCACCACTCGCCCAAATCGTGGGATGAGGGAAGTCAGAATTCGAGCAGTTGTTCTCTTCATATCACAAGCTATCCAACGAGCCTCTATTTGCAGTGCGAGAGTGAAGAATAAGTGAGAGTAGACACCCATGTCGTCCTCCCTTCTCCATTACGATGCACAGACCAGAAGAGGGGGAAGATGAGGGGGAAAATGGGGTTGGAATCGAGATCTTATTAGAGGAGAAGCAAAGTAGAGGCTACGGGAGAAGGAGGAAGGCATATGTAGTGGACTTCGTGGTCTCTTTCATGGTCAAATGACCCTAGTTGTCCGGGGCTTGAAGATGAAGCTTGGAGGATGGTGTTCAGTGCTCCTCGCTGAGAATCAAGGGCACACACAAGCTTGGGGAGGTCTTGTGGAGCTTTTGGAAGGCTCATACCCCTTTGAAGAGGAGTAGAGGCAAGTTACCTCTTTGCTCCACCGCAACCAAGCCTAGCGACGACACCTATGGAGAACGAGCTCCAGCCAACGCCAAAGCTCTTGGATGAGCCGAGATGGTGAGGGAAGGTTCCTAGAACCTTTCAGTGTTGGTTATAGTTTGCAAGTAGGTCATGGAGATAGTGGATCGCTCGCCAGAGATGAGACGTGCGACGGCGGCCCCATGAAATAGAGTCCCCGTGGACTCGTGCATCTGTGTTTTGTGAGACAAGAGATGAGGCCGACCCGGTTCATGCCTCAAACTAGGCAGGTCTAGGCACAATAAACTAGATGATTTAGAGAGAACCAGCTCACTGCAGACCGCAGCAGCCAGAGGTGCGCCCTTCTCAGGGCCACGTGTTAGCGGTTGTTTGGCCCATGAGGGTTTGACTAAGGATATAGTTGACATGAGGAATATGTGATTAGTATATCTGTGATCAAGGTACTCCATTACCTCTTGCTTGGCTTATTATACATTATGCTTACGTTATATGGTAGTAAATACTTGGCATATGGTATTGATTGAAATGATTGTCTTGTATGATATGTTGCTTGAATTTCCATATTTATTGCTATATGTATACCTTGAACACCAACAAACATAATATAGAAGCTCCATCATAAGATAGCTCATAAACCACTTGGTGGTAGAGTGCATGCATAATGATCACAAACCACTTAGTGGTAGATCATATGATGTTTGTATAATGATAACAAACTCCTTGGGAGTAGATCATAAGGCCTGAAGTAGTCAAATCGTTGGTGGCAGATGCACGAGATGTATGATGGAAAATATGCTTAAAAGATACATTTTCATGTTTGTTAATAAACTCTTTCTTAGTATTGATATATTGTTGTAATTTCTTATTACTGCCAAGTTTACTTTTATCCTTATTGCCAAGTATGAAAAGAGGTAAATTAAAAGACACATAGGCATACTCAGTACAATATTCTTGAATATTGTGTTGATGTGTACCACATGTAATCTTTTGTTTAGGTTGTGGTTATGCTCTTGAAGATCCAAGATAGTGAGAGTTGTGTGGCGAGCTGATGTTTAGGTGGACATGTTGTCTTAAGATCCTATAGTTTAGTGGTAGTACATGTATATGTATAAGTTTGTTGTTCAGTATGTAATATCAAATGTTGTAATAATTCATGTTGTAATTATATGTTGAATGGTGAACATCTATTATATGGTTTTATTATTGTTCATGTACATGTGCTACTGATTGTTTCCTTCTGACTCCCTTGATTTTCTTCTTCTTAGCCTAGTGTGTGGTGTTTAAATTGGAATGCTCGCTGAGGTGAGGTTTCAATTTGAACGTCACACATCATATTAAGGTTTAGAAAATCCGGGGATGTCGCAGGTGGTATCAGAGCATTAACAATAGAAAAGCCTGACATTTTCTCATTATGCAACTTAAAACTAAAGAACCTTGAACTTAATAATCTTTAGGGTTAGATTAGTCATCTTTTAGAGACTAGATCTGACCTAGTCTCTAGATTAGCACCTAGATGTCCGAGAACTAGGTCTAGAGTGGTTCTTATTGAGTAGCAAGTCCTTAGATGTCATTCTTTCCTTGTAGTGCAGCGGTATGGGATGTAGCACTATTTGGAAATGACGTGCATCAAGGGAAGAGACACCCTAGACATATTGTGCATGTTGTCTAGAGTAGCTACACTAGTCTACCCCTTGTTCTCACCATTTTTATTAGTTTTCATGACACTGTACTCTCTACTATGTGTGGGACACTCATTTTCAGGATTTAGTTTTTGATTCCAAATGGATCGAACCTCGCTAGTTTTCTCTTACGCTTGTTTTATCGGAGAAAAACTATATAATATTTTATTATGTATATGTATTACAAAAATGTGTCCCCACGCATGTATGAGTAGGAGGTGATCATGCAACCTAAGTGAAAGTGAATGACATCAGTCTAGAAGAGAGAGTAGTTCTAGATTAGATGTCTAGAGCCTTTTTAGAATATGCGATAAATGAAATAAGTTTTGATGATATGATGTAGGCCTTATATAGATGGCATAAGATGGTTATGATGATCTATGTTTGTCTTGAAGGACTTCAGTTTAGTTTTGAGGTTTTGAATTAAGTTTTGATGATGCAAGTAAATAGGCTTTTATGAGATAAGATATGTTAAGACGAGACAAGGTTGTGAGTCAGCATGAGCCTCAATCTCTTTTATGAAGGAGGACCTCTAGTGTTAGGACCAGTTTTGGGGTTATCTCAAGAGAGAGCAACACTTATAGGGATAAGGTCAGATAAATTAGACTCCATGATATGAGAAATACGAGAAATATGTGATATGATATGTCCTAAATTAGAATACTCCTAAGTGAATGAGTTGATTTGCCTAATGCATGATTCCTATAGTCCTTTTGAACCCTAGATGTCCTTGAGAGGACAAAACCCTAGAGATAGAGAGAGGTTGGTTATATGTGTGCATATGTGAGTATGAATATGAGTGCCTACCATCTGGGTGAGGGAGAGAGCCCAAGACCTTGGAGGAGGTAGCTATGTTAGTTTTTTTTGTATAGCCTCATGCACGGGTTGGTGGTTCCCATATAGGAATCTAGTGGTGTGTGTATATAAGAGAAAGAGAGTTGAGAAATAGTGTTTCATTAGTAGATATCTATGAATAGTATGTCATAACATGTTTTGGTTTGTGCTATGTGGCTAGTGCCAATGAGGTAATCCGAGAACCCTAGACCGAGATGGAAGATAAAGTATGTGCATATGAGATACTCATAGAGTTGAGTGAGCTCAGAGAGACTGAGCATAGAACTTCCCTCATAATATGGGTTAGGAGAACCTCATTTGGGCTAGATAAATCTTTGATATATGTTTGATAAGCCACTCACATAAGTTGGTTTAGTACAACCATGGTATAACAAAGATAAGAATGTGATATGGTCTCGATGACGTGATATATAGACATGATATGATGAAAACCTAGAGATGGTTTAAAAAATATCAGTGTATAAATTTTTAACCATCTACATGAATAATGATGTTAATGTGAAATTTTTGGTTAATATTGTGATAAAATTACTAGTGAATGATGCAATTTATTATGAGCAATGAAATAAGAACATATGAATGAAACATGTTACATGAGGTGTTAACCTTATTGCTTAATAAAGATGAAAAATATTGTTTGATAGTTAGCACAACATAATGATTATGAAACCTTGATATGATCTATATGGATAAAGTAGGTTAATTATAGTTAACTCCCTCCTAAAATGCAAATGTTAACGATGAACATGTTCTAACAATTAGATCAACAAAATGTTGATGACACCCTGATATAATGGGCTAATTTTAGTTAACTTCTTTATAACATGGTAATATGATGTTGGAACCCTAATGCAAGGGTAAAGATGAGGATTTAAATCCTAAAATATGAATGATGTCATGAAATAACCTAAGCTTCTAAACCCTTGTTTCAATCTTTTATGAAGGGGTGTTTCACCTTAGATGTTTTAAAACCTCCTAATGGTAGTTTGGATATGATTATGGAGCTCTATTTTTGTATGTGATGCACGTAGAGTGGTAACCTACATATGGATGAAGACCTTTTGGTTTTTCATTAAAGTAAGAGGATGGCTCCATTTTGAGGACAAAATTTCTTTTAAGATGTATATGATGTGAAAGACTGGACTTCCGGCTTAATTTTGAGGACGAAATATCTTTTAAGGTGTGTAGGATGTGATGGAGTGGACTTTTGGAATCCTTAAATGTCCAATAACATATTGGAAATCATATGGTTGAATTATATTGAGAGTTCCAAGCTTTCGACAAAGTAGGTGTGTTGATGTGAGGTTGACATCATGATTAAGATATCTCTTTTTAATGCCTTTTTGAGGAATTTAATTGAATGGTCTAATAGCTGAGTTTCATCACCAAATTGGAGTAGAATGTACCTTGAGAGGTAAGGAATATATGGTTAAAATTTGGTGGAATTTGGATGTTCCTAGAGGAAGCTATGGAGGTTTGAAATTTGGAAACGATGTGCTTTATTGAGGATTTATTAGACCTAAGTTTAATAGCTTGAGCCTAGTTTAGGCTATGTCACGCCCTTGAACCTTTGAATGGGCCACGTGGACACTTTGTAGCCTTAGATCAGAGATCCAATGGCCGTAGCCTTTGAAAAGGAGAAGCCACGGATTTGCTTAAGTGCACTCTAGCCTTTAGCCCTTGGATTATGATCTGAGGGATCTCAGCCTGTCTCCTGCCTTGCGGTTAGAACAAGGTAGTGGGGAAGCTAAATCCGTAACCATATCGAACACCACTCGCCCAGATCGTGGGATGAGGGAAGTTGGAATCCAAGCATTTGTTCTCTTCAGATCACAAGCTATCCAACAAGCCCCTATTTGCAGTGTGAGAGTGAAGAATGAGCAAGAGCAGACACCCACTTCGTCCTCCCTTCCCCATTACGATGCACATACTAGAAGAGGGTGAAGATGAGGGGGAAAAGGGGTTGGAATCAAGATCTTATTAGAGGAGAAGCAAAGTAGAGGCTATAGGAGAAGTAGTAAGGCATTTGCAGTGGACTTTGTGGTCTCTTTCATTGTCAAACGACCCTAGTTGGTCGGAGCTTGAAGATGAAGCTCAGAGGCTGGTGTTCAGTGCTCCTTGCTGAGAATCAGGGGCACGCACAAGCTTGGGGAGATCTTGCGGAGCTTTTGGAAGGCTAATACCCCTTCGAAGAGGAGTAGAGGCAAGTTGCCTCTTTGCTCCACCGCAGTCAAGCCTGGAGGCGGCGCCTACGGAGAATGAGCTCAGCCAACGCCAAAGCTCTTGGAGGAGCCGAGATGGTGAGGGAAGGTTCCTAGAACCTCTCAATGTTGGTTATAGTTTGCAAGTAGGTCTTAGAGATAGTGGATCACTCACCAGAGCCGAGTCGCGTGGCGGCGGCCCCATGAAACAAAGTCCCCATGGACTCGTGCATCCACGTTTCGTGAGACAAGAGAGGAGGTTGACCCAGTTCATGCCTCAAACCAGGCGGGTCCAGGCACAATAAACCAGCTAATTCAGAGAGAACTGGCTCACAATAGACCGTAGTAGCCAGAGGAGGTGCGCCCTCCTCAGGGCCACGTGTCAGCAGATGTTTGGCCCATGAGGGTTTGACCAAGGATATAGTTGACATGAGGAATATGTGATTAGTATATCTGTGATCAAGGTACGCCATTACCTCTTGTTTGTCTTATTATACATTATGCTTGTGTTATATGGTAGTAAATACTTGACATATGGTATTGATTGAAATGATTATCGTGTATGATATGTTGCTTGAATTTCCATACTTATTGCTATATGTATACCTTGAACACCTGCAAACATAATATAGATGTTCCATCATAAGATAGCTCATAAACCACTTGGTGGTAGAGCACATGCATAATGATCACAAACCACTTGGCGGTAGATCATATGATGTTTGTATAATGATCAAAAACTCCTTGGGAGTAGATCATAAGGCTTGAAGAAGTCAAAGCCTTGGTGGCAGACGCACGAGATGTATGATGGAAAATATGCTTAAAAGATACATGTTCATGTTTGTTAATAAACTCTTGCTTAGTATTGATATATTGTTGTAATTTCTTATTACTGCCAAGTTTACTTTTATCCTTATTGCCAAGTATGAAAAGAGGTAAATTAAAAGACACGTAGGTGTACTCGGTACAATATTCTTGAATAATGTGCTGACGTGTATCACATGTAATCTTTTGTTTAGGTTGTGGTTATACTCTTGAAGATCCAAGATAGTGAGAGTTGTGTGGTGAGATGATGTACAGGTGGACCTGTTGTCTTAAGATCCTGTAGTTTAGTGGTATTACATGTATATGTATAAGTTTGTTGTTCAATATGTAATATCAAATGTTGTAATCATTCGTGTTGTTATTATATGTTGAATGGTGAACATATGTTGTATGATTTTATTATTATTCATGTACATGTGCTAATGATTGTTTCCTTCTGACTCCCTTGATTTTCTTCTTCTTAGCCTAGTGTGTGGTGTTTAAATTGGAATGCTCGCTGAGATGAGGTTTCAATTTGAACGTCACACATCAGATTAAGGTTTAGAAAATCTTGGGATGTCACAGACGCCATTGGCGGGAGAGCACCACTAATACACTCTCGTTCATCTACTTAGCACATTAATTGTATGACTTCATTGGTCATTAGAATCTATGAATGGCTGACCATAATTTTTCTTTGAAATGTTAAGAGAGGAGATGTTTAGCTAACTAGAAGACAGATTCCCCTTTATTATGTCATGTATTTATACACTCAACTCAAAGAAAACTATGGTTAATAGAAAATCTAACCAAATCATCGATCCTAAACAAAGTCACCATTAGAAAATAGAACTGTACGGCCTTGTTCTAATAATATCCAATATTATGTGAAATTTGGTTTAGTTAATTACTAAGTATGATCGAAATTGTGCAAAAATAGTGACCAATTGAACAATATAATAAATGCAAAGATTGATTCTTTCATCTATGAACAAATTCTCCTTTCGAATATATATATATATATATATATATATAGAGAGAGAGAGAGAGTCAGGCTAGAATACACTCGAGTGTACGGATCGCACGAATACACTCAAGTGTGTTTGCACATCAAGACTATTTTTTGCAAAATATAAACCGTCGATCTTCACTGTCATACTATAACTAGGCTACATACCAATTTTGAATCCATTTGGATGAGTGTAAGTCACTCATCCAAGGGCAACAAAATCAACGCGCGAAACTAATTTGAAATGCATAATTTTTGCGGTCTTCATAACATGAGCTATACATATCCAAATGTGCTCAAATTTTGCGTATGAGTTGTTCATGAGATGTTTAAGAAGATCAATGGATTAGATTTTCAAAAAAAATATTGCATCATGAAAAACTACTTGAGTGTATTCCACTCCGGATACACTCGAGTGTATTCTAGCCTGACTCTCTCTCTCTCTCTCTCTATATATATATATATATATATATATATATAATTAGAGAGAGAGAGTCATGATAGAATACACTCAAGTGTACAGATCACACGAATATGCTCAAGTGTGTTTGCATATCAAGACTATTTTTTACAAAATGTAAACCATTGATCTTCACCGTCATACTATAACTAGGCTACATACAAATTTTGAACCAATTTGGATGAGTGTAAGTCACTCATCTAAGGGCAACAAATTCAATGTGCAAAACTAATTTGAAATGTATACTTTTTGTGGTCTTTATAACATGACCTATAAATGTCCAAATGTGCTCAAATTTTGCGTATGAGCTATTCACAACATGTTTAAGAAGATCAACAGATTAGATTTTTGAAAAAAAATATTGCATCATGAAAAACTACTTGAGTGTATTCTTCTCTGAATACACTTGAGTGTATTCTAGCCTGACTATATATATATATAATTATAATTATAAAATTATAAAAAATATATATTACATATTATATAGTATATATTATATATTATTAATTATATATAATATATTATACAAATATAATATATATATATATGTATTCATTTTTTGTTTAATATATCAATATATTAAGTGACATAATTAGTTTGATTACATCAAAATTTAATACGATCGATGGTTTGATCAGTTACCTGGATTCAAATCATATGTCATTATAAAACTCATGTAAATCACATTCTACATTATATTTTGACAAATTAAGATTTGACAATATAATATTGTGCTATTTTGGAACATATGTAGTAAATATCATCAATATATTGCTTTCGTCTTTCAAGTAGCAGAATCAAACTTTCTGTATGAGGAACGGAAGGCACTTGGATGGGTGTGCGTGAGTTTCTCAATATCAAATGCACCAATGCCACTAGATATAGTTGTTAGCTTCAACAAATATATCACAAGTACTCTAGCCTTGATTGGCTTCCATTTTTCTTTTCCAATTTTACTATAATCATAAATATATTATATGCACACATAACACATTCATTCATAAGCGAATTATTTGTATCAACACTCTGGACTTTGTTCCACTTTACCTTTCTACTTTGGTCACCCTGGGTACCACAACATGGTTCGTATTCGATTTTTTCTTCACAAATTTCTGCCAAGTCATTAAGTGATATATTTTCCTGAGTTTGCAAATGTCAACATGCTCTCAATCTACCTAGGTTGGTTAATTAGTGCTTAGCAAACTAATGGAAAGAACTACTTCATTCAGCTCCTGAACGATGTTAGCCTTTCCTTGGGCATGACCCAAATCAGCCTTTATATGTGCTACATGACTGTGAAGCCCAATCCCACCAAATCCATAGGCTTATCATAGGACGATGTCTTGGAGGAGAAGTTCTCCATAAGAAACGACGAAGTCACCATTGCCATGTACTACTAGAATGAGTCTTTAGATGATGGTCAAGAATGCCACCTTTGGCTTAATGGGTAACATTGTTCACCATCATTTGCGTAATGATTGTCATCTATTTAATTTAACCTATGCACTATGTAATCTCTTACAAATAATGTCACCCATACCTATTTTCTGGGTGCTAGAAAGTGTCAAATAGGTGATAGTGTAAGTCATCACCTTATTCAATAGTTAAAATTGTGAAAGAAGAGAAGAACTAGAGAAGAATAGCAAGAAAGTTGAGAATAGAAGAAGTTGGAAAAATCCCGCACATAGAACAACATGAATCTATTTCCTTACATTGACTTAGAGTTCTGACAATACAGCCTTCCAGTATAACATGCACCGGAATTGGCTCTTAGTCACTCCTTAATTAATGCTAGATCCTAAAGACTAGGTCCTACAATATGTGTAATATGATCAATTATACATCCTCTTATAATCTACTTGATCTTGTGATGAAATGAATTGGACCTACTGCTCTTAATTGCAAAAAGTGAAAATTTACTTCAATGTGCTTGGTACGTGTGTGAGATATAGGATTGGATAACAAGTAAGTCATATCTAGGTTGTCACACCACAAATATAGAGGTCTTGACTGAAAAACTCCCAATTCACTCACAAGGAATATACCTAAATAACTTAAATTGTTGAATTTGCTACTTTTGTGTACTCTGATTATGTACTGGAGCATGACATAGTTTCTTGCTTGTGATAACTCTAGGAGACCAAGTTGTCACCAAAGAAAATGGCATGGCCTCATGTTGATCATTGATCATTAGTGCATCATGCCTAGTCTCCATCTGAAAATGCACTGAGTAGCTGAGGAGTTTGATTTCTTGATCAATAAGCCCATACCACAGGTATGCTTCAAGTACCTAAGGATATGTTTTGTTGCAGACCAATGTTCACTAGTAGGTGAATGTAAGAACTGATGAACTCTATTTACAAAGTATGCAATATATGGTTGAGTAATATCAGATATTGTAATGCGCCAATAGTACTTTTGTATTTTGTGCCTTCAGCTTCAGTAAAAGAAATTCCTTGAAATTTTGATAGTTTTCTTGATGGTGTCATTGATGTGTTCATTCCTGTATAGTTTCCCATGTTGACTCTATTTAGTACATCATCGACATATTTTCTTTAGGCCAATAGATGACACCATTATTTGGAAACACCTCAATGCAATGGAAATAATGCAAAATTATAAGATCCTTCACTGCAAAGCCTTCATGTAACCGTTGCACTAGCACATCAATGGTCGTAGAGGAGGACCCAATGTTTATGATGTCATACACATAGATCAACACATAAATAGTGTTACCATCTTGTTGGATACAAGAGGGATGTGTCACCCTTGGATGGAATGAAGACCAATTCCTAGAGCTTTGAGTAGAACTTGGAAAACCAGGCCATGGGAGCTTGTTTGACCTCATAAAGTGCTTTATCCAGCTTGCACACATGATGTGAAAAATGGTCATATTGATACCCAGGTGGTTGTTTCAAATAAACATCTAATTTGATTTTACCATGCAAGAAGGCATTTTGAATATCAACATGCTTGAGGGACCAACCTCTAGATATTACTAGAGCAAGAATATTTCTAATCTTTGTTGGTTTAATGACTAGACTAAAAGGTATCAACATAATCAATTCCATACCTTTGTTCAAACCCTTTTGCAACAAGTAGTGTTTTGTACCTTTCTACAGTTCCATTTGGTTTCCTCTTCAACTTGAAGACCCATTTTGAATCAATAATATTTAGACCAAGCCTAGAAAGAATTAGGTACCATGTCATGTTTTTCAATAGTGTTGCATACTCAACATCCATTGCTTGATGCCAATTAAAGTCTTCCTATGCTTCAGTATGACTTGAGGGATCAAGAACTATTGATAATGCTCTCCTCTTTGATGAGTAAGATATTGTGCTATATGTGCATTGCTGGCCTTTGAATATTGTGTTGCAACGTCATTCTCATGCCATGTAATTGAACTGGTGGAACAATTGTGTCACCAAGATCGTGTAACTGAACTGTTGCAACATTTGTATTGCCAAGAGGAACCACCACTTGTGGGGTAAGTAACATCAAAAATAGATTGGTTACCATTTTCAATGGGACTACTCTCAATTACTGGGCTGGAAGGAACAATGCTAGAAATGTTAACAAGTTGAGTGACATTAGGAAGAGGTAAAAGGAAACTTGTCTGATTGAAGATAGAGGGTAGAGAAATGGATTTTTTGACATATGGAAACACATTTTCATCAAACACAACATCTCTACATATGTGAACTCATCTAATTTCTCTATTAAGATGTTTATAAACTTTGTGCATGCTATTGTAACCAATGAATACACATTGCATAGATATGAACTAAAATTTTTGTGTACTATAGGGGTGCAAGTTAGGCCAGCAAGCACCACCAAAAGTTTTAATAAAAGAATAATACGGTTCTGTTTCAAAAAATGTTTGAATTGGTGTTGTCTAGTCAATGACACGAATAGGAAGTTTGTTTATGAGGTAGCAGTAAGTTTGGAATGCCTCATCCTAGAATCATTGAGGCATTGAGGCCTGAGAAAGTAGATATAAACTGACTTCTACAATATGCATGTGTTTTCTTTCTACAGAGCCATTTTTAATGGGTGTAAGGGCACAGACAGATGCTTAATGCCATTTTGTAGAAAACTCTTGTGAAGGGTTTAATATTCCCCTCCCTGGTTAGATTGTACACAAAGAATTTTCAAATTAAGGATCCTCTCCACAGGCTTTTGAAAATGAAGAAAGACTTGAGTAACATCATATTTGCACTTGATAGGAAAAATCCAGGTAAATTATTAAAATCATAAAAAAAACATAATATTTGAATCCTCCTATTGAGGTGATTGGACAATCCTAGACATTAGAGAAAACAACTTCAAGTGGAGAAGTGGATACATTATTTGGGAAAGGAAAAAGGAAGTTGGTGACATTGTTCTTACTAACTAGCATGACCAACAACAATGTTGTGATTATTTAAAGCTATGAAAGATCATTTTCTTGGATAACTTGATGAACAACTATAGAGGAGGGATGAACAGTACAATGACATAAGTCTTGAGAAGCTTTGACATCAGAGAGAAAAGTTTTTTTCAAGGCATTGTTTGTTGGCGTTAAAGGGTATAAATTCTTTTCAAATTTACGTTGAAGAAGAATGTTCTTATTGACCTGATCCTTCTCAAGAAAATAAGTAGGGTGATATTAAAAAAAACATTATTGTGACTAGTAAATTAATGAACATATAAAAGGTTTCTAGCTATTTTAGGAATGGGTAAGATGTTGTTTAAGACAAGAGATTGTGACGAAATAGTATTTTGAGAGTGACCAGTTTGAGAATCGGGAAAACCTGATCCATTTGCTACTTGGACCTAATCCTTGCCATGATATTTTTCATGAATAGAGACCGTGTCAAGGTTGCTAGTGATATGATATGTCACCCTCGTGCCAGTGAACCAGTTCAAATCAGTATCATAGGATGGGGTGGTGACCATTGTAGTAGAGTGTGGCTCATCAACTTGAAAAGAATGGTTAAATTGGTGGTAACATTTCAGTGCAATGTGTCTAACTTTTCCACAAACATGGCAGACTGGTTGACTTCCACCCTGAGGCATGTTGTTGTTTTTGAAGTGATCCCAAGGTGAGTTCTTGTTATGGTTGAGTCCTCAGCCACACTGGTAACTATGACGTTCCCTTTTTAGCGTACCACTATGGCAACCCAGATTTTTGGGGTTTTAATACCCATTATATTTTTTAGATTCATGGGTGATCACTACATGACCAAGTGGACTCTTTAAATATACATAAATACATCAAACCAAATTTAGAGATACATATGATTGTTTAGAGTTGATGGGATTGCAAGATGTTTGATAGGTGAGATTTTATGACTCATAATGAGATGCATGTCTCTACAATTAATCAATCCTCAATTATGATAAAGGGTTTGTGACATTGTTTTGAATCCAATGTCGGTCACCTTAAATTCCAATCATTATAGAACATGGGTTAAGATGTCATGGCATTTCGATGTACCATTTGAGGGATATTAATCACTAAATGTTGCATCATTGGCTAAGGTTTAAATATATAGGACTAAGTTTGATATGCATTCACCCACATTAAAAACTTGGCACACGGTCATGCCCTTGGTGAATATGTCAGGGGATGCTCACACAAGAAATGAACCATAAATCCACTTGAAATGGGATATAATCATGGTCCTAGAAAATGATCCAATGGTTGTTCTTCTGCCATCAACCTCTAGCTTATCCAGAGGCAATAGTTCTAACCCGGTCCAAGGATGACCAAGTAACTTTGGATCAAGGTGTGAAACTTGATGGTTAGTTGTTTCAAATATTTGAAACTAAACCAAAAGACCCCATTGGAAGTTTTCTCATGACCTACAGTCAAAAAACCAGTCCATTCCTCTCTCTCTCTCTCTATGCATCTACATCGACGTTTGCAGCAAACACAAGAGTAGAGGGCCATCAAAGAAGATGAAGTATTATAGGAACCTGGAGAACATGAGATCTCTTCATTATCTAGAAGAGAGTCCCAGTTGTGGGTGTAGCTAGAGAGGGATCACCGGGGCTCCTGTAATGATTGATATAGACGACAGAGATGATGGTATACCCAAAGGTTTAGTCAAGCTTGGAAGGTTGTAGAGATCTTGTTTGGTGAATCCTAATTGAGATTTGACCATGGGTTTGCAAAGCATGAATTCTAGATGCCATGATTTATGTTGCCATCACAACATGGCATTTGGGGAGGAGATCTCTTTGAGCCGATATACGGGCATGGATTTTGACGCCATCACACAGGCTGATGGTGCCACTGTCAAACTGAAATAGAGCAGTCTACTGACAGATCCGTAATCAATTCCTTCCATTATAGTGGTGTTTCCATTGTGAGAAAAGGATATGAATCTCCACAACCAGGGGATATCTGCAAGCTAGAACATGCCATAGTCCATGGCAGCGATCGTATGCTGACAACACTACTATGGTGAAGGACAATACCATATGTGGGACTGGGGTGAGATTCAGATACATCTAGGGAGTTCTTTTCTCTTCTCCATCGATCACTGGAGATTTTCCCCTGGGTGGAGCTCTCTAAAGGGTGGGTCCATCCCTGCTAGGTATCATGATGTGTGTGATTGCAGATGAGGGGGTGAAATGATGGTAGAGCTAGCCCAGGCCCAATGCCCTTCCAAACTAGCCAGCTTAGAAGAAAGCTTGAGACGCACCTTGAAGCATCACATGGAAGCAATCCAGACTTCCTACGAGAGGATCCAATGGCCCACTTGAATCCCAAAGGTAAATAAAAGATTATATTTTTAGAAATACATTGAACGTTAGAAAATGTATAGTAAATATCTCCATTGGCCAAATAATTCTCTAAAAATATGCATGAATTTAGGAAAATTTCTAGTTTCTTACAAACCCCTACTATAGACTTTTGATCCTTCAGTATTGGTAGTTTTTAAATATGATAGAAATGCTTCTTTTAAGATACAATTCATTGAAATAAATAGCACCCAGTTGAAATCAAGTATCAGAAAATTTTAGTAGAACCCTACTCATGATTAAAA
The DNA here is from genome assembly GCA_963693085.1 of Alisma plantago-aquatica. Lineage (NCBI taxonomy): Eukaryota > Viridiplantae > Streptophyta > Magnoliopsida > Alismatales > Alismataceae > Alisma > Alisma plantago-aquatica. Next base: position 627,614,083 of record OY856409.1, read on the forward strand.
CCCATTTCTGTACTGTAATCTTATCCATATGCCAAAATATTAGGTTCTTCTTCTTTAATTCATATTTATATGGTTCAAACCTCCCTTTAGTTCTAGAAATTACTAAAAGCATCTAAAAAATATGAAATGTGGATGAGAACCCTAGAATGACCTCATGAATAGTAGAAAAATATCAGACACATGTTTTAGATCAACTAAATTTAGGTTTGCCCTAAAATCCTAATTTGAACCTAAAATGCATTAATTATAATGACCCTAGTATTAATTATGATTAATTGTTATTAATCAGGTGATGACCAATTTATCTAGATGATCATGGGTGTATAAGGAATCTATGAAGTGAAGTATGTGGGTTTTATCTAAGTATATGACCAATTTTCTTGTGTGAAATAGCTTTAACGTATTGGTTGTTCTTATTTGAGAATATTGCCTGGATGTACTATGATTATAGTATCTTAGTCATGTCACTAAGAAAAACAAATAATATGGATGGTTTGTAGCTACTAAGTGTTTACATTCTCTCTCTAATTTTCTTTCTCTCTCTCCTTCTAAATATAAGGTCGGCACATCCCCATAGCCCACGGGGAGGGGATTCCCATAGCCTAAGGGATGGGGAAAAATGAAGTGTGACACCACTTAGTAGTGCCAATGCATCAAAAGACATCTAAAAATATGGGTTTACTTTATTATCACATTAAATAATGCTTTCTTTTACTATTTGTTTTTTTCTCAAATTATTTCAATTATGCAAGCATAATATATGTGTATCTTTCACCCACGTACACAAAACATTGTGTTGATTCATTGTTTCACATATTTTTCTAGGTTTAGATCTAGCATGGGAGAAAAGATAGGAAGTGAACAACGTTCAGGTTGTATCTATTGTGTTAAGATCATGTTAGTATACATGTTAGACTTGTATAGTTCTCATTCAAGGTGTAATTGTAATTTGTAATAATTCATGATGCATTAATATACATGTTGAATGTTGATATTGTCATGGGGTATGTTATGGTTGTTTGTTCATGTATGTGCATATTGCTTCCGCAACTCACTCTGATAAAATTGCATAACATTTTTGGGTTTTGTCTTCTCATCCCCATGGGGTTTGGGGAGGTAGAATTTGAGGACATTACAGTTGGAATCAGAGCATGAACAATAGATGCACCTGACAATTTTTCATCATGAAACATAAGCCTAAATTTCACCTTCCTCTATAAACCCTAGAAATTTAGTAAGTTGTTCTATAGGAATAAGGTTTGACTTAGCCTCTAAGTTAGAATCTAGATGTTCAAGAACTAGGTTTTGACAAGTATGTGAAACTCTTTCCACATAGAGCTCATATATATTGGGTAGCTATACTAATATACACCTTGTTGTCACCATTCCACTAGGTGACATGGAACTGGACTATCTACTGTGTGTGGGACACTCAGTTTGCATATTTGGTTTTGCTTTCCAATCGGCTTGAGCCTTGATAGCTCTATGTGACGTCTGCTTCCTTAGAGAAAAATTATATAATATTTTATTATATATATATGTAAATATAAAAATGTGTCCCTAGCACATGAGAGTAGGAGGTTTTCATGCAATTTAACTAAAAGGGACTGAAATTTGTCTAGTAGAGAGAGTAGATCTAGATTAGATGTATAGAGCCTTATTGGATATGTGACAATTAGAGTAGGTGATTGATTTATATATGAAATAAGAATGTGTAATATTATCTAAGATTTATCTATGAAGGTATAAGTTTTCTTATGAGAATTAAGTTGCATATGAGTTGAATCTAGTTTTGAAGATTTTCAGCTAAGTCTTGATGATGAAAGTAAATTCCCTTTTGCTAAGATAAGTTAAGTTAAGATAAAGTTGAATATGCATGAGCGTCAACCTCTTTTATAAAGGAGGACCTCCAGTATTAGGACAACATATGTGGTGAACTCAAGAGAGAGTAAGACCCACAAGGAGAGGGTCATAGGACCTACCCTACAATATATGAAAAATATGAGATAAATGTGAAATGATGTGTCCTAAGCCGGGTTACTTCTGAGTAGATGAGTTGAGTCATTTTGCATGATTCGATCCTATATGTGAGAGTTGGGAAAAAATTGATGGGTAGGTGACTCATAATGAGAAAATCAATACTTTTGACTTAGTTAGGTCCTATCTTGAGTGGCATATGAATTTGAAACCCATCAGTCAGCTGCATGTGAGGTGACATATGAAAATATAGTTTAGAGGGTAAGATGCCTTATGCATAAGATACTTAAAATTCATGTCAATCTTTATCCTTCTTTTTCTCTATATATATGATGTTAGAAATCTCACTTGAGCTATTTCAGTGATCATCTATGAAGAGTAACTCATATAAGTTCGACCTATTATATATTCCCTTCCTATATTTGCATGTAATGTTCAAGTTTGAAATCATGAGCTTGCCTTAGTATATTATCTTCCCTTTATATCATACATGAAAGATCTAAGTTCAAAATCATAAGCTTGAAATGAAGAAGAAGAAGAAGAAGAAGAAGAAAAATGGATCACATATGATGTGGTAAAAAATAAAGTCATTAACCTGAATCCTTCTAAATCTATACTTCTTGGCTAGAACTCTCATAATAGGGTAAAACCCTAATATTCAAGAATTGAAGCCCTTCTCAAGGAATGAAAGTATAGTATGATATAGATCATAAAGCAAAATTATGATGTTAAGTATGAAATGGTTGTTATAAATGATACAAAATCTTGATATCACCTTACATAGGTGAGTAGGGTGAAAGAAAAAACTTGAATAATACCTTCACAACTTCATGTGTATGTATTTCTTAGGAGATAATTGATGTAAACCCTAAGATAAAATTATGTCATGTCATGACTAAGATATAAAGTAATACTTCAATCCTTAAAAATAATAATTCATCCCCTTTATAAGGTAGGGTGGGTACCCCCTATATTCTCTAAACTCTTAAGATGACAATTCAAGGTGCATTCTAACTATGATTGTCTTGGCACCTAAAAGTGGCAACTCGTATGAAGGGGAAATACTTGATAGTGCTATAAGTATGAGATTAGTTGAATTTCAAAGACAAAATTCCATATATGGTGGGGTGAATGTGGCAACCCAGGTTTTTGGGGTTTTAATACCCTTATGATTTTTTAGATGCGTGGGTGATCACTACAAGACCATGTGGATTATTTAGATATAAATATATACATATCAAACCATATTGAATGATACATATGATTGTCTAGATTTAATGTGGTTGTATGATGCTCAATAGGTGAGATTTTATGACTCATAATGAGATAAATGTATCTACTATTAAACAATCATCAATTATGATAAAGGGTTTGTGACATTGTTCATAATCCAATGTTGGTTACCTTTGAATTCCAGTCATTATAGAACATGGGTTAATATCTCATGGCATTTCGATGAGCCATTTGAGGGATATGGTTAACTGAATGTTGCATCAATGACTAAGGTTTAAATATATATGACTAAGTTTGATATGTATTCACCCACATTTATAGCTTGTCAAATGACTATGCTCTTAGTGAATATGTCACGGGATGCTCACATAAGAAATGAACCACAAATCCACTTGAAAAGGGATCTAATCCTAGTCCTAGAAAATGATCCAGTGGTTGTTCTTGTGCCATCAACCGCCAGCTAATTTGGAGGCAACGGTTCTGACCCAGTCTAAGGAGGACCAAGTAAACTTCAGATGAAGGCATGAAACTTGATGGTTAGTTGTATCCACATCTTTGAGATTGAACTGAAACACCCCATTGGAAGCATTCTCGTGACCTACAGTCAGAAAACTAGGCCACTCCTCTCTCACTCTATCCATTTACATCGATGTTTGCACCAAACACAAGAGTAGAGGGCCATCAAACAAGTGGAAGTATTATAGGCACCTGGAGAATAGGAAGTCGCTTGATTATCTAGAAGAGATTCCCAGTTGTGGTTGTATCTAGAGAGGGATCATTGGGGCTCCTATAATGACTAACATAACCAGTAGAGATGTTGGTACACCCAAAGGTTCTATCAAGCTTGGAAGGCTGTGGAGATCTTGTTCGGTGAATCCTGGTTGAGATTTGACCTTGGGTTTGTAAAGATCAAATTCTAGATGCCATCATGTCTGCCACCATCATGACATGGCATTTGGGGAGGAGATCTCACTGAGCCGATAGACGGGCATGGATTCTGACACCATCACACATGTTGATGGTGCCACCATCACAATGAAAGAGAGAAGGTTACTGGTGGATTCATAGCCAATTCCTTCTCTTGTGATGGTGTTTCCATCGTGAGCAAAGGATGTGAATCTCCAGAACTAGGGGATGGCTTCTAGCTAGAACATGCCCGAGTCCATGACAACAAGCGTATGTCGGTGACACTGTGAAGGTGAAGGAGAATACCATATGGGGGATCGAGATGAGATTCATATACGACTAGGGAGTTCCTTTCTCTTCTCCATCAATCATAGGAGATGTTTCCATTGGTTGAGCTCTCTAAGGGATGGGTCCATCCCTACTAGGTATTGCGGTGGAGATGATCGCGGATGAGAGGGGACGATATGAGGGTAGAGCTAGATCGGGCCCAATGCCCTTCCAAACTGACCGACTTAACAAAAAGCTTGAGCCACACCTTGAAGCAACATGTGGAAGCAATCCAGACTTCCTATGAGAGGATCCAATGGCCCACTTGAATCCCAAAGGTAAATACAAGTTTACATTTTCAAAAATACATTAAATTTTAGAAAATTCCAAGTTAATAACTTCATTGGCCAAATAATACCCTGAAAATATGCATGGATTCAGGAAAATGTCTAGTTTCTTATAAAACCCCTACTTTAGACTTTTTATCCTTCAGTACTTGTGGTTTTTAGATATGAAATAAATGCTTCATTTTAAGATACAATTCATTGAAATAAATAACACCCAGTTGAAATTCAGTATCAGAAAATTTTAGTAGAACCCTAATCATGATTGAAACCCATTTTTGGACTGTGATATGATTTGTATACCATAATATTGGGTACTTATTCTTTAATGCATAATTAGATGGTTCAAACCTCATTTTAATTCTAAAAATTACTAAAAGTATCAGAAAAATATGAAATTTGGATCAAAACCCTAGAGTGACCTCCTGATTAGTAGAAAAATATCAGACACACGTATTAGATTAGCTAAACTTAGGTTTGCCTTAAAATCCTAAATTAGACCTAAAATGCATTAATTATGATTAATTGTTATTAATCATGTGCTGACCAGTTTATCTAGATGATCATGGGTAAATCTATGAACTCAGGTATGTGGGATTTATCTAAGTATGTGACTAGTTTTCTTATGTGAAATAGCTATGATGCATTGTTTGTTCTTATTTGAGAATATTTCTTGGATGTACTATGATTATAGTATATTCACCGTGTCACTAAGAACTACAAATAATATGGATGGTTTGTAGCTACTAAGTGCTTACATTCACTCTCTCCTTCTCTTTCTCTCTCTCTCCTTCTTAATATAAGGCTGGAACATCCCCATAACCCACAGGGCGGGGATTCCCATACACCAAGGGGCGGGGGGAAATGAAGTGTGACACCACTTAGTAGTAAAAACACATCAAAAGACATCTAAAAATATGGTTTTACTTGTTTATCACATTAAATAATGTTTTGATTTGGTCACCATTTTCCTAACCTAAGCCACTATGGTCGCTACACTTGGTTTTGGGTTTTGGGTCTCTACAAGTGGTGTTGATGATGTGTTGTGCTCTCTACATCTACTTTTCTTGTAGTCGTAACACCATGATTTGGCCTAGTTTGGTCTCTACACCTTGAGGCATGTGTGGTCACTACATGTATTGCATGGGTGGTCACTACACATGTTGATGCATCTGTGTGGTCGCTACACATGTTGATGCATCTAGTTGGTCACTATGTTTGCATGTCTTTGATGGTCGCTACATATGGTCTAGTTTGGTTGATCACTTCATAGATGTACTATACTAGTCGCTACGCATGTGTGAGTGGGTGATGGTCGCTACATCCGATGAGGTTACATGGTTTGGTCGATACATGTCATTGTCTCATGATTGGTTGATCATAATAATAATGCTTAACCCTAATGTGCTCCAGGAATGTGGGAAGTGATGTACCTAGAGTTTGATGTTGAGTGTTGCGATGGAAATCCTAGTCGATTATCTATGGAAACCCTAACCCTAATTTGGGTGTATGATGTAATTTCTTATCTTACTTGAAGTGATTAACATGTAATGATGTTGTCTTTTTCTACTAGTGTAACCCTAATGTTGCAAGTTGAATGTACAACATAGTTGGTGATTGCTATGGTAAACCTTATATGACACAAGGTGATAATTATGAGTCTTGATGAGGCATGATAAGATGATGCAGTTATTCAGGAAATATGTGATTGGGTCTTATGACTTGTCAGAGGTTCAATGCCTAATGTGAGGTGATATCCTCTAGTGATGTGTTGAGGGATGATCATCCCAGGATGATGTGATAATGATAATGGCCTTATATGGTAGTGGTATCATGTGATGATGTGATGAGTTTATACTTCATACATTTTATATCTTCCAATGTTGCAACCTACCCTTATCTTTGTAGAGTTTGTTTTGAGTTTGTACATTGTAACTTGATTGATCCCCTAAAAGATACCCAATTGGCATAACTAATCAAGTGAATCCCTAGTCATGTAGGTTGCCCTGAGCCATAGATCCATATTCAACGTCAGTACTTGCTGGATGGTGAAACGAGTAATTCTTGTAGAAAACTTAGAACACATATTGTTGAATATGTGGGGGTGCAAGTTGAGGATATATCCTTGCATCCCCAGTCACAAGTTTGGAGGATGACTACGGTCACATACCCTGGTAGGAGAACGGTTTAGGTTGTCTCTCAGATAATATGTTTTAAGGGATGGTTGCGATCATACCTTGGCAGGAGAATGACTGTGGTCATATCTCACAAGTGTCGTGTCGATATACCAAGGTGGACTAGGCTAATTGCAGTCTGACTCTTTATGTCACTATGGCGGACTCAAGCTGACTGATGGTGTGGGAAATCATAGGAGTTCGGCTCTCCTAGATCTTGTATGACATTAATTTTGACTTATCAATGGTTAGTTGGAGCATGATTGGTATACCTCATCTCCACAAGGAATAATAAAAGATGTAATACAACCATGTAGTATATTTTCTTACGTCAAACACAATTCACATTAGATGGCCCCTTGCCTTGTTTCTTTCACATTTTAGTTGATAATAAAATATACATGTTCTTCATATTCCTTTTGAAAATATATGATAATCTGCTAATAAGTTATTGTTTCTCAAATTGTTTAATCTGTAATACCAATTTTAATTATATCATTTAGCTAAATCTACTCATCTTGCTAATGGTATTATCTTTTTCTCTATAACATATCTATGTTAACAATAGTTGTTGGTGAAGAGTTATATCTCTCGCTTGAATGTTGGTCTCACCCTGCGGGTCTCCACATCTTTTAGGTGGTCGTGCATGATAAGGTAGAGGTCGTGCAGTCGAGGAAGAGCATCAAGGAGAGAAGTAGTTGTTAAAGGTTGGATATGTTGCTAGTATTTTGTAGTCGAGTCATATGTTTTGTCCATGTACTCTCAGGGGAGGTTTTGTAAATGTTGTATATCGATATAAGTTTTTGGCGGTATGACATGGTTGTACATATATGGTTTGTATATATATGAACAAATTATCTTTCTAACAGGTTTGTGACATATTGGCAAGTGAACAGTGATGTAAATACCTCCTATGGTAAGACATGTGATACAATTGACAAAGTTTGTGGACTTGGATGTACATGTTTTCCACTTGAGATATATGCATAAGTGGTCGGTCTTAATTTACCACATTTTTCTGGTAATATGGATATATAGTGTTAATTACACAATTTATTTTGAGTAATCTTGTTTTGGACGTGACGGTGTGAAGAACAACAAAAAATTGAGAAGAGAAGAAGAAGTTGGAAAAATCACGCACATTGAATAGTTGTACTTTATTTTCTTATATTGAGTAAGAGTATAATTGTACATCTGAGAATACAACCTTCTAGCATAACATGCAGTGCAATTGTCTCTTAGCCACTCCTTAATTAATGCTAGATCCTAAGGACTTGGTCCTACAATATGTGTAATATGACTATTTCAACAATTCACAATTGTTTAATAGAAGGAGAAAAACATGTGTGTCATCTTTTTGTGATAATATGATAGAATGATATATTTTACTGAGAATCTAATCATGTTCAAGTTTAGGAACATTTAATCAATAGTTGTATAGTGACACGTCTTGTACAAATTTCATAATATACATAGACAAAGAAGATAAATAAACATCAATTTCATTCAAATAATGTGTTCAATTTACAAAATATCCTTTTACGAGAAACTTCAAATCTCTTTACAACCAAAGATTTCATACAAGGAGATTGTCTAACCACTTATCAAGCAACAAGTTCAAGAAAGAAAACTATGTTGATGTGCATTTTTGTTTCTCTTAGCATCATTGCACATAATTGCATCTTGCTTCTATTGCATGCACTAAAGTCTTCAGTTCTTGTCCCCATGTCAGACTCCCCCCTTCCTATTTGAAAGCTAGTTGAATCCTTAAGCTCTAGGTTTCCACCCAAAAAGGTAGCCCCAAATTTCCTACCTAGTGTGTTTCATGACTAATGAAAAAGAATCCCATGACTTCTTTCATGAAACTAATGCACCCGAACCTTGTTTAAGAACCATGAGTGGTCCCTCTCAAGGTCCCAAGAACCTCTCTCATATATCCCCCTATATAATTGTGAGAACCCATTACACTAAATGAGATTACTCAAAACATAAAACACAATCAATCACCAATTAACCTCATACCCAAAAATATGGGTAAATTAAAACAAATTTCAACGTCAACACCCACTCAGAAACATAAGATCCCAACATCTTTCTTATATCCATATTATGCCAATAATTTGATACAAATTGTTCTATCACCTTAGCTACAACATATATATAAAGGAGAACAATATTTGTATATGCCACACAGCAAATATTAACATGCTAATAAAATTCTGATTCATTTAAAACACCATATACAAACTTTTCCTGTTCGGACTTAAGAGTATAGGGATGACTCTATGGCACACTAGATATCTAATCAACTTTATCAAAGATTCATTACTATAGCTCCTCTTTGCTGTCACATGTTTGTTTTTTTCACTTCCGGTTACCTAAAAAATGTGGAAAACTACAAGGGTGAGACCCATGTCCCAATAAGAGATATGATCTCCAACAATGTTTATTGATTCCAACATTTTTAGATAATGAGATAGTTTAAGAAGTTTAATCATATATAACAAATAATCTCAACAGCACTGATGATTAACAAAATATATAAAGGAGTTGATAATAACTATCTTCATTAGCCAGACTATTCTCATATTTCTATTAATAGTATAAGGAGTCTAGCAGCATGAGTGTAAGGACCCTGACCTTTGTTTTGGGCTTACCCTGTTTGTTTTGCCTAAACCTTGTGCTTGGTTGCCTACTAATCATCTTTAGTGATGATTAGGGTTTGCTTGTGCTTAGTGAGATCTGGAGGTACTACTTGCATAATAACCTGAGTTAAGGTTGAAGAGCAAGTTTGTCACCTTAAGAGATGTATTTCTCTCTCTTTGCTTCCTCTAGGGTTGAGAGGAAGGTTTGGGCTCGTGCCTTGTGTTGTCTTGGGCTTGGTTGAGCTCTTTGGGCCTTGTTTTCCCTTGTTTGGGCCTTGCCTTGCTTGGTTGAGCCATGTATCGGGCAAGGGTGCTTTCTGTCGGCCATGGGATATCTCCCATGGGGGTGTGTCAGCCTTTGACCTTTTTTGACCTCCTTTCCTTGGTTGTGTCACCCTAACTTGGACATGTGGCCGATCCTTGGTTGAGTAGTGGCATGGCATGTGCATGTATTTTGCAAGGTGGTGAAATGTGTGGACAAGTGTCCCTTGGTAAGGTGACACCTTGCCTTGGTTTAACCTTGACCCCCATATATATATGCCTTGCCTTTCTCTTCCTTAGGAACCCTTTTAGCTCTTTGTTGCTCATCTCTTCCTTGTGTACACGATACACCTCTCCCTGGCAACCTTTGGTGGCCGATACCCTTGAAGGAGTTCTCTTCTTCTTCTTCTTTTAACTTGGTGGCCAATCCCGTTGAAGGAGTTCTCTTCTTCTTCTTTTAGCTTGGTGGCCAAACCCTAGGTGGGTCTTGTTTCCTTGGTAAGTATCTTCTCTCTCTCCTTAGCATCTTCTTCTCCATCTTGCCTACTCTTTGACCATGGTGGTTATGCTTCTTGTTCCTTTTCTTGAGGTGGCCGAAGTAGTGTGCTTGGAGCTAGGATCTTAAAGTTTGGAGATTTGGAGCTTGAGGAGTTTGCTTAAGGTGGGTTACATAACTTCTAACCCTATATATACTACCTTCTCTATGTTGCATGTTTCATATATGATGATGATCAGCCATTGCATGTTTTGTTTCTTGCTATAGTATATGTTGTTGATCCTATGGATATAATGAGCATGATGTTGTTATTGTTGTTGATGGTTTATATGCCTTTACACCTAGTTGTCTGAACCATGGTTTAGGGTTTCCTTGTTGAGAAACACTCTTTTCTCTCTTTGGTCTAGAGAATTGAGTTTGAGCTCTAGTAATGTGGGCTATACCCCTCTCTCGATTAGGTTGAGAGGTGAGCTTATATTCTAGTTGCTTGAGCAACACCCTCCTCTCACCATGGATTTGAGAGGTGAGATTTTGGATAGATGATGACCTATGTTGAGGTGGATCCTTGTGGTTGCCCGATTTGTGATAGAGGTTGTGCAAAACCCCTCTCTCTTGGTTGTTGAGAGGTGAGCCAGCGAGCTTGATCAATTAGGGTTTGGTGCCCTAGTGCTTGAGGTTGAAGATGATCTTGTAAGGTTGTGCCTTGCACGATATGACCTTGGAGTTGTGCTGCCCGATATCCCTGTATGGAGTTGTATCCATGGGCGACACACCTTGTTTAGATAGTTGGCTTGGTGCCCGTTATGCTTTGGATGATATGGATCCTAGTAGGCTATCCTTGTGTTGGGCGATAGGGTTTAGTTTTGGTGATGCATGATGTGTCCTTGAGGTGTAATCCTTGATAGATATGCTTTCTTGGGTGTTTGGGTGATCCTTGTATCCCTAGCCGATATACCTAGTTGAAGCTTAGTTGGTGCCCGTTATGGTCCCATATTCGATACCCTTGTTGGAGTTTATGGATGGGTGATACACATATGATGAGTCGCTGATACACCTTGTATAGGTGGTTGCCTGATACATCCATGTAGAGAGGATGGCCGATGCACCTCCCTTGTCTTGAGGTGGCCTTGGCCGATAGGATTTGGTAGCTTGGTGCTCGGCACAGCCTTGGCCGTTATCCTTGTTTAGATGAGCTTGGACGATATGGTATGGTGCCCAGGATGGCTTTGACCGATACCACCATGTCTTAGTTGAGCTTTGACTATGAAGTGTTGGATGATATGGCTTCATGCCCGACATGCTAACCCTAGATGTTGGCCATTATGATGCTTCATGACCATGCATGACACAATTCTTGGGCATCATGGGTACCCTGGTCGATAGGGTTAACCCTCCGATGATGCTGAGAGGGTTGCATAATAGGGGCGCCTTGGGTGACACCCCTTTGGTCGATATGGCTCATGTTGAAGGCTAGCTGATAGTGAAACCTAACCCTAACCCTAGCTTGGTGCACGTTAGACCCGTGGCCGATAGCCTTGGTAGTGTCGCACGTTATACCTTGATGATGGCTTCCCGACACCATGAGGGTTATTGGAACCTTGATGCACGTTATAGGATGTACAATGTTTAGCTGATATGGTGGTGAGTTGCTTTAGGGTTTGGAACCCTAGCCGGTACACCCTTTGATGAGGGATGGCGCTGCTCGGCATGCTCTGTGAGGGTTGCAGGAGTTTTGGTGAGGGTTCTGATAACCCAGAATGTATATCTTTGATGGTTCTCTTTTAATAATGATAACACAAGTGATATGATGTAATCCCCTTGAATCCTGCAACTATGATGATGAGATAAGATGATAGGTTGTGAACCAGGAAGCTTGGAAGCATATGATGTTGCTACACATGTTGATATGACACATGCATATGGTCACAAGTGTAAGGCATAATATATGCCCATGATGATAATAATGTTATGGATGATAAAGCTTATGGGTGTTGTACTCATGGATGCTTCTTTATACTTGATAGTATAATAATAATTCGGTTAATTCAGGATGGCTTCAGTTATCTCTACGAATGGGTATACTAACCATGCAGGTATTTCATGTGGATTCATAGTCTGGTAAGAGCTATGAGACATATGTGCTGGAATAGCACCATGTGGTAATATGGCAACAAGTGGATAGGTATGAAGACCTGATGTAAGGTTGAGTGCCTAGTGAAGTGTTATCCTCTGATGATGATATAAGGGATGTGTTCCCAGGATGCTGATGCATGATTATGATGCCTTAAGAGGTAGTGGTTGATATCATGAGGGATTGAGGTCCCAGGATAGTATGTTGATGGAAATTATGATGTAATCCTATATGAATATGTTTATACTTTGTTTTACCTCAACAATTGGCTTAAAATATACTAATCAATTATAGATGAACCTATCATGTAGTTTGCCCTGGCCATAGATCCATTACCGCCAGTATTTGGTGATGGTGAAACATGTTTATCCTGCGGGATTGCCTGGAGCGCATATTGTTGAATATGCGAGGTTTCCCCTAGCCTAAAATAGGAAGGTTGAGTGCAACTATGGTTGCAGACTCAGGATATGTGGAGCATGGTGAACATACCCATGGCTCAGGATATGTGATGACGAGCATGATGCGTTCATGGATAAGATGTATGTACTAGCACCTATGATGGCGTGAGCTAGATATATGGGTAGCTTGTAGAGCTGACCCAGAGGTTGAGGCCCTATAAGCATAAGACTGTGGTCTTGCTTGATGATTTGTAACTGACCGTGAGAAGGTGAGGTCATGGAGTCTGGATCTCCTTAGACCTTGTATGGCACCGGATTGGGCTTCGCAGCCAATGGTTGGATTTGAGTAGGGAAGGCTCACTTCCTCAGGGCATAATAAAATGTAATCCATCTGAATAAGTATATCTTGCTTAGAGCAAAACACGGAACATTGATTGAGGCCTTATTTATATAGCTGATCTAGTTACACCTTGCAAATATGTGTATGATCCTTATATCTTGTGATAAGTTCTTATAAAGCTTATCTTGTCAATCATGTTCCATAAAGAAATACTTGGTTATATGCCTGCTGGATATCTTGGTGAGCTTGATGGTAATAATAGCTTTGTTCAGTATGTTGCTCATGCTATACGCTTTATCAGTTATCTGTTGTTATCTGCTTTAACCTTTGAGGTTTTATTAGTTGCGTTGGGGATTTATGTTTCTCGCTGGGACTGTGTGTCTCACCCTACTGGTTTACACCCTTTTTAGGTGATCACTCTAGACATGGTGGTGGTCGTGGGGTTGCGGCTGAGCAGCAAGAAGAGTAGTAGAAGGCAAGAGATGGACATGTTGTTGTTTTGGTGGTTTTGTAGTAGAGTCTTAGAAGTCATCCATGTACTCTCAAGTCCTTGGAAGTGTTTTGGCAATGTTTCACGATGTTTAGCTGCTGTAATTTTTGTATACCCTGCTGCTGGACGTACGTGGTCGTTCTGTATGTATAAACATGTAATGAACTAATATGCGTTGTTGTGACAGTGGGTGACTTTAAGTGGTGAACATATCAGGCATGTGATCTTGAATATATCTATATATATGACATGATCTTCTTGCAGGGCCTGGTTGCAAATGTTCTGTATTTATGCTTTCTGTAATCAGTTTTAATTAACCCGTGTTTTTGGTAATATATGGTTCCGCACGTTTTCATGTGTCATGTCGTTGTCTGTGTGATGGCGGGGTGTCACAATCGGTTTGGTATCAGAGCCAGGTTTGTTGAGTCTATAGGGATCTAGGACTAGGTTTGTGTCTGTTCTTGTGAGTTTCCCAGACTTTCTTACAATAACCTTCTTCCCTCAGCAAAAGATAAAGCTTAAAGATGTCTGGAAACCATGAAGAACATGATGTCGAGAGCAGTGATGTTGCATCATTTGATGGAGCAGGAAGGTAGGTACATAAAGATCGGGTGCCTGAGGTCCCCCAACTTTGAAAACTACTAGAGGGGGGGTGAATAGAGTTTTTGAATTATTTTAACAATTTATTGAATTCAAACAACCACAATTGAGATTGGAAGAAAGAGACAGGTGTTTAGAGTGGTTCCAACTATAGCAAATACTATAGTTGTCAGTCCACTACCCGGTTGCTTACCCAACCGGGATTTGAAAGTATTTATTTTATTATCTCTCGAGGATTTATACAAAATACAATACTTTCCTTTACACCCTTTGAACAGCCTTCACTTGAAGTAGGTGCACCAACTTTGAGATAGCCTTCTATGAAGTAACTCCAAGCTCCCCCTTGAAGTAGCCTTCCTCTCTAGAAGTAATCTCCCGTTGCACCAGCCTTCTGAAGTCGCTCAAAGTCTCCTTCTTCGCCAAGAAGATCTTTACCCTCTCCAATCCGCAGCCTCCAACCTAGGAGTAGCAAGGAGAGTACAAACAATAAAAGGGAACAAGAAAGAAAACAGAAATTACAACTTATCCTTTGTAGCCCAAGGCTTGATTTGCCTAGATCAAGCGTATAGATCTCCTAACCAAGTATGTGAACTTGTGATTGCAGTGGATAGGAGATACTAGCCTATAGGACACAAATTATGAGCTAAGGAATGAAATGGCCAATTGTCACAATGCTCAAATTGCTCACAAACAGATTGCACAAAGTATACTCAAAGGTTTCTCAAGTGTAGCAAGTGTAAACAAGTGAGTTTAGGTGTCCTATGGCTTGTCCTATTTATAGGAATGGCCTAAAGAAGCTTAAGGACATTCTAGACAACTTCTAGGGGTTTCTAAGTGCTTAACTAGCCGTTAGGTACAAAGTTGTTGCTTTAACAACAGCTAATTAATTAATTCTGCAGTTGCTGTCAGAGACCATCTCGGTCGACAAATGGTCGACCGAGACACCTACTCGGTCGAACTTTTGTCGACCGACAGGCTCTCTGGAACAAGTGATTTGCAACGTCTTTCTTCAACTGCCAACTAACTTGTTTGTTGTGTCTAACGGCTACTTTGGATCTTTTCTCGGTCGAGAAGATTGTCGACCGAGAGTGTCTCGGTCGAGGAGTTTGTCGACCGAGATTGATCCTGTTTCAAGGTTTCAATTTAGGCACTAATTATGTGTGTGAGTGTGCATAAGTAATCCTATTTGAATGGGATGACTTGTCTAACTGTGGTGTTTAGCTAGGGAGAATCTAACGCTTGATTTACATGCAATTCTAAGTACTTGTACATTATATTTTTGTACAAGTTTTTACAACTGTGATTACATTGCATGAAAATATAAATATGTAAGCTTGTAGATTTTCCCTTGTTGCTTTGTCATCCTGCACACTCAAGTAGCACGTTAGATTAATAAGAATGAAATGTTTGTCATACTCAAAACAAAGGGATTTATAGATGTCCATTTAGCCAACAAACTTGACCCAGCCATTCTCGAAAATCCTACCTACCAATAGTTTATGGAGCAGATGATGGCTATGATGAATCACATGGTGGAAAGGTTGTCAGTGCCTCATCCAAGAGCACATGCTCCCCATGGTGAAGCATCAGGTATTGGGAAGACCTTTGAGCGGCTTCGCCGAGTCAGAGCTTCGGATTATGCTGGAACAGCTGATCCAGCAGATGCAGATCTGTGGCTGATAGGTCTTGAGAAGGCCTTCCAGATCCTCAACATCCCCGAAGCAGACAAAGTCAAGCACATTGTCTACCTTCTGAAGGGCATTGTTGGCCACTGGTGGGCCATCGAGGAGGAGAAGTGACCCAGTGAGGAGATCGGTTGGGAGATCTTCCAGCGAGAGTTCATCAATAGATACTTTTTGAAGACGTATCTGGACGAGAAGATCAACCAGTTTGAGCATCTACGCCAAGGAACGATGAGCATCACCGAGTATGAAGCCAAGTTCATGGACTTGCTGAAGTTTTTTCCTCACATGGTAGTGACAGATGAAGAGCGGATCAGGCAGTTTGAGAAAGGTTTGAGTGCTGAGCTGTCGACACCTGCTGCTGCCTTAGAGAATCGAGAACGGTTTGCCATGTTTGTGGAGTTCATCCGCAGGATTGAACGATCTGTTAGGGAGAAAAGGGAGTCCATGACTAGGAAAAGGCCTGCTCAATTCCAGGGACAAAGATCTGTTGGCTTTAAGAAGTCAAGGTTTTTGGGACCTTCCATGATGAGAGGTTCTAGTGCACCGTCACAGTGGTCTCCGAGTAAGGGAAGAGGTCATGTTTTTCATCGTCGAAGGTGCATAGTACAGCTTTTGTGGCAGTAACAAATCCATCTAGACCACAGACAGAAGGCATGTCATGTTATCACTATGGACAGATGGGGCATTTAAAGTCAAATTGCCCAAGAAGAGATGTTGAAGTAACACAACAGCCGAGATAGAATCAACAAGGATTAGACAGATAGCAGCCCAGTGCTAGCAGAGGATAGGGATGCGGTCAAACGTCGCCATTAGGATCATCTTCTCAAGGAAGCAGAAGATGTGGACAACAAGCAACGACTCGATTCTATGCTATGAGTCAGCCGGAGGTGATAGTCAACTCGTGAGTGGTGACAGGTCAGATGGAGTTATTTCATTCTGATTTGTCTTCTTCTTGCTTTATATATGTTTTGGTTGACCCGGGTGCTACGCACTCTTTTATCGCACATAGTCTGCTCGATAACTATCCTTTACCTGTTAGTTGTAAGATAGATAGCTTGTTGTTAGAAACCCCTCTTGATGGTTCCTCGATGCTTCGAGAAGAGTGTCCATCTTGTGTCTTGTCTTTTTCGGGACACAATATACAAGTGGATCTTATACCACTTGATATGCATGGATTCGATGTGATCCTTGAGATGGATACCTTAGAGAAGTATAAGGTTGTATTGGACTGTGGTTCCAAATAGGAGGTGTTTGATGACAACGGAGAGAAGTGAATCTTCCAAGGAGATAGGAATATTCTTCCGACATGTCTAGTATCAACGATGGTAGCAGAAAAGTTGCTACTGCAAGGTTGTAAGGCTTTCTTATCTCACGTTGTGGATACCAAGGTGAAAGATCCTAGCCTTGAGGAGGTAACGGTTGTCTGAGAGTTTGCATATGTGTTTCCTGATGAGTTTCCCGGTGTTCCCCCACCTTGAGAGATTGATTTTGAGATCAATCTGGTACCAGGAACACAACCAGTTGCACAGACACCGTATAGGATGGCTCCAGTAGAGATGGCAGAGTTGAAGAAGTAGTTACAGGAGTTGTTGGAGAAAGGTTTCATCTGACCGAGCACATCTCCTTGGGGTGCTCCAGTGTTTTTCGTTAAGAAGAAGGATAGGTCAATGCATTTATGTATAGATTACCGGCAGTTGCACAAAGTCACGATCAAGAATAAGTACATGTTGCCAAGAATAGATGATCCGTTCGATCAGTTGTGTGGTGCTACAGTGTTCTCAAAGATCGATCTACGGTCTGGATATCATCAGTTGAGGATTAAGGCAGATGACATACCAAAGTCAGCATTTAGGATGAGGTATGGTCACTTTGAGTTTGTGGTTATGCCGTTTGGACTAACCAATGCACCTGCTGCTTTCATGGACCTGATGAACCGAGTGTTCCGTCCGTTCCTAGATCAATTTGTTGTGGTATTTATAGATGACATGTTTATCTATAGTCGGGACAGGAAAGATCATGAACGACATCTTCAAAAAGCTTTGACTCTTCTTCGCCAACATCAGTTATATGCCAAGTTCAGTAAATGTGAGTTCTGGTTGAAGGAAGTGACTTTCTTAGGTCATGTGATATCTGCAAAAGGAGTCTAGGTGGACCCTAAGAAGGTGGAGTCAGTTGTAGATTGGGAGCAACCAAAGATGTCGACAGAAGTTCATAGTTTTCTGGGTTTGGCCGGATACTACCGGAGGTTTATCAAGGACTTTAGTGCAATTGCGTCTCCAATGACAAAGCTAACTAGGAAGGATGTACCTTTTGTTTGGGATGATCGTTGTCAGCAAGCTTTCCAAAGTTTGAAGGAGAAGCTGACTAGTGCTCTAGTGCTAGTGCTGCCAGAGCCTGGGAAGGGCTGTGTTGTTTTCTGTGATGCTTCCAAGAAAGGCTTAGGTTGTGTGTTGATGCAGGAAGATCATGTGGTTTCTTTTGCTTCACGACAGCTTAAGAAGCATGAGGAGAACTATTTGACACATGATTTGGAGTTGGCAGCGGTGGTCCATGCATTAAAGATTTGGAGACACTATCTTTATGGAGAAGTGTGTCAGATCTTTATAGATCATAAGAACTTGAAGTATATCTTTTCACAGAATTAGCTGAACATGCGACAACGTCGTTGGATGGAGCTAATTAACGATTATGATTGCACCATTGAGTATCATCCTAGTAAGGCAAATGTGGTAGTTGATGTACTTAGCATAAAGTCTTCTTCTCTCCCCATGAAGAAAGCATAGTTGAGTTCCTTGGTATGCTATAGGCGGGATATGTTTGTCTCCTTGCGGCAGATGAATGTGCAGTTGGAAGTTTCCTTGTTGGCAAGATTGTTGGCACAGATGCAAGTCAAGCCTACGCTAAGAAAGAAGATCAAAGATGCACAACAGGAAGATGGTGCAGTGCAGTTAATTAGGTCAAAGCTTAGTAGCGTGATGGGTTCCATGAGTCCGAGAATGGACTAGTTTGCTATCATGGTAGGATGGTGGTCCCCGATGGTGATAATCTAAGAAAGCTAGTGCTAGAGGAAGCACACACGTTGATGTATGCTATGCATCCAGGAGTCACCAAGATGTATCATAACCTGAAGGACCTGAATTGGTGGTCTGGCTTGAAGAAGGATGTAGCTGAGTTTGTGGCTAAGTGTGCAGTATGTCAACAAGTTAAAGCTGAACATCAAAATCCGGCAGGTATGTTGCAACCCATGCCGATACCACAATGTAAATGAGATCATATAACCATGGATTTCGTAGTTGGTCTACAAAAGACAGCTAGGAATCATGATTCCATTTGGGTAATAGTGGACAGGTTGACAAAATCTACTCATTTCATACCAGTAAAGATGACATATACGGCAGAGAAGCTTGCTCAGGTGTATGTAGACGAGATAGTGCGCTTGCACGGTGTACCAACAACAATAGTTTCTGATAGAGGTCCTCAATTCACAAGTCATTTCTAGGAACAGTTGCACAAAGCATTGGGAACACAGTTGAGGTTCAGTATCACCTTCCACCCGCATACAGATGGACAGTCAAAAAGGACTATTCAGACTTTGGAAGATCTTCTCCGAGCTTGTGTTTTGCAGTTCCTAGGCAGTTGGGACATGCATCTCAGTTTGATAGAGTTCTCTTATAACAATAGTTATTAGTAGAGTATTGACATGTCTCCTTATGAGGCTCTATATGGAAGGAAGTGCATATCCCCTTTATGTTGGTGTGAGTCTGGTGAAAATAAGCTTTTGGGTCCTGAGTTAGTACAGCAAACAAAAAAAAAGATCAGAGTGATACAGAAAAAGTTGAAAACGGCATAGGACAGACAAAAGTCTTATGCAGATAATCACTGATGACCTTTAGAGTTCCAGGTGGGAGACAAAGTGTATCTCAAGGACTCACCTTGGAAAGGCGTGCTAAGGTTTGGCCAGAAAGGTAAAATGGCACCCAGGTATATGGGACCATACCCGGTAATAGCACGTGTTGGCAAGGTAGCTTACAAGTTAGAGCTGCCACCAAAGTTGCAGAGGTTGCATCTAGTGTTCCATGTCAGCATGTCGAAAAAAAGTCATCCAGAAACAAGGACAATGATACGACCAGTTGAGGTTGAGCTTGATGAAGATGTGACTTATGAGGAGGGTCTGGTGGCGATCCTTGACAGAAGAATAAAGAAGCTGAAGAGGAAGGACCTGGTTCTTGTAAAGGTTCTTTGGCATCATCGTGGTGTTAAGGAAGCCACGTGGGAGCTTGAGGAAGAGATGAGGCGGAAGTATCCCTCACTTTTCTCTTCCGATTTTGGGGAAGAAATCCCTTTGTAGAGGTTTATGTCTTGTAAGGACCCTGGCCTTCGTTTTGGGCTTACCTTGTTTGTTTTGCCTAAACCTTGTGCTTGGTTGTCTGCTAATCATCTTTAGTGATGATTAGGGTTTTCTTGTGCTTAGTGAGAGTTGGAGGTGCTACTTGCATAATAACCTGAGTTAAGGTTGAAGAGAAATTTTGTCACCTTGAGAGATGTCTTTCTCTCTCTTTGCTTCCTCTAGGGTTGAGAGGAAGGTTTGGGCTTGTGCCTTGTGTTGTCTTGGGCTTGGTTGAGCTCTTTTGGGCCTTGTTTTCCCTTGTTTGGGCCTTGCCTTGCTTGGTTGAGCCATGTATCGGGCAAGGGTGCTTTGTGTCGGCCATGGGGTATCGCCCATGGGGGTGTGTCGTCCATTGACCTTTGTTGACCTCCTTGCCTTGGTTGTGTCACCCTATCTTGTACGTGTGGCCGATCCTTGGTTGAGTAGTGGCATGGCATGTGCATGTGTTTTGCAAGGTGGTGAAACGTGGGACTAGTGTCCCTTGGTAAGGTGACACCTTGCCTTGGTTTAACCTTGACCCCCATCTATATATGCCTTGCCTTTCTCTTCCTTAGGAACCCTTTTAGCTCTTTGTTGCTCCTCTCTTCCTTGTGTGCACGATACACCTCTCCCTGGAAACCTTTGGTGTCTGATACCGTTGAAGGAGTTCTCTTCTTCTTCTTTTAGCTTGGTGGTCGATCCCCTTGAAGGAGTTCTCTTCTTCTTCTTTTAGCTTGGTGGCCAAACCCTAGGTGGGTCTTGTTTCCTTAGTAAGTATCTTCTCTCTCTCCTTAGCATCTTCTTCTCCATCTTGCCTACTCTTCGGCCATGGTGGCTATGCTTCTTGTTCCTTTTCTTGAGATGGCCGAAGTAGTGTGCTTGGAGCTAGGAGATTAAAGCTTGGAGTTTGGAGCTTGAGGAGTTTGCTTAAGGCGGGTTACATAACTTCTAACCCTAGATATACTACCTTCTCTATGTTGCATGTTTCATATATGACGATGATCAGCCATTGCATGTTATGTTTCTTGCTATAGTATATGTTGTTGATCCTATGGATATAATGAGCATGATTTTGTTATTGTTGTTGATGGTTTATATGCCTTTACACCTAGTTGGCCGAACCATGGTTTAGGGTTTCCTTGTTGAGCAACACTCTTTTCTCTCCATGGTCTAGAGAAGAGAGTTTGAGCTCTAGTAATGTGGGCAATACCCCTCTCTCGATTAGGTTGAGAGGTGAGCTTATATTCTAGTTGCTTGAGCAACACCCTCCTCTCACCATGGATTTGAGAGGTGAGATTTTGGATAGATGATGACCTATGTTGAGGTGGATCCTTTTGGTTGCTCAATTTGTGATAGAGGTTGTTTAAAACCCCTCTCTCTTGGTTGTTGAGAGGTGAGCCAACCTTCTTTATCAATTAGGGTTTGGTGCCCTTGTGCTTGAGGTTGAAGATGATCATGTGAGGTTGTGCCTCGCACGATATGACCTTGGAGTTGTGCTTCCCGATATCCCTATTTGGAGTTGTACCCTTGGGCGACACACCTTCTTGAGATAGTTGGCTTGGTACCCATTATGCTTTGGCTGATATGGATCCTAGTAGGCTATCCTTGTGTTGGGCGATAGGGTTTAGTTGTGGTGATGCTTGATGTGTCCTTGAGGTGTAATCCTTGGTAGATATGCTTGCTTGGGCGTTTGGGCTATCCTTGTATCCCTGGCCAATATACCTAGTTGAAGCTTAGTTGGTGCCCGTTATGGTCCCTTGGTCGATAACCTTGGTGGAGTTGATGGATGGGCGATACACCTATGATGAGTGGCTGATACACCTTATATAGGTGGTTTCCCGATACATCCATGTAGAGAGGATGCTTGATGCACCTCCCTTGTCTTGAGGTGGTCTTGGCCGATAGGCTTTGGTAGCTTGGTGCTTGGCACAGCCTTGGCCGTTATCCTTGTTTAGATGAGCTTGGGCGATATGGTATAGTGCCCAATATGGCTTTGGCCGATACCACCATGTCTTAGTTGAGCTTTGACTATGAAGTGTTAGACGACATGGCTTCATGCCCGACATGCTAACCCTAGATGTTGTCCATTATGATGTTTCATGGCCATGCATGACACCATTCTTGGGCGTCATGGGTACCCTGGTCGATAGGGTTAACCCTCAGATGATGCTGAGATGGTTGCATAATAGGGGCGCCTTGGACGACACCCCTTTGGTCGATATTGCTCATGTTGAAGGCTAGACAATAGTGAAACCTAACCCTAACCCTAGCTTGGTGCACGTTAGACCCTTGGCTGATAGCCTTGGTAGTGTTGCACGTTATACCTTGATGATGGTTGCCCGACACCATGAGGGTTATTGGAACCTTGATGCACGTCAGAGGATGTACAGTGTTTGGCTGATATGGTGGTGAGTTGCTTTAGGGTTCAGAACCCTAGCCGGTACACCCTTTGATGAGGGATGGCGCTGCTCGCCATGCTCAGTGAGGGATGCAGGATTTTTGGTGAGGGTTCTGATAACCCAGAATGTATATAGTTAATGGTTCTCTTTTAATAATGATAACACAAGTGATATGATGTAATCACCTTGAATATTGCAACTATGATGATGAGATAAGATGATAGGTTGTGAACCAAAAAGCTTGGAAGCATATGATGTTGCTACACATGTTGATATGACACATGCATATGGTCACAAGTGTAAGGCATAATATATGCCCATGATTGATAATAATGCTATGGATGATAAATCTTATGTGTGTTGTACTCATGGATGCTTATTTATACTTGATAGTATAATAATAATTCTGTTAATTCATGATGGCTTCGATTATCTCTACGAATGGGTATACTAACCATGCATGTATTTCATGTGGATTCATACCCTGGTAAGAGCTATGAGACATATGTGTTGGAATAGCACCGTGTGGTAATATGGCAACAAGTGGATAGGTCTAAAGACCTGATATAAGGCTGAGTGCCTAGTGAGGTGTTATCCTATGATGATGATATAAGGGACGTGTTCCCAAGATGTTGATGCATGATTATGATGCCTTGAGAGGTAGTGGTTGATATCCTGAGGGATTGAGGTCCCAGGACAGTATGTTGATGGCAATTATGATGTAATCCTATATGACTATGTTTATACTTTGTTTTACCTCAACAATTGGCTTAAAATATACTAATCAATTATAGATGAGCCTATCATGTAGTTTGCCCTGGCCATAGATCCATTACTGCCAGTATTCGTTGATGGTGAAACAAGTTTATCCTGTGGGATAACCTGGAGCACATATTGTTGAATATGTGAGGTTTCCCCTAGCCTAAAATAGGAAGGTTGCGTGCAACTGTGGTTGTAGACTCAGGATATGTGGAGCATGGTGAACATACCCATGGCTCGGGATATGTGATGACAAGCATGATGCGTTCATGGCTCGGATGTGTGTACTAGAACCTATGATGAGGTGAGCTAGAGATATGGGTAGCTTGCAGAGCTGACCCAGAGGCTGAGGCCCTATAAGCATAAGATTGCGGACTTGCTTGATGATTTGTGTACTGACCACGAGAAGGTGAGGTCATGGAGTTTGGATCTCCTTAGACCTTGTATGGCAGCGGATTGGGCTTCGCAGCCAATGGTTGGATTTGAGTAGGGAAGGCTCACTTCCTTAGGGCATAATAAAACGTAATCCAACCGAATAAGTATATCTTGCTTAGAGCAAAACACGGAACATTGATTGAGGCCTTGCTTATATAGTTGATCTAGTTACACGTTACAGATATGTGTACGATCCTTATATCTTGTGATAAGTTCTATAAAGCTTATCTTGTCAATCATGTTCCATAAAGAAATACTTGGTTACATGCCTCCCGGATATCTTGGTGAGCTTGATGGTAATAATAGCTTTGTTCAGTATGTTGCTCTTGCTATACGCTTTATTAGTTATCTATTGTTATCTACTTTAACCTTTGAGGTTTTATTAGTTGCGGCGGGGAGTTATGTTTCTCGTTGGGACTGTGTGTCTCACCCCGCTGGTTTACACCCTTTTTAGGTGATCGCTCTAGACGTGGCGGTGGTCGTGGGGTTGCGGACGAGCAGCAAGAAGAGCAGTAGAAGGCAATAGATGGACATGTTGCTATTTTGGTGGTTTTGTAGTAGAGTCTTAGAAGTCATCCATGTACTCTCAGGTCCTTGGAAGTGTTTTGACGACGTTTCACGATGTTTAGTTGTTGTAATTTTTGTATACCCTGCTGCTGGCCGTACGTGGTCGTTCTGTATGTATAAATAGGTAATGAACTAATATGCGATGTTGCGACAGTGGGTGACTTTAAGTGGTGAACAGATCAGGCAGGTGATCTTGAATATATCTATATATATGACATGATCTTCTTGTAGGGCCTGGTTGCAAATGTTCTATATGTATGCTTTCCGCAATCAGTTTTAATTAACCTGTGTTTTCGGTAATATATGGTTCTGCACGTTTTCACGTGTCATCTCATTGTCTGTGTGATGGAGGGGTGTCACAATGAGCATCTCTAACATCATGAATAAATCTAGTATCATATGCATAGCTAACAACATCAGCATGTCTAGCAGGTTGAACATGTCAACATCTTAAAAAGAGCTAACAACATAAGCACAACTATCTGGATAAGCATGATTAGCAATATATGCATCTCTAGTTACAAAGGCATGGCTAGCATGCTAAACATAACTAACAACATGAGATAGCTAGCATCATGATTATAATCAATAGTAGCAGTATTGTTATCAACACAAGGATAGCTACTATATGTATGCATCTACAATCTTAAGCATATCTGCAACCTAAGTATATCTAGTATCTCTTCATTTCACTAAGCATCATCTTTATGTAAAGATAACAAACAAGGGTTATCATCCAATGTGAAACATCGTGTATAACCCTAAATAAATATGCTACACGGCTGTATTACATCTTTTATTATGCCATGGGGAGTTTGAGTCGTACCAATCAAAGTCCAACTGACCATCGCTTGGTCGCAATTAGTTCCATATAGGATCTAGGAAGATTCAAACTCCAAGATCTTCTCCATACTCAGTCATTACAAGTCTACACTACAGTGACATATAGTCAAACTTCAAAATAGTGACATATAGTCTTGTAACTAGCCCACCTTCGTACAGGTCATGGTGCTAGCATCTAGGGTATTCTAACCCAATCACTGAGGTACAACCGCAGTTGTCCTCTAATCACATCATGTTATAATCACTGAGACCCGACCTAAGTTGTTCTCAAAAAGTAGGCTAGGTATGACCACAGCCATCCTCCTGAAACACTTGGTGTTATGATGACAAGCACCCCGCATACTCAATAGTGTGCACTCTGAGTTTCCCTTAGGAATACCCATTTCACCATCCAGCAAGTTCTGACACTGAAGATAGTTCTATGGCACAAGGCACTACATGATTAGAGTTTTACTTGATTAGTTATCTCCAATTGGGTGAATTAAGGTTGCATCAAACAAATGGACATACAAACCTTAATTCATATTTAGCAAGCATATATGTATCACAACTTCAAAAGTTATAAAATGTGTAAAACATAATTTCTCATCTCATCATCACATGGTACTATTCACTTGTCATTCATGAGACTACACTAGTCATCATACTATTACAAGATATAAATTCTTTTCACAATATCACAGGATATCAACCCTTATCAACACAAGAGGATTACACCTCATTCAGGACTCAACCATGCCCAAAGGTCATTAAGACCATCATACTATTCCCTACAATATCATCATTATCATTCCATGCCTTATAGCAAGGCTGAACAACATCACTTACATATAATAGACCAGATCAACACAATATTGTATTAATGAGCTAGGAGACATTCATAAACAATCATAGAATGGTTCATTAAGAATATTCCTTTATTACATCAACATGCAAGGAATCTAGATATGATTAACCCTCATCATATTCATAATGCACATGTTTAGCATAAGAAAGTATCAACCATTTGGCTATGATAACCATTAATTAATGCATTAAGGTTATGATCATATTAAGTACATCATATAAGAAGGTTAAACATGAATACTCATTTTTATCTATTTGCATTAGAGTTAGGTTCGATAAGATAAATTATATTAATATTACTAATCATGGTTGTGATAACCATTAATTAATGCATTAAGGTTATGATCATATTAAGGGCATCATATAAGAAGGTTAAACATGAATACTCGTCTTTATCTATTTGCATTAGAGTTAGGTTCAACAAGATAAATTATATTAATGTTACTAATCAGCACTCATACCCAAACCCTAACTCACGACATCCCCATTAGATCATGGATGCATAAGGTGAAGCATCACCATCACATTCCATACTATTCTCAAGTATGAACCACACAAAAATCAAGATGTAACCATTGGGTTATAGCATACTAGGGTTTCAACAACAATAAGGGAGTACACCATGATTGTATTAGTCATTCAAGGACTATTCATATCAAATTACCATCATTTAGTTGTATTAAAGCTAGGTATAACAAGCTATACCTCATTAGGGTTACCCCTTAATTCATTATGGTGATTATAAATCATAATCATACGAGGTCAAGGGTAAGACTAAAAGTTTAAGGCATTGAACCATCAAATTCACATCATTAGAATCAAAACATTACACTACACGCTTCACCCAAAACAATGGGAATATTGAGGCATCAACTTCTAACCATTAAATGTTGAAAAGGTAAACCCATTGGTAGTTTACATAAGTAAATATCTTGAACAAACCACCTATAAATTCATTGAGTTGTTCTCTATAAAAATTCACCATCTAACCCTAGACATCCCTTGATTAAGAACACAAAAAGTTCCATTGAGAGTAGGGTAAAACCCACAAGCGATTGTTTATCTAAAATAAGCCATCAGTAAATGAGCTTCTGAAGTTGATGTCATAAAGGAAACCATTTAAATCACTTTATTAGGACCAACATATTACATTTAGGAATCATTCCAATTTATTGGATGAAGAAACATTAGATCTTAACCATTAGGTCAAGTTCATATATGAAAACCATCAATAGGAGTATAGGTCCGACCATCGCATCAAATGACCCAAAAAATCATTGGTTTAAGGCCAAATTGATGCTACAACTACATGATTAACTCACCATAGGTTGTGGAGACCTGATCCACCATTACTAGTGACCATTAAGTCACCATAGGTTGTTAGATCAGTAATATATTTATTAATCACCATCGTATATCAAGCTAATGTCCCCATTGATTGATAGCATCATTAGGGTACTTAGTTGTTGATCATTATGCTTATAATTAGGCAAAAACATGACCTAAGGGGTGAACGTCAGGTGACACCCTTGGTCACCACCATCAATTGTCATGAATACAACACCATAGGGTTGTTGCAATGGTACCATCATCGGTCATGGGTTTATAGAAGAAATTAGCTTAAAACCCTAAAATTGACCATTGGTTGATCGGTGCTTAGCATCATAAATTATCAAACCAACCTAATCCAAGTCATATTATACCTTAGGAATAATGTACACATGATCATAGGTTCATCTAGAACTGAAATAAGAATAGGTATTATTATAAAAATCAAAATCTAAGTGAAGCATAGCTTTTTAGTGCATGGATCATCATTTAAAAGTAAGAACATGAGCTACCAAGCTTATGGTAAGCAATAAATGTGTTATAAACGTGCCTCTAATTAGAAGATAAAATCACAAATAGAATAAACACGAGAATGTTGGGTAGAAAATTCAAGCATAAGTTGTGAACTTGTCCATCTAGCACCTTTCTTCATCAAATGAGCAAACCCTAAGCATAAGGAGCAAGAAAGGTAGGGTTTTAGTGCTTTAGAGCAATTTCTACCATGGAATAGCAATATTAAGACCTGGAGGAAGGTCTTAGGAAGGATAAGAGAAAGAGAACTAGAGAAGAAAGGAATAAAACAACTTGCCTTGGTCAAAATCCCTAGAAGATGACCGTGGAAACCCTAGGTAGGGCTAGATAGAGCTCTAGGAGACCTTCTTCTCCAAAAAGATGTTGTTTTCTACCTTAGAGCACTTGGTTATGCAGAAAACAGAGTGGAGTCATTTCTCCAGGTTAGAGGAAATAGAAATCAAGCAAAGTTTCGTACTTGGGCTAGGAAGAGGCAAATATAGCCCATGGATAAGGATGGAAGCAAGAATGAGGTGTAAAAGTGGCTTCCCCATGTGTCCATGGCCTTAAACTATTAACAATATACAAGCACACACACAATAAGATCCCCCAAAGTCCATATAGACCTGATTAGATCTCCTTTTTCGAATTTCCAAGACAATCAAATAATTCATTAGTTGATAGCTACTAAAGGTAGCTCATCCATGAAGGGGTAAACCCTAAAATGCCCTGGGAGAAAACACCTTCAAAACAAGGTTAAACCAGGAGCCCCATGGCTCAAAAATATAAATAATGATAAGATAACATCTAATAAACACAATTCATGTGAAAAATTGCAAAGAAAACCTCTCAACTGGGTAAATTGTAGAAAAGTCCAAAATGTGCATAAAATGGCATAACTTGCACAAACAATGTCCAAATTGGACCAAACTTGAAACTTAATCTTGTATTATGATTACAAATCATATCACAAGGTTAGATTAAGATTATAAGAATTCAATTATGATAATTAAGCTTGTTCAACACTTTAAGCAAGGTTAGGGGTCTCACAACTATAAACCCCTAACAGGGATTTCACCCCTGAAATCCAAGGTACACATAGATGGAAACTTATCATGCACCTTATCCTCAATATTCCACAATGTTATGTTCATCACATGATGATGTCACGTCTTTCTCATATAAGACATTCTTCTCTTTTAATACATACATATCTTATCTTGGGTCAGGATAAAAACCCCACATAAGAAGACATTTACAAATATGGAACATAGAAACTTGTTGTGCCACCTTATACAAATCTAATAGTAACTTTAAACTTTAAATTCTAGCTATCATCCTAAAATTATATCTATTGTATCAACACATTATTCAAAAGTCATACTCGCTGGCTCTTATCAAACATAGAACATTATGTATCTCTTATCACATGCAACTTTACAAGGTTTCATATTTGTGTTCCTTTAATGGTTGTTTTAATTAACAACTCAATCAACCATGTAGGCATCCCCTAATTTTCAAGAAATATGAGGAATATGTTTTTAGATGATTCTCCAATCATCTCAATGGTGGACTGACCGTCTGTTTGGTTGAACAATCATACACTTATATGTAACTGTTAACAAATATAACTTCCTGATTGACCTTGTTAGGGGTGGAGCAATGACGTTGTCTTCATCTTACCAAGATTCACATAACATACTTAACAGAGGTATCATAACTCCAAGAAGGTACTCTAGTCAACCCCTAACTCACTCTTGCTAGTATTATCACACATAAGTATAGTTGCTTCAACATTCTTAAGGTTTAGCAAAGATGTTAACCATGTTAATGACCATCTCTGAAATACGTTGAGATTTCATCATTTAAATCTTGCTACAACTTGTAAGACATGACTTGAACACTCTGGTTCTCCTATTCATAAATTCTATTGGTACATTGGTTAGTCTAAAGGACATAATCCTAAACTCATCATGGTCATGTAAGTTGTGTCATCCACTCTAACTCTCATCCATTGATATTCTAATCCTAGGTTTAGCTTAAAGGAACGCGGTAACACATGTTTGCTGATCAACAAACCATCTATCCTTGATAATGGTCTTTCCCAACAATCACTAGACCATACACAACATTATAGAATCACTTTTGTTTTTCCTTCCAAACAATATTTAGAGGGTCATCATCAATTCTCTCTCTCTCTAAGGGAGCGGAATACATAGAATGTTCATTTAATAAACATCTCCAACCTTCACATACTTCCCATACTGTTGATACATCTTAGATACTAGGATTCATTACCTTGGTATCCACCTCATGTGCTATAAGGAACTCACGTCCTTATCTCATCTACTTTTACCAACATAATCAAATCTTAATACATATAAGAGGAGTCTTCCTAATTATTGGAAGGCTCAAAAGCATACTCATCACATACTTTATGATCTTGGAACCATAGTCTAAGCAACCTTCTGCTATAATAAGCCAAACAACCTCATATTTACAATGAATCCACACATACCAAGTGGCAATGATCCACTTGAAAGATGTGCCCTAGAAAGTAAAGACACAAAGGGAAACACACTTCCCACATCATAGAAGCATTGTTCAAGGGTCACTAGCGAAAAGATAACCAATTATATTTTCATTATGTAGGTTACATGTTCTTATGTATCATTTTACCTTTTTCATTTTGGGTACCTTGCCATTAGCATAGGAATAATCATGATTAACATATCTCATTACTCCTTCCTTGATGACTATTTATCCCACTAGGATATGTTATCTTATTTTATTATGTTTTTCAACCACTTATCAACAGGTAAATCATCATTTTCTTCATTTTTTCATTAAATAGGGATCATCTCCCTTAATTTCTTTCACATGCCATGCTAATGCTACATTAGCACTTTCTTACACACATAGGTTGGTCTGAGATTAACTCTGGTTCCACCTTATTCCTTTGTCATTGTTCCCATTTATCTTCTCATTTTTACTTATTATAGGAGTTCTCTCCATCTTATGTTGATTTCATACCTTGATTCACTTTATAAGCACATACTTATCTATATTTTACTTTATTATCTTCTTGAATCCCATCTTCAAGAACTCCCCTTTTTCTTATTTGTATTCAGATTTAGATTTCATGGTGTTGTATCTTTCTCTTATAGTTACCAAATGTTCAAGTTTTGATAGTTAATGATGTAATGCTCATCTTCTCTTGAGGTAATATTGAGTTATCTGCACCACGATTTTTGATTCATTATGCTCTTTAGATTGTTTCAAAATGACTACTTGATTAGAGTAATAAAAAAGATAACAATCTAAAAGTTCCATACTTACCTTTTCTTCAATAATTGAATACCTGGTCAGGGCACCCAAATACTGAGATTAGGCAGTATGCACCATATTTTTATGTCATATTCCTAATTTTGACATCTTCCTAGTCCTAAGTCCTAGTTTCCCAAAAGACTCGGTGAACCTAAAGCTCTGATACCAACTTGTGAGAACCCATTACACTAAATGAGATTATCAAAATATAAAAGACAATCAATCACCAATTAACCACATACCCAAAAATATGGGTAAATTAAAATTGATTTCAATGTCAGCACCTTCTCAGAAACATTTGCATAAGATTCCAACATCTTTCTTATGTCCATACTATGCCAAGAATTTGATACAAATTGTTCTATCACCTTAGCTACAACATATATGCACAAGAGAACAATATTTGTATATGCCACACCACAAACATTAACATGCTAACAAAATTCTGATTCATTTGAAACACCATATACAAACTTTTACTTCCCAGACCTGAGAGTACAAGAATTAATCTAGGTCACACTAGACATCTAATCAACTTTCTCAAAGATTCATCACTATAGCCCCTCTTTGCTGCCACATGTTTGTTTTCGTCACTTTCGGTTACCTAAAAAAATGTGGTGAACCACAAGGGTGAGACCTATGTCCCAGCAAGAGATATAACATCCAACAACGTTTATTGATTCCAACATTTTTAGGTAATGAGATAGTTTAAGAATTTTAATCATATATACCAAATAAGCTCAACAACACTGATGATTAACAAAATACATAAAGGAACAGATAATAACTATCTTCATTAGTCAGATTGTTCTCATATCCCTATTAACAATACAAGGAGTCTAGCAACACGAGCATCTCTGACATCATGAATAAATCTAGTATCATATGCATAGCTAACAATATCAGCATGTCTAACAGGTTGAACATATCAACATGATAAGAAGAGCTAACAACATAAGAGCAACTATCAGGATAAGCATGATTAGCAATATATGCATCTCTAGTTACAAAGGCATGGCTAGCATGATAAATATAACTAACAATATGACATAGCTAGCATCATGATTATAATCAGCAGTAGCAGTATAGTTATCAACACAAGCATAGCTACTGTATGTACACATCTATAATCTTAAGCATATCCACAACCTAAGTATATCTACTATCTCTTAATTGCACTAAGCATCATCTTTATGTAAATATAACAAACAAGTGTTATCATCCAATGTGAAACATTATGTATAACCATAAAGAAATATGCTACATGGAACATCTTTATTACGTCCTGGGGAGTTTGAGCCATTCCTTTCAAAGTCCAACTGACCACCGCTTGATCGCAATCAGTTCCATATAGGATCTAAGAAGAGTCAGACTTCAAGATCTTCTCCATACTCCATCAGTATGAGTATGCACCACAGTGACATATAGTCAAACTGCAAAACAACGACATATAGTCTTGTAACTAGCCCACCTTGGTACAGGTCATGATGCTAGCATCTAGGGTATTCAAACTCAATCACTGAGGTACAATCGCAGTTGTCCTCTAATCACATCATGTTATAATCACTGAGATCCGACCAAAGTTGTTCTCAAAAAGCGGGCTAGATATGACCACAACCATCCTCCCGAAATACTTGGTGTCAGGATGAAAAGCACCCTGCACACTCAATAGTATGCGCTCTAAGTTTCCCTTAGGAATACTCGTTTCACCATCCAACAAGTTTTGACACTGAAGATGGTTCTATGGCACAGGGCACTAGATGATTAGAGTTTTACTTGATTAGTTATCTCCAATTGGGTGAATTAAGGCTACATCAAACAAATTTACATACAAACCCTAATTCACATCTAGCAAGAATATAAGTATCACAACTTCAAAAGTTATAAAAATGTGTAAAACATAATTTCTCATCTCATCATCACATGGTACTATTCACTTGTCATTCATGAGACTACACTAGTCATCATACTATCAAAAGATATAAATCTTTTTCATAATATCACAGGATATCAACCCTTATCAAAACAATAGGATTACACCTCATTTAGGGCTCAACCATGCCCAATGGTCATTAAGATCATCATAATATTCCCTACAAGATCATCATTATCATTCCATGCCTTATAGCAAGGCTCAACAACATCACTTACATATAATACACCAGATCAGAACAATATTGTATTAATGAGCTAGGAGACATTCATAAACAATCATAGAATGGTTCATTAAGAATATTCCATTATTACATCAACATGCAAGGAATCTAGATATGATTAACCCTCATCATATTCATAATGCACATGTTTAGCATAAGAAAGTATCAACCATGTGGCTATGATAACCCCCAATTAACACATTGAGGTTATGATCATATTAAGGAGATTATTTCACCATCATGACCTCATATAAGAAGGTTAAACATGAATACTCATCTTTATCTATTTGCATTAGAGTTAGGTTCAACAAGATAAATTATATTAATGTTACTAATCATCACTCATACCCAAACCCTAACTCACAACATCCCCATTGGATCATGGATGCATAAGGTGAAGCATCACCATCACATTCCATACTATTCTCAAGTATGAACCCACACATAAATCAAGTTGTAACCATCGGGTTATAGCATATCAGGGTTTCAACAACAATAAGGGAGTACTCCATGATTGTATTAGTCATTCAGGGACTATTCATACCAAATTACCATCATTTAGTTATATTAAAACTACGTATAACAAGGTATACCTCATTAGGGTTACCCATTAATTCATTATGGTGATTATAAATCATAATCATACGAGGTCAAGGGTAAGACTACAAGTTTAAGGCATTGAACCATCAAATTCTCATAATTAGAATCATAACATTACACTACACGCTTCACCTAAAATAATGGGAATATTGAGGCATCAGATTCTAACCATTAAATGTTGAAAAGGTAAAGCCATTGGTCGTTCACATAAGTAAACATATCAAACAAACCCCCTATAAGTCATTGAGTTGTTCTCTAGAAAGAGTCACCATCTAACCCTAGACATCCCTTCATTAACAACAAAAAGTTCCATTGAGAGTAGGGTAAAACCCACAAGCGATTGTTAATTTAAAACAAGCCATCAGTAAATGAGTGTATTAAGTTGATATCATAAAGGAAACCATTTAAATTACTTTATTAGGACCAACATATTACATTTAGGCATCATTCCAATTTATTGGATGAAGAAACATTAGATCTTAACCATTAGATCAAGTTCATATATTAAAACCATCAATTGGAGTATAGGTTCGACCATTGCATCAAATGACCCAAGAAACCATTAGTTTAAGGCTTAACTGATGCTACAACTACATGCTTAACTCACCATAGGTTTTGGAGACCTGATCCACCATTACTAGTGATCATTAAGTCACCATAGGTTGTTAGATCAACACTATATTTATTAATCACCATCGAATATCAAGCTAATGTCACCATTGATTGATAGTATCATTAGGGTACTTAGTTGTTTATCATTAAGCTTATAATTAGGACAAAACATGACCTAAGGGGTGAACATCAGTTGACACCCTTGGTCACCACCATCAATTGTCATGAAGACAACACTATAGGGTTGTTGCAATGATACCATCATTGGGTCATGGGTTTATAGAAGAAATCAGCTTAAACCCCTAAAATTGACCATTGGTTGATAGGTACTTAGCACTATAGTTTGTCAAACTAACCTGATCCAAGTCATATTATACCTTAGGAATAACGTACACATGATCATAGGTTCATCTAGAACTGAAGTCAAAACAGGGAATATTATAAAAAATGAAATCCAAGTCAAGCATAGCTTTTTAGTGTATGGATCATCATTTAAAAGAAAGAACATGAGATATCAAGCTTATGGTAAGAAATAAACGTGGAGAAAGTTATAAAACTTACCTATAATTATAAGATAAAGTTCCAAATAGAAGAAAACATGAGCAGGTAGGGTAGAAAATCCAAGCATAAGTTGTGAACTTGTCCATCTAGCACCTTTCTTCATCAGATGAGCAAACCCTAAGCATAAGGAGAAAGAAATGTAGGGTTTTAGTGCTTTAGGAGAAGAGCGATAGAAACATAGAAGAAAGGAATAAAAAACTTGCCTTGGTCAAAATCCCTAGAAGATGACCTTGGAAACCCTAGGTAGGGCTAGACGGAGCCCTAGGAGACCTTCTTCTCCAAAAAGAGGTTATTTTCTACCTCAGAGCACTTGGTTCCGCAGTAAAATAGAGTGGAGTCATTTCTCAAGGTTAGAGGAAAGAGAAATTAAGCAAATTTTTGTACTTGGGCAAGTAAGAGGTAAATATAGCCCATGGATAAGGATGGAAGCAAGCATGAGGTGTAAAACTAGCTTCCCTGTGTGTCTATGGCCTTAAACTATTAAGAATATACAAGCACACACACAAGAAGCTCACCCACTGTCCATATAGACCTATGTAGCTCTCCTTTGTCGAATTTTCAAGGCAATCAAATAATTCATTAGTTGATAGCTACTAAAGGTAGCTCATCCATGAAGGGGTAAACCCTAAAATACCCTTGGAGAAAACACCTTCAAACTAAGGTTTAACCAGAAGTCCCATGGATCAAAAAGATCAAGAATGATAATATAACATCTAAAAAACATAATTCATGTAACAAATTGCAAAGAAAACCTCTCAATTAGGTAAATTGTAGAATAGTCCAAAACATGCATAAAATTGCATAACTTGCACGAATAGTTTCCAAATTGGACCAAACTTGAAACTTAAGCTTATCTTATGATTACAAATCATATAAAAAGGTTATATTAAGATTATATTATGAAAATTAAACTTGTTCAACACTTTAAGCAAGGTTAGGAGTCTCACAATAATTGTACCCATAAAGATTTACCTTTCAAACCCCTGTGTTGTTTTCGTCACTAAGTCCTTATGTTTATCTTTCATTCTAGTGATTCATAGCCCCCTTACTATTAATGTGTCAGGAACTTCTCCGATATAACCCAATGCTTCTGCTTGGTTCTGCCCGTAGAATCCCAAAGAAATTTCACAGTCATCCTCTCAATGCGCATAAAGGTAGTCATTTGGGCTTTATAAGCACCCAAGCAATGAACTGAAGTGTAAGTAAGGACCAATTTAATAAAGTATATTTCTTGCCTAAGACATCATCCTCCTTGCAATTTTCTCTTCTAGGCTATTGTAATGTCTAATCATGGTTCTTCATTGTATGAGGGGAAAACATAGCGTTAAAGGTTTTGAATTTGCATATGCATCCCCAATTGTGGTGACATGGTTTCTTCTGTGGTCTAAGGATACACCAATGAGGAAAGCAGACTTGTTCATGCTAATCCTCTATCCCGAAGCCCTGGAATATTTATCTATAATATCCATAACCACCTCTAATAATCTACCTCTTGAACTAACAAAAAAGATGAGTTTCACCAAAGAACGTGAGGTATGGTTGTATAGTGCCTTTTCTTGCGAGAAATCTACTGTTCCATTCATCATCTCTCTTTTAATGTGTCTCCCTGGTGTTTCTTGAGCTAAGATGAAAACAATAGTTGAAAGTGGGTCCCGTGTAGGGGGCAAGGGAGTAGTCCAGCTTGGCAATCTCCAATGAAGGAACTCGGGTTCAACTCTAACTGTTTCCCTCGGGGTGTAAGAAGACTATGTTATTTGACTGTGTTGCGGTGTCCCCAAAGTAGGCAACTAGTTCGGAGATTTATCCTTTAATTGGTTGGTTCATGTAATATCGTTGCCCGGAGGGGTTCTTCGTCATAAAAAAAATGGGTCCCATACCTCAGCCCCCTATAGGCTGTGAAGAAAGCCCTCATTATTTTATTCAAGGCAATCGAAAATCAAATCCCTTTAACTATGTTCATAATGCAACAATTCTCCACATCTCTAATGAAACCAACTGCTCTAAGGACTTCTTCCAAGAAATTCCAATCTACTCTCACATTTCTCGGATTATCTACTTTACATGCAACATTTTCTCACGTGTTCCCTCTATTCAAGTCATGGATTAGTTCTCGATCCGGTTTAATGTTATCTCCAATGATTCTCTCCTTCATAAGGGCCGCTTGTTCTAATAATATTAATATGGGTAGCAAAGTGGATAGTCTAGGCTAAATGACCATCGATATCAACCTAACTTAGACATTCAAAAGGGTGGGTGGGTGTGTTGGGTCATTGTGAGTTTGGGTCACGCGTGTGCGGGTTAAAAAGACGGGTGGAGAAGTAGCATATCTAAATTTGACCTAGCGGATTGCGGTCACTCGCAGGTACTCATGTAATATGTGCACAATAAAAAGATATTGCTAGTTTTTGATCTACAACAAAAACCAGAATGACTATTTAATTTTTTTTGGTGTCAGCATAGCACAATGAGGGCAACCTTCAACTAGTTTTTGTGTCAAACACAATGAATATCTATTTTGATGTTTTGAAATAAATTATAAGAGACAAAGAAAATAACCATTCTTGTAATGTAAAATTGAAAAATAAATGATATATATGTTATAAATAGCATAATATATCATCACAGCAACACTATTTTTTCTTACAATTGTAAACTGCATAAAGTGAACAAAAAGATAATATAATTGTTGTGATTGAAACATACATTACATTATATATTCATTAACATAAATAATAATATAAAAGATAACTAGTTTTCATTAGTATAAACAATTAACAAAGGATGTCAACGGAAAAAAATTAGACTTTACCTCTTTATGTTGAATACAATACACATCATTTAGTTACTTGATAAATATATGGGTGTGGCATGTCTTAAGAGTCATGTACATATAATTATATTAATATATTATCTAATTAAATGGACACTCGCGGGTTCATATAGGTCACCCATCAAGCTACTAAATAAACGTGTAGATATTTAGTTAGAATGATTTCTACGGGGTGTCAAATTTCATCACCTAAAACTAACTTGTGGTTGCCCGCATATTTTAATTCATTTTACAAGTCTAGCCTATACGAGGTTGGGATGATAGACTTTCGGAATTGCTTCAAAGCATTAGAGGAGGCTCTGGTTCAGTTTACCATTAAATACTCAGAAACGTGTAAAGTAACTTCATTCCCACCACAAACAGAATGGGGAAGTACTTAACTTTCCGAACGCGTGACCCGCTGTGACGCGGGATTTGACGTGCGGAATACCAGCCAGATAATTTTGCCCACTGCAACCTCCTCCTCCTCT
Source organism: Alisma plantago-aquatica (assembly GCA_963693085.1). Lineage (NCBI taxonomy): Eukaryota > Viridiplantae > Streptophyta > Magnoliopsida > Alismatales > Alismataceae > Alisma > Alisma plantago-aquatica. Next base: position 627,652,640 of record OY856409.1, read on the forward strand.
GACACCCTGCCAGTCATGTCCCCACCACATCACGACCTGCCACTCGGCCAGGCGGGTAGCTGGCAATTTTTTTTATTTTTTTATATTTTTTTGTTTTGGGCATAACTTTTAAAATATAAATTTTTTTTAATAAAATAAAATGCAATAGAATGCTTACAAAATATACTTTCTAACCAGACCCATATTGACATATTTTTAAAAGAAAAAAAATATATACACAATTATGTATACTACTATTGTTATCGCGCCCTCTCAACTCAGTGTGCCTACTCATCTCCTCAATGCGTCCACTTCTCTCTTCAAATGCGCCAACTTTTATATGAATACGCCCACTGTAGTCATCAATGTGCCCAATTTTGCTTTATTGCGCCCACTGTACTGTTTAAATGTGCCTACTTTTATTTGAATACGCTCACTACTTCCCTCTTTAATGCGTCCCATTTTACTTGAATATGCTCACTATTGTCCAAAATGCGCCCATTATTGTTTGAATGCACCCACTTTTGTATGAATGCGCCCACTATAGCCTTAATGCGCCAATTTTAGTTGGATGTGCCCACTTTTGCTTGATTGCGCCCACTTTTAATTGATTGTGCCCGCTATTACGTAAATGCGCCTAAGTTTGCTTGAATTCGCACCGTTTTTTCTTGATTGCGCCCGCTTTTGCTTGATTGCGTCCACTTTGGTTGGAAGCGCCCACTTTTACTTGATTACGTCCACTTTTACTTGAATGCACCCACTTTTATTTGATTGTGCCTACTATTACTTAAATGCACCCACGTTTGCTTGAATGTGCCCTGTTTTTTTTATTTCACCCACTTTTGCTTGATTGCGACAACATTTGCTTGATTGCGCCTAACTTTACTTGATTGCGCCCACTATTATGCACCCACATCTACTTGAATGCGCATATTTTTACTTGATTGCGCTTACTATTAATTAAATAATGTCCATTTTTGCTTGAATGCACCCACTTTTACTTTATTGCTCCCACTTTTACTTGAATGCATCCACTATAATAAAAAATATGTCTACTTTTACTTAAATGCACCACTTTTACTTGAATGCGCCACTTTTTTTTAATGTCCCCATTACTCAATGTGCCCACTTTTATTTGAATGTGCCAACTTTTATTTGAATGTGTCCATTTTTAATATTTATATATATTTTTTATCAAAATATATTAAATATTAGTTTTATTGGATTGCATTTTCCATATCAAATCCAACACTTTTTTTATTTTATCAAAAGATTCATTACTGATAAAAAATTATGTGCAAAATATTTTTTTTCTTCATATTTCCGCCTAAATGTCTCTAAACAAAAATCATGAGGGGGTGCGTCAAAAAAAACCTCACCAGGAGGGGGCGCGTCAAAAAAACGCATCATCCCCCTACGCCTCCTGTACCCATTTCCTATGCAAGTTCAAAAGGCAAATCCTCATCGAAAGTCCTTGTACCATTTGTAGGAGGAGAATTGCCAAGTATTATAGGGGTGCAGGGAGAAATGGAAAGGGCAATCTTCTGCTGGAAAGAAACTCAGCTTTTGTTTTGGGGGAAAAGGTTTGGCTGATCTGCAAACAATCTCAGTATCAATAGATGGAATAATTATCAATATAGATGGAATAGTTATATTGGAATTGGAGATCGTATCTCCTTTTTTTTTTGCGGCAGTAATAATTGGACCACCTTGATCAGGGCAGCAGCCCATCGAATCATAGAAGCAGAGCATGCTCTGCGCAGCTCCGGCGAGGACATCTGCAGCAAAATGAATCATTGCACTTGCGATACGAAAGCAAGATCTTTTCTTCGTTGGTTTATATACACTATATAATCCACATCAGAGTGAGGGGGAACTAAGAGTTTGAGTGAACCATCCATGGACACTTACAATAGTACGATACCACTACGACCGTCCGTTATAGTCTCCTCCTTGTTCTATATATACATTGATATGGCACCCTCATCCTCAATCCGTTGTCGTCGGCCTTACACGAGCGTCAAGCAGGCAGCGGTGGTGGGATCGACGAGCGCCGGAAGCAGGTATTTCCTTCCGTTGATCCCATTGGCATTGTAGCTGGCGCCTGTGGTGGCGTCGACGAGCAGATCGCCAGCGTATCCCGGATACGCCCCTTTGCCATAGACCCCGGGGCAGGCGGAAGCCGCCTCTAGAGGCGCCTCTTTCGGTCCCTGGAAGTAGCCATTGCCGAAAGGGTTGGTGACCGTCCCGGCTAGTAGACTGGCTAGATTGATAACCATCCCATCGACACCGACGTCCCCGTTGGGCGCGACGAGCGGCGGTGTTTGTGGTCCGTAGATCGGCTGGTGGAACGGCCACGCACACTGGCCGGGGCACTGGGTGGCCGAGTTCCCGACCCAGATGTACGCGTACCTGCTGTGGGGTGTGGCCGTAGACATGGTGCTGGCGTGGGTGCCGCAGCGGCTCATGCAGAACCCGTCGACGGCGACGTCGGACGCGGTTAATACCACGCGGATAGCCCCAGGTATGCTTGCGCCGGCCTTGGCGGCTAGTTGAGAGAGGTGTGCGGACGTGAGGCGCTTGCCAAGAGAGCAGTTGTTGTCGAGTACCTGCGATCCGAGCTTGAGTGACGGAAGCGGGGTTTTGGCCCGGGTGTAATATTTCTGTACGGTCTTCCACCAGGCGGCGACGGAGGGCGCCTGTGGAACACTAGCACTTGTTTTCGAGGACGAGAGGGAGGCCAGGAAGTCAGTCATGACCGCGTGCTGCGCCGGCGTGAATGCGCCGTACCAGAGGATATCGATGGTGACAGGCCCAGGAAGTAGCTGACCTTTGTGGTAGGTGAGGACCAACGGCTGTGACTGTACTAGGGCAGTGAGGCGACGGCCGGCAAGAGCGGGGCGGGAGAGGGCAACGACAAGGAGGATCAGAACGGATAGAAAGGTGGCGATCGACATAGGATGCCGACGAGAGAAGGAAGAAGAAGCCATCAGTGGAATGGCTTTAATGAGATATTTTTGGTTGTGTGACACAAGCTACACAGGAGCAATAGTAGCAGAGGATCAGGACGAGAGCAGAGGTTTTGAACCGGAGAGTAGGGGAAGGACGGGGATGAATGCTGAACTAGTGAAAGAGGTGGGTTATATATAGTAGCAGCACTTGGGAGGGCCAAGCTCTATCAGCTAAAGTGATGATGATGTAGCTGGTGTTCTGGAGTTCTCTCTTGACGCATTATTGAATCCAAAGAGTCGAGAGGAGTACTGCACAGGGGAGTCGTTGGACTTGGTGGAACACCCGCAACTTTATCTAATATTTATATTATTGGCATCAGACTTCTTTGCCGGAAATCACTGTTTCCACCCTTGCAACTTTATCTAATGATTCAATGCTTCAAGCTCGGGTGTGTCGGGTTGTGCTTGGACTGAATTAGGACACAATGTATATATATTGTTGTTCCTCGACTGAATTAGGGCACAATGTATATTATTGTTGTTTCTCAACAGACTTTTTTCTACTCATTTTTGGATTTTACTCACTGATCATGCTTCTCCCTTTGGTTGGTATCTGGTTCAGATGAAACTCCTTAGCTCACATTAGGAAAAAGATCATCCTTTGTGACACAAATTTTGTGAGTATGACTAGATCAGAAACTAACGCGCATATACAATTCCACCTCACTTCATACTAACCCAATGTGATGTTGATGCATGCTAAAGTAGAAGTTGGGATTAGGCAGGGTGCCAAGTACAATTATGGGGGAAATGATTGTCAAACTACAGGGTGTCGAGTGCAATTGTGAGTGAAACTACAGAAGAAAAAAAAAGCCTTGCGAGATGGTTGCAAGTGGGGAAGGCAAAGCAAGGGAAGGTGCAAAGAAGAAGAGCAGTGGGACGAGTGGCACACAATGCCACAAGCACAAGCCTGAGTGAGAAACAAAAAGAAAAAAGAGAAGCAAAAGGCTTCCACTGCGTTGGAAACTTAACAAAGATGAGGGTAGCTAGCTGGCTGGCTTCTGTTTTGTTTGAATAATATTGGTGGTTAGCTAAATCCCTTTTTCCAGAGGAGTACGTCCGTGTCTGCTCATCTGCTGTCGACTGTGGAGCACCTTTCAGGCTTGTCACTATCAGCGATAAGGATGGCATGGCAGGAACCAAGCGTGACCGGCACCCTACCTCAAGCCGGCCCTCCGGCCACGGGAGGTGTTAGCATTGTTGTGGACACCGACGTCAGCGTTACTATTGGCCAGCCGTACTCCACGCAGGACGCTGTGTGTGTGGTGGGCGTGATAATGGTTGATGGACGCCCACGCCCGCACGCGCGGCGCGGGGTGGAAGGGGTGATGATAGCATATCATCACAAAAGGTGGATCTGGTGACGGCATCCCAGATATAGAGAGACCTGATCTTTCCGGCTCGCCTTTCGGGTCCAGTATATGCCTCGCTCCTCCGACCCGATCTGTTGTGGTCCATTGACTGAATCGGTGCCAGCCATAGCTTACTTTGACAACGGGCGGAATGTATCAGTCTTGTAATGCAAATCCAAATAATTATTCTATTGCATAATGAGTTATTATTATTATTATTATTGCATTGAATTATATCTGATGTGAGCGTTTGCATTACATAAATTCGCATACACCACCTTTTGCTACGTAATGAGATCTCTTGCCTGCTCCATATGCTTTCTTTACTCTCCTATGAATCAACCTAGAACGATCCGAGGCAGCTAGATATCGGTCTCGTTTCGTCTCCTACCCTCATCCTGGCTCGTTGCCAACTGGCAGAGACAAGACAAGGCCAATATTTGGCGTAACCAGCACGTTTTGTCATGGACCACCAACAACTGCAAAAAGCGGAAAGGAGTTATGTGGCGGGATTCTCACCAACCTTATCGCCTGTCTACCATTTGAGAGTTTACATCGTCATGTTTGGTTTCAAGAGTCTCGGTCTTGTATGTGATGGTGAATACAAGATTTCACTTCTCCCAAAAGATTCATTTCACAGCCGCCGGACGGTCGTATGTGCGGTTACGTAGTCACAATGGGGCTCTTACAAGACTATGCGATTAGCTTTAAGGTCATAGATACATGATTCATCGTCATTGCCAATGATACACAACTTGTTAAGTTCGGGCTCACTTGCTTGATCTAATTTACAACAGTGTTGCAGTATGAAAGATTTTTTAAGTCCAATATTCTCTACCTCTAAAAGTTGCCACATATTTTCATGTATGGGAAGATAGGTGAATTAGTATTTACATGGACTATGCGAGGGTATGAAGACCACACATTATTGTTGGATATATTTCAAATTCTAAGTTGCCGTTTAACAATATTTTATTTAAAAAGTAGCGGATAATCAGATAAAAATTAAAGATTGGATATTTTAGAGTTTAGAAGAACATGCGTATAAAGGTGTGCAACAATGACTATTGTGGTGAAGACAAAATCAATCACTCACGAGCTTCATAAGAAGTTTGCCTACCATATTCAATCAATCTAAACTCATGACGTGTCTCTCTGTGCCAGCAAGAGAGCAGTGTTGAAAAGTCTATTCACCCTTGAATGTTGTCGGAAAAAGATGTCATAGAAATCTCATTCAAATGCACAACGGTAGATAAAAATATCTAGAGGAGAAAGAAAAAGACGACCTAGAACAAGGCGATGATGCAGTGGGTTATGAGTATTTGGTGGAGACTGCACACAACAGTAGTAAGTGGACGTTTGGTTTGTCGAGTTTAGACGGATTTGCAGAAATATTGTACTTAGATGATCCCAAGACGAGGAGTTTTCTGTTTTGAAGATCCATGTGTTCGCAAACTTTAGGTTTGGCTAATCTGGAGCCGATGTGACTGACGCTAGGCATGTGGGTGCAGTCTTGCACATCAATGTGTGCAAATCATATTGGATCTCAGCGTACAACCGATTTGAAAAGGATGTCCACATCCACCGTCAAAAGATACAAGATAACTTCCCGTTTTCTACTCCGTTAAACCAAACTTTAAATTTATCATGATGGATCATAAAATACAATCCAACCCGGCCAGATACTGCTAAACAGACATGCCCTAAGTGGCACACAACAACTGTAATTAAGCAAAGATAATTTCGCACGCTAACTCTATGTATGTTCTCATATAATTTTGGTATGTTTCAATACGTTAGAAATGATTTAGGTGTGTCCATTTATAGATGGATGCAGCCAATAACGTAGGCGTCCAACTAGCTTTTTTTTATGTAATGAGAACCTACCAAGTTCATACGTTTTGCTTACTTCCCTCAGAATTAAGGCAGCTAGCTATTGGTCTCGTTTCGTCATCCATCCTCCGCTCACAGCCAACTGGCATCGAGAAGACTAGGCCAATATTCGGCGTAACTAACACGTTTTGGCATGGACCAACCAAAGCAAAGGGCGGAAAGGAAATATGCGGCGGGATTCTTAGGCACCGATTGGCTATGTAGCATTTGACAATTTACATCGTGATGTTCGATTTCAGGAGTGTCATTCGTGTCGTGTGTCTGGCTTGCTATTTTGGATCCGAGTTTTTTTTTTCTCGTCCGACGAAATCTGCATGTCACACCCTATGCGTTTATTTTGAAGCCATAACATTTTCTCTATAAATAAAACAGCGCTGCTTATTTGGACCTGTTAGGCTTATTTTAGCCCACTGAAAACAAATTATCCCTAGATAGATGACTGGTCAAGTTGACATGAGCCACTGATTGAGTGCTACATCTGAAAGCTGTCAGCTACCCACCGCTTAATTTCTTAATGAATATAACATCATATACTTTTAGAAGGCATATGAAGAATATGTATAATAGATAATGGCGAAGAAGTATAAGAAACAAGGTAAGGGTAACATCCAATGTGAGTCCTGTTTAAACCTAAATACATATACTACATGACCGTATTAAATTTAATTAAGCCTTGTGGAATTTGAGTCGTACCACCCAAATCCCAACTGACCACTGTAAAGTGCTATTTAGTTTCGTCCAATATCTAGGAAGAGTTGGAATCATGAGATCTTCTTCCCACTCAGTTAGTACGAGTGAACACCGCAATGACATATTAGTCAAACTGCAACCATCGACATATAGTCAAGTTGAAATCACCTAGTCCGTCCTTGGTACAGGTCACAACACTAGAGAATAGGTTGTACACACCCATTCTATCTGAAGTATCCTATAGTTGTTCCCATTGTTTCCCTTTACATATCACAAATACAACATCTGAGGCATGACTGCAACCATCCTCCATAACCTATAATCGTGGATGACTAGGATATACCCTCAACTTGCCACCCATGCATACCCAACAATATACACTCTTAGTTTCCCTTAGTATTACTCGTTTTACTATCCAGCAAGTCATGATGTTGAAGATTGATATACGACACAGGGCACTACATGATTATGGTTTCACTTGATTAGTTGTGCTAATTGGGTGATTTAAGGGTGCATCAAGCAAGTGTACATACATACCCTAATTCATTCTAGCAAGAATAATTGTAAAACAACTTCAGGAGATATAAAATGTATGAGGTATAAACTTGTCACGTCATCTCATGATGATATCTCACTGCCTTACACAAGGCCATCACCCTTATCACATCATGATAGGATATCACCTCACATTAGGAACAAAGCCATCACTAAGGTCATCAGACCATTCACATCATCGTGCCCTACAAGAACATCATTAGTTTATCTTACTATGCCTCAACAAGGCTCATAATCACCACCATGTGTCACATGATAGATACCATGGAAATCACAAACTATGATGTTTCTTCAACCCACAACATTTGAGTTACACAAATAGGAGAGAGAAAAATACTTCAATACATGCTAATCACTTAACCAAGATAAGCATTACGTCCTATATTCAACATTAGGGTTTCTCATAGTAACTGATTAGGGTATTCATAACAACACTTAACATCATTTCCCATTGATTACCAATTCTCACATTCTTGGAGCACATACGATCACATGTTATCATCATGATCAACCAAACATGAAAACAACAACATGTAGTGACGATGCAAGAGGTAAACACCTCTAGTGACCACTAGACATTGGCTATCGTAGCGACCACTAGGGTTAGGTAATCCATGGAGAACAACTCACATATCATATGCATCGACCATCATCATAGGTAGAGACCATCACATCTCAAACAAAGTAGCGATCAAACAAGAAAGTATATCAAGTGTAGCATCTACAACAACAACTACATGCATAGGGATAACAACACCTGCATGCCAGACATAGCGACTACATGATCCAACAAAAGGTAGTGACATAGAAAGGCTCCATATATAGAGACCAACACATGCATAACATCATAAACGTAATGACCATAAGAGAGTGTAGAGACCACAAGGAAGCAACTCGCTTTAGCCAGTGATAACGACCATAAAAATAGGAAAACATCATGACCACACAAGGTAAAAAAGGACACATATCATTCGTAAGAAAACATGGTATCACAAGGAGTTAGGGTTAGGGTTGTAGCGACCAAACCAAAACCCAATTCACCACCATCACCAACATAGAGATGATAAGAAATAAGAGAAACATGGCAACCAAACCAGATGGTTAACACTAAGAAACTAAAGAGTCATCAAGAAGAAAACCCCATGGATATGATGAATGTGGGCTCTGATCTCCAAACCACGATATAATCACGATTTAAAACTTAGCGGAAACGATTCGATTAACAGCGGAAGTCAAAAATCACGGGAAATTAAAACTTTTCAAGACAAGAGCTTGAAACCATAAGAGCTTCTTTCATAACAAGAGATAACTATTTACATCTCATGATAATTACTTCTTGAGTAATTATATACATCAAAATCTCAAGAACTCATAATAAAAGACTCCAAGACCTGAGAGTACAGAGGACACATAGGACTGACTCTAACTACACCACATGGCAGGCTAAATCTCCACCTGAGATTTCACTGCTGCTCCTGGTGCTGCTGCTGCTGAGACTGGTCACCTGTAGACCGGTTCCTCCGTCTCCGACGTCCACCTAAAAAGTTGAAGTCTACGGGGTGAGACAATTTTACATAATTGTCCCAGCGAGAGTTATAACTCTCCGTCAGAAGCTTTATTATAACATCAAAGAATAACTTAAACAGTAAGGCTTTCAAAGTATTCAATAGCAGTTACAGCTATAAACAAGAGCTCAATCTTTATGAAATATGAAGAAATATAAGCACTATCACAGTGTATCATCAATCAACTAACTCGTAGTTATCTCTAACAGGTATACTACGTGGTTGGTTATGTTTTACAAACAACATTATACCCTGTGGAGATGAGGCATACCACTCATACTCCAACTGATCGCTAAGAAGTCACATCAGTATCATACATAGGTCATTAAGAGAGCCGGATTCTCATGACCTTCACCTTCCTCAGTCAGTAAGAGGATTACTTGTAGGACATCTTGTGTCTCTACTATTATAGCTCACCAGGGTAAACTGGTCCTTCGCTATTTTAGAGTTACAGTGGCGTTCTGTACTCTCTTCGTCATCAGGAGATTTCATGTTTATCTCCACTGATACGGATATCTATGTTTTCTTTGTCATCAGGAGGTTTCATGTTTACCATCCACTGATACGGTAGGGTTTTGTAGTGAAAGGGTTGACGGATTACACATCTACATCAATCACCTACACTAGGATGTAGGGTTCTACACATCCATGTACCCCACATACTCAATAGTATGTGATCCAGGAGTTCCCTTAGGAAAACCTGTTTTACCATCATTTGATCTCTGACAATGATGGATCTATGATCACGGCTCTACATTATACTTGATTAGTTAGGTACATTCAGTATTCTTTTAACATCATACATTGTTCTTCAAACAATAACAGTAGCATAACAACTATGACAGGAGAATACTAAATGTAACAAACCTAACTCACATCAATCATCATTTCTCATTATATTCATCTCAAGTAATCTCTAAGGCATGATCTTGATGGTATTCATGGCTCTCATAGCCCATTAAGTCATAGGTTGTCACTGACAAGGCATCAAGATATCTTACTTATTCATAAAGCTTTTAACATGCTTTTAATGAATACAGTATCATCATCCATACCTGGATATGTTCACCTTCATATCAGGACCTGCATGGTTAGTTCAACTGATAAAGGTAATTCAAAACAAGAAATACTCTTCCCACTCTTATCATAAGAGTTAAGTCCTCTGATTCTCATCAATTAGAGTTTAATACTCATAATGCATGTCATTATCCTTGAATTAGGGTTTACTATTCACATTACATGACATCACCCTTAAATTAGGGTTTACTATTCACATTACATGTCATGACCCTTGAATTAAACTCATAACATCATCATGTATGAGGAACATCATCATTGATGCTCTTAGATTGGCTTAAGATTCATCATATATCATAATTAGGATTTCCATGATCTCACATAGGTGGATCATACCCTAATCATGCACATCTATGTGTATTGAAGGTTCTTTACTTAAGTTTCCACCCAAAAAGGGGTACTTTCTCTCTCTTAAAGTACTTTCTCTCTCTAAAGTACTTTCTCTCTCTAAAGTACTTTCTCTCTCTAAAGTACTTTCTCTCTCCTCATACTAGTAGATGGTAATAACACCACTCTAGATCAGGTTGGTTTAAGTCCTCTTTGGTTAACATAAGCCAACACATCACTATCATGTGATTAGGGTTTGATTTGAACAAGGTTTTACTCAATTGAACCCTTCAGGGGTATTTTGGTAATTTACCCCATTGATCAAATCATGGTTCAATTCATTAGTCACTTAATCCCCTAATGTCCTAGGTTATCATTAGGGTTTAGATTTGATCATCATAGCACCATTTACACCTTCAAGTGGTTAAGTGAATTCAACCTTTGAAAACCTCAAACGGTTTCAACCTTCATCCTCCAAACGGTTTGAGACCGTTTGGATGGGTTGACTGTTTGCTAGGGTTGATTCCAAGACCATGTGACCTTCAAGGTCGAGAGAGGGTGAAGACCGTTTGGCAACTTTGACTTCAAGACCGAGAGAGCTCACATGGTTTGAGACCGTTTGGTGTCTCTCGATCTTGAGACCGTGAGGTCTCAAACGGTCTTGAGACCGTTTGGTCCACTTGGTCCCAAACCGTTTGGTCCTTCAACATGGTTCAAAAGTTCCAATTGTTGGTGATTATCAATGTTGAGGCCCCCAAATGGTCAAAGCCATGGTAACCACTTATGGATTGAGTCAATTAGGGTTATCCTTAACCAATTGGTCACTCAATTGTCCCTCAATTGTTATCCAATTAGGGTTGAAGTCGGTTCAATTAAGGTCTATCAATGTTCAACCATCAACACTCAACAATGTAATTCAACACAAGGTTGAACCCTTGAATTGAGCTCCAATTTGGCCCAAACAGACTTGAGATCATGTGGATGAACTCCACACGGTCTTGAGACCGTTTGCCCAAGATTTCATCAAAATCTAATATGATTTGATAGGGGTTGAACCTTGATTGAGTCACAAATCAGTATTTTAATTAATTCGATAATCTATTGCAATTGGGCCCTCAATTGATCAAATTAACTTAACCCTAGACCTCCAAACGGTCTTGGGTTGTCATCACACGGTCTTGAGACCGTTTGGATGGGTTCCAAACGGTCTTGAGACCGTTTGCCCATCCAACCTTTGGATTCTAGTGAAAATTCTTCAAGGTTGGATCCATTGAGTTGATGATCATATCAAAACTTAATTGCAATGTAATTTGGTATGTTTGTACCTTCAATTGGTCAACTATACTTGACCCCAGACCTCCATACGGTCTTGGGTGATCCCCCACACGGTCTTGAGACCGTTTGGTTGATCCCCAAACGGTCTTGAGATCGTTTGGGTCATCCAACCCAAAAACACTTAATTAATTCTTTGATTTTTTTAGTACTGATTTCAATTAAGGTTAGCCCTAGTAATCACCCTTCAACTCTTAGCTCGTTTGGAATTAGTCCATCAAATTTGGTGAGTTGTTAATGAATATTATTTTGAACAGTAATCTCATACGGTCAACGCATGGTCAACGTCCTTACATGGTCTTGAGACCGTTTGCCCAAAAAGGGCGATTTCAACAGATTGGAGATCAGGACTAAATTCAATTAAAGTTGTTGAGTAAAAAGGTCATATCTCTCGATTCCTTTGGAGTTATCTTCTCAAATTTTGAGGGTGATTATCCTACATAATTTTGTATAGAAATCGTATACGGTCCACACTCGGTCAACGGGGTTAAATGGTCTTGAAGACCATTTTCCCTCACTCGGTCTTGAGACCGTTTGCTCACCACACGGTCTTGAGACCGAGAGAGCCAAAGGTAGAGACCGTTTGGTAAAGTGAAAAGCGGTGGATTAACCTTGGAAATAACGCCTTAATCTCCTAGCTCAAGAACAGCAAGGATTTTTTACGGATTTGCTTGCAAAGTAGCAAAGGAAAGTAGAGAAGAAGAAGAACTATCATCTACATGCATACACAAGATGTATATAACAAAGCATGGGTTTAGAGTTATAAAACCCGCCTAAAGCTTGCTCCTTGAGCTCCAAGATTTCAAGATCTAAGCTTTAATGGCGTCCTTGAGCTTCCACAGGTCGGCCAAGGTGAAAACTCTAGGGAAAGTCAAGAAGAGATGGCTAGAAAGGTGGAGCTTTGTGAGCTAGTCATCAATGTGACCTTGAATTCGAGTTCTAACCATGAAATTAGGCAAGAAGAGGAATCCAAACCTACCTTGCACACCTTGGGTCATCCTCCTGAGCTCCAAGCTGTTCCTTAGTCGGTCAAGCAAGGGGAAACAGTGCATTGCACGAAGGAAAGGTTCATTTGCTTGAGAGGTAAAGTGTATATATACTTGGGTGAGATTTCATTAAAGGCCCATAAGTTTTCTATATTTCCAACTAAGTCCTTCCATCTTTTCTTGCTCGTCCCTTCTTCTTATTTCTAAGGACAACCTTCTTTTAAGGTCAAGAAATGAGAGAAAAGAAGATCAACCTATAACTTAAGGTACATACATAAAAGGGCTATTGTACATATACCCTGATTATTCAATCACAAAGGTGTTTTCATTGCTTGACTAATCAATTGAAGTGACCTTTCATCATTTATTCCCTAAATGATGATAAGAGTCTTAAAAGATACATTAGATGATGTATTTTACAAATTGCATCCCTAAATTTGGGTAAATTGCATTTTACTCCAATTTAGGGTTTTCAAGCACAGGGATTGCTTCCACAGCTGCACCTTGGTGCCCAAGCTTGGGAAATCCCTCAAACCTTACCATCATCATTCTCATGATGTCTCAATATCAGAGAAACATCTCAACATGTGCAAATTGCAAGTTAACCCTTCTAACTGGGTAATTTTCACATGGGTCCCTGTATTACAAAACAATGCTACAACTTTATATAAAAAGGAGCAAAAACTGAAATATATGTTTCTGAGAAACTTAATTACATGCCCAAAGTTAATCATAAGGATTTAATTACATATTTAGGCAAAACATCTAGGGTTAACTCATAACCCAGGTCAGGGATGTTACAAATTATCCACCCCTTACAAGGATTTCGTCCTCGAAATCGATAAGACATATTAAGAGAAAAGGGCAGGATACTTCCTCCTCATCTCATCCTCTAGTTCCCAAGTGGCTTCTTCAACACCACGGTGATTCCAGAGGACTTTCACAAGACTTATATCTTTCTTCTTTAACTTTTTAATCCTGTTATCAAGGATCGACACTAGTCCTTCCTCATAAGATATATCATCATTCAATTCTACCTCCATAGGTTGTAGAACTGACTTGGTATCTGGGTGGCATTTCTTCAACATAGAAATGTGAAACACAGGGTGTAACCTCTGTAACTCTGGTGGCAGCTCTAGTTTATATGCTACCTTTCCAATCCGTTCAATGATTGGGTAAGGCCCCATATATCTAGGAGCTAACTTCCCTTTTCTTCCAAAATGAAGGACTCCTTTCCAAGGTGAGACTTTGAGATACACTCTGTCTCCAACCTGGAACTCTAAGGGTCTACGACGTTTGTCAGCATAAGATTTTTGTCTATCCTGTGCAGTCTTAATCTGTTGTTGTATTACTTTAATCTTCTCTGTAGTCTGCTGCACAAGATCAGGACCTAACAACTGATGTTCACCAGTCTCGAACCAACACAGAGGTGATCTACAACGTCTACCATACAAGGCTTCATAAGGTGCCATATCAATGCTATGCTGATAGCTATTGTTATAGACAAATTCTATCAAGCTTAGGTGTAGATCCCAACTTCCGGTAAACTGGAGAGCACATGCTCTCAACAGGTCTTCTAAGGTTTGTATGGTCCTTTCTGACTGTCCATCATTCTGTGGATGAAAGGCCGTGCTAAACCTTAGCTTGGTGCCTAGGGCTCTGTGTAACTGTTCCCAAAAATGACTTGTAAACTGGGGACCTCTGTCAGAAACTATAGTGACAGGAACTCCGTGCAACCGTACTATCTCTTGTACATACAACTGTGATAACCTTTCAGCAGAATAGGTTGTTTTGACAGGTAAGAAATGTGCTGTCTTAGTCAACCTATCAACAATTACCCAAATGGAATCATGTCCTTTGCTTGTCCTGGGTAGGCCAACAACAAAGTCCATGGTCACATGATCCCACTTCCACTGTGGTATGGGTAAAGGTTGCATTGTTCCTGCAGGCTTCTGGTGTTCAGCTTTAACTTGCTGACACACGGGACACCTCAGAACAAACTCTGCAACATCCTTCTTCATTCCAGGCCACCAATACAGATCTTTCAAATTACGATACATCTTGGTGCTCCCTGGATGCATAGCATATATGGAAGAATGAGCTTCTTCCAGAACTAACTTCCTTAAGTTATCCACATCCGACACTATCATCCTTCCATTATAACAGGCTACTTGGTCATCTTAGTCATGGAAACCATCTCGCTTCTCATTTCCATACTCAGATCTAATCTGCTGAACTGCATCATCATCTAGCTGTGCTTCCTTAATCTTCTCTCTTAAGGTAGGTTTAATATGCATCTCAGCCAACAACCTGGATAACAATGACACCTTCAACTGTACATTGTCTTGCCTTAAAGAGATAAGCATATCTCTCTTAGAGCATACTAAAGAGTTTAGTTGTGCTCTATCCATGGTTGATGTTGCTGATTTCCTACTCAAGGCATCTGCAACAACATTGGCCTTGCCCGGATGGTAATCAATTGTACAATCGTAGTCCTTGATTAACTCCATCCAACGACGTTGCCGCATGTTGAGCTCATGCTGAGAGAAGATATACTTAAGGTTCTTGTGGTCTGTGAAAATCTGGAATGTCTCTCCGTAGAGATAATGTCTCCAGATCTTCAAGGCATGAACCACAGCAGCTAACTCCAGATCGTGTGTCGAATAATTCTCCTCGTGTTTCTTAAGCTGTCGGGAAGCAAAAGAAATCACTTGTTTATCCTGCATCAACACACATCCTAGTCGATTCTTGGAAGCATCACAGAAGACTACATATCCTTTTCCTTATTCAGGTAGCACAAGCACAGGTGCACTTGTCAATCTCTCCTTCAACAACTGGAAAGACTGTTGACACTTATCATTCCAAGAAAAAGGAACATCTTTCCGGGTCAACTTGGTCAAAGGTAAGGCTATAGAACTAAAGTTCTTAATGAACCTTCGATAATAGCCAGCTAACCCCAAGAAACTTCGAATCTCCGTCGGTGTCTTCGGTTGCTCCCATTGTAGAACAGATTCTACCTTTGTAGGGTCAACACGAATTCCCGAGGCAGATATCACATGTCCAAGAAAAGATACCTCCGGCAGCCAGAACTCACACTTGCTAAACTTAGCATACAGTTTGTGTTCTCTTAGCAAGGTCAAAGCTTGGCGAAGGTGTTGCTCATGCTGCTGAGCATCCTTACTATAGATCAAAATGTCATCTATGAAGACGACAACATACTGATCGAGGAAGGGTCCGAAAACTCTATTCATGAGTTCCATAAATGCAGCTGGTGCATTAGTTAGTCCAAACGACATAACCGTGAACTCATAGTGACCATACCTTGTCCTAAAGGCAGACTTGGATATGTCACTATCTTTAATACAGAGTTGATGATATCCAGACCTCAAGTCTATCTTGGAAAAGATGGTTGCACCACGCAACTGGTCAAAGAGATCATCAATCCTCGGTAGAGGGTACTTATTCTTTATTGTTACTTTATTGAGTTGTCTGTAGTCGATGCACAACCGCATTGACCCATCTTTCTTTTTAAATAACAAGACCGGAGCACCCCAAGGTGAAGTTCTCAGTCGGATAAAACCCTTCTCAAGTAATTCTTGAGCTGTTTCTTGAGTTCTGCCATCTCGGCAGGCGCCATCCTATACGGAGTCTGGGCTATGGGTTTCGTATCTGGGATCAGATTGATTTCAAAATAAATTTCCCGAGGTGGTGGTATACCAAGAAGTCCTTCAGGAAACACATCCTCGAATTCCCTGACTATGGGAACTTCAGCAGGATTGGACTTTTCCTTGGTAACATCTACCACATGGGCTAAGAATGCATAACATCCTTGCCTCAACAACTTATCAGCAACCATAGCTGACACAAGACAGGTGGGCAGAATCTTTCTTTCTCCTTGAAAGATCCATGTGCTGCTTTCATCAGCAAACACAACCAACTTGGACTCACAATCCAAGAAAACTCTATACCTCTCTAAGGTATCCATCCCGAGGATTATATCAAATCCTTGCATATCAAGTGGTATAAGATCCACTTGAATGCGATGGTCAGAAAAGAAGAGGATGCAAGGAGAGCATACCTCCTGCAAAACGGCAGACCCACTCAACGGAGTCTCCAACAACAAACTATCTGCCCTATGACTAACTGTCACATTGCAGTTACGAATCACTCTATGAGTGATGAAAGAGTGTGTAGCACCCGGGTCAATCAGAACAGATACAACACATGATGTAGACATATCAGGATATAAAAGTTTCATCTGACCTGCCACTACCCGTGGATTGACCACTGCATCAGGTGGGTTCATAGCATAGAACCTCGCTGTCGCCTGATGTTGAGGTGGTGCTGATGATCCAGCTTGAGACGCTTGTCCACATCCTCGAGCTGCTCCTTGAGATTGCATTCTCTGAGATCCTTGTTGATTCTGTCTCGGAGGTTGTGTCACACTGACAGGCCTAGAACGGCAATCCTTATGTATCTTCTTCTCCTGAGGAGTAGAAGATTCTATTAGATAGGGAAAGAGTACTAAATATAGACTCGACATCCTAAGTCCTATGCCTCTGTAGACTCAACTGACCTAGAGCTCTGATACCACTAATTGTGGGCTCTGATCTCCAAACCACGATATAATCACGATTTAAAACTTAGCGGAAACGATCTGATTAACAGCGGAAGTCAAAAATCACGGGAAATTAAAACTTTTTGAGACAAGAGCTTGAAACCATAAGAGCTTCTTTCATAACAAGAGATAACTGTTTACATCTCATGATAATTACTTCTTGAGTAATTATATACATCAAAATCTCAAAAACTCATAACAAAAGACTCCAAGACCTGAGAGTACAGAGGACACATAGGACTGACTCTAACTACACCACATGGCAGGCTAAATCTCCACCTGAGATTTCACTGCTGCTCCTGGTGCTGCTGCTGCTGAGACTGGTCACCTGTAGACCGGTTCCTCCGTCTCCGACGTCCACCTAAAAAGTTGAAGTCTATGAGGTGAGACAATTTTACATAATTGTCCCAGCGAGAGTTATAACTCTCCGCCAGAAGCTTTATTATAACATCAAAGAATAACTTAAACAGTAAGGCTTTCAAAGTATTCAATAGCAGTTACAGCTATAAACAAGAGCTCAACCTTTATGAAATATGAAGAAATATAAGCACTATCACAGTGTATCATCAATCAACTAACTCGTAGTTATCTCTAACAGGTATACTACGTGGGTGGTTATGTTTTACAAACAACATTATGCCCTGTGGAGATGAGGCATACCACTCATACTCCAACTGATCGCTAAGAAGTCACATCAGTATCATACATAGGTCATTAAGAGAGCTGGATTCTCATGACCTTCACCTTCCTCAGTCAGTAAGAGGATTACTTGTAGGACATCTTGTGTCTCTACTATTATAGCTCACCAGGGTAAACTGGTCCTTCGCTATTTTAGAGTTACAGTGGCGTTCTGTACTCTCTTCGTCATCAGGAGATTTCATGTTTATCTCCACTGATACGGATATCTATGTTTTCTTTGTCATCAGGAGGTTTCATGTTTACCATCCACTGATACGGTAGGGTTTTGTAGTGAAAGGGTTGACAGATTACACATCTACATCAATCACCTACACTAGGATGTAGGGTTCTACACATCCATGTACCCCACATACTCAATAGTATGTGATCCAGGAGTTCCCTTAGGAAAACCTGTTTCACCATCATTTGATCTCTGACAATGATGGATCTATGATCAGGGCTCTACATTATACTTGATTAGTTAGGTACATTCAGTATTCTTTTAACATCATACATTGTTCTTCAAATAATAACTGTAGCATAACAGCTATGAAAGGAGAATACTAAATGTAACAAACCTAACTCACATCAATCATCATTTCTCATTATATTCATCTCAAGTCATCTCTAAGGCATGCCCTTGATGGTATTCATGGCTCTCACAGCCCATTAAGTCATAGGTTGTCACTGACAAGGCATCAAGATATCTTACTTATTCATAAAGCTTTTAACATGCTTTTAATGAATACAGTATCATCATCCATACTTGGATATGTTCACCTTCATATCAGGACCTGCATGGTTAGTTCAACTGATAAAGGTAATTCAAAACAAGAAATACTCTTCCCACTCTTATCATAAGAGTTAAGTCCTCTGATTCTCATCAATTAGAGTTTAATACTCATAATGCATGTCATTATCCTTGAATTAGGGTTTACTATTCACATTACATGACATCACCCTTAAATTAGGGTTTACTATTCACATTACATGTCATGACCCTTGAATTAAACTCATAACATCATCATGTATGAGGAACATCATCATTGATGCTCTTAGATTGGCTTAAGATTCATCATATATCATAATTAGGGTTTCCATGATCTCACATAGGTGGATCATACCCTAATCATGCACATCTATGTGTATTGAAGGTTCTTTACTTAAGTTTCCACCCAAAAAGGGGTACTTTCTCTCTCTTAAAGTACTTTCTCTCTCTAAAGTACTTTATCTCTCTAAAGTACTTTCTCTCTCCTCATACTAGTAGATGGTAATAACACCACTCTAGATCAGGTTGGTTTAAGTCCTCTTTGGTTAACATAAGCCAACACATCACTATCATGTGATTAGGGTTTGATTTGAACAAGGTTTTACTCAATTGAACCCTTCAGGGGTATTTTGGTAATTTACCCCATTGATCACATCATGGTTCAATTCATTAGTCACTTAATCCCCTAATGTCCTAGGTTATCATTAGGGTTTAGATTTGATCATCATAGCACCATTTACACCTTCAAGTGGTTAAGTGAATTCAGCCTTTGAAAACCTCAAACGGTTTCAACCTTCATCCTCCAAACGGTTTGAGACCATTTGGATGGGTTGACCGTTTGCTAGGGTTGATTCCAAGACCATGTGACCTTCAAGGTCGAGAGAGGGTGAAGACCGTTTGGCAACTTTGACTTTTGGACCGAGAGAGCTCACATGGTTTGAGACCGTTTGGTGTCTCTCGATCTTGAGACCGTTTGAGTCCAAACGGTCTTGAGACCGTTTGGCCCCAAACGGTCTTGATACCGTGAGACCTCACACGGTCTTGAGACTATGTGACCTCAAACGGTCTTGAGATCGTTTGGTCCACTTGGTCCCAAACCGTTTGGTCCTTCAACATGGTTCAAAAGTTCCAATTGTTGGTGATTATCAATGTTGAAGCCCCCAAATGGTCAAAGCCATGGTAACCACTTATGGATTGAGTCAATTAGGGTTATCCTTAACCAATTGGTCACTCAATTGTCCCTCCATTGTTATCCAATTAGGGTTGAAGTCAGTTCAATTAAGGTCTATCAATGTTCAACCATCAACACTCAACAATGTAATTCAACACAAGGTTGAACCCTTCAATTGAGCTCCAATTTGGCCCAAATGGTCTTGAGATCGTGTGGATGAACTCCACACGGTCTTGAGACCGTTTGCCCAAGATTTCATTAAAATATAATATGATTTG
The DNA here is from genome assembly GCA_963693085.1 of Alisma plantago-aquatica. Classification (NCBI taxonomy): domain Eukaryota; kingdom Viridiplantae; phylum Streptophyta; class Magnoliopsida; order Alismatales; family Alismataceae; genus Alisma; species Alisma plantago-aquatica. The sequence goes on from OY856409.1 coordinate 627,672,921, forward strand.
ATAGGGGTTGAACCTTGATTGAGTCACAAATCATTATTTTAATTAATTCGATAATCTATTACAATTGGGCCCTCAATTGATCAAATTAACTTAACCCTAGACTTCCAAACGGTCTTGGGTTGTCATCACACGGTCTTGAGACCGTTTGTATGGGTTCCAAATGGTCTTGAGACCGTTTGCCCATCCAACTTTTGGATTCTAGTGAAAATTCTTCAAGGTTGGATCCATTGAGTTGATGATCATATCAAAACTTAATTGCAATGTAATTTGGTATGTTTGTACCTTCAATTGGTCAACTATACTTGACCCCAGACCTCCATACGGTCTTGGGTGATCCCCCACATGGTCTTGAGACCGTTTGGTTGATCCCCAAACGGTCTTGAGACCGTTTGGGTCATCCAACCCAAAAACACTTAATTAATTCATTGATTTTTTTAGTACTGATTTCAATTAAGGTTAGCCCTAGTAATCACCCTTCAACTCTTAGCTCGTTTGGAATTAGTCCATCAAATTTGGTGAGTTGTTAATCAACATTATTTTGAACAGTAATATCATACGGTCAACGCATGGTCAACATCCTTACACGGTCTTGAGACCGTTTTCCCAAAAAGGGCGATTTCAACAGATTGGAGATCAGGACTAAATTCAATTAAAGTTGTTGAGTAAAAAGGTCATATCTCTCGATTCCTTTGGAGTTATATTCTCAAATTTTGAGGGTGATTATCCTACATAATTTTGTACAGAAATCTTATACGGTCCACGCTCGGTCAACGGGGTTAAACGGTCTTGAAGACCGTTTGCCCTCACTCGGTCTTGAGACCGTTTGCTCACCACACGGTCTTGAGACCGAGAGAGCCAAAGGTAGAGACCGTTTGGTAAAGTGAAAAGCGGTGGATTAACCTTTGAAATAACGCCTTCATATCCTAGCTCAAGAACAGCAAGGATTTCCCACGGATTTGCTTGCAAAGTAGCAAAGGAAAGTAGAGAAGAAGAATAACTATCATCTACATGCATAAACAAGATGTATATAACAAAGCATGGGTTTAGAGTTATAAAACCCGCCTAAAGCTTGCTCCTTGAGATCCAAGATTTCGAGCTCTAAGCTTTAATGGCGTCCTTGAGCTTCCACAGGTCGGCCAAGGTGAAAACTCTAGGGAAAGTCAAGAAGAGATGGCTAGAAAGGTGGAGCTTTGTGAGCTAGTCATCAATTTGACCTTGAATTCGAGTTCTAACCATGAAATTAGGCAAGAAGAGGAATCCAAACCTACCTTGCACACCTTGGGTCGTCCTCCTGAGCTCCAAGCTGTTCCTTAGTCGGTCAAGCAAGGGGAAACAGTGCATTGCACGAAGGAAAGGTTCCTTTGCTTGAGAGGTAAAGTGTATATATACTTGGGTGAGATTTCATTAAAGGCCCATAAGTTTTCTATATTTCCAACTAAGTCCTTCCATCTTTTCTTGCTCGTCCCTTCTTCTTATTTCTAAGGACAACCTTCTTTTAAGGTCAAGAAATGAGAGCAAAGAAGATCAACCTATAACTTAAGGTACATACATAAAAGGGCTATTGTACATATACCCTGATTATTCAATCACAAAGGTGTTTTCATTGCTTGACTAATCAATTGAAGTGACCTTTCATCATTTATTCCCTAAATAATGATAAGAGTCTTAAAAGATACATTAGATGATGTATTTTACAAATTGCATCCCTAAATTTGGGTAAATTGCATTTTACTCCAATTTAGGGTTTTCAAGCATAGGGATTGCTTCCACAGCTGCACCTTGGTGCCCAAGCTTGGGAAATCCCTCAAACCTTACCATCATCATTCTCATGATGTCTCAATATCAGAGAAACATCTCAACATGTGCAAATTGCAAGTTAACCCTTCTAACTGGGTAATTTGCACATGGGTCCCTGTATTACAAAACAATGCTACAACTTTATATAAAAAGGAGCAAAAACTGAAATATATGTTTCTGAGAAACTTAATTACATGCCCAAAGTTAATCACAAGGATTTAATTACATATTTAGGCAAAACATCTAGGGTTAACTCATAACCCAGGTCAGGGATGTTACAATGAACATCAAATCCTAAAAACAACCATCACAAAAATCAACATAGAAAACAAGATAAGGGGAATAAAACCAAGCATCAAACACATATAACCAAGAGTCAAAACCTCCATCTTCAATATGATAGTCAAACTAAGATCATGGTGACAAAACCAACATCCAAGATGCATGTAAGAATCAACAAATCTACCATCACTTATATCTCGGATGCAATAATTAGGGTTTAGGAAAAAGAGGTAATCTATGCAAGATCACTACATAATCATAAACCCTAACTTAACGTATCATCATCACACAACTTATAATCAAATTTTAGAGATAAGATAACATGCATGCAAGATCATGTGCAATAATAGTAGAGGAAAGAGTTATATAACCCACCTTGAGGTAAAAATCAACTTCCCAGCCATGAAGCTCTAAGAAAGAGAAGGACACCAAAGCTTGGATCAACTCCACGACCAAGAAAGATCACCTCAAGAGAATAAGAACAAACCAAGATCAAAGGAAACCCAAAGAATAAAGAGCACAAGCCCTAGGATGAGAAGAAAGAGAAAGAGGAGATCTCCATCTCACCCAGGTACTATCATGGAAAACTATGGATTCGACCTCTATTGGAGAGAAGTTCCTCAAGATGGCACTACCTTGGAGACCCAAGAATTCGGATAAGAGAATAAGAGAGGGTAGGGTTCAAGAAAAATGAGATCAAGAAGGATAAACTACTTACCAAGCACAAAGATCGCCAAAGGATCAACAAAAAGAGATGCTCCAGCTCTAGATCACCACATGCAAGGGCTCACCCACCTTCTTCAAGCTCAAGGACTTCCACTTGCACCACTAAGAACAAGGGTTGACTCCAAGCAAGAAGAGCCCCTAATAAGGATTTCTCCCCCAAAATCCTACGCAAAAAGAGATAGATACTTCCTAAGCATCTCGTCCTCAAGCTTCCACGTGGCTTCCTCAACACCACAATGATATCATAAAACCTTAACCAACACTATATCCTTCTTCTTCAGCTTCTTCACCCTCCTATCAAGGACTAACGCAAGACCCTCCACATATGACAAGTCCTCTTATAACTCAACCTCTATAGACTGCAAGGTCAACTCCATATAAGGGTGACACTTCCACAACATAGAAACATATCAGATGCAACATGTGCAACTCAAGTGGCAACTCTAAATTATAGGCCACCTTCCCAACATGTGCCACCACAAGGTATGGTCCCATAAACTTGGGAGTCATCTTACCCTTCTTCCCAAACCTTAGCATGCCTTTCCAAGGTGAGACCTCGAGATACACCTCATATCCCACTGGGAACTCCAAAGGCTTGTGACATTAATCAACATAAGATTTCTACCGGTTGTGGGTTGCCTTCAGCTACCGCTATATCATCTTGATCTTCTCTATAGTCTAATGCACAAGCTCATGACCTAAAAGTTGATACTCGCCCATCTCATACCAACACAATGGAGACCTACAACGTCTTCCATACACCACCTCATAAGATGCCACATCGATACTCCTCTGATAGATGTTTTTGTAAGAAAACTCTATCAAACTCAGATGCACATCCTAGTTGTACAAAAACTATAGAACACAAGATCTCAATAGATCCTCCAACATATGAATAGTCCTCTAAGATTGACCATCAATCTTTGGGCGAAACATTATATTAAACCTCAATTATGTACCTATCGTTGTGTGAAGACACTCCCAAAAGTGACTAGTAAACTGAGGACTTTTGTCAGACACTATGGTCACTAGGATACTATGAAATAGAATATCTTATCCACATACACTTGTGCCAACTTCTCAGGTGTATATGTTGTCTTCATAAGAAGGAAGTGTGTTGACTTGGTCAATCTGTCCACTATCACCCAAATGGAATCATGACCTTTGGTTGACCTACTGAGACTAACCACGAAGTCTATAGAGATAGGATCCCATTTCCACAACGATATATACAACAATTGCAAAGTCCTTGTAGGTTTTGATGCTCAACCTTGACCTGCTGGCATACTGGACACTTTGCCACAAACTCAGCTTCATCACACTTCCAGTCAGACCACCAATATAGATCCTTCAGATTGTGGTACATCTTGATGCTACTTGTATGGATACCATACATCAAAGAGTGAGCCTCTTCCATAATCGACTTCCTCAGATCATCAACATCTGGCACCACTGTCCTACCATGGAAACACAATGTCCCATCCTCTGACTCATGGAAGCCATCACACTTCTCGCTGCCCAACTCTGACTGAAACTATTATATCACAATATCACCCCACTGCACATCTCTGATCTGCAGACTCAATGTGGGCTTCACCTGTAATTGGGTCAACAATCCTGCCAACAAGGATACTTCTAGCTTCACATTCATCGAGCAAAGAGACACCAACATGTCTCTCATATGGCACACTAAAGAACCTAATTGTGCCTTATCAACTGATGATGACGAATAAGACTTCATGCTCAAAGCATCTGCCACCATGTTCGTCTTCCCTGAATGGTAGTCTATGGTGCAATCATAATATTTGATTAATTCCATCCACTATCTCTTCCGTATGTTCAACTCCTACTTTGAGAAGATGTACTGAAGGTTCTTGTGGTCGGTGAAGATATGACACTTCTCACTATAAAGGTAGTGTCTCTAAATCTTCAAGACATGGAACACAACTACAAGCTCTAGATCATGTGTTGGGTAGTTATCATCATGTCTATTAAGATGTCATGAAGCAAAAGAAATCACATTCTTATCATGCATCAACACGCAACCCAAACCATTCCTTATCGTATCACAAAAGGTGATATAGCCTTTCCCTTGTTTTGGTATAATGAATACCAGTGCACTAGTCAACTGTTCCTTCAAAAGCTAAAAAGAACATTGACACATGTTATCCCAAACAAATGGCACACCCTTCCTCGTCAACTCTGTTAGGGGTAATGCCACTATGTTGATATAGTAGCCTTCTAGACCTAGGAAACTATGAATCTCCATCGGTGTCTTTGGTTGCTCCCACTCTAGAATGGATTCCACTTTATTTAGGCCCACACAAACTCCTCTAGAGGATATCATGTACCCAAGGAAAGACACCTCTTTCAGTTAAAACTCACACTTTCTGAACTTGACATACAACTGGTGTCGCCTTAACAACGTTAAAGCTTGTTATAGATGTTGCTCATGTTGCTGACTGTCTGTAGAATATATTAGGATGTTGTCAAATAACACAACTGTAAACTGATCAAGATAAGGCCAAATCACCATGTTCATCAGATCCATGAATGATGTCTGTACATCAGTTATCCCAAACGGCATAACCACAAACTTGTAGTGACCATACCTAGTCCTAAAAGCTAACTTGGGTATGTCATCCACCTTGATCCCCAACTGGTGGTATCTTGATCTCAGATCTATCTTAGAAAAGACTGCAACACCTCTCAACCAATCAAATAGATCATCTATCCATGAAAAATGGTACTTGTTCTTGATCGTCACCTTATTTAACTACCGATAGTCGATGCACAACCTAATATAACCATCTTTCTTCTTCACAAACAACACGGGGGCACCCCAATGGGAAGTGCTCGATTTGATAAATCTCTCCTCAAGCAACTTCACCAACTACTTCTTCAACTCTTGCATCTCTATTTGTGCCATCATGTAAGGTGACTACACTATCAGTTGTGTACCGAGGACCGGATTGATTTCAAATTCAATCTCTTTGGGAGGGGGAACACTGGAAAACTCGTTGAAAATGTGGCAACACATCCCATTATCACACAGATAACGAGGTGTTACGCGGAAACGTGCGGAAATCACCATAACCACAGATTATGAAAATACGGGTTAATTAAAACCGATTGCGAAAAATAGATAAACTATGAAACTATTACTTTCCAGTCCTCATTCTGCAAGGAAACATGTCATATATATATATATATATATATATATATATATATATATATATATATATATATATATATATATATATATATATATATATATATATATATATACAAGATCTGATACGTGTCTACAGCATACAGAAACAACTGCTCATCCATCACATGAGTTCACCACCTGTTCACATACATAAAGGCCCACATCTGGCCAACAACAGGATATACAAATGTCATCGATCGTTCATCGTAAAACATCGTCAAAACACTGCCAAGGACCTGAGAGTACAGGGATGACTCTAGACTCTACTACAAAACATCCAAAACAGCAACATATCCATCGCTTGCCTTCTACTGCTCCTCAAGCTGCTCGGCCGCAACACCACGACCACGACCACGTCTACCTCGACCACCTAAAAAGGGGTTAAACCAGCGGGGTGAGACAATTGAACAATTGTCCCAGCAGGAAACATAACTCCCCACCGGAACTACAGAACCTTAGCAAGATATACTATAACAGCAGATATCTAATAACAGGTATAACAAGAGTAGTCTATATAAAACAGATTATTCTTACCGACAAGCTTACCTGCTATGCAAAAGCATATAACCAGATTTATCTCAAGGAATATGATTAGCAAGATAATATGTATCCCTATCTAACATGATTATCAGAACAAGATATAATGTCACATAACCTGCATATCAAGATAAGACATATTGTCACATAACCTGCAAGATATAACAAAGATATTACACAAACAAGGCCTCAACCAATGTTACGTGTTTATCTTAAGCAGTAAATACTAAACGACTGTGTTACGTATTATTATGCCCCGAGGATTTGAACCGTACCGTTCAAATCCAACCTTCGGTTACGAAACCCAAGCCGGTGCCATACAAGGTCAATGGAAGAGCCGGACTCCACGACCTCCCACCTCGTGGTCAGTACACGCGTACAACACAAGCAGGACCGCAGTCACATGCTGAAGTGGTCTAAGCCATAGGGTCAGCTCCATAGGCTACCCTCACTCTAGCCCGCCTTGGTACAGGTCTCGACGCTAGTAAAACTGAGCCACGGGCCTGTTCACCGTGCTTTGAGCCATGAATACATTCATGCTCCTCACATCACATATCCTGAGCCATGGGCCTATTCACCATGCTCTTCATACATATATGAGTCTATAACCGAAGTTACACTCTTACCTCCTCATTTTCAGGCTAGGAGAAACCTACACATATTCAATAATATGCGCTTCTAGGTTAACCCGTAGGAGAACCTATTTCACCATCACCAAGTCCTGACGATGATGGATCTATGGCCAGGGTAAACTACATGATATATTTCACTATAATTAATTAGTATCTTTTAGATGGATTGCAAGATTCAACCAAGTTGTATAACATGCAAGATATAACGGAAAGTAAACAACATTATATTATTATTGAATCACATCAACCTGATCCATCACAAGGATCCAACATCACATGTTACCACTTGGCCTCTTGCCAACCATCCAGATCCATCTCGAGGATCATCACATACCATGGGATCTCAATCCCTCATCATGTACTGTCAATGCCTCTCAAGGCTCACATCATCATCATGGAACTTAACACATTATACATATCATTTTATTAACCAGAGTAATTACCAAGTGATGTTACTCATCACATGTGTCTCATAGCCTTTTTCAAGGCTAATCATCACCTACATGGTTAGAGTACACAATAATCGTAGATTCAATCATAAGGAATATGCTACCATCATGAAATTCCATTCAAGATACTCTACTTGCCATTCTTACACTATTTAGTGATCAAGTCACATCATTAACAAGCCATATACATGCTTACTCTTATCTCAAGATTATACAAGTAATAAAGGTGTCCAAAATATACATGTCAAGTACTATTGTTACCACTACCATTATGTCACCATCCACTATCATCATTATTATCATTATGCAAGCTACTAGTGTAACTATCACCATTCTCATTTAACAATTAAGTACAATGATTACTATATCATTACTATCATTATTGTGATCATTATTATGATCAACATTATTACTATCATCTTCTTTATTATTAACAAATAAGCATAATGATCACATCATGCATCTTATTACCATTACCTTCCTCATTACCATCCCTACTACCATTATCATCATTATGATCAGCATTATTACTATCATTATTGTAACATCCCTAACATGGGTTATGAGTTAACCCTAGGTGTTTTGCCTAATTATGTAATTAACATACTGGTGATTATCTTTTTGCATGTAATTAAGTTCCTGAGGAACATACTTTTCCTTTTCTGTCCCTTTTAAACAATGTTGAATTGATTGTTTTGTAATACAGGGACCTATGTGCAATTTACCCAGTTAGAAGGGTTAACTTGAAATTTGCACATGTTGAGATGTTCCTCTGATGTTGAGACATCATAATAATGATTATGGTAAAGTTTGAGGGATTTCCCAAGCTTGAGCACCAAGGTGCAGTTGTGGAAGCAATCCCTGTGCTTGAAACCCTAAATTGGAGTAAAGTGCAATTTACCCAATTTGAGGGGTGCAACTTGTAAAATACACCATCTAAAATATCTTGTAAGACCCTTTTCATCATTTAGAGAAGAAATGATGAAGAAGTGACTTCAATTGAATTATCATATAATGAAAAACACCTTTGTGATTGAATAATCAAGGTGTAAGTACTATAACCTTTTATGTGTGTGCTTTAGTAATAAGTTAATCTTCTTTGCCTTCATTTCTTGACCTTAGAAGAAGTTTGTCCTTAGAAATAAGAAGAAGGGACGAGCAAAGAAGAAAGGAGGGACTTAGTTGAAAGTGAGGAAAACCTATGTGCCTAAGTTGAAATTCCACCCCAAGTATATAAGCCCTTTTCCTCACTTAGCAAAGGAATGTTTCTTTCGTTTCCTTCACTGTTCCCCTTGCTCAAACCGACTAAGGTGAGCTCTGGAGCTCAGGAGGACGACCAGGGGAGTGCAAGGTAGGTTTGGATCCTTCCTTTTTCTTAAATTCTTGGATGAAACTCGAATTCAAGGTCAAATTCATGGCTAGCTCACTTAGCTCTATCTTTCTAGCCATCTCTTCTCAACTTTTCTTGGAGGATTCACCTTGGCCGACCTGTGAAGCTTCTAGGACGCCATTAAAGGCTTGGAGCTCGAAAGCTTGGAGCTCAAGGAGCAAGCTTTAGGCGGGTTTTATAACTCTAAACCTATGCTTTGTTATATACATCTTTTCTATGCTTTTAGTTGCTAGTTCTTCTTCTTCCCTATCTTCCCTTGCTTCCTTGCAAGCAAATCCGTGAGGAACTGTTGCTGTTCTTGAGCTATAAGATGAGGTCGTTATTTCCTATGCTTATCCACAGTTTTCCACTTTACCATACGACCTCAACCAATTGCCCATACGGTTTACAAAACCGTTTGGTGGGCAAACGGTTTCAAGGTCGTATGAAGGCATACGGTCTCAAGACCGTATGTCCGCGTTGACCAAGCGTGGACCATATGGGAATCCTGTTAATAATTATGAAGGTTAATCACCCACAAAATTTGAGAGGTTAACTCCAAAGGAATCGTGAGATATATGCAAAACAATTAGCAAATTCAATTGAATTTAGTTCTGATTTTCAATCTGCTTAATTTGCCCTTTTTGGGAAAACGGTCTCAAGACCGTATAAGATGGTTGACTAAGCATTGACCGTATGAGATTACTGTTCATAATGATGTTACTTAATGACTCACCAAATTTGATGGACTAATTCCAAACAAGTTAAGAGTTGAAGGTTGATTACTAGGGCAAACCCTAATTGAAATCAGTGCTGAAATCACAATGAGCTAATTTGAGATTTTGGGTTGATTAGCCAAAACGGTCTCAAGACCGTTTGGGGAATCATCCAAACGGTCTCAAGACCGTTTGGGGATCACCCAAGAGCATATGGAGGTCTGGGGTCAAGTATTGTTGACCAATTGAAGGTACAAAGATACCAAATTACATTGCAATTAAGTATTGATGTAATGATCAACTCAATAAATCAAACCTTGATGAATTTTCTCTAGAGTCCAAAGGATGGATGGGCAAACGGTCTCAAGACCGTTTGGAACTCATCCAAACGGTCTCAAGACCGATTGGTGACAACCCAAGACCGTTTGGAGGTCTAGGGTTAAGGTAATTTGATCAATTAAGGGCCCAATTACAATGAGTTATTAAAATAATCAAATTGCTGATTTGTGACTTAATTAAGGTTCAATCCCTATCAAATCAATCTAGATTTTGATGAATTCTTGGGAAAACGGTCTCAAGACCATTTGGATTATATACCAACGATCCCAAGACCGTTTGGGCCAAGTTTGATCCCAATTGGAGGTCAATTGATGGGTTCAACTTCGATTTGATTCACATTGTTGAGTATTGATGGTTGAACGTTTATAGACCTTAATTGAACCAACTCCAACCCTAATTGGATATCAATTGAGGGTCAATTGAGTGACCAATTGGTTAAGGATAACCCTAATTGTCTCAATTGATAAGTGGTTAGCAAGCTTGAGACCAATTGAAGGCTTCAACATAGGAAACCCTAATCGAGTTTACCCTTTGAACCACCTTGGAGGTCCATACGATCTTGAGCTTTTGAGGTCATTCGACCTCAAGACCGTATAAGGTCATTCGACCTCAAGACCGTATAAGGTCATTTGACCTCAAGACCATATAAGGTCATTTGACCTCAAGACCGTATAAGGTCATTCGACCTCAAGACCGTATAAGGTCATTCGACCTCAAGACCGTATAAGGTCATTCGACCTCAAGACCGTATAAGGTCTTTCGACCTCAAGACCCGAATGAGATCATTCGACCTCAAGACCGAATGAGGGTAAACGGTCTTGAGTGTTATACGATCTTGAAGTCAACCAAACCTTAAACGGTCTACAAAGCTTAAACGGTCTACAACCTTATACGATCTCAGGATCGTTTGAAGGTTGAAGGTGTGAAACCTATTGGAGACTTTTGAAGTTAAGTCTACCTAATGCCTTGAAGGCTTAAATGGTTTAATAGTTGTTCAACCTAAACCCTAATGATACCAAAAGACATTAAGGGTCAAGTGGTTAGTAAATTAAACCATGATGATGATTAATGTGTAATTTACCATAATACCCTTGAAAGGTTCAATTGAGTGAAACCTTGTTCTAATCAAACCCTAATCACTCAATAGTGGTGATTTGGTCTATGTTAATCAAAGTGGACTTAACCCAATCTGATCTAGATTGGTGTTATCACCATCTACAAGTATGAGGAGAGAGAAAGTATCTTAAGAAAGAGAAAATACCCTTTTATGATGGAAATTCAAGTAAAGTACCTTCAATACACATGAATGTGCATGATTAGGGTATGATCCACCTATGTGAGATCATGGAACCCTAATTATGATAAATGATGAATCTTAAACTAATCTGAGAGCATAAATGATGATGTTCCTCATACATGATGATGTTATGAGTTCAATTCACCATAATGTGAATAGTAAACCCTAATTCAAGGGTGATGACATGCAATATGAGTAGCAAACTCTAATTGATGAGAATCAGAGAACTTAGCTCCTATGAAAAGAGTGGAAAGTATATTCTTGTTTTGAATTACCTTTATCAGTTGAATTAACCATGCAGGTTCTGATATGAAGGTGATCATATCCAGGTATGAATGATGATACTATATTCATTGAAAGCATGTTGTTAGCTTTATGAATAGTAAAATATCTTGATGCCTTGTCAGTGGCATCCTATATTTTAATGGGCTGTAAGAGCCATGAATACCATCAAGGTCATGCTTTAGAGATGACTTGTGATGAGTATACTGAGAAATGATGATTGATGTGAGTTAGGTTTGTTACATTTAGTATTCTACTTTCATAGCTGTTATGCTACTGTTATTGTTTGAAGAACAATGTATGATGTAAAAGAATACTAAATGTACCTAACTAATCAAGTGAAATGTAGAGCCCTGATCATAGATCCATCATTGTTAGAGATCAAATGATGGTGAAAACAGGTTTTCCTACGGGAACTCCTGGATCACATACTGTTGAGTATGTGGGGTATATGGATGTGTAGAACCTTACATCCTAGTGTAGGAATTTGATGTAGATGTATAATCCGTCAATCCTTCACTACAAAACTCATACCGTATCAGTGGATGGTAAACATGAAACCTCCTGATGACGAGGAAAACATAGATATCCGTATCAGTGAAGATAAACATGAAATCTCCTGAATCCTGATGACGAAGAGAGTACAAAACGCCACTGTAACTCTAAAATAGCGAAGGACCAGATTACCCTGGTGAGCTATAATAGTAGAGACACAAGATGTCCTATAAGTGATCCTCTTACTGACTGAGGAAGGTGAAGGTCATGAGAATCTGGCTCTTTCGATGACCTAGTATGATACTAAGGCACTTAACAGTGATTGGTTGGGGTATGAGTGGTAAACCTCATCTCCACAGGGCATAATAATAAGAATGTTTGAAAAACATAATCTACAACGTAGTATACCTGTTAAAGGTAACTATGAGCTAATTGATTGATGTTACACTGTAGAGTGCATATGTTCTTCATGCTTGATAAATGTTGAACTCTTGTTTACAACTGCATCTGCTATTGAATACTTTGTAAGCTTTTACTGCTTAAGTTATTCTTTGATGTTATATTCAAGCTTCTGGCGGAGAGTTATAACTCTCGCTGGGACAATTATGTACAATTGTCTCACCCCGTAGACTTCAACTTTTTAGGTGGACATCGGAGACGGAGGAACAGGTCTACAGGTGACCAGTCCCAGCAGCAACAACACCAGGAGCAGCAGTAAATCTCAGGTGGAGATTTAGCCTGCCATGTGGTGTAGTTAGAGTCAGTCCTATGTGTCCTCTGTACTCTCAGGTATTGGAGTCTTTTGGTTATGAGTTCTTGAGATTTTGTATCTTGTTGCATATAATTACTCAAGAAGTAATTATCATGAGATGTAAACAATTTATCTCCTTTTATGAATGAAGCTTTATGGATTCAAGCTCTTGTCTCGAAAAGTTTTAATTTCCCGTGATTTTTGTCTTCCGCAGTTAATCGATTCGCTTCCGCTATGTTTAAATTGTGTTTATATCGTGGTTTGGAGATCAGAGCCCACAATTAGTGGTATCAGAGCTCTAGGTCCGTTGAGTCTATAGAGGCATAGGACTTAGGATGTCGAGTCTATTCTTAGTATCTCTTCCTTATCTAATAGAATCTTCTGCTCCTCAGGAGAAGAAGATACATAAGGATGGAAGAGCCACATGATGAGTACATGGCAGAGAGTAGTGCTAGTGCACCTCGAGGCGGTGCAAGGGTTCCAGAAATAGAACAACCTGCACCTGAGCCACCCCAGTTTGACCCAGCTGATATGGGTAACCCAGCAGTTCAGACGATGTTTGGGCAGTTTATGACTGCCATGACACACATCACCGACAGGAAGCCCATGCCTGCACCTAGGGCACCTGCCCAGCCTAAAGGACAAGGTATCGGTAAGACGTTCGAGCGACTTCGTCGTGTCGGAGCTACCAAGTACTTTGGGACTGCTGACCCCGCAGATGCTGATCTGTGGTTAACAGAGTTGGAGAAGGCTTTCAGGATTCTTATTATCCCAGAGGCTGAGAAGGTTAGACATGCTATCTATCTTCTCAAAGGCAGTGCTGGTCACTGGTGGAACATGGAAGAGTAGAAGAGATCTGGAATAGAGTTCTCGTGGGAAGAGTTTCGTCGGGAATTTATCAATAGATATTTTCCAAAGACCTTCCTAGATGAGAAGATCTCTCAGTTTGAGAGATTGAGGCAGGGCATGATGAACATTAGCGAGTATGAAGCTAAGTTCATGGAATTGATGCGGTTCTGTCCGCACATGGCTGCCACAGATGAGGAAAGAATCAGGAGATTCGAGAAGGGTTTGAATGTTGATATGTCAACCCCTGTGTCTGCCTTAGAAAACCGAGAGAGATTATCTACCTTCGTTGAGTCAGTCCGAAGGATAGATAGATCTGTGGTTGAGAAGAGGCAAACCCAGAAAAGATATCCACAGTTCCAGGGTTCTTCATCTAGGGATTTCAAGAAACCTAGATTCTCTGCACCTAACCCTCCACCACCCAGATCGAGTTCTCAAACTCAATGGTCACCAAGCAGAGGTAGAGGATGGAGTCAACCGCTTCAAGGGACTCACAGTTCTGCATCGATGTCAGTTACTGGACCACCCCGACCACAACAACAGGAGAGGAGATGCTACAACTATGGTAAGGTGGGACACTTGATGAAGGATTGCCGTTCTAGGCCTGTCAGTGTGACACAGCCTCCGAGACAGAATCAACAAGGATCTCAGAGAATGCAATCTCAAGGAGCAGCTCGAGGACGTGGACAAGCGTCTCAAGCTGGATCATCAGCACCACCTCAACACCAGGCGACAGCGAGGTTCTATGCTATGAACCCACCAGATGCAGTGGTCAATCCACGGGTAGTGGCAGGTCAGATGGAACTTTTATATCCTGATATGTCTACATCCTGTGTTGTATCTGTTCTGATTGACCCGGGTGCTACGCACTCTTTCATCACTCATAGAGTGATTCGTAACTGCAGTGTGACTGTTAGTCATAGGGCAGATAGTTTGTTGTTGGAGACTCCGTTGAGTGGGTCTGTCGTTTTGTGAAGGTATGCTCTCCATGCATCCTCTTCTTTTCTGACCATCGCATTCAAGTGGATCTTATACCACTTGATATGCAAGGATTTGATATAATCCTCGGGATGGATACCTTAGAGAGGTATAGAGTTGTCTTGGATTGTGAGTCCAAGTTGGCTGTGTTTGCTGATGAAAGCAACACATGGATCTTTCAAGGTGAAAGAAAGATTCTGCCCACCTGTCTTGTGTCAGCTATGGTTGCTGATAAGCTGTTGAGGCAAGGATGTTATGCATTCTTGGCCCATGTGATAGATGTTACCAAGGAAAGTTCCAATCCTATCGAAGTTCCCATAGTCAGGGAATTCGAGGATGTGTTTCCTGAAGAACTTCCTGGTATACCACCACCTCGGGAGATTGATTTTGAAATCAATCTGATTCCAGATACGAAACCCATAGCCTAGACACCATATAGGATGGCGCCTGCCGAGATGGCAGAACTCAAGAAACAGCTTCAAGAGTTACTTGAGAAGGGTTTTATCCGACCGAGTACTTCACCTTGGGGTGCTCCGGTCTTGTTTGTTAAAAAGAAAGATGGGTCAATGCGGTTGTGCATTGACTATATACAACTCAATAAAGTAACAATAAAGAACAAGTACCCTCTGCCGAGGATTGATGATCTCTTTGACCAGTTGCGTGGTGCAACAGTCTTTTCAAAGATAGACTTGAGGTCTGGATATCATCAACTTCGTATTAAGGATAGTGACATATCCAAGTCTGCCTTTAGGACAAGGTATGGTCACTATGAGTTCACGGTTATGTCGTTTGGACTAACCAATGCACCAGCTACATTTATGGAACTCATGAATAGAGTTTTCCAACCTTTCCTTGATCAGTGTGTTGTCGTCTTCATAGATGACATTCTGATCTATAGTAAGGATGCTCAGCAGCATGAGCAGCATCTTCGCCAAGCTTTGACCTTGCTAAGAGAACACAAGCTGTATGCTAAGTTTCGCAAGTGTGAGTTCTGGCTGCCGGAGGTATCTTTTCTAGGACATGTGATATCTACCTTGGGAATTCGTGTTGACCCTACAAAGGTAGAATCTGTTCTACAGTGGGAAAAACTGAAGACACCGACGGAGATTCGAAGTTTCTTGGGGTTAGCTAGCTATTATCGAAGGTTCATTAAGAACTTTAGTTCTATAGCCTTACCCTTGACCAAGTTAACCGGAAAGATATTCCTTTTTCTTGGAGTGATAAGTGTCAACAGTCTTTCCAGTTGTTGAAGGAGAGGTTGACAAGTGCACCTGTGCTTGTGCTACCTGAACAAGGAAAAGGATATGTAGTCTTCTATGATGCCTCCAAGAATGGACTTGGATGTGTGTTGATGCAGGATAAACAAGTGATTTCTTTTGCTTCTCGACAGCTTAAGAAACACAAGGAGAATTATCCGACACATGATCTGGAGTTAGCTGCTGTGGTTCATGCCTTGAAGATCTGGAGGCATTATCTCTACGGAGAGACATTCCATATTTTCACAGACCACAAGAACCTTAAGTATATCTTCTCTCAGCATGAGCTTAACATGAGGCAACATCGCAGGATGGAGTTAATCAAGGACTATGATTGTACAATTGATTACCATCCGGGCAAGGCCAATGTTGTTGCAGATGCCTTGAGTAGGAAATCAGCAACATCAACCATGGATAGAGCACAACTAAACTCTTTAGTGTGCTCTAAGAGAGATATGTTTATCTCTTTAAGGCAAGACAATGTACAGTTGAAGGTGTCATTGTTAGCCGGGTTGTTGGCTGAGATGCATATTAAACCTACCCTAAGAGAACAGATTAAGGAAGCACAACAAGATGATGTTGCAGTTCAGCAGATCAGATCAGAGTATGGAAATGAGAAGCAAGATGGTTTCCATGACTCGGATGATCATGTAGCTTGTTATCATGAGAGGATGATAGTGCCAGATGTGGATAACTTGAGGAAGTTAGTCCTGGAAGAAGCTCATTCTTCGATGTATGCTATGCATCTAGGGAGCACCAAGATGTATCGTAATTTAAAGGAACTGTATTGGTGGCCTGGAATGAAGAAGGATGTTGCAGAGTTTGTTCTGAGGTGTCCTGTGCGTCAGCAAGTTAAAGCTGAACACCAGAAGCCTGCAGGAACAATGCAACCTTTACCCATACCACAGTGGAAGTGGGACCATGTGACCATGGACTTCGTTGTTGGCCTACCCAGGACAAACAAAGGACATGATTCCATTTGGGTAGTTGTAGATAGGTTGACAAAGACAACACATTTCTTACCTGTCAAAACAACCTATTCTGCTGAAAGGTTATCACAGTTGTATGTACAAGAGATAGTGCGTTTGCACGGAGTTCCTGTCACAATAGTTTCTAACAGAGGTCCTCAGTTTACAAGTCATTTTTGGGAACAGTTACACAGAGCCTTAGGCACCAAGCTAAGGTTTAGTACGGCCTTTCATCCGCAGACTGATGGACAGTCAGAAAGAACTATACAAACCTTGGAAGACCTGTTGAGAGCATGTGTTCTCCAGTTTACCGGAAGTTGGGATCTACACCTAAGCTTGATAGAGTTTTCCTATAACAATAGCTATCAACATAGTATTGATATGGCACCTTATGAAGCCTTGTATGGTAGACGTTGTAGATCACCTTTGTGTTGGTTTGAGACTGGTGAGCATCTGTTGTTAGGTCCTGATCTTGTACAGCAGACCACAGAGAAGATTAAAGTAATACAACAACAGATTAAGACTGCACAGGATAGGCAGAAATCTTATGCTGACAAACATCGTAGACCCTTAGAATTCCAGGTTGGAGACAGAGTGTATCTCAAGGTCTCACCTTGGAAAGGAGTCCTTCGTTTTGGAAGGAAAGGGAAGTTAGCTCCTAGATTTATGGGGCCTTATCCAATCATTGAACAGATTGGACAAGTAGCCTATAAACTAGAGCTGCCACCAGAGTTACAGAGGTTACATCCTGTGTTTCACATTTCTATGCTAAAGAAATGTCACCCTGATACTGAGTCAATTCTACAACCTATGGAGGTAGAATTGAATGATGATATATCTTATGAGGAAGGACCGGTGTCAATCCTTGATAACAGAATTAAAAAGTTAAAGAAGAAAGATATAAGCCTTGTGAAAGTCCTCTGGAACCACCGTGGTGTTGAAGAAGCCACTTGGGAACTAGAGGATGAGATGAGAAGGAAGTATCCTGCCCTTTTCTCTTAATATGTTTTATCGATTTCGGGGACGAAATCCTTGTAAGGGGTGGATAATTTGTAACATCCCTGACCTGGGTTATGAGTTAACCCTAGGTGTTTTGACTAATTATGTAATTAAGATACTGGTGATTATCTTTTTGCATGTAATTAAGTTCCTGAGGAACATACTTGTCCTTTTCTGTCCCTTTTAAACAATGTTGAATTGATTGTTTTGTAATACAGGGACCTATGTGCAATTTACCCAGTTAGAAGGGTTAACTTGCAATTTTCACATGTTGAGATGTTCCTCTGATGTTGAGACATCATAATAATGATTATGGTAATGTTTGAGGGATTTCCCAAGCTTGAGCACCAAGGTGCAGCTGTGGAAGCAATCCCTGTGCTTGAAACCCGATATTGGAGTAAAGTGCAATTTACCCAATTTGAGGGGTGCAACTTGTAAAATACACCATCTAAAATATCTTGTAAGACTCTTGTAATCATTTAGAGAAGAAATGATGAAGAAGTGACTTCAATTGAATTATCATATAACGAAAAACACCTTTGTGATTGAATAATCAAGGTGTAAGTACTATAGCCTTTTATGTGTGTGCTTTAGTAATAAGTTAATCTTCTTTGCCTTCATTTCTTGACCTTAGAAGAAGTTTGTCCTTAGAAATAAGAAGAAGGGACGAGCAAAGAAGAAAGGAGGGACTTAGTTGAAAGTGAGGAAAACCTATGTGCCTAAGTTGAAATTCCACCCCAAGTATATAAGCCCTTTTCCTCACTTAGCAAAGGAATGTTTCTTTCATTTCCTTCACTGTTCCCCTTGCTCAAACCGACTAAGGTGAGCTCTGGAGCTCAGGAGGACGACCAGGGGAGTGCAAGGTAGGTTTGGATCCTTCCTTTTTCTTAAATTCCTGGATGAAACTTGAATTCAAGGTCAAATTCATGGCTAGCTCACTTAGCTCTATCTTTCTAGTCATCTCTTCTCAACTTTTCTTGGAGGATTCACCTTGGCCGACCTGTGGATCTTCTAGGACGCCATTAAGGGCTTGGAGCTCGAAAGCTTGGAGCTCAAGGAGCAAGCTTTAGGCGGGTTTTATAACTCTAAACCTATGCTTTGTTATATACATCTTTTCTATGCTTTTAGTTGCTAGTTCTTCTTCTTCCCTATCTTCCCTTGCTTCCTTGCAAGCAAATCCGTGAGGAACTATTTCTGTTCTTGAGCTAGAAGATGAGGGCGTTATTTCCTATGCTTATCCACAGTTTTCCACTTTACCATACGACCTCAACCAATTTCCCATACGGTTTACAAAACCGTTTGGTGGGTAAACGGTTTCAAGGTCGTATGAAGGCATACGGTCTCAAGACCGTATGTCCGCGTTGAACAAGCATGGACCATATGAGAATCCTGTTCATAATTATGAAGGTTAATCACCCACAAAATTTGAGAGGTTAACTCCAAAGGAATCGTGAGATATAGGCAAAACAATTAGCAAATTCAATTGAATTTAGTTCTGATTTTCAATCTGCTTAATTTGCCCTTTTTGGGCAAACGGTCTCAAGACCGTATAAGATGGTTGACTAAGCGTTGAACGTATGATATTACTGTTCATAATTATGTTAATAAATGACTCACCAAATTTGATGGACTAATTCCAAACAAGTTAAGAGTTGAAGGTTGATTACTAGGGCAAACCCTAATTGAAATCAGTGCTGAAATCACAATGAGCTAATTTGAGATTTTGGGTTGATTAGCCCAAACGGTCTCAAGACCGTTTGGGGAATCATCCAAATGGTCTCAAGACCGTTTGGGGATCACCCAAGACCGTATGGAGGTCTGGGGTCAAGTATAGTTGACCAATTGAAGGTACAAAGATACCAAATTACATTGCAATTAAGTATTGATGTAATGATCAACTCAATAAATCAAACCTTGATGAATTTTCTCTAGAGTCCAAAGGATGGATGGGCAAACGGTCTCAAGACCGTTTGGAACTCATCCAAACGGTCTCAAGACCGATTGGTGACAACCCAAGACCATTTGGAGGTCTAGGGTTAAGGTAATTTGATCAATTAAGGGCCCAATTACAATGGGTTATTAAAATAATCAAATTGCTGATTTGTGACTTAATTAAGGTTCAACCCCTATCAAATCAATCTAGATTTTGATGAATTCTTGGGCAAACGGTCTCAAGACCGTTTGGAGTATATCCAAACGATCCCAAGACCGTTTGGGCCAAGTTTGATCCCAATTGGAGGTCAATTGATGGGTTCCACTTCGATTTGATTCACATTGTTGAGTATTGATGGTTGAACGTTTATAGACCTTAATTGAACCAACTCCAACCCTAATTGGATATCAATTGAGGGTCAATTGAGTGACCAATTGGTTAAGGCTAACCCTAATTGTCTCAATTGATAAGTGGTTAGCAAGCTTGAGACCAATTGAAGGCTTCAACATAGGAAACCCTAATCGAGTTTACCCTTTGAACCACCTTGGAGGTCCATACGATCTTGAGCTTTTGAGGTCATTCGACCTCAATACCGTATAAGGTCATTCGACCTCAAGACCGTATAAGGTCATTTGACCTCAAGACCGTATAAGGTCATTCGACCTCAAGACCGTATAAGGTCATTCGACCTCAAGACCGTATAAGGTCATTCGACCTCAAGACCGAATGAGATCATTCGACCTCAAGACCGAATGAGGGTAAACGGTCTTGAGTGTTATACGATCTTGAAGTCAACCAAACCTTAAGCGGTCTACAAAGCTTAAACGGTCTACAACCTTATACGATCTCAGGATCGTTTGAAGGTTGAAGGTGTGAAACCTATTGGAGACTTTTGAAGTTAAGTCTGCCTAATGCCTTGAAGGCTTAAATGGTTTAATAGTTGTTCAACCTAAACCCTAATGATACCAAAAGACATTAAGGGTCAAGTGGTTAGTAAATTAAACCATGATGATGATCAATGTGTAATTTACCATAATACCCTTGAAAGGTTCAATTGAGTGAAACCTTGTTCTAATCAAACCCTAATCACTCAATAGTGGTGATTTGGTCTATGTTAATCAAAGTGGACTTAACCCAATTTGATCTAGATTGGTGTTATCACCATCTACAAGTATGAGGAGAGAGAAAGTATCTTAAGAAAGAGAAAGCACCCTTTTATGATGGAAATTCAAGTAAAGTACCTTCAATACACATGAATGTGCATGATTAGGGTATGATCCACCTATGTGAGATCATGGAACCCTAATTATGATAAATGATGAATCTTAAACTAATCTGAGAGCATCAATGATGATGTTCCTCATACATGATGATGTTATGAGTTCAATTCACCATAATGTGAATAGTAAACCCTAATTCAAGGGTGATGACATGCAATATGAGTAGCAAACTCTAATTGATGAGAATCAGAGAACTTAGCTCTTATGACAAGAGTGGAAAGTATATTCTTGTTTTGAATTACCTTTATGAGTTGAATTAACCATGCAGGTTCTGATATGAAGGTGATCATATCCATGTATGAATGATGATACTATATTCATTGAAAGCATGTTGTTAGCTTTATGAATAGTAAAATATCTTGATGCCTTGTCAGTGGCATCCTATATTTTAATGGGCTGTAAGAGCCATGAATACCATCAAGGTCATGCTTTAGAGATGAATTGTGATGAGTATACTGAGAAATGATGATTGATGTGAGTTAGGTTTGTTACATTTAGTATTCTAATTTCATAGCTGTTATGCTACTGTTATTGTTTGAAGAACAATGTATGATGTAAAAGAATACTGAATGTACCTAACTAATCAAGTGAAATGTAGAGCCCTGATCATAGATCCATCATTGTTAGAGATCAAATGATGGTGAAAACAGGTTTTCCTACGGGAACTCCTGGATCACATACTGTTGAGTATGTGGGGTATATGGATGTGTAGAACCTTACATCCTAGTGTAGGAATTTGATGTAGATGTATAATCCGTCAATTCTTCACTACAAAACTCATACCGTATCAGTGGATGGTAAACATGAAACCTCCTGATGATGAGGAAAACATAGATATCCGTATCAGTGAAGATAAACATGAAATCTCCTGAATCCTGATGACGAAGAGAGTACAAAACGCCACTGTAACTCTAAAATAGCGAAGGACCAGATTACCCTGGTGAGCTATAATAGTAGAGACACAAGATGTCCTACAAGTGATCCTCTTACTGACTGAGGAAGGTGAAGGTCATGAGAATCCGGCTCTTTCGATGACCTAGTATGATACTAAGGCACTTAACAGTGATTGGTTGGTGTATGAGTGGTAAACTTCATCTCCACAGGGCATAATAATAAGAATGTTTGAAAAACATAATCTACAACGTAGTATACATGTTAAAGGTAACTATGAGCTAATTGATTGATGTTACACTGTATAGTGCATATGTTCTTCATGCTTGATAAATGTTGAACTCTTGTTTACAACTGCATCTTCTATTGAATACTTTGTAAGCTTTTACTGCTTAAGTTATTCTTTGATGTTATATTAAAGCTTCTGGCGGAGAGTTATAACTCTCGCTGGGACAATTATGTACAATTGTCTCACCCTGTAGACTTCAACTTTTTAGGTTGACATCGGAGACAGAGGAACAGGTCTATAGGTGACCAGTCCCAGCAGCAACAGCACCATGAGCAGCAGTAAATCTCAGGTGGAGATTTAGCCTGTCATGTGGTGTAGTTAGAGTAAGTCCTATGTGTCCTCTGTACTCTCAGGTCTTGGAGTCTTTTGGTTATGAGTTCTTGAGATTTTGTATCTTGTTGTATATAATTACTCAAGAAGTAATTATCATGAGATGTAAACAGTTTATCTCCTTTTATGAATGAAGCTTTATGGATTCAAGCTCTTGTCTCGAAACGTTTTAATTTCCCGTGATTTTTGTCTTCCGCTGTTAATCGATTCGCTTCCTCTAAGTTTAAATCGTGTTTATATCGTGGTTTGGAGATCAGTGCCCACAATTATCATCATGCAACTACCATTATCATCATTGTTACTATCATTAGCATTATTATTGTTTACAAGGCATCATATTCATTGTTGTTATCACTAACAAGACACCACAATCGTTTATTGGTGCATAACTAATCACTTTCATAACACAAAGGACCGTTACTATATGATTACAAGACTCTCACCATAACTCATCACCGCCCTCACTAAAACCTATCAATGCCTGTCGGCCGACACATACCCAACCCTAGGTTGTCGCCCACCATGGCTATCGGCCATCATGGGTGTCGGTCAACATGGTTATCGGCCATCATGGCATGCATGGCCTATCGGTCAACATGGCTATCGGCCAACATGCATGGTCTATCGTTCAAGACAAGGAAACAAGCCACACATGGCCATGTCGTCCGACACCAACAACCATCAAGCTTGACAAGGCTATATCAGCCAACACCTCAAGATGTATCGCCCAACAACATCCAACGGCCAACTCAACCATATCGGCCAACTCCTCACTAGCTTGACCTATCGCCCAACACAAGAGCACTCACCATGTCGCCCAACACCAAGAACAAAGGGATTGCTTATCATAGGAACCATATCACCCAACATGGTTACCATATCGTTCAACAAGGGTCACCATCATATCGGCCAACATGACCCTAGCTCACCCTATCGCCCAACACATGGGCAAGGGTATCGGCCAACCTCAAGAACACATCATGTCGTCCACCAAAGGCATACATATCGTCCATCAAAGGGAATACCATATCGTCCAACTCAAAGACAAAGGTGCCATATCGTACAACTCAAAAGGATATCATCCAACACCAACAAAGAAGGGATATCGCCCAACCCTAGGTCACCATCAACCTCCAACTCAAAGGAGCACAAACCCTAGATCACAAGGTACACTAGAAACCCTAAACCTTAAGGGGATATCTGCCACCAAAGGAAACTCAAGCAAGGTACAATTCTAAGCTACTAATCTATGAACAAGAACAAGAACAAGAGGTAAATAAGTTAGGGTTAGAAGTTATGCAACCCGCCTTAAGCTCCAAGCTCCAAGGAAGAAGATGCACTTCAAGCTCCAAGGGATTTCGTCCACCAAAACTGATCCAAGAGAGGGTATCGGCCACCACTGCAACTCCAGGAGAGTGTCTCGGCCGACACAAGCAAGAGAGGGAGGAGTGTCGTGCACTCAAGGTGGAGGAGAGACCAAAAGAGCAAAGGAAGCTAAGGCAAGGGAAAGAGCTACCTATATAGAAAGAAGGGGAGGAGAAACCAAGGTAGATCTATGCTAAGTGTCGTCCACCCAAGGGACACTTGTCCTAGGGTTCAAGCCAACACACTAGCACACCAAGAGACACTTGTCCAAGATATACACCAAGTGTCCACCAAACATGGTCAAGGTTGGACCAAGCAACATGGGCGACACAACTAGCAACTCTGCTGGGAGACACACCACCTTGTTGGCCGATAAAAACCAACCTAGGGCGACACAAGCTGGTCTTGGCCGATACAAGGCTCAAGAAAGCCCAAACAAAGCACCTCAAGGCCCAAACAAGCTCAAGCAAGGCCCAAGAAACTCAAACAACAAGCCCAAGACTTCCTCTCAACCCTAGAGGAAGCAAAGAGGGGAAAACATCTCACAAGATGGCAAACTTGCACACAAAGCCCTAGACTTGGGTTATTTGCAAGTAGCCCCTCGAATTCTCAACAAAGCACAACTAAACCCTAATCACCACTAAAAGGTGATTAGCAAGCATCAAACCACCAAGGTTAAGAAAAACAAACAGGGTAAACCCTAAACGCAGGTCAGGGTCCTTACAATCTAACCCCCTTTAAGGGATTTCGTCCCCGAAATCCGAAGAGAAAAGCGAGGGATACTTCCTCCTCATCTCTTCCTCAAGCTCCCACGTGGCTTCCTCAACGCCATGACGCTGCCAAAGAACCTTCACAAGAACCAGGTCCTTCCTCTTCAGCTTCTTGATCCTTCTGTCAAGGATCGCCATAGGACCTTCCTCGTAGGTCACATCTACATCAAGCTCAACCTCAACTGGCTATATCACTGTACGTGAATCCGGATGACTTTTCTTCAGCATACTGACATGAAACACTGGATGCAACCTGTGCAACTCTGGAGGCAACTCTAACTCATAAGCTACTTTGCCAACACGTGCTACGACTGAGTAGGGCCCCATATACCTGTGAGCTAACTTACCCTTCCGTCCAAACCTTATCACACCTTTCCACGGAGAGACTTTGAGGTACACTTTGTCTCCTACCTAGAATTCCAAAGGTCGGCGACGATTGTCTGTATAAGACCTCTGCCTGTCCTGTGCCACTTTGAACTATTGTTGTATCACCTTGATCTTTTCTATCGTTTGTTGTACTAACTCAGGACCCAAAAGCTGATATTCACCAGACTCATACCAACACAAAGGAGATCTGCACTTCCTTCCATACAAAGCCTCATAAGGAGCCATGTCAATGCTCCGCTGATAACTGTTGTTGTAGGAAAACTCTATCAAACTCAGATGTACATCCCAGTTGCCTAGAAACTGTAAAACACAAGCTCGAAGAAGATCCTCCAAAATCTGAATAGTCCTCTCAGATTGTCCATATGTCTGCGGGTGAAAAGCTGTACTGAACCTTAACTGCGTTCCCAACGCCTTGTGCAACTGTTCCCAAAAATGACTCGTAAACTGAGGACCTCTGTCAGAAACTATCGTCGCTGGCACACCATGCAAACATACTATCTCATCCACATATACTCGAGCTATCTTCTCAGATATATACGTCGTCTTCACTGGTAGAAAATGGGCAGACTTAGTCAATCTGTCCACTACCACCCAAATGGAATCATGATTCCTAGTTGTCCAGGGTAGACCAACTACGAAATCCATGCTTATATGATCCCATTTCCATTGCGGTATCGGTAAAGGTTGCAACGTACCTGCCGGATTCTGATGTTCAACCTTCACTTACTGACACACCGCACATCTCGCCACGAACTCAGCTACATCCTTCTTCAATCTGAGCCACCAATATAAGTCCTTCAGACTATGATACATCTTGGTGACACCTGGATGCATCACATACATCGACGTATGTGCTTCTTCAAGCACCAACTTCCTCAGATCATCACCATCTGGAACCACCATCCTATCACGATAGCAAACTAGTCCATCCTCGGACTCATGAAACCCATCACGCTTGTCGCTGCCGAACTCTGATCTGATCAACTGTACCGCATCATCTGTCTGCTGTGCATTCTTGATCTGCTGTCTCAACGTAGGCTTAACTTGCATCTGTGCGAAAAGACTAGACAACAAAGAAACTTCCATCTGCACATTCATCTGTCTCAGAGAAACAAACATATCTCGCCTATGGCATACCAGAGAACTCAACTATGCCTTCTTTAAAGAAAGAGAAGAAGACTTTCTGCTAAGTGCATCAGCTACCACGTTCGCCTTACCAGGATGATACTCGATAGTGCAGTCGTAATCATTAATCAACTCCATCCATCGTCGATGTCGCATGTTCAACTCTTGCTGCGTAAATATATACTTTAGATTCTTATGATCCGTAAAGATCTGACACACTTCCCCATACAGATAGTGTCTCCAAATCTTTAATGCATGAACCATAGCTGCTAACTCCAGGTCATGAGTCGGATAGTTCTCCTCATGTTTCTTGAGCTGTCGCGAGGCAAAAGAAACCACATGATCGTCCTGCATCAACATGCAACCTAAACCTTTCTTGGAAGCATCACAGAAAACAACATAGCCTTTCCCAGACTCTGGCAAGATCAACAGTGGAGCACTGGTCAGCTTCTCCTTTAGACTCTGGAAAGCTTGCTAACATCGATCATCCCAAACAAAAGGTACATCCTTCCTGGTCAACTTTGTTATCGGCAAAGCGATCACACTGAAGTCCTTGATAAACCTCCGGTAGTATCCTGCCAAACCAAGGAAACTACGAACTTCTGTCGGCGTCTTCGGTTGTTCCCAATCCGTAACGGATTCCACCTTCTTCGGATCTACTTTGACGCCTTCAGCAGATATCACATGACCCAAGAAAGTCACTTCTTCCAACTAGAACTCGCACTTACTGAACTTGGCATACAACTGATGTTGACAAACAAGAGTCAATGCTCGACGAAGATGTTGCTCATGCTCTAGCCTATCCCGACTATAGATCAAGATGTCATCTATAAAGACTACAACAAACTGATCTAAGAACGGATGGAACACTCTATTCATCAGGTCCATGAAAGCTGCAGGTGCATTGGTTAACCCAAACGGCATAACCACGAACTCAAAATGACCATACCTCATCCTGAAAGCTGACTTTGGTATGTCATCCGCCTTTATCCTCAACTGATGATATCCAAACCGTAGATCGATCTTCAAAAACACTGTAGCACCACACAACTGATCGAACAGATCATCTATCCTCGGCAACGGGTACTTATTCTTGATTGTGACCTTGTTCAACTGCCGGTAATCTATACACAACCGCATCGAGCCATCCTTCTTCTTAACGAACAACACGGGAGCACCCCACGGTGACGTACTTGGTCGGATAAAACCTTTCTCCAACAACTCTTGCAACTGCTTCTTCAACTCTGCCATCTCTGCTGGAGCCATCCTATACGCTGACTGTGCAACTGGCTGTGTCCCTGGAACCAGATTGATCTCGAAATCAATCTCTCGGGGTGGAGGAACACCAGGAAACACGTCTGCAAACTCTCGAACCACTGACACCTCCTCAAGACTAGGACCTTTCGCCTTGGTAACCAAAACGGTATCCACCACATGAGCTAGGAATGCCTCACATCCTTGTCGTAACAACTTATCTGCCACCATAGCTGATACCAAACACGTCGGAAGAATCTTCCTATCTCCCTAGAAGATCCACTTCTCTCCAGCGACATCAAACACTGCCTGCTTGGAACCACAGTCCAAGACAACCTTATACTTCTCTAAGGTATCCATCCCAAGGATAACATCGAAACCATGCATATCAAGTGGTATAAGATCCACTTGAATACGATGTCCCGAGAAAGACAAAACACAAGATGGACACTCTTCTCGAAGCAAAGAGGAACCATCAAGAGGGGTTTCTAACAACAAGCTATCCTTCTTACAACTAATAGGTAAACTACAGTTTTCAAGCATACTATAGGCGATAAAAGAGTGTGTAGCACCCGGGTCAACCAGAACAGATATAAAGCAAGAAGAAGACATATCAGAATGAAATAACTCCATCTGACCTGTCGCCACTCGCGGGTTGACTATCGCCTCCGGCTGATTCATGGCATAGAATCGAGTCGTTGCTTGCTGTCCACGACCTCTGCTTCCTTGAGCAGACGATCCAGCTTGAGACGCTTGACCGCGTCCCCGTCCTCTGCTACCACTAGCCTGTGGTCTCTCTGACTTCTGAAAACTCTACCTCGGCTGCTGTGTCACTTCAACATCTCTATTCGGGCAATTGGACTTCCAATGCCCGACCTGTCCACAAAGATGACATGACTTGTCCTCAAACCGTGGCCTAGCTAGCCCTGTTACTGCCACAGAAGATGAACTATGCGCCTTAGACGGTGAAGAAACATAACCTTTCCCTTTACTCGGAGACCACTGAGATGGTATACCGACACTTCTCATTGCTGACGGTGCCGAAAACCTAGGCTTCTTAAAGCCACCAAACCTTCGTCCTTGAAATTGAGCAGGTCTTTTAAGAAACATAGACTCTCTTTTCTCCCTTACCGTCCTCTCGATCCGTCGAACAGATTCCACGAACGTAGCAAATCTCTCTCGGTTTTCCAATGCAGACACAGGGGTCTTCAACTCAACACTCAAACCCTTCTCGAAACGTCTGATCCGTTCCTCATCTGTTGCCGCCATGTGAGGACAGAACCTCAACAGATCCATAAGCTTGGCTTCATACTCAGTGATGTTCATCGTTCCTTGCCTCAGATTCTCGAACTGACTCACCTTCTCATCCAGATACGTCTTTGGAAAGTATCTGGTGACCAACTCACGTCGGAACACTTCCCAACAGATCACCTCACCAGGCCGCTTCTCTTCCTCGATGGTCCACCAGTGACCAGCACTACCTTTCAGAAGGTAGACAGCATGCTTTACCTTGTCCGCTTCGGGGATGTCAAGAATCCGGAAAGCCTTCTCGAGACTTGTCAGCCATAGATCTACATCTGCTGGATCAACCGTCCCAGCATAATCCGAAGCTCCAACTCGACGAAGCCGCTCGAAGGTCTTACCAATACCCAATGCTTATCCATGGGGAACCTGTGCTCGCGGAGGAGGCACTGGTAATCGCTCAACCATGAGATTCATCATAGCCATCAACTACCCCATAAGCTGTTGGTAAGAAGGATGTTCAAGTATGGCTGGGTTAGGTTGGGGGACCTCAGACACCCGATCTTCATGTGCCTGTCCATCTGCTCCATCAACCGATGCAACATCACTGTACTCAGCAGAGTGTTCTTCATGGTTTCCAGACATCTTGACTTTTCTTCCACTGAGGGCAGAAGATATTATAAGAAAACCTGGACACTCATAAGAACAACTCAACCTAGTCCTAAATCCCTGTAGACTCAGCGGACCTAAAGCTCTGATACCAAAACTTGTGGCAACACATCCCATTATCACACAGATAACGAGGTGTTACGCGAAAACGTGCGGAAATCACCATAACCACAGATTATGAAAATACATGTTAATTAAAATCGATTGCGGAAAACAGATAAACTGTGAAACTATTACTTTCCAGTCCTCATTCTGTAAGGAAAAATGTCATATATATATATACACGAGATCTGATACGTGTCTACAGCTTACAGAAATAGCTGCTCATCCGTCACATGAGTTCACCACCTGTTCACATACATAAAGGCCCACATCCGGCCAACAGCAGGATATACAAACGTCATCGATCATTCATCGTAAAACATTGTCAAAGCACTGCCAAGGACCTGAGAGTATAGGGATGACTCTAGACTCTACTACAAAACATCCAAAACAACAGCATATCCATCACTTGCCTTCTACTGCTCCTCAAGCTGCTCGGCCGCAACACCACGACCACGACCACGACCACGACCACGTCTACCTCGACCACCTAAAAAGGGGTTAAACCAGCGGGGTGAGACAATTGAACAATTGTCCCAGCGGGAAACATAACTCCCCACCGCAACTACAAAACCTTAGCAAGATATACTATAACAACAGATATCTAATAACAGGTATAACAAGAGCAGTCTATATAAAATAGATTATTCTTACCGACAAGCTTACCCACTGTACAAAAGCATATAACCATATATATCTCAAGGAATATGATTAGCAAGATAATATGTATCCCTATGTAACATGATTATCAGAACAAGATATAATGTCACATAACCTGCTTATCAAGATAAGACATATTGTCACATAACCTGCAAGATATAACAAAGATATTACACAAACAAGGCCTCAACCAATGTTACGTGTTTATCTTAAGCAGTAAATACTAAATGACCATGTTACGTATTATTATGCCCCGAGGATTTTCCGTACCGTTCAAATCCAACCTTCGGTTACGAAACCCAAGCTGATGCCATACAAGGTCAATGGAAGAGCCGGATTCCACGACCTCCCACCTCATGGTCAGTACACGAGTACAACACAAGCATGACCGCAGTCACATGCTGAAGTGGTCTAAGCCACAAGGTCAGCTCCATAGGCTACCCTCACTCTAGCCCGCCTTGGTACAGGTCTCGGCGCTAGTAAAACTGAGCCATGGGCCTGTTCACCGTGCTCTGAGCCATGAACGCATTCATGCTCCTCACATCACATATCCTGAGCCATGGGCCTATTCACCATGCTCTTCATACGTATCTGAGTCTGTAACCGAAGTTACACTCTTACCTCCTCATTTTCAGGCTAGGAGCAAACTACACATATTCAACAATATGCGCTTCCAGGTTAACCCGTAGGAGAACCTGTTTCACCATCACCAAGTCCTGACGATGATGGATCTATGGCCATGGAAAACTACATGATATATTTCACTATAATTAATTAGTATCTTTTAGATGGATTGCAGGATTCAACCAAGTTTTATAACATGCAAGATATAATGGAAAGTAAACAACATTATATTATTATTGAATCACATCAACCTGATCCATCACAAGGATCCAACATCACATGTTACCACTTGGCCTCTTGCCAACCATCCAGATCCATCTCGAGGATCATCACATACCATGGGATCTCAATCCCTCATCATGTACTGTCAATGCCTCTCAAGGCTCACATCATCATCATGGAACTTAACACATTATACATATCATTTTATTAACCGGAGAAATTACCAAGTGATGTTACTCATCACATGTGTCTCATAGCCCTTTTCAAGGCTAATCATCACCTGCATGGTTAGAGTACACAATAATCGTAGATTCAATCATAAGGAATATGCTACCATCATGAAATTCCATTCAATATACTGTACTTTCCATTCTTACACTATTTGGTGATCAAGTCACACCATTAACAAGCCATATACATGCTTACTCTTATCTCAAGATTATACAAGTAATCAAGGTGTCCAAACATACAGAACAAGTACTATTGTTACCACTACCATTATGTCACCATCCACTATCATCATTATTATCATTATTATCATTATGCAAGCTACTAGTGTAACTATCACCATTCTCATTTAACAATTAAGTACAAGGATTACTATATCATTACTATCATTATTGTCATCATTATTATGATCAACATTATTACTATCATCTTCTTTATTATTAACAAATAAGCATAAGGATCACATCATGCATCTTATTACCATTACCTTCCTCATTACCATCCCTACTACCATTATCATCATTATGATCAGCATTATTACTATCATTATCATCATGCAACTACCATTATCATCATTGTTACTATCATTAGCATTATTATTGTTTGCAAGGCATCATATTCATTGTTGTTATCACTAACAAGACACCACCATCATTTATTGGTGCATAACTAATCACTTTCATAACACAAAGGACCGTTACTACATGATTACAAGACTCTCACCATAACTCATCACCGCCCTCACTAAAACCTATCAATGCCTGTCAGCCGACACATACCCAACCCTAGGCTGTCGCCCACCATGGCTATCGGCCATCATGGGTGTCGGTCAGCATGGTTATCGGCCATCATGGCATGCATGGCCTATCGGTCAACATGGCTATCGGCCAACATGCATGGTCTATCGTTCAAGACAAGGAAACAAGCCACACATGGCCATGTCGTCCGACACCAACAACCATCAAGTTTGACAAGGCTATATCGGCCAACACCTCAAGATGTATCACCCAACAACATCCAACGGCCAACTCAACCATATCGGCCAACTCCTCACTAGCTTGACCTATCGCCCAACACAAGATCACTCACCATGTTGCCCAACACCAAGAACAAAGGGATTGCTTATCATAGGAACCATATCGCCCAACATGGTTACCATGTCGTTCAACAAGGGTCACCATCATATCGGCCAACATGACCCTAGCTCACCCTATCGCCCAACACATGGGCAAGGGTATCGGCCAACCTCAAGAACACATCATGTCGTCCACCAAAGGCATACATATCGTCCATCAAAGGGAATACCATATCATCCAACTCAAAGACAAATGTGCCATATCATCCAACTCAAAAGGATATCGTCCAAAACCAACAAAGAAGGGATATCGCCCAACCCTAGGTCACCATCAACCTCCAACTCAAAGGAGCACAAACCCTAGATCACAAGGTACACTAGAAACCCTAAACCTTAAGGGGATATCAACCACCAAAGGAAACTCAAGCAAGGTACAATTCTAAGCTACTAATCTATGAATAAGAACAAGAACAAGAGGTAAAGAAGTTAGGGTTAGAAGTTATGCAACCCGCCTTAAGCTCCAAGCTCCAAGGAAGAAGATGCACTTCAAGCTCCAAGGGATGTCGTCCACCAAAGCTGATCCAAGAGAGGGTATCGGCCACCACTACAACTCCAGGAGAGTCTCTCGGCCGACATAAGCAAGAGAGGGAGGAGTGTCGTGCACTCAAGGTGGAGGAGAGACCAAAAGAGCAATGGAAGCTAAGGCAAGGGAAAGAGCTACCTATATAGAAAGAAGGGGAGGAGAAACCAAGGTAGATCTATGCTAAGTGTCATCCACCCAAGGGACACTTGTCCTAGAATTCAAGCCAACACACTAGCACACCAAGAGACACTTATCCAAGATATACACCAAGTGTCCACCAAACATGGTCAAGGTTGGACCAAGCAACATGGGCGACACAACTAGCAGCTCTGCTGGGCGACACACCACCTTGTTGGCCGATACAAACAAACCTAGGGTGACACAAGCTGGTCTTGGCCGACACAAGGCTCAAGAAAGCCCAAACAAAGCACCTCAAGGCCCAAACAAGCTCAACCAAGGCCCAAGAAACTCAAACAACAAGCCCAAGCCTTCCTCTCAACCCTAGAGGAAGCAAAGAGGGGAAAACATCTCACAAGATGGCAAACTTGCACACAAAGCCCTAGACTTGGGTTATTTGCAAGTAGCCCCTCGAACTCTCAACAAAGCACAACTAAACCCTAATCACCACTAAAAGGTGATTAGCAAGCATCAAACCACCAAGGTTAAGCAAAACAAACAGGGTAAACCCTAAACGTAGGTCAGTGTCCTTACAGAAAAACACATCCTCAAACTCACATACTACCGGCACCTCCTAGATACTAGGACTCCTCACCAGGGTATCCACCACATGTGCCAAGAAAGCTTCAAACCCATGCCTCATCAACCCCTCTAGTGTCATTGTTGACACCAAATACATTAGAAAAATCTTCCTATCTCCTTGGAAAATTCACGAGACATCATCATCATCAACAAAAGTCATCACCTTGGAACTACAATACAAGACCACCCAGTACTTCTCTAAGGTACTGATGCAACCCTATTTGATGGCTTCATCTTGTGTCATATTGAATTTCAATCACATCTATACTTGTTAGATTACATGTTATTTCCCCTAATATGTGATTTCATGTAAAATGCACTTAGGACATTATTTACCTACTTTTCAGGCATTTGGACCATGCTTGGATGGAAGAGAGAGAAGGAGTGATCCTAAGGTTTTCTACCCTTAGAAAGATCTAAAGTGAGGTCCAAGGCTCACTCAACCTACCCCTAGTGGCCAAAGATCAATTGAAGCAAAGATGTCCAAGGAAACACAAAGATTCAAGTCAAAGTGCTGATACAGAGATCAACACGACCGTGGTGCCATAGAATGGTCATGCTAGCTCACTCAAAACAAACAAAGTTGAAGATTGAAGACTACACTCATTAACACGGCCGTGCTACCTTGCATGGATGTGGCACAAGACAACAGAACGACCATGTCACACTACATGACTGTGTAGCAGTCCATGCAGAAGGGTTGTGGAGACAAGAACATGCAGAGCATCCCAAGCCAACACAACCATGGTGACCACAATGTCCGCGCTACCCCTGCCCCACCACGAATGGGGTTTGAGGAAGAGGTTCTCTCCATGTTGAAATGTTTTGATGATGTCCAGAAGAATGTTACAAGTCTTGAGGAGAGGATAGAGAAACTATCTTCCATACTTGCTCTCCAAGAAGAGAAGTTATCTCCAAATCCCGTAATGAGTGTCAACGAAGCAAATGGACCTATGAAATCCGCTCAAATTTTCTATAGTCCACCTCCCATGAAAGTGCAACCCATATACCACTTCTAAGGAAATCCCAAGCCTTACACTCCTCCCCCTCCATCGCCACAACTTTCTAATCAATTCACCTCCCAACCTCAATTCTCCCCTCCACTTCAATTTCAATACCAAGTGTCACCCCATCTCCTCCACAACCTCAACAAACTCCCCCTCTCCACCATAGACAAGGAAGTGTTGTGATAGTTCTAAGGAGTGGGAAATCTCTTGAGCAACCCACAAGTCAAAGAAAAGTTGATAGGCTGAGGCAAAAAGGATGATACTATGACTAAGATTGTTGAAGATGATATTGTGACACCGCACATTAATTCTGTGACACCGTGTGTTGAGTTTAGGATACCATGTGCTTCACCTCACAGTCCATTTGAAGGTTTCACCATCCCTAGTGTTTCACCGCATGTTGATTCAAGTAAGGCCAAATCTAGAGAACCACATTCATTGAAGTGTTAGATGAGACACCAGAAGTAAGGAGGAGACAAAAGCACAATGTTGACATTCTTGAGGTGTTTCTCCAAGTGAAGGTCAATATTCCATTATTAGATTCTATCAAGAAGATCCCATCATATGCCAGGTTCCTCAAGAACCTATGCACTATGAAGAGAAGTTCCACGAGGAGAATGTCAAAGAGAGTCAAGTTTACCGAACAAGTGAGCTCAATCTGCCAACACTCACTTCCCATGAAGAGGAAAGATCCAAAAGCCCCACTCATACCTAGCTACATTAGGGGACATCACATTGACAAATCCCTACTTGATTTGGGATCTAGTGTGAATTTGATGTTGCATAGTGTTTATGTTGAGTTGGGCTTAGACAAGTTGAAACTGGCACATTGTACTTTCCAATTGGCGGATCTCTCTGTCAAAGTGCCTAGAGGGAGAGTAGATGATGTTTTGGTGATGATAGATGAGGAAAGAGGTACAATGTTCCCAACAGATTTCATTGTTCTTGACATGGAGTCAGATGATAGGAAGATTCTCATCATCTTGGGAAGACCATTCTTATCTACAGCTGATGCTGAGATACACATTTTTAGTGGCATAATGACAGTCTCTTTCATGGACATGAAGATCAAGATCAATGTATACAAGTCCTCAACCCAGTGAGTTCAAGATGAGGATATTGGACATGGTCATTTCAAGAGTCTGACTGGTCAATTAAGAGAAGGAGATCTGGATAAAGGACTTGATGACAATTTTATTGATCAAAGGGATGAGGAACACATGTTGAGTGAAAATGAGAGATGCATTTATTGCAATAATGGACACATGAGAATTCCAAATGGATGAATGATGTAAGAATCTCCAAGAAGCCTAGCTGAAAGCCTGAAACCTATCGCTTCTGGGAGGCAACCCACCCGGGTTTGGGGGATTTTTCACCCAACCTTTCATTTTTGATACTTTTTGATTATTTTTACACTTTTCCAAGAAAACA
Organism: Alisma plantago-aquatica; assembly: GCA_963693085.1. Lineage (NCBI taxonomy): Eukaryota > Viridiplantae > Streptophyta > Magnoliopsida > Alismatales > Alismataceae > Alisma > Alisma plantago-aquatica. Next base: position 627,709,080 of record OY856409.1, read on the forward strand.
CACACACTTTATACTTGTTGGTTTTTATTGTTTGTGAACCATGTTAGGATAGGTACACCGAAAGGAGGATGATGCATGGATGATATCACTAAGTATAAAATTAAAATTGAAGAGAAAATTTCAAATCAATAGAAAAGCTACATGAAGGAGATCAGCACGGTCGTTCCACACAACATGACAGTGGTGGAGGCAATAAAAAACTGGTGTGGTAGCCACCATGGTCGTGGTGGATACTCCCTACTCACTAGACACCTTGAGATCTCTCCCCCCTCTTGGCGTTTGTCTACCATGACCCCATGCCCTCTACCCTATCATCCTAGACTTCTATTTCATGTTAAGGACAACATGGTTTAAAAGTTTGGGGTGGTAGGGAGGTAAGCCCTTTATCTACCCCACTTTCCTCTATGTTCCTTGTTCTAAATTTTTTCTCAAGATGATCAAATAGTACAAACATCTCGTACTTGTGTATCCATGCTTTGTGTGCTTTCTTTATATACTTGCATGCCATGTAGTTTACTTTCTTGCATTTTTGTGTTAATTTAAAAAAAAATCTCTTTTTGTCATGCATTGCATATCATGCAAATTTTTGTGATTTTTGCATATTTTAACTAGGATTTTCTTGTTTTCTGCTTTATTTTCCATAATGAGGTCTTAGATGGATTGAAGGCAATTTGGCACCGTTTTGGCCAATTTTGCCCAAGTTTGGAACTCCTTGCCTAAAAAGTGTGTTTTGGTCCAATCTCCACTTTTTGGATTGAAAATGATGACTTTTGATAAATACAAGTGAATTATCATGGTTTATTACTAAGTGGCCTCAATCTTGACTTTTTACATGTGAACCAGCTCTCTCATGCTTGTGAATTATTTGATTGAATTGTGATTGACGCAAGCCGCAAACGCTTAGAGTTTTGTAGAATCTCTTGATAGAAATGTGGTTTTAATATTTCTCATTCATGTGGTATGCCATTGTTTGATGAAATCGTTATAGTAACTTTTATGTAGGAGATCTCATGTTGATGTCCACACTAGTAACCCCTATTTGACTCCCTTTTCTTCTACTATCTTCTTACCTCTCTGCCTCATGAAAGGATGCCAAGTGCACACATTTAGCCTTGGCCCCCTCCAAAAGTTTGGGGTGTCCATATACATACCCCCCACTTCACTCTCATCATCATGTGCCCTATCAAACAACAAGGGCAACGAAAAAGAAAAAGAAAGAAAAAATTGCAAAAAGAAAATTAAAGATGGTCTTGTTTAAGAGCATCTAAATAAAGAAAAGATGAGTGTGTAAAAGCACTACAAACTCTTATCACAACTCTCTTGTCCTTTTGCATGACCATGGAGCTAGGTAATATCAGTCCTAGCTCATTTTTCCCTTTTTCATAGCCACTTATGATACTTAGTGTGGATGGACATATGAGATTGAATGAATGAATGTAAAACAAAAAAATTTGTCATTTTTGACCTTTGCAACCATTAAACGATTTATCTAGAGTGGTATGACAACCATATAGATTGACTGTGCTTTCTATGCTCTATATTTGAAGTTTGTAGACTCATGCTCTAAGCATGATTGGTTTGTGAAAGAGGAGAGGAGAGAGGTGGAATGCATGTACCTAGTCATCTTTGAACCCATATAGTTAATATTCACCTTTTGCATTACATTTCTCATTTCTTGATTGTGGAAAAATTGTAGAGAGTTTGAGTTGGAGCATACTTGAGGACATGTATGTTTTAAGTTTGGGGTGTGATGTAGCCTTATTTTAGGGATTCATCTTGTGTGTCATATTGCATTTCAGTACATCTATACATGTTAAATTACATGTTATTTACCTAATATGTAATTTCATGTAAAATGTACTTATGGACATTATTTGCATGCTTTTCAAGCATTTGGACCACACTTGGATGGAAGAGAGAGAAGGAGTGATCCTAAGGTTTCTCTACCCTTAAATAGATCCAAAGTGAGGTCCAAGGCCCCTTAACCTTCCCCTAGTGGCCAAAAAACAATTATAGCAAAGATGTCCAAGGAGACACACAGATTCAAGTCAAAGTGCTGATACATAGATCATCACAGCCGTGGTGCCACATAATGGCCATGCTAGCTCACTCAAACCAACAGAGTCAAAGATTGAAGACTACACTCAGCAGCACATCCGATCTACCTTGCATGGCCGTGGAACAAGACATCAGAATGGTCGTGTCACACTACACGACCGTGTAGCAGTCCATGCAGAACAAATGTGGAGACAAGAATAGGTAGAGCATCCCAAGCCAACATGGGCGCGGCGACCACCACGGCCGCGCTACCCCTGCCCCACCATGGTCTTGCCACTTCATGTGCAAAACTCCAACTATTACTGTCATTTTTCACCTTGGTCATTTCACCCCACCATGACCGTGGTCAGCCCTTCCACCATGGCTGTGGTGCTCACAAACCTAGCTACTTTTCCATTGCATTTCCCACTTTACCCCTACTTGACTTATTGCTTCCTCCCCACCTATATATATGTGGGTGGTAGATGGAGGCTGAGGTTAGATACCCTATAGCCACTCTATGTTCCCTTTTATGTCCTCCATCCATTCTCACATCATTACACCTCCATTCCACCATTTCCACCATCAAAACCCTAGTTTTCTAGTGTTTTAGCCACTTTTCACCATATATCCATGCCATTCGCCTACCTTCGAGGGAGGAGCTTAAGGTACAACGACTAGGAATAGGACAAGGAGGAGTCTTCACCGAGATCATCATGTATTTTCACTCCTCTACTCATTCTTCTTCCTTTCTTTTTGTATTTTCAATTTCTATGAGTAGTTAGGCCCCTTAGGTGGGTTGTTTGGGGTCAACAATGTTACTTTGATACCATGTTGGGGAGAAATGATATCTAAACATTTTAGTTTCATTGTCTAATGATTATGTTCTATTTCTATATCACTCTTCATGAATTTCTTGTTTATTTGTGCTTGAAGTCACATAGGAATTTAGGAAAATTGCTTATATGTGTGAATTTTGGGATTTGCTCCTAGGTCCAATTCATGGATCCCTAGCAAGCTACCCACCCTCCTACATGCTAATCAATTCCCCTAACCCCAGTTGAGAGATCTAAGTAGATAGTTTAGAAGAATTTAGTGTGCTTAGCATGGAGCTTTCTCAAGGCTATAATGTAAGTGATGTGAGGCCTAAAACCTCACTTCCACTCCCATTACTACCCTCAGCCCCCAATCACCCTAAGATCCTGTAACCTAGAAACCTATGATTTTTATACGCTAATTGAATTTCACCTAGACCCTAATACAATTGAGCCTCGTAAGGGTAGTAGGAGGTGTTAGGGACTAGTTCCTCTATACACAACATATCATATCCATGACTAGTTAGTAGTCTAGGGCAATTCATTAGACTCTAGCTTGTTGTTTGGAATGGTAATCTAAATGAAAAATAATGTTTACATGTTACCCGCAACCTAATTGATAAGTGCATCTCCCAAATAGCCCATACATACCTTTATTGATTTAAAACCCTAATTGTCCTCTTGCTTAGCTAGTGTTAGCTTAGTTAGCTCTTTACTTGAGTTCTTTCCTTTTTCTTGATTTCCTCTTGCTAGTTTAGGTCTTTAATTGTTCTTTTGCCCTGCTTGCTAGCTTAGTGTAGTGCAGGTCTCTTCTCGCTTGCTTTAGTGTAGCTGGCTCTCTTCTTTGCTTGCCTTGTCTTTTCTTGCTCAGTATAATTAACTGTCTAGTGTTAAATTAGGTTTTGATCTTTTTTTTCTTCATTTGCTTTCTTGTTCAACCCTTAAAGTAATCAGTAAAAACAACCTTTAAACCCTTCAACCCTAGACTCTGCAATAGAAACCTATCCTAAAAACTAACCTAGCTCTAGTGCCCCCTTTTATCCCTATGGATCGAATCTATACTTGCACCCCTCCTATACTACGACATGACCCTGTGCACTTGCGGGTGTAGTGTTTTTAGTAGAAGTAGCCGTGTAGGTTTAGGTCCTAATAAATTTTGAAAGTTATCCCACTGTGTTTTCCTATCTCGTTGGGTGCATCTAGTCAAATCCCAATTGATTAGTGTGTGCACCTCTGGTGGGACGGACCATGTATCCATCCTAAGAATCACATCAAATCCATGCATATCAAGTAGTATAAGGTCCACTTACATGTTGCGTCATGAGAAAGAAAGAACACCGAATGGACTCACCTCCCACTACTCAGTTGAACCAACCAGAGTGGTTTCTAAGAGAAGACTATCATATCTATGACTAAAAGACAAAGAACAACTAGATATCACCTCTCTAGTGATAAAAGAGTGCATTGCATCTCAACCAAAATAGATATAAAGTAGGAAGAAGACAAATTAGAATGAAATAACTCCATCTGACCTATCATGACCCATGGATTGACCACTCCCTTTGGGTGACTCATGGCATAGAATCGAGTCATTTCCTATTATCACCCCATCCTCTACTGGACTACCCAAACATTCTTTCCTATGATGCATGACTGCATCCCCTAGCTCCACCACTACTAAACTTTCATTGCTGTAAACCTTGCTGACTCTGTCTCGATTGTTGTGTCACCTCCTCATCCTTCATCAGACAATATGATTTCAGATGCCCCTACTTTCCACACCTATAACAGGTCCTCATGTTAAACTGCGGCCTTGACAGACCTATCATCGATACTGACACCACACTCTGAGCTCCTAGTGGTGGAAGACTACAACCTCTACCCTTGCTTGGAGACCAATAATATTGAACAACTGACCTCTTTTGTGTCCAACGTGCCAAAATCCTAGGCTTCTTGAAGCCTCAAGATGATTGCCCCTAAAACCGACCGAGTCTCTTCTTTACGTTAGCTTCACACTTCTTAATAGCCGACTACTCAATCTGTCCCATGAATTCCACAATTGTCACAAACGTTCTATGTTCTCCAAAGCTGAAATTGTCGTTAACTCTAATCTCATCCCTTTCTCAAAATGTATTATCCTCTCCTTATCTGTCGTATCCATGTGACAACAAAACTTCAACAACTCCATGAACTTGGCCTCATACTCTTTGATCATCATATATCCCTACCAGATCTTCTCAAACTGCAAGATCTTCTCGTCAGGGTATGTCTCCGAGAAGTATCGACTCATGAACTCCCATCAAAAGTCTTCCCAATGGATCACCACACCATGCCTCTTTTCCTCCTTAATGGCCCACCAATGACCAACACTTCCCTTCCACATGTACGTCACATGATTCACCTTATCCTCTTAAGGGATACTGAAGATCTTAAAGATCTTCTCCTACTATGTTAGCCACATATCAGCGCCCGCATGGTCGACTATACCCACATACTCCAACACTCTGACACATTGTTGTCTCTCAAAAGTCTTCCTAGAACCCTGGGTTTTTGCATTAGAGACTACATCCCTTGATTTAGGTACGGGCACTCTATCCTCCATATGTAAAATTGTGGCCATGAGTTGTACAAACATGGACTAAAAAGAGGGATTGTCCACAGTTGCTGGGTCGATCTGAGGAACTTCAAGCACCCCATCTACCCTTGCCTATCTCCCGACACCACCTCCTGGTGCATTAAAACTACTCTCTACATGTTCTTCGTGTTCTCCAGACACTTCTTCTTCTTCTGCATAAGAAGAAGCTGTAATCGGATATACTGGACAATACAAGAATAGACACAACTCTAGTCTTATGTCCCTATAGACTCAACGAACCTAGAGCTCTGATACCACCAAATGTGACAGCCCATCACACAAAAGTGTGATTACTCAAAACAAAATGCATATTTATCAACTAACATCCATATGACCACAAAATAAGGTAAATTAAAACGATCACATGTAACCATCTCAAGTGGAAACATATACATCAAGGTCCACAAATTGTGCCACATGTATCACATATCATACCATAAAGGTGTATACATCACTATACAATGGCCATCTTGCCACAACCTGTTATACAGGTATACCTGTTCACATATACAATCCATACATGAAAAACCATGGCATACTACCAAAAACCTCATATTGATGTACAACATCTACAAAATATTCCAGAACATGAGAGTACAAAGATGACACATATGACTCTACTACAGAACACACTAGCAGCATATCCAACCTTCTGTGTTCACTGATCTCCTTGCTTCTCTTCCTCAACCACATGGTCTCTACCACGTTGCGATGACCACCTAAATGATGTGGAAACTCACAGGGTGAGGCCAACATCCCAATGAGAGATATAACTCTTTGCCAACAACTATTGCTAACACAAGTAGATATATGATAGGGTTAAGCATTAAGAGTAGATTCAACTAAATGAACAAGTAGAAATATTTATATTGATTAGGAGGATCAAGCATTAAGAGTAGATTCAACTAAATGAACAAGTAGAACTATTTATATTGATTAGGTAGATTAAGAAGCTACAACTGATCACTAGAACATCATATAATTTTAGAAGGAATATGAAGAACATGTATAATAGATAACTACTAAGTAGTATAAGAAACAAGGTAAGGGTAAACATCCAATGTGAGTTGTGTTTAACCCTAAACAGATATACAATACAACTATATTACATCTTTTATTAATCCTTGGGTAATTTGAGTCATACCACCTAAATCCTAACTGACCGCTGTGAAGTGTTATTTGGTTCCGTCCAAGATCTAGGAAGAGCCAAAATCCTGAGATCTTCTTCCCATTCAGTAAGTACGAGTGAACACCATAGTGACATATCAGTCAACATATTATCAAGTTGAAAACACCTAGTCTATCCTTGGTATAGGTCATGACACTAGAGACTAGGTTGAGAACACCCATTATATTTGAGGCATCCTACAATTTTTCCCACTGTTTCTTTTCACTTAATACAAATACCACATTTGAGGCATGACCAAATGTATCCTCCATAACCTATAATTTTAGAAGACAAGGATATGCCCTCGACTTGCCAATGATGTATACTCAACAGTTTATGCTATGCGTTTCCCTTAGGAATACTCATTTCACCATCCGACAAGTCCTGACATTGAAGATGCATCTACAACACAAGGCACTACATTATTATGGTTTCCCTTGATTAGTTATTCCAATTGGGTGAATTAAGGATGCATCAAACAAGTGGATAGAAATCCATTCTAGCAAACATAACTATAAAAGCAATTTAGGAGATATAAAACATATGATGTATAAACTTGTCACATCATCTCATGATACATCTCACTTCCTTACACAAGGCCATCACTGTTATCACATCATCATCATGGTTTAGCCATCGCTTATCACATAATTAGAGCATATCACCTCACATTAGGCACAAAGCAATCACTAAGGTCATCAAACCATTCACATCATATTGCCTTGCAAGAACTTCATTGGTTCACCTTACTATTCCTGAAAAAGGATCATAATCATCACCCTATGTCACATAATAGACACCACAGTAATAAAAAACTATGATGTTTATTCAACCCACAACTTTTGGGTTACACAAGTAGGAGAGAAAAAAAATACTTAAATACATGTTAATCACTCAAGCAAGATAAGCATTACGTCTTGTATTCAAGATTAGGGTTAGGGTTTCTCATAGTTAACTAATTAGGGTTTTCATAATAGCACTTAACATCATTCCCTATTGATTCCACTTCTCACATTCTTGGAACACATATGATCACATGTTATAACCGTGATCAACCAAACATTAAAACAACAACATGTAGTGACCATGCAAGAGGTAAACACCCCTAGCAACCACTAGGTATTGGTTGCCCTAGCGGCCACTAGGGCTAGGTCATCCATGGCGACCAACACACATATCATATGTAGAGACCATCACCATAGGTAGTGACCATCACATCTCAAACAAATGTAGCAACCAAACAATGAAGCACACCAAGAGTAGCATCCACAACAACAACTACATGCATAGTGATCACAACACCTGCATGCCAAACGTAGCGACCCCATGATACAACAAAAGGTATCGGCAGCAACAAGGCTCCATATATAGCGACCAATACATGCATAACATAACGGACATAGTGACATAAGAGAGTGTAGTGACCACAAGGATGCAACTCACTTCAACAAGTCATAACAACCATCAAAATGGTAAAACATCATGACCATGCAAGGTCAAAAAGGACATAGAGCAATCGCAAGAAAACATGGTGTCACAAGGAGTTAGGGTTTGTGTTGTAGCGACCAAACCAAAATCCAATTCACCACCATATAAAAAAGAAAAACAAGAATCAAACACATATAAAAAGAGTAAAAACCTCCATACTCCATATGATAGTCGAACTAAGATCATGGTAATAAAACCATCATCCAAGATGCATGTAAGAATCAACAACTGCACCATCACTTAGGTATTGGGTGCAAGAATTAGGGCTTAGGAAAAACAGCTAATCTATGCAAGATCACTACAAAATCATAAACCCTAACTTAAGGTATCATCATCACAAAACTTATAATCACATTTTAGAGATAATATAACCTACATGCAAGATCATACGCAACAACAATAGAAGAGAGAGTTATATAACCCACCTTGAGGTGAAGATCAACTACCAAGACACAAAGCTCCAAGAATGAGAAGGAAACCGAAGCTTGGATTAGCTCCAAGACCAAGAAAGATCACCTCAAGAGAAGAAGAACAAGCCAAGATCATAGGAAGCCCAAAGAAGAAAGAGGACAAGCCCAACGTTGAAAAGAAAGAGAAAGAGAAAGAGGAGATATCCATATCGCCTAGGTACTACCATGGAAAACCATGTATTAGACCTCTAATGTAGAGAAGTTCCTCAAGATGGCACTACCTTGGTGACCCAAGGATTCAGCCAAGAGAAGAAGAGGTAGGGTTCAAGGAAAATGACATCAAGAAGGATAAACTATTTACCAAGCACAAAGATCACCAAAGTATCAACAAAGAGAGATGCTCCAACCCTAGATCACCACTTACAAGGGCTCAAACACCTTCTTCAAGGTCAATCACTTCCACTTGCAACACCAAGAACAAGGGCCGACTCCAAACAAGAAGAGAGCAAGAAGAGATAGTTAAAGGGGTCACTTGCATGTGAAAGGAGGGATATAAATACCAAAGGGTAGGAGAGAGGTGAGGGATATGAGGTGATAAGATACATGAGATACTTGTACCTCCAAAAACTCATCCATGCAAGTACTAAAGATATGCATGCACCAAAGATTGTTAAAACCTATGTGAGGGAAGTGACCACCCAACCTCAAAGCACTTGAGTCGCAACAAAGCAAGGCTACCACATGGTAGAGACCTCTACACCATGTCACCCAAAGAAAATAGTTGCTACAACCAAAGGCACATGTCCATAACACTTTGACCACAACAAAAAAGTCCAAGAGAGAAGGATATCATTCGCAACAAAATCTACTCAAGGAAAAACACATCAGGTACTACTCAAAAGGATCAAAAACATGGTCGACACCACCATCAACTCATGCAAACTCTAGCTCAACACACATGATGCTGCCTCATCAACCAAGGTCCAACAAGGTGCCCCTAAACATCATTATCTCTCTCATGGTGCCAAAACATAGGAGGCGTGACAATTTTCTAGATACACCCTCAACATGGGTAAACTATAACTTGGTCTAAAACAAGCATAACTAGCTCAAACATCAAGCAAACTGGACCAATTTGAAAAAATAGGCATGTCACATGTTATGAAGGCACATCATATGATTTAATTAACGTTGTAATCATCTTATTAAACAAATAAAGCAAGATCAACAAGAAAGCTAGGTCAAGAGTCTTACAGAAAATCTAAATTATGATGCGAAAGAAAACACTAAGTTAGAAAATTATTTTTGAAGGAAAACACACATCTCAAAGCTTTGAGTCAAAGGATACTATCTATTGGATATAGGATAGGCTCTAGAGGGGGGTGAATAGAGATAAATGAACTTAAACAAAATTAATTATACCTTCAAGATATTTCTAAGGGAATATGGAAAGTATGAGCTTTGAGTGCAACTAAAACACACATAACAAGGGAGAGAGAGATTGAACAAGCACAAGAACACAAGCTATGCAGAGTGGTTCCATACTCCATACTAGAAGTAAGTCAGTCCACTACCGAGAGAGGTCAACCTCTAGGATTTTGCAACCATTGCACCTTCCTTATATTCCATTATAAGTGAAACAATACATGACCTTCCTTTTTCGGGCCAAGGGTACCCAACCTTCCCTTAAAGGAGAAGGGAGACAATAACCTACCAAAGGACTTATCTATTCAAGACCGAGTCTTCTGTTGGATCTCCTACCTTTTACTTCACCTTTTCCAAGGAGAAGCTTTCATCGAGGGACTCCTTCCCTTCTTATTCTTCACCTCTCTTAGCCAAGAGACATAATTTTCATTCTCATATTTATGGTAGAAATGTAACGTCCGTCATCAAACTGATAACCAAATTGTTAATAATTAAGCAGAATAACCATAAACAATGGATTAACAAAAAACACTAGAATTTAAAACCATTTTGCACATAGGTCCATCTTCCAGAAAAATCTTACATAAAGAACCCAAGACTCATATACACATGGTTCACATTATATATTCAATGTTCTGTCTCTTCTTGAGGATAACAAGTACTAGCTGCTTTGCTTTAATACACATAGTAACAACATAAAATCCTCGAGATAAACAAAAACAAAACCTCATGTCGCTCATGAAAACCACTAAGACTATCTCCCAAGGACCTGAGAGTACAGAGACAACACATAGGACTTCTATCTACAACACATTACAGACCGCGTACTCAACCTGATATACAACAATGATCCTTGTTGATACACTCCTTCTTTTGCGCGTAGCCCGATTCTTAGTCCCTCGTCTGCGTCTTACCTAAAAATTGTGGATCCCACAGGGTGAGAATATTGTCCGAGAAAGAGATATAACTCTCTTCCAACAATATTATCAAAGGTAATAATATAAAATTGGACAGAATTATAAAACATCTATTTACTTGAAAAGAAATATAAAGAACATGTATAACGTCTGTCTTATCAAGATGTATGAAAGTATTAATTCATCAACCAATGTTTCTAACAAAGATTATATCAATTGCTACAAAGAAAAGCATAATTGCATTTATCAAATACTTTCATATTCACAGAGACACATAAATCACTTAGAGTCTCAATCTTACATCACTATCATACTTGGGTATTCAAACCCCTAATTCATCACTGAGTATTGTCACCACTTAGCAGATGATCATTATCCTTAGATCATCAGACCCATATATTTGTTCACATAGTCCACATAGTTGATTGAGTCTATAGAACATAACCACATAGTTCTTACTTAGCCATGCTTATTACTTAAGGATACTTGCATGATTATCATATCATGTTATCAACCATCTCAACATATGATTCTAACCATGAAGTACTAAGGAACACATCCTACCTAATGAATTTGGGTTATAATTAACCCAATTAGGGTCTAAGAATTTCATTAGCAATGATTATGCCCTAACTCATACTCCACTCACCTCAGGAGTAATAGTGTATACTAAATACATACTTTCAAATCTTGGTTTTTCTTTCATCCTCACTAGAAAATTAATTAGTTGAGCTCATTATGTCCCAATATTACATTAATCATATTCATCACTTAGTCAACTTTAATGATTGAGGACATGCCTACCAAATCAAGTAGCATGATTGATAATGTTAAGTATTCAATTTGATCATGTGATATAACCACATCCTCATATCAGGTATAGGGCATACCCCCTAACATCATGTCGTGTAACATCTTAGATTACCATGTCATGCACCATCCATATCCTACACCCATTTATGTTATCATATCATGATCCATCCATATCGTGCACCCACTTAGGTGATCATATCGTGCACCCACTTAGGTGATCATATCGGGCAAGATGAATGGGTACCATATCAGGCAAGATGAATGGGTACCATATCGGGCAAGATGATAAATGATACTTCATGACCATATCATGTGCCCACTACTCATAAGAACACTCACACTCAAATCATGACAAGATGGACTCCAAATTGATCCTCTAACACAAAGGAGGTATATCGGGTTTTAAGAGTCAAAGAACATATCGGGTTCCCCATTCTCATTCTAGGGTTTTATTCATATAGGGCACTAGGTATTGTTTCATCTTTGTACTAAGTACAATTGGTAGATAAGGATCCTTCATATCATCCATAATACCTACAATGACTTACCTACATATCGAGTAGGTCTCCATATTGGGTTTCATATCGTGTTCCCAAGTCTTCAACCCATATCGGGTTGCAAGGTCTTCAAACCATATCGGGTTGTTCATGAGTGATCAGCCCATGTCGGTATCCAATGATGATGTCATCATCATCATCCTCAAGATCGTTAATCTAATTCAAGTCTATGGATAACAATCCTAACTACACTTGGGAACTCATGATTACATCAATTGATCATAGGAAACCCTAATTTGCAAATAATCAACAATTTGAATAATATTGAAGAAAGGATAATAATATTGAAGGGTTTAAGTTATATAAACTACCTTTCAAAGAGCTTCCAAGATTCAAGCTTCACTTCCTCACGTCCCAAGGTTGAAGGTGGACCTTCTCCAAGCTCAAAGACTTGGGCTCCAAGCTTTTTGCACGATATCCTTCATCATCTTGGGAAATATCACCTTAATTGGTTGCTTCAACCTTCCTTGGCCGATATCTATCCTCCTTGGCCGATACCACTCAACCCTCTTCACCATGGGTGACACAAGAAGTGGTGTTGCACGATACAAGAGAAAAGGGCACTTTCTAGATCTGAAAATCTTGCCAACAAATGAAGGTCAAGGTATTTATACTTGAGGTTTATAGAACAGAGTGTCATAGGTGTCACTAACTTAAGGTGCTTCATGCCACCTAGCCATGCAAGGTCGACACATGCTCTTTCATGCATGCCAATCATCTTTCCATGCAAAAAAGATAAAGAAAACATAAGGGGCGGCTCTTGAGTTGTCTCCTAGCGCAAACTTTCCTCCACTAAATTATTATTATATTCCACTCCATTATTTCCAAGGCAAAGCAAACCGATGATTTATTCTCCCTTGAAGTACCTTTCCCGTCATGGGCCAAACCAAGGCTCCAAAAAACTGATAGGATACCCTCCTTATGGCTCTATGTCCGATAGGGGCTCCTTTCCTTAGTCCTCAATCAATGTGGTTCATGTGTATGACTTCAATTTATGCCTTTTCTTATTTTCTTCATTATTAAGAGTACTAACACTTCAAGATGCTTCAAACATATTGCCTCCTTCTTTCTCTTTCCTCTAGGTAACACTAAGTAAGAGTAAAAACAATGTCGAGGTGGTAAGTTACACATTAGCCCTACATTTTGTACATATTGCACATTGTACTACAATTGATGCACCAAACACTTAGCATTTTTACACAAGTTCTCATTTAGGGTTTAGGCTTTGCACAAGCCACCACTTAGCATCATATTCTCTTTTATGTCATACAAAACACTTAGAATATATTCAACATGTAACATTTGCAACATGACCATTATCTTGGGTAAATTGTACTTTTCACTTACATTATCATTTAATGCACACATAGTTTGCATATAAGCTCAATTTTTGAGAATAAACTCCACAAAGGCCTCAATTACTTTTACCAAAAGATAAACACAATTTGTAAGCAACTTACTTAAGCAAAACATCTTGGGTTAGGCCATAACCCAGGTCAGGGGTGTTACAAGAAATGTGAGATTGGGAAGTAGAGGATGTGAGAGCCTCACAAGATATACTTGTAGGACTAGCTCTCTTACAAATTTCCTACTCCCTCTAATGGATGTAGCAAGTGATTAAGCTTGAGTGTGAAATGAGGATATTGGAGGCACTCAACTATAATATAGGTACCATCATAGTGTTTGGCTAACCATGGGATGAAGCCCAAGGGGTCCTATTTATAGTTGGGGATGCCTACTAATAAGTAGAGTCATGTAGAGACAAATTCTAGTCGTTTGGGGGGTTGCAATAGATCTATTTTTGATGTTTGCAGTACTCCAACGGCTAGAATCATTTTTTCTGCACTTTCCATACATTGTAGGTGGTCGAGTTTCAATAAAGGTAACTCGACCGATTGCACTATGTGACAAAGAAGATTTGAAGCATCCATAGAGTTTATCTTGGATGAAACTCGACCGACTATTTAAATTAGTTTTGTCAGTGATGGGTGTCAATCAAGTTCTATGTATTGGAAACTTGACCGAACCTGGACATTCTCAAAATGCATCAAGGGTGTCGATTGAGTTTCTTAGGAGAAACTCGACCAAAAACACTCCATAACATATTTTGGAAAATATCATTAAAGTGATTAAACATTTGTTTTAAGTGCTCCTAATTTTTTCTAAGCTTAATTACAAGTCATAATATAATTACAGGTGATTTACAACATCATTCTAATAGAGAAACATCATATTTCACAAAAGTGCACTTGCATTGATTTGGACTTGTCTTTTCTCCAAGATAGGATGCACAAGTTAGGTCATTTGGAGTGTGTCTATACCTAATCTAAAATTACTCAAGTAGAAGAATTAAACACAAATAAGTGGAATAATTAGTCATCATCAAAACAAGGGTTTAGTCAATTTAGACCTTGAGTCAACATTGACCTTAAGTCAACACTATCAACCACATACATCTAGTTAAATGTCTCATTTGTTGGAATAGTAAAAAAAAACTCCAATCCAAAAACTAAGACCGCAAGTCATAACAAAACTCACATAATCAAAAAAATTATTTATAATCATCATGAATATTCTACAGGATAACATGAGATCATGATTTCACCAAAGGTATGAGCTTCAAAGAACGAAATACATCCTTTTTATCATAACAATTAGGTTACAAATATATCCATATACAAGAAGGTATGACATTGTCTATAGTCATTACCAATTCATACATTACAACTACAAATATAATACACAAAAATCCATAGAACAAGTCATATCAAAATATCCACCCAACACTCAGGATTAGTTAGAGTACATGACACAATAAACATATTTATATTATTCTTTATTAACTCTATATCACCTCAATCTTCAACTAATTCTATTACAACTAAAACACATATAAAAATGTGATACTTACTAAGAGTAATAAGAAAAGGATAAATCCCATCAAAATATATAAGCATGTGCTAATGGAAGTCAATGTAAACTATCATTAAAGATATATATGCATATTATACTCAATATCAAATTGCTTTTTGATAATTGGAGTGGCAAAGCATCTTATCACATGATTTCAAGACATTTGTTTCTTCCACAATAATCAAGTCACGATACAAAATATCCCAAATAAATAAACATCCAATTATTTATAGTTATTGGAATACCATATATATATTGTACAAGAAACTAAGATTAGGAAATATCCTTATGTACTAATTGTTTATATTATATTTGATTTCCTTCCCTTATTAATTTAGAGTGTACAATAGTTATTGCCATATTATATATGTGAAGTTTCTAATCTTTGGTAAATGATCTTAGGAGTATCCATTCTTACTAAAACCATGCCACTTCCTAATCAATATGGGTTAAAATTATGGTATCATGTATCTGCGACCTACATGAACATAAGATCCATAATATGTAAAAAAGTCATTTCACCTATCACATTACATTTAAAGTAACACCATATAAACATATCACATTGGTATCGCATCAGTCACATGGAATAACTTTCATATAACAATATATACATCCTCGACCACAATCATATAATGGGTGACTTTAGAGAGTGTAGGGGGATCATACCTCATATGGATTGTCAATGTAACGTACATGGATTTGAGGCCTCTAATAAAATTATCTGAATAGGAATATTTGGACTATCCAAATCACCAAGGTACACCTCCTTTTTAGGGATCCCATCACTAAAGAACACTCTTTGGTTAAGTGTGCTCAACACAGAGTATTACTAGGATGAGTGACCAACTGGGAAGTTTGTCTTGACTTTTTGCATGAGCGAGGACAAAGTATAGTTAAGGCTAGTGGTATTCTGTAAGGCCAGTCGTCATTCCTCAAACTCTATGAGAGCCCTTGACAAAGTAGATAAGTTTATTTCTATATCATATATATTGAAAATAGAGATCTCTATCTCATTCTTCTTCTATTTTTCCTCAAAGTAAAGAGGGAAGTTTCTCTTCCCATGTCCATCATGGTGACAACTTCCTTCCTTTCCTACTCCTCCTTTAGCTTTAAGTGCTTAAAATTTAGGCTTTTGGCAAGCATAAAAATGTCCTTATGTTTTCTTTTCTCTTCCATTGTTGATCATAAGCATGGACTTTGGTTTGTTTTTCTTCATATGAGACATAAACTTCTAAAAATGCCAAGAAATTATGAAAACAATTTTTAAAAAAGCATTCATGTTTCAATTCATGGAAAACTGGCTGACCATATATGGTTATAGTATAACATCGATATACAACTCTTGGGGAAAAGAAAATCTCAGTATGTTAGGCGTTTCACATACCCAATCAAATTGAGTACATGGTGCCCATCTAGATCACCTTCTGTCAGATTGTAATTAAATAAGGACTTTGAGACACTTTGAGCTCTTGCCTTTCTTTCTCTTTGAACATATTCTTTAGATGGATGGCCGTATGTAGAGAACTCTGTGTTTTGATGTTTCTTCTAAAGCTCATGTTTAATATAAAATAACATGAGGCACTCTATATCTATAAGCTTCCATTTCTACCCTAGGGGCATTTAAGATGGTTTTTCCAGTATCGGTGCCTCAAGGTCATATATCTTTTTTTTGTTAACATTGTTAATATCATATACTTGTCAAGAAAGTTGTTTCCATTCAACTTTTCTTTCTCAAGGATAAATCACAACAAGAAATTATTATTTGTATTTTCTATTATATCTACAAATAAAATATTCAAACAAGGTAAAACTTTATTTGAAATTAATTTGATCATATAGTTTGTCATTTATTGAATATCAATCACACAATTTGTTTCAAACTTATAGCCCCCAATATTTATTTGATTTATTACATCAAGCAATCTTCTGGTAGTCCAGGATTCATATTTTGTAAATTCATGAGTGAACTTTCATTGACAACTTACAACTTAACTATTTTGGCAGCTTGCACAACTCCTTTTCACAATTCATCTTTGGATGTATATGCCGTCTTTATGCCTTTGAGTTCTTAATCCTATTAAGATTACAATAGTTAAGCTGGTCCCAAAGTCCAACTCAATGCTCATTGCTTTGGGATTTCCACATATTTATTATCACACTTCCTAATGATAGAAGGTGTACTACACTTTGGTATGCTCACATGTATCCAATCAAGTTTTTTTATCTGTATTGCAAAATGAAGGTGTATTAAAGTAAATGTTATATTTGATGGATTGCATATAATGTTTGTAAGTAGATAATCATCATATATACATTACTATATGTATCATATACTATAAGAGTCACTACATGTGATAGAACATGATATGAAAACTAGTACAACATCTTGAGCCAAGAAGAGGAGTAAAAAAACAAATGACTCACAACTAATGCAACCCTAATTTTCCCTTTACATTATTTTCATTCGATTGAATGGTTAATCTAGTCAATCGATTGGATACTCTTTTTAGGTGTTCTCCTAGTTGATGGTGGATATGTGATTTTGTATTCATCAAGAACACTCCAAGGACCATATTTGTTGATGTGTGCTTATGTTCGTGTCCTCCCATCTACCATGGTCCACCGTTGATGTCAAAACATCATACTAATATAATTTTCAAGAATTAAATTTACATGGAGAATTTAGAGAGAAACATGTCATGCAAGTCATTACATGTTTCAAATTAATATCATTTACTAGAAGAGATCTAATTTCCATATCCTCATCCACTAGACAAAATGATTTTAAAGATGACACATTAGTATATGTAATTTACAAATATCATAATATATAAGATAGTAGATGAGTAATATGGATACATATTGCACAAGTTGTCAAGTACCAGGTTTTGGTTCAAAGTCCAAACCAGCATAACATGCATACATCATCAATTCTGATACCACTATAGGATTTTGTCGGAGGACCACATGGAATTAATTTTTTTACCCATAAATCTCCTTAATGAAAGGATCTATCATAGCCATAAAGTGAGTCTATATGAAATAAATATACAAATTTCAAATATGCTTGGGCTCACACTAGTGATCCAATAACTAGAAATGTCTTAGATTGATTTTGATATCAAACCTCTAGATCTAGATCATATGTTTTTGTCATCTTGATGCTACTTAGTCATCCTCCTTGCAACAACAACACCTTGTATAACTCCTCCTCTTATTGGATAATTGTTCGTCCTCAAGACTCCATACAATGGCCTTGGCCTATACAATATTAACACTGATATATGGGGGAGCTCTAGTGCATCATCTTAATCACCAAGAAGAAGAAGAACTGGAGTTGTCTACATGCTAGTGCTACTACCTCCTCTCCTCCTTCATGGGTGGTGTCCTTGGTATTTATTTCACTCTCTCTAAGAGGAAGATACTCTAAGTTGGATTATTTGTGTTCATCCCATTGACGCCCCCTTACATATAGGAGACTCAAGGGGTAGGGTTTAAAAAAACCCAATCTCATTCCCATTAACAATTACCAAACATACTGAAAATAGAAAATAATAGACATCCATGCAATTGAATGGAGTGTTTAGGTAAATCAAAATCCAATTCTTTCAATCTCTTAAATTTTCAAATTGATTGAATTCCAATTCTTTCATTTTCCAACTCAGAGTGTCTAATCTATCATTTGAATGGCTCAATCAAATGGATGGACACTTTCCTTAATTATGATTTGTTGATTGAGTGACACTCAATTGATCATAATGATCAATTCATTCAGTCAATTGGATGGATTACATATGTGTGATTATAAATAATTCAAAACAATTATAATTATATATGTGATTATAAGTTGTTTTCGTTAAGCATCATTAGTGTGTGACCTCATATGTTCCACATTATTTTTGTTGGTGTGTATGCCCAGAGATCCAATCATATGATGATTGTAATGTGTCATTAGATACCTGATTTGATAATGATAAGGGTAATTCCATCTATTATGTTTTTCTCAGTCATGAGATGATGACATATACATAGTAGATGTATAATGAATGATGTTACTCAATTACATCTATATTCAAGTTGATAACTTGAACAATGAGATCATATGTATGATAAGAGTACATAAATTCCTATTATGTCCCTAGTCATATATTAATTTGTAAGAAAAATAGACAACACTAATACATAAAAACTAGAGTGTGTGTTGACTTATGATAGAGTCTCATTAGTCATGATTTGTGATATCAAGTCAAGCACATGAGTACATGTTATAGTGTATCAAACAAACCCATCTTGAGAGTGATACATGGATACCACATATTGGCAGTCAGAATCAACACTGATAGTGATAGTGGTGATTGTTGTTCTTAGACATGAATTCACTACACTCATCACATGTTGTTCATTGTATTTAGAAATCATCCAACATGACCTCGATAAAGGGTTTCCATAAAGGTGATGCTCAGGTGCATTCTGACACATTGGGATTGAGTGTGAGTGATGTAAATGGGATATTTCCCTCCTACAAAAGATTGATATCTAGGCCTCTTGATAAGTGAGATTGAGAAATGTATGGCCATACTCATGTGATTCAGTATGTGATATGAGAACTCACATGCATCTCAGACAGCCTACTCTAGTTCAAGGAACATGGATTGAATGTTGAGAGGATGACGATTCCATGCCTCAAGTTCAATCTAGATATCAGAGAGAAAGGAACTATATGATCATGATAACACTGATCACAGATTGTAGGTTGAAGTTGTTCTCTAACTTTATGAATTACTTGGGTAAAAATGATGTGATGCTAGATATCGCTCATTGCTTGTGATGTCATAGATTAGTTATGAACATTTACTGTGAATGTAATTTGGGACCTGTAAGGTCACACACATATGATGCACTTAGAATAGGAGTTTATTCATTAATTATGTTTAACTTTATCATTAAAGTGTTTAGGTATTCAATTTAAACAACTAAGATTCAAAATTGACTGACTAGACTTTGAACTGATCAATTCAAGTGTTAAATCGACTGGTAGGAGTGTCAGGTCAATTGGAAACAATATTGGTTGAATATTGTCTGAACTGGACATGTGAAATGACCGTTTCTCATATGAAATGACTATTTCATGATATGAAACAACAGTTTATGAAACGTTAGTTTCATGATATGAAATGACTATTTCATGATTTGAAATGACTATTTCATCATTTGGGTTGTTCGGTGCAACGATCAATTCAATTAGATCAAGGATTGATGTTGATTTCATGATTTTGCATTATTCAGATATGGAATGCCAATTCAATTTAGAGCATAAAAATTACATGAATTGACCAGATCAAGAGATGAACTGACTAGTTCACCTCTGACCTGACAGTGAACTGACTAGTTCCTATTTTTAGTTTCTAGGAAATTCAAAAGCTTTATCCCTTCAACTACCAGAATGATTGGAAACTTTGGTCGTGGTCCTTCCTATAATTAGAGGGGTATTGGGGGCTTCCTAGACACAATAATAAGTTCTGACAAATGTTATCCTCTCTAGGTGTAGTAACCAATAGAGATCTTGAGCAAGTCCTACCCTTAAAAGGGAGGGATAACAAGGTAGAGACAATTGTGGGAGAGCAAATCAATCCCAACAGATTGATGTTTAAAGGGACAACTCCTTCTCATTAGCTCTACTAGTGCAACTTGGAGTTTCTAGTGGTATGTGTGGACTACTCTAGGGGAAAGGAGGTTATTGCCTACCACTAGGAGGATTCCATCAACCACCGTTCATGGTGATACACCAGGAGGCCGTTGCTGACAATTGCTCAAGTAATGATTGAAAGAAGATGCATGCTACTCCAACAAAAGTTGTCGTTGGACTTGCTCGAGGATCATATCTATCTATTGTTACCTTCCATACTAGATACATAATTATTGATGAGACCTTACTGATTAGGAAATCAAGTACTAAATTTTTGTTTCCATTGCCTTATTTGTCGCCCATATTTTTGAACAGTGGCATCATAACCACATCAATTTATGCTATATTTGAATTTAAAATGACATGATCAAATTTGTTTTATTGTATATGATGTGAATATTAAAATGATTAGTGTGCATATCTAATTAAATTCCACTTATGATTTAATTAAATATTATATATATATATATGTGTGTGTGTGTGTGTGTGTGTGTGTGAAATATGATGTATATGCAATCAATACACGTCACCCTAAAAGGTGTTTTGATGGTAGATATTTAGCATGGTTATGGCCTATACCCCTAAACTTGTGTGCTTGGTTGTTTGGATTATTTCTTGTTGCTACACAATTTGCATAGTAAGCCTTTCCCCTCCTTTAGAAATGTAAATTAATTCTTTTCTTTCTATTTCCCCTCAAATTTTACTCGAGGTTTTCCCATTTACAATGTTATATCAAATAAGATAGTTTTAATTTATGTTTCTTCATGAGAAGTTGTTATATACCAGATGAACTAGCTGATACATGAGACGAAGTTGTCGATTGGAGGATCAAGGAGGCCAGACAATAAGAGAAGATGAAATGATTGACTAGTGGTCCAACCAATCATCAGGAGTAGTCCATATGTCTAGTTGAAACTGAGAACCAGACAACTATTTTGGGAGACCAACCGACCAACCACGATTGCCAACCAATTGGCTCACGAGTTGAACCAATTGACTCAGACTGGTTCTAGCAAAAGCTTTCTACAAGAACATGTTGTACATAATGTGGACCTTAGGCGATAGCAATTCCTTATGGCTCCATGGAATTGCATTAAACTGACCATAACCATCGCTCATATAATTCTGATTGTATATTTTTCATTTATGGTTATAGAATGTAAATGATACCTAAGTATGTAGTGATTGGATATGTATATGTATTTATATAAAATCCCTCAATCAGTTATGACATCTTAGATGCTTTCCATAAGTGACACACATGAAAAGATTGATCGTCTATGCCTGGGCATGCCAAGCATGGTGTGCTATCCATCTCATGGAAGTGTGATGGTAGTCATGTGGGCCTTATAAGCAGGGTGCATTACTATTTTGTTGGCATTTGGGTCAGGCTTAACAAGGTGATCTTAATGAGATTAAGCACCTAGAAGCATCCATATGGACTATGGAAAAAGATCTGCATACCATCTATCCAAGAATTGCATAAGATACAATTGGCAAAAGTTACCTACCTTAATAATTGGTTATAGATGTTGGCATTGGCTGGAAAATAATTTAATTATTTTGGGTCTTGGCTCACTAGAATATTGTATGGTGAAATCTTTTGATTGGTAGTGGGGTCTATCAAGTTAAACAAAATAGTGGGAGCGATATAAACAATTAAAGGCCTAATTAATATCAACAATATTATCAAATCAAATCAAATCAAAAATATTTTGACAAAGTTGCAATTTTTTTTTGTAGAGCTACTAGCAAACACAAATATGTAATCATTGCAATCAATCCTTGAGTAGGAAAAACTAAGCAGAATTGACTTCCAAGTCTGGTTTAGGGCTTTGAGAAGCGTTCTCACCAATGAGAGAAAGCTCTATGTGCTTGAAAGACCAAAGCCAGAGGAACCCAATCTAAATGCACCTAAGGCTGAAATGTATGCTTACTTTTTTTTGTAAGTCAAGAGACTATATTATTCATCCTTCTCCCCTCGTATAGGCCTCATAGGAAGTACATCTAACATCATTGTTGTGTAAAGAATACTGGGCAATACTACTACCCTTACATATAGATAAAGTTACCCTCCACTCAAAGGGGGGATGAGAGTACTCCAAGAAGGAGTTGGGTTGTTTGAGATGCATCTTGGATAGGCTATCGGCAATAGAATTTTCCTACCTACTGATGTGGGTGATGGAGATATTCATGCTTCCTTCCAACATCTTTCTAATCTGTGGACACCAAGGCTCCCACACAGGGTGTTTGTCATAATCTAGAGCCAAGGTGACTTGGACGGCAGTGGTGCAGTCCGCAAGCACCTCCACTCTCATCCTACCATATTAAGCTGCCATCTTCAGGCCAAGAAGCATCACCCTAGCTCTAATTTAGTAACAGATGTGGTCTCCAATTTCTTCCCCTGGCCCACAATCCACTCTCCCTCTTCCACTCTAGCTACCACTGCTAAAGTGGCCTTCCTTATGTGCATAACTACATCCACATTGATGATGATCCTACCACCATCTCCTACTCTAACATGTTGTTGCTACCTAATCCTATAGTCTCCACCTACAACCTATTTATTTAGCAACATATTCCTTACATTCTCACACTCCAAATCCACCAATCTCATCCTCTATGTAATGGGAAGATTAGTGAGTTCAAAGATCGCTTTGTTCCTATAGGTCTAGATCATCCAATTGCCAACTATGAATCTTTGAACCCTCTCCTCCTTCTCCTTCATGTTCCCACTCACCCACGAGATCAGGTTGTCAGCAAGGAAGAAGGTGCTAGATCTGTCAAATCCCATATTTTGCCAAATGTCCCTAGCGTGCTTGCGGTCTCTAAGCACATGTAGGAAATACTCCTCATCAGCCCCATATCTGCTGCATCCTGGATTAGTCGTAAGCTTTTTCTGCCACCTCTTTTTATTGGTCATCTAGCCATCGCGAACCACAATCCAGAGGAAAATTTGCATCTTCACGACCACAAGCACTTCCCATTTAAGCCTCCAAGGACCAGTCTTGTTCCTACTTTTTCTATCCCTGAGCAAATTGTAGGCAGAGGTCATAAAGAACCTTCCATCTTTGCTTAAGTACCAAGCCCAACCATGTCCACCACCACCTGCAAAGGGGGGCAGTCATCTAAGGATGCATTGGGCTACTGAATCCAATAGATATCTCTTGATAAAGTCCACATCCCATTCCCATTTAAGATTCACCATGTCTGCCACTTTGAGGTCCTGCACTCCTCTTCCATAGGTCTAATCATGTTATTCATCAGATTTGGGAAACTTGGGACCCAGTCATCCCACCAGATGTTGGTGGCCTCACCACTAACCACCACTCTTCTGTTGTGTTCTTCAACTAAGTGCCTGATGTTGTACACATATCTCCAAAAAGGTGTGGCTCACTGCCCTGGCCTGTTGTTGAAGTTTTTGTATTTGGCCTTTGTGCCTTTGCATCATAAAGTACCTTGATTCTGAATAAGGTCCCAAGCACTTATAGTCATCAGTGCCTTGTTCCAATCTTGGCTATTCACCAGGCCCATACCCCTTCCTCCTTGATAGTAGCAACATGATCCCAAGCTACCAAGGAAAGCGGCCTGGCTTTCTGTCCTCCAATCCATTAAAAAATTTGGTTGATTTTAGCAAGCCTGCTGCAGAGATTCATGGGCAAGTTGCTGGTCTACATAAGATAGGTAGAATAGAGGCCATGATAGATTTGTCCAAACTTTGGCTACCTGCTAACAAAAGTGTTTGGGCCGCCCAACCCATGACTCTTTCTTCAGCTTTTTGGAGCACCTCACTGTAGGTTTCCTTCCTGATGCAAGAGTGAATAACTCACACTCCTAGATATCTACCCAGGTCCTTTGTGGAACTGAAACCCGATCTTCGACAAATATGAATTTTTATCTTTTTGGGTGTACTCTTTGTGAAATAAATCATGGTTTTCTCAGAAGCGATCACTTGACCATATGCTTCTTCAAACTATTTAAAGTAGTTCAAAATCACGACAATATTGCTAATGTCCACCTTGGCAAACATGATGATATCATCCGCAAACGCTAGATGCGAGAATGCCGGTCCATCTCTTGTAATCTTCAGAGGTTTCCAGTGTCCCATATCAACCTGAATATGTATAAGTTGACTCAGTCATTCTAAGAACCATACAAACATATATGGAGATAATGGATCTCCCAGCCAGAGTCCTTTAGATGCTTTAAAACTAGATATCTATTTTCTATTCAAAAGGATGCTAGTGCCACCCCACTTTATGGAGTTCATGACATATTGAATGATGTTAGTTGGCCACCCAGTCTGTATCAAAGTGTCTTGAATAAAAGGCCACACTATATTGTCATAAGCATCAAATAGATCAATCTTAATTGCCATAAAATCCATATGGCTAGTCCGATGCATATTATGGATAAACTCATGTACATTTATAATATTGTCTATGATCTTCCTGCCCAGGACAAAATATGTTTGTTCCTTTGAGACCCAATCCCGCATAAAGTCCTTCATATGTTCTACAATAGGCTTAGAACATATCTTAAGGATGGTATTGTTTAGAGATATAGGTCTGATTGGATTGCAACTGTTAGGATTCTTGACTTTTGGGATGAGCATAATGACCGTTTCACACATCCCCATAGGGAGGGGAGTCCCAAAATGGCACTATAGACAGTAAGGACCACCGAGTTCTTGAGACTATGCTAATTTATTTGAATGAAATCAACATCAACTCCATCTGGGCTGATGTCTTTGTATTTCGCCATTCTCATTAAAGTGTTGTAGACTTTGAGAACTTTCACAATTTGATGACATTGCTGAGTGGTGAGACTTTTAAAGCATGTCAACATCCTCCTCATAGCCTCCTGAGAGGGAGTAATGTTAGTGGTGAATTGATCTTGAAAGAATTCACCCATCGTTTGTTCTATCTGTGTGATATCGCTCACCCATATCCCTTCGACATTCTTTAGGGCACTAATGTTGTTCCGCTATCTTCTGCATTTAATGACAACATGATAAAACTCAGTGTTACGATCGCTTTGCTGTAACCAAATGACATGGCTTTGTTGTTTCAGATTTGAAGCATGCCAATGATGATGAAATCATAAAAGACCTTATGATAGGTTGTATGAACTATGAATTGCATGAACAACATGAAAACATGGATATTCTTGAGATGGTAACACATCTTAAGAATCATGTAAAGCAAGTAAGGTATAATGTCTCCAAATCACTATTTGAGTGAAAACTAACATAGGAAGATCGAATAAAGCCCCATGTGCTCAATTTGGTTGGGCATGTAGAGAGACTGGGATTTCTTTTAGGTCAAGAGGTGTTCATGGATATGATTCTACCAGTTGTGTTATGACCCACATCAAAGTTAACTAGTAAATTTCATGATAACAACATCATTAAGTTAATTGAGATAAGTTAAGTGCTCATGTGGTGATTAGTTCTTTGATTAAGTGTTACAGTCTAATAAGCATAATTTCATGCCTTTACGTTGTAGAGGATCTCACACTTGAAAAGTTGCAAAAAAGAATCGCGCAAATCGGACAATCGAGGTGAGTTATGGTGTTTTCAAGACTCTAGGACCTAAGATGCAAATTTTCCAGTATTTGGCTATTTATTTTCCTTTCCCCTTTCTCCGTTATCCTTTCTTCTTCACCCGATAGAACAACAAATGCCTAAGCGGTGCCCTTCTGCATGATGAATAGCAGAAAAGGGAGAAAAGAGGGGTGATTTCATGAGCCTTCAGTTCCGATCAACGATGCCACCTCTTCCATCTTCCTCCTACCTCCGTTTCACCTCCTTCCTTGCCCTAATCAATGGCCACGACCAGCCGCTAGGGCTTCGACCAATAGAGCCGCGACCAAGCTGCACCTACAGCAGGGCGGACAACCAAGACCCCTTTTGGGCACGACCAACATCCCAAATCGCCACCCTCGAGCTTGGCTTGAGGTTCCAAACAAGAATCCACAACCAATAGCTGCGATTAGGAACTCAACTACCAAGGGCAGTGCCCGACCAACAAGATGAACAATAGCTACAACAATGGCCAGGGTGCCGTTTTGGAATGGGAAGCAGCATGATTCGACACCATCAACTTTAGCTTGAGGTCCAGATCAAGAATTCGCAGCCAATAACCATGATTTAGCACCTAACCCCCTTCTCTTCAACCTGTACGTGCATGGAAGCTGCTACTTGCTTACAGCAGGTTCAATCCAAGGCAGAACTGAGGTTGAAGACAACCCTATGGATGTGTTTCCAGTCATATGAGGACGTCTCAAATTGCGGTGAGTAGAATCTCACTCCCAAATGCAAATATAACTCAAATAATTGGATGTTTTGGTTGAAATCGGTGTTATTCGCGAATGTCAGCATTTACTCGGGTGCCGGGTAGTGCCGGCGTTGCTTAATTTCTAAATTGCATGAATTTTTTAGTTACACTTGCACGATGCTAGTTAGTTGATTTATGAGTGTGATTTAGATGAGTGAAATTACACAATTGATAGAAACTTAAATTGCTTAGTCAAATGTTGAAAATAGTAGCACACGACCAATAACAGAATGGTATGGGTATAAACCTAGGCTGTATGATTTTCATAATTTAATAGATGCATGATTTCAAAGAAATTACGATGACATGAAAATGTCAATGGAAACCTAGTTGCACACTCCCTATTATATTTAATGTATGTGGTTAAGTCTTAACATGAATTGGCACATTTCTCAAGGTTATCATTAAAAATTCCCAATAATTAATATTAAATATTTACATGATAAGTAATTAACTCTTAATTGAGTAAAATGATGCACAACTCAGGATTAGGGTTGATGTGCATGTTTTTCTAGGAATTTCAGATAATTTACAAGTGCTACTGATGATTTCTCATATGTTGAGTAATCAAACCTTATCAGTATATTAAGATGTTTAATTGCATGATTTCAGTATGTATGTGCCAAGTTGACAAGTATTCTATATATTTTAATCTTCCTGCAAGTACAGTATGTGGATTATTTAGTATTTTTCATTAGTTTGAATAAACTGCTTTGTCAAATTTAGAATGATATTCATGTCGTATTCTAAAGTTAAAGTAAATAGACACGGTACCATAGAGATACTAGAGTTGAGTATAAGTAAGAGAAATGTACAATCTAGTAAGAGTCTTCCAAGATTAGTGAAATAATAGATTTAAGGGCCCTGACACCATAGAATCCCTATGAGAGGTCTACGCCTTAGGGATGAAACGACCTACCCTGGCGGTTCATCTAGTATACGGGGGTCGAAACGCACCCACAGAGCGTGCGGGGAGAAAAAGCCCTTGAGGAAGTCTCCTAAGAGAAGATAGGTTACCCAACATGAACTAAAGATCTTGGTGATAACCCAGAGTTACCCACAGAGCGTACTAAGATGAGGCCCACAGAGCATCTCAGACTCTCCTCCTGTGTGCTTAGGTTAGAGGAGGTGTCCACTTTATGACACCATAGGAGTGCCGAGGCCAGAGAACCAGTTTTCCTATTGCAGACCAGGAGAGTAGTTAGACTTAGCTATCCTGGGGTGTCGACTAAGTCTTGTACGGTGGGATCATAGTTCACTACGAGTCTTCATATGTAGAGTACACTGCATATGATCAGGGCATAAGATAAAATATGTTCATATAAGTTCACAGAGTTTCTTATAAGTTAAAGAGTTAAGAAAGGTTTGAGTTATTTTCACAGAAGTTGTCCTTTAAATGAAATTTTAGTATTTTCTGTTAATTAATTATATCTAGAGCTTTGTAGCAATTGTTATCATAATGAAATGTTGACATATCCTGTTGTTTAAATTATATTACTTAGATCTGCTCAGTATAGTATTATCTTGTATTTTATTCTAATTAATAAACATAAAATGATTTATCTGCGATGGTGGGTGAAATTCTATTCACTGAGCCAGTAGCTCACCAACCTACTGAAACATTTTCTTCAGGTTAGCATCAACATGAGGAAGCTGAAGGATCATAACACTCAAGTTATTAAAAGGTAGTTCGTAGTTAGATAGAGGTCTATTAGTCCTTTCCCCTCAGTCCTTGGGCATGTGGTATGGTAGAGAGAGAGAATGAAATGTAATATGTAGTTTAGTTTTCAATTAACTGCTGCACTTTATATTCTGCAAGTAAGATGTAATATGTTGTTTAAACTCTGAGGTATCTTTCAAGATTTAGAAATAGTAAATTTCCTTCCGCAAGTTTAAGTAAGATTTCAGTATCGTCCAAATTATAAGATTCTCCTTTAGGTAAATTTTAAGTGATTTAGAAAAGAAAAAGTTAAGGGTGGTTTACCGAGGGTGATTCCCCAGTCTCCGGGGTCATTAGAGATGGAACGGGGATCAGGGCGTCACAAGTAATTTGGTATCAGAGCATAGGTTGAGTACATAGTTACTCTAAGTCAAGGTTAGGGGACGATAAGAGACCAATAGAATTAGGACTTATGTGTTTTCCTTCTAACTACAATTTTCTAATAGGAAGTGTTCTGTTATACTATTGCAGATGGCAGGAACAGGACCTGGTCATGAGGACCAAGCTGAGAGCCACATTGGACCTGATCCTCAGGTGATGGGACCAGGTGGTGGAGAAGATGTTGATGAGGCATCAAGGATGTACAAGATGTTTCTTGAGACCAGGGAAAAGTATAAGATGGAGAGGTGAACTTCTACCTTGAGCAACAAGGACCTGATGAGATCCTATGAGCTGGTTAAAAAGCTTGGAGGTACTAAGTTCAATGGAACTATGAACCCTACAGTGGCAGATGAATGGCTGAGACAGTTAGAGAAAGTGTTCCGTCTGATGGAGCTGTCTGAGGAAAGACAAATCAATCACGCAGTTTATTTACTCAAAGGTGATGTAGAGCTTTGGTGGCGTGGAGTGGAAGATAAAAGGAGGAACACAATATTGACTTGGATGGATTTCATTGATGAATTCCATCTTAAGTACTACCCACCTACCTTTTTGAGTGAGAAGATAAGACATCTCCAGAATATCAGACAAGGAAGTATGACAATTGGTGAATACGAGGAACATTTCATAAGGTTGGCAAATTTATGTCCGCAACTTATTCCTAAGGATGTAGAAAAGTGTAGAAGATTTCAAGAAGGATTAAGATCAGAGATTAGACACACTATTTCAGCCATTGGTCGAAGTGATAGAGAAAACTTTGGGGAATTTGTGGAAGCAGCGAGACATGTAGAAGAGTCAGTTAATGCTGATAAGCAGTCTAAGAGTAAGAAAAGATCTGGAGACTTTATTAGAAGGGGACAAAGCAGTGGAGGATACATATGAGGTGGTGGTTTCTTTTCAAAGATAGGATGAGGCCTTGGCTGTTTTGGTAGACAAGGATCTAGTTGTTCATCAAGTGGAGGAAGACCTAACTCCGATAGATGGAATACACAGTCTACATGGACACCTCCAACTAGGTCTTCAGGATCTTCAGTATTAGTGATAGGTTCACCGAGGCTAGAGATGTGAGCATGTGATATATGTGGAAGACCACACTCAGGATAGTGTTGGGGAACAGAGTTTCAATGATGTCATCAGTGTAGGCAGATGGGACATATCAAGAGGAATTGCCCCCAGTTACACCAGTCATCATCACATGGTTCTCAGTCACAATACCAGAATGTTTTGAGACAAGCTCTAGCTGGAGGAGTAAGTTCCTCTATAGCTTCATGTTCTTGAGGTGGTGCAACACCCAGTGCTAGGGAAGGACAACAAGGACATCGTAGGAGAGGAAGAGCTTCAGGATGCTTCTTCTCTGTGACACCACAAGAATGTACTGTTTCTTCTTGAGTAATTACGGGAGAAATGCTTTTCTTTAACAACATTTCAGTTACAGTTTTGATAGATCCGGGTGCTACCCACTTGTGAGCTTAACCTGTTAACCCAGGAGTTACCGGTTGAATTTTTGTTGAGGGTTCCGTTAGGTGAACCGACAGTGCTGATAGAATTTTGTCTTGGATGTTTGTTGACCTTTGGTGGTTACACCATTGCGGTTAATCTTATACCCCTAGACATTAACTCTTTTCAAGCTATCTTGGGTATGGATTGCCTAGAGACGTATCGAGTTCAACTCGACTGTTAGAAGAAGGAGGTTGTCTTTCAACAGGGTGGATTTTCTTGTGTCTTTACTAGAGATAGGAAAGTTTTGCCTACATGTATCATATCAGCTGCTATAGCTGATAAAATGTTGCAGAAAGGTTGTGAGGCATTCTTGGCACAGAGTTGAAGGAACTCAAGATTTAGTTATAGGGATTACTGGATAAGGGTTTCATTCGAACTAGTTCTTCACCATGGGGAGCTCTAGTCTTGTTTGTGAAAAAGAAAGATGGTACTATGAGGTTATGTGTAGACTACATACAGTTGAATAAGATCACCATCAAGAATAAATACCTGTTGCTAAGGATATATAATTTGTTTGATCAGTTGCGTGGAGTGACGATATTTTCTAAGATAGACTTGAGATCTGGATATCATCAGTTGATGATAAAGGCTTTAGATATTCCTAAGTCAGCTTTCAGAACAAGATACGTGCATCATGAGTTTCTGGTCATGTCGTTTGGACTGACTAATGCCCCAGATGCTTTCATGGATATGATGAACTGAATTTTCAAGCCGTTCTTGGATCAGTTCATAGTGGTTTTCATAAATGACATTATGATTTACTCCTGAGATGATGAGCAACATGAGCAACATCTGAGGATAGCATTATAGTTGTCGAGACAACACCAACTATATGCTAAGTTCAGTAAGTGCGAGTTCTAGTTAGCTGAGGTGTCTTTTCTTGGACATGTCATCTCAGGAGATGGAGTAAGTGTTGACCCTAAGAAAGTTGAGTCTGATCTACAGTGGGAGTAGCCTAAGACTCCTACTGAGATCAGAAGCTTCTTAGGATTGGTAGGTTACTACAAGAGGGTCATCCAGAACTTTAGTGTTGTAGCGTCACCACTGACACGCTTAAGAAGTTGACTACAACACTAGTGTTGATCCTGCCCAAGATAGGTAAATGTTACACAATGTTTTGTGATGCTTCAAGGAGAGGTTTAGGTTGTGTGTTGATGCATGAAGGAAAAGTAGTAGCTTATGTATCTAGACAACTTAAGAAAAATGAGGAGAATTACCTGACACATGATCTAGAGTTAGCTGCAGTAGTTCATGCTCTTAAGACATGGCGTCACTATCTTTATGGTGAGGCATGTCAGGTGTTTACAGATCATAAGAGTTTGAAATATATTTTCACCCAGAAAGATCTGAATCTTAGACAACGGAGATGGTTATAATTTATCAAGGATTATTATGTGACGATAGATTATCATCTTGGTAAAGCGAATGTGGTAGCAGATGCCCTTAGCAGGAAATCAAGTTCAACAGTATATGTATTCTCTATGGCGTGTTTCAAGAGAGACCTGCTAGTAGAGATGCATAAGTTGAACTTAGACTTAGGAGTGACAGAACATAGTGGTTTGATTGTAGAGATGCAAGTCAAACCTAATTTTTATGATCAGACTAAGGAACTTCAGTAGAGTGACAGTGAGTTACAGTAGATCATGCATGACATGACAAGAGGAAAAAGATCAGAGTTTAGGTTTTCAGATGATGGTTTGTTGTATCAGCATGATAGGTTGTGTGTACCTGGAGATAGTGATTTGAAAGGAAGGATAATTGAGGAAGCACATGCATCGATGTACGCTATGCATCCAGGCAAAACCAAGATGTACATGAATCTTAAGGAGTTGTACTGGTGGTCAGGTATGAAAAAGGATGTAGCTGAGTACGTGGCTAGATGTAGTGTGTGCCAGCAGGTTAAAGCTGAGCATCAGAAACCTGTAGGTACCTTGCAATCTCTTCCGATACCAGAGTGGAAGTGAGAACATATCACAATGGATTTTGTGGTAGGTTTTCCCAGGACACCTAGAGGTTGTGACTCGATATGGGTGATTGTGGATAGACTAACTAAGTCTACTCACTTTATTCCTGTTAAGTAAACCTTTGATGTCCCAAAGTTGGCTAAGATATATGTGGATGAGATAGTCAAGATGCATGATATCCCAATTTCAATAATATCACATAGAGATCCTAATTTCACATCTAAGTTTTCAAATCAGCTGCATCATGCTTTGGGCACAAAGTTGAGGTTTAGTACAACTTTTCACCCATAGATGGATGGTCAGTCAGAGAGGACCATTCAGACTCTTGAGGACATGCTGAGAGCATGTGTCTTACATTTCAGTGGAAGTTGGGAAGAACACTTAAGCCTTATAGAGTTTGCATACAACAATAGTCACCATTCCAGTCTTGGTATGGCTCCGTATGAAGTTCTGTATGGCAGAAAGTGTAGATCACCCATATGTTGGTACGAGGTGGGTGAAAAAGAGATTCTTGGACCAGAGATAGTGGATTTGACTACAGAAAAGATTACAATGATCAGAGAATAGTTAAAAGCTGCACAGGACAGGCAGAAGAGTTATGTTGAGAAGAGACGTAGACCTCTTGATTTTGAGGTTGGTGATTAAGTGTATCTAAAAGTTTCACCATGGAAAGGAGTGTTGAGGTTTGGCAAGAGAGGCAAACTAACTCCTAGGTTTATGGGCCCATATCCTGTCATTAAGAGGATTGGACCTGTAGCCTACAGGTTGGAATTGCCATCTGAGTTGGCTAATCTACATGATGTGTTTCATGTATCGATGTTGAAGAAGTCTTACCTTGGTACAGAGAAGATAGTGGACCCAGAACCTGCACAACTCAGAACAGATGTGTCCTATGTTGAAGGACCAGTACAGATAGTTGATCGGAGGATCAAGAAGCTTAAGAATCATGAAATACCATTAGTGAAAGTTTTGTGGAGGAACCACAACCTAGAGGAAGCTACATGGGAGCTTGACTCAGAGATGTGTAACAAGTATCCTTTTCTCTTTTAGGAATTTCGGGATGAAATTCTTATAAGGGAGGGAGATTTTATGACCCACATCAAAGTTAAATAGTAAGTATCATGATAACAACATCATTAAGTTAACTGAGATAAGTTATGTGCTCATGTGGTGATTAGTGCTTTGATCCAGTGTTACAGTCTTATGAGCATAATTTCATGCCTTTAGGTTGTAGAGGATCTCGTGCTTGAAACATTACAAAAAAGAATCACACAAATCAGACAATGGAGGTGAGATTTATGGTGTTTTCAAGACTCTAGGACCTAAGATGCAAATTTTCCAGTATTTGGCCATTTCTTTTCCTTTCTCCTTTCTCCATTATCCTTTCTTCTTCACCCAATAGAACAACAACCACATAAGTGGCACCCTGCTTCTCGATCGAATCGTAGAAAAGGGGGAAAAGAGGGGTGATTTCATGAGCCTTCTGCTCTGATCAGCGGTGCCACCTCTTCCATCTTCCTCCTACCTCCTTTTCCCCTCCTTCCTTACCCTAATCCGTGGCCACGACCAGCTGCTAGGGCGACCGACCAGCAGAGCTGTGGCCAAGCTACAACTGCAGTAGGACGGATGGCCAGGAGCCCTTTTGGGTGCGGCCAACATCCCAAATCACCTCCCTCGAGCTCGGCTTGAGGTTCCAAACAAGAATCTGCAACCAATAGCAGCGATTAGGCACTCAGCTAGCAAGGGCAGCACCCAACCAGCAAGAGTAGCAACAGCTGCAGCAATGACTAGGGCGCCGTTTTGGCACAAGAAGCAGCACGATTTGATGCCATCGACTTCGGCTTGAGGTCCAGATCAAGATTTCACAGCCAATGGCCACAATTTAGCACGTAGCCCTCTTCTCTTCAACCTGTACGTGTGTGGAAGCTGCTACTTGCTTACAACATGTTCAATCTAGGGTAGAACCGAGGTTGAAGACAACCCCGTGGATGCATTTCCAGTCGTATTCAAATGTTTCAAATTGCGATGAGTAGAATCTCACTCCCAAATGAAAATATAACTCAAATAATCAAACGTTTTGGTTGAAATCAGTGTTATTCGCGGATGTCAGTGTTTACCCAGGTGCGAGACAGTGCTGGTGTTGCTTAATTTCTAAATTGCATGAATTTCTTAGTTACGCTTGCACGTCAGTAGTTAGTTGATTGATGAGTGTGATTTAGATTAGTGAAATTACACGATAGATCGAAACCTAAATTTCTTAGTCAAATGTTGAAAACAATAGCACACGACCAATAACGGAACGATATGGGTATAAACCCAGGCTGTATGATTTTAATAATTTAATAGATGTATGATTTCAAAGAAATGACGATGACATGAAAATGTCAATAGAAACCTAGTTGCATGCTCCCTATTATATTTAATGTGCGTGGTTCAGTCTTAATATGAATTGGCACATTTCTCAAGGTTATTATTAGAAATTCCCAATAATAATATTAAATCTTGCCATGATAAGTAATTAACTCTTAATTGAGTTAAGTGATGCACAACTTAGGATTAGGGTTGATGTGCACATTTTTCTAGGAATTTCAGATAATTTACAAGTGCTACTGATGATTTCTCATATGTTGAGTAATCAACCATTATCAGTATATTAAGATGTTTAATTACATGATTTCAGTATGTATGTGCAAAGTTGACAAATATTCTATTTATTTTAATCTTCCTGCAAGTACAGTATGTGGAATATTTAGTATTTTTCATTGGTTTGAATAAACTGCTATGTCAAATTTAAAATGATATTCATGTCGTGTTGTAAAGTTCAAGTAAATAGACACGGTACCATAGAGATACCCGAGTCGAGTATAAGTAAGAGAAATGTACAATCTAGTAAGAGTCTTCCAAGATTAGTGAAATAATAGATTTAAGGTCCCTGACACCGTAGAGTCCCTATGAGAGGTCTGCGCCTTAGGGATGAAACGTCCTATCCTGGTGGTGCGTCCAGTATATGGGGGTCAGAACGCACCCACAGAGCATGCGGGGAGACGAAGCCCTTGAGGAAGTCTCCTAAGAGAAGATAGGTTACACAACATGAACCGGATATCTCGGTGGTAACCCAGAGGTACCCACAGAGCGTACCAGGATGAGGCCCACAGAGTGTCTCAGATTCTTTGCCTCTGTGCTCAGGTTAGAGGAGGAGTCCAGTTTACGACACCATAGGAGTGACGAGGCCAGAGAGCCAATTTTCTTGTTGCAGACCAGGAGAGTAGTCAGACTTAGCTATCCCAGGGTGTCCGCTACCTTGTACGGTGGGATTGTAGTTCGCTATGAGTCTTCATATGTAGAGTACACTGCATATGATCAGGGCATAAGATAAAATATGTTCATATAAGTTCAAAGAGTTTCTTATAAGTTAAAGAGTTAAGAAAGATTTGAGTTAGTTTCACAGCAATTGTCCTTTAAATAAAATTTTAGTATTTTCTATTAATTATTTGTATATACAACTTTGTAGTAATTGTTATCATAATGAATTGTTGACATCTCCTGTTGTTTACATTGTATTGCTTAGATCTTCTTAGTATAGTATTATCTTGTATTTTATTCCAATTAATAAACATAAAATGAGTTATCTACGATGGTTGGATGAAATTCTATTCACTGAGCCAGTAGCTCACCAACCTACTGAAACATTTTTTTTCAGGCCAGCGTCAGCATGAGGAAGCTGGAGGATCGTATCACCCAAATTCTTAGAAGGTAGTTTGTAGTTAGATAAATGTCTCTTAGTCCTTTCCCCTCGGTCCTTGGGCATGCAGTATGGTAGAGAGAGAGAATGAAATG
Organism: Alisma plantago-aquatica; assembly: GCA_963693085.1. Taxonomy (NCBI): domain Eukaryota; kingdom Viridiplantae; phylum Streptophyta; class Magnoliopsida; order Alismatales; family Alismataceae; genus Alisma; species Alisma plantago-aquatica. The sequence goes on from OY856409.1 coordinate 627,745,684, forward strand.
TAATATGTAGTTTAGTTTTCAATTAACTGTTGGACTCTATATTCTGCAAGTAAGATGTAATATGTTGTTTAAACTCTGAGGTATCTTTCAAGATTTAGAAATAGTAAGTTTGCTTCGACAAGTTTAATAAGATTTCAGTATCGTCAAAATTATAAGATTCTCCTTTAGGTAAATTTTAAGTGATTAAGAAAACAAAAAGTTAGGGGTGTTTTACTGAGGGTGACTCCCCAATCTCTGGGGTCATTAGAGATGGCATGGGGATCGGGGCGTCACAAGTAGTGCCTGATTCGTATAGCCAGTTTATCGAGTGTCATCACTTGAGTAACTTGTCCAAACCACTATCTGAATTGCTTGCCATGTTTATGAATGCTAATTCACAAACGAAGATGGACAAACCCATGATGATGATCATCAGAAAGAGTCTAAGATCAAAGGCAAGACCAAGAAGAATTCTGAAGCTAATTTGAAGTGTAAGTCTTCTGCACTCAAGATAAGGAGAAGGGTAAGTGAAAAAGGAATTTGTCCTTTTCACTTAAAGAAACAAAGGATGTGCCATCATTGTCACCGGTATGGACATTAAAAAGGAATTGTCCACTTTATAGAGTATCTAGAAAAAGAAGGAGATAAAGATCTCCACTTTAAGATAAGAGTGAAAAAACACTAGAGGGGGGGTGAATAGAGTTTTTAAATAATTTTAACAATTTATTGAACTCAAACAACCACAATTGAAAATTGGAAGAAGGAGACAAGTGTTTAGAGTGGTTCCAACTTTAGCAACTACTAAAGTTGTCAGTCCACTACCAGGTTGCTTACCCAACCGGGATTTTGAAAGTATTTATTTTATTACCTTCCCAAGGATTTATACAAAATACAATACTTTCCTTTACACCCTTTGAACAACCTTCACTTGAAGTAGGTGCACCAACTTTGAGGTAGCCTTCTTGAAGTAACTCCAAGCTCCCCCTTGAAGTAGCCTTCCTCTCTAGAAGTAACCTCCCGTTGCACCAGCCTTCTGAAGTAGTTCAAAGTCACCTTCTTCACCAAGAAGATCTCCACCCTCTCCAATCAGCAGCCTCCAACCTAGGAGTAGCAAGGAGAGTAAAAACGGTAATAGAGAACAAGAAAGGAAAAAGGAAATTACAACTTATCCTTTGTAGCCCAAGGCTTGATTTTCCTAGATCAAGCGTATAGATCTCCTAACCAAGTGTGTGAACTTGTGATTTGTAGAGGGTAGGAGATACTAGCCTATAGGACACGAATTATGAGCTAAGGAAGGAAGTAGCCAATGTTCACAATGCTCAATTTTCTCACAAACAGATTTCTCAAAGTATGCTCAAGGAATTCTCAAATGTAACAAGTGAGTTTGAGTGTCCTATGGCTTGTCCTATTTATAGGAATGGCCTAAGGATGCTTAAGGACGTTCTAGACAACTTCTAGGGGTTTCTAAATGCTTAACTAGCCGTTAGGTACAAAGTTGTTGCTTTAACAACGGCTAATTAATTAATTCTGCAGTTGCTGTCAGAGACAATCTCGGTCGAGGAATGGTCGACCGAGACACCTACTCGGTCGAACTTTTGTCGACCGATAGGCACTCTGGAACAAGTGATTTGCAACGTCTTTCTCCAACTGCCAACTAACTTGTCTGTTGTGTCTAACGGCTACTTTAGATCTTTCTCGGTCGAGAAGATTGTCGACCGACAGTGTCTCGGTCAAGGAGTTTGTCGACCGAGATTGATCCTGTTTCAATGTTTCAATTTAGGCACTAATTATATGTATGAGTGTGCATATGTGATCCTATTTGAAGGGGATGACTTATCTAAATGTGATGTTTAGCTAGGGAAGATCTAACGCTTGATTTACATGCAATCTAAGTACTTGTACATTATATATTTGTACAAGTTTTTACAAAGCGATTACATTGCATGAAAACATAAATATGTAAGCATATGGATTTCCCTAGTTGCTTTGGCATCCACCTTAATCCTGCACACTCAAGTAGCTCGTTAGATCAATAAGAATGAAATGTTTGTCATAATCAAAACAAAGGGATTTATAGGTGTCCATTTAGCCAACAATCTCCCCCTTTTTGAAGATGACAAACATTTCCTAAATATAAAATAAGGAAATATAAAACATGTGAGTTTCATACCTGAAATTTACCTTTGTAGCCATCTTTGGTTTAGCAAGTGACTGCTGGCCAAGATTTATGAAACTCATTTTAATTTTATGTTTGTGATTTTATATTATTTCTCCCCCTTTGTCATTTCAAAAAGATATCATGTAGTATGACTTTGTGTCTTCCTTTTTAAGCTTTGCTCCCCCTTAAAGAGATATCCAATTAAAATCAAGGGATTTTTATTGTCAAAATTAGCCACAATTTGTTTCTCAATCATTTTCAAAGGATGTTAAGTCTTGAAATGATATGAGTTTCTTTTAAGTTTATGGCCTATGTGTATTGATTTCTCACCCATTTTACAAGAGATGTTAAGCCTTAAAAATGAAATGAGAATCCTTTAGTTTTAGAGTGCATAAAAATGTCTCTTAACTAAATGCATGGGATTTTAAGCCCTGATTTGTTTAGAGAGTCCCTTTAAGAACAAGATATATCACTTTTATGAAATTCAAAGATTTCTTCATAACCAAGAGTAAAAATACTAAGGTCGTAACAAGCTCCAAATGATGTTTTACAATGTTTTTGTAAGCTTCTTAATCAAATAATCAAATTTGTTTCTATGAGCTCCCCCTTAATCTTATACTATGCTCCCCCAAGGTATAAGTGTTTTGCAATAGATGTCATTTTAGCCATAACTTTAACTTTTAGGTATTTGCAAAGATGTTATTGTGACCCAGCAACATAGGTTAGAGTGTTTTGGATGGGGTCATAGGGTAGGCTGGTAGGAGGAGGTGGAGGTGGTATATCTTGTGTAGATGTTTCTCCTTCTACCCTAGCCCTCTTATGACCGAAATCAATCCCCATTTTTTCTACAATATTCTTACTTATTTTTTGTGGTCTACGCTCCCATGTATATCCCATATCCTCAAGTTGGGTCTTAAGGAAATGTTGAGTAATTTGACAGACAAAATCAGCATATGGAGGATTGCCAGAAAACTCAAGCATGTTTTTAAGAATGATGCGGAATAAATTTGTGGGAATACGTTGGATAATGGCATATATTAGACACATACGAAAAATAGGAACTTCAGACTTATTGGCTCTAGGATGTATGTTTGTTGAAACAATAAGGTTTACAATCCTAGCAGCTGGTTTGAGATTTATAGCATAGTATGTGCCTCTATCTTCGTGACAGGTTGTATTGGATTGCAAAATGGTCCTTTTGATGTCACTAAGACTAACGGTATGGTCATCTTGGGAAAATTGATTAAGTGGGTTTCCAGAGGTAAGGTCAAGGGTGTCTTGATATTCATCTATGTCAATATCTAGCATGTCAAGAATATCCCCTTCAGTAAATTGGAAGCTATGCCCATTGACCATAGTATAGAAGAAGATGGTTTCATTTTCAGAGTGGGAGATGAGGTTAGCATAGAATTCATTCACTACCTTGATGGAATAGGAAGGGAAAGAAGGGTTGATGAATTCTTTTAACTTTTGCAACTCGAAAAGGTCCTCCAAGTCGACGATGTTGAGGAAGTCCATAACTTCAACCGGTCGTCGTGAGAGAGGAGCTTTGGAGGAGAGCCGTAGATAACGATCACCAGCATCTCCGTCGACGAAGGCAATGTCGTTGATGATCGTCAATGGTGGAGTAGCCTCCCTTTGTTTCCTGCCAGCGACCTTCTTCTTTCCACGAGCAGAGGATGATGCCATTGTGTTTCTTGAAGGTGGAGAAGAAGCAAGGAAGTCTTGGGGATGAGGATGCTAAAGATTTGCACAAGAATTCACTAGAGAGAGCCTATGGAAACAAGAATAAGAAGGTGTGAAGAAATGACCCATTTTTGCTCCTTTTATAGTAATCCAGTGACCGGGTCGGTCGACAATTTGTCGACCGAGCATCCGCAACGGTCATATTCCAGACGCGCCACTTCGGCCGTCCAACGGTCGACTTGCAACGGTCGGCCGTTTAACGGTAACGGTCGGATTGCAACGGTCATATCCCAACGACTCTTTCTCGGTCGAGCAATTGTCGACCGACACTGACTCGGTCGAACAATTGTCGACCGGAAGTGTGTCCGATGCTAGGTCTATCTAGATTCTGTCGGTCGAGAGAGGGAAGCAGACCAAGAGGTTTTCGGTCGAAGATTTGTCGACCGACAGACGTACTGGGTACGAATTTTTTAAGCTGATTTTTAATGCAAATGATAGACTGAATTTGTGGAGCATATATATATTTTCTAAGGGAGTAATATTTTGTTTTATTATTGACAATATTGGGACAATTTTGTGATCATAAATTGATTTTGCTTTTAATAAAATGATATTCAATTAATTATTGTGTCAAAACTTATTTTAGGTCGATTTTGACTACGACCATAGCGCCCCTTGGTCAAATTGCATTTTAACCAAGAGGCAGATTTGCAGATTTTTCAATTTGAACATTATGAAGTATAATATCTGCATAAGATTTGATTAAGTATCAAGTTGAAGCATAATACTTAATATGAAAACATATGTCCTTTTCTTAAAATATAGGCTTTGCTGTAGTAATATGAATATCAAATTTCACGTCGTTTAGTATCCTCATAAGATTCTTTACTGAAGGCACACTAAATATCAATTGAAAAACACTAAATATCTCAATTGAAAACACTAAATATCTCAAGTCTTTTAAAGATATGAATTGAGAGATTTTATCTTATGTGTTGCAAGCATAACATATTACCAATAAAGCATTTGCTTGCCTATCATGGATCCATGTAGACAATTATCTATCAAGCTAATCTCAGTACCAAATGGTGAAAGCATTGCCATGATATAATAATAACAGTAAATAATCACATGATTTTAATCACATGATTTCTATATGGATAGACCAGAAAATAAGGAAATCATGTGAATAATGATAGAAATTTTCTTTTCATTAAGCATAATTTGGTTTAACCTTAACTCATTTAGGGAATAAACTAATATTAATTTAAATTTGTAGGGATGATTTCCAAAATAAATATCCAATCATTAATCATGAATAGATAGCAATTTCATCAATTTCAAAGAAATTCAGCAATTTTGCAACAGACTGGAAATCAGTGACATGCTCGGTTGACTATTTCTCGACCGGAAGTGTCTCGGTCGACAGTTTCTCGACCGACAATATTTCTGAAACTGTTAATTGCTTTCAAATAAAACATAACTATGCAAGTTAAATATTTAGATACTTAAATTTATTTGTTATCCCATTATGTTGAGTTGAGATAGACGTAGAAATATGCAACTAAGGTCCTTGGTCATATCTCAACTTGATTCTGTTCATTTAGTTTGAAGGTTTTGGAACCCAAACTAACTCGACATCTTTTCTCTTGTAAGGGCATGAAAAAGAATAGTGACCAAGGCACAAACAATAATGACAGCATATCGAGTCAACCTCATATCTTTTTCTATGGTTGTGTTCTGTGTTGTCCTTGGGTAAAGATGTTCCTTTAGGTACATATATAGATTGATGGGTTTGTGACTTTCTCCAACTAGGTTGTTGATAGGATTTCCCTTTAGGCTTGTAACCTAGTCCTCTTCTCCCAATTTGATGATAGGAATTATCTAAGATTTGATCAAGAATGCCATTATTATTCAAATTACTAACTTTTTGTTGTAACTTGACAATCTCTTCCATTCTCTTCTTGATATCTAGTTTTGCTTGATCTAGATTAGATGACAATGAATTTCTTTCTTTGACAATAGAATCATAATCTAGATGGTTGCAAAAAATGGGTTGTTTTTGAAGATCATTCACTTGACTTTGCAAATTATTCTTCTCTAAAGAAAGTAGATTACAATTTGCCTCCATAGATTTTATCTCAATATCATGATCTTCAATGATCTTTTTAAGATATTCGTTTTCAGATGTAATAGCAAGAAGCTTAGCATGTAATTCATCATTTGCTTTATTAGATTTCTTTAATTTCTTCTTGCATTCAACATACTTAATATGTGTTTCTTCAAGGCTAGCAACTAGTTCTTCTTTAGATAAATCAAAAAGACTTACCTCTTCTTCCTCGCTAGTTGTAGAAATGAGACAATCTTTGTTCTCATCTTCCTTCTTTGATCTCCATGGGCATCTAGTTGTTGTGTGGATTGTTCCTAAGCACCAATTGCAACATGTTGTAGTTTTGTCCAAGCATCACCTTTTGTTGTGATTGTAATCACCATTACCCTCCATTCTTCAAGACCTGGTTAGGGTTTCTTGAAGCATGCTCTGATACCAATTGAAAAAACACTAGAGGGGGGGGGGTGAATAGAGTTTTTAAATAATTTTAACAATTTATTGAACTCAAACAACCACAATTGAAAATTGGAAGAAGGAGACAGGTGTTTAGAGTGGTTCCAACTTTAGCAACTACTAAAGTTGTCAGTCTACTACCCGGTTGCTTACCCAACTGGGATTTTGAAAGTATTTATTTTATTACCTTCCCAAGGATTTATACAAAATACAATACTTTCCTTTACACACTTTGAACAGCCTTCACTTGAAGTAGGTGCACCAACTTTGAGGTAGCCTTCTTGAAGTAACTCCAAGCTCCCCCTTGAAGTAGCCTTCCTCTCTAGAAGTAACCTCCCGTTGCACCAGCCTTCTGAAGTAGTTCAAAGTCACCTTCTTCACCAAGAAGATCTCCACCCTCTCCAATCAGCAGCCTCCAACCTAGGAGTAGCAAGGAGAGTACAAACGGTAATAGAGAACAAGAAAGGAAAAAGGAAATTACAACTTATCCTTTATAGCCCAAGGCTTGATTTGCCTAGATCAAGCGTATAGATCTCCTAACCAAGTGTGTGAACTTGTGATTTGTAGTGGGTAGGAGATACTAGCCTATAGGACACGAATTATGAGCAAAGGAAGGAAGTAGCCAATGTTCACAATGCTCAATTTTCTCACAAACAGATTGCTCAAAGTATGCTCAAGGAATTCTCAAGTGTAACAAGTGAGTTTGAGTGTCCTATGGCTTGTCCTATTTATAGGAATGGCCTAAGGATGCTTAAGGACGTTCTAGACAACTTCTAGGGGTTTCTAAGTGCTTAACTAGCCGTTAGGTACAAAGTTGTTGCTTTAACAATGGCTAATTAATTAATTCTGCAGTTGCTGTCAGAGACAATCTCGGTCGAGGAATGGTCGACCGAGACACCTACTCGGTCGAACTTTTGTCGACCGACAGGCACTCTGGAACAAGTGATTTGCAACGTCTTTCTCCAACTGCCAACTAACTTGTCTGTTGTGTCTAACGGCTACTTTGGATCTTTCTCGGTCTAGAAGATTGTCGACCGACAGTGTCTCGGTCGAGGAGTTTGTCGACCGAGATTGATCCTGTTTCAATGTTTCAATTTAGGCACTAATTATATGTATGAGTGTGCATATGTGATCCTATTTGAAGGGGATGACTTATCTAAATGTGATGTTTAGCTAGGGAAGATCTAACGCTTGATTTACATGCAATCTAAGTACTTGTACATTATATATTTGTACAAGTTTTTACAAAGCGATTACATTGCATGAAAACATAAATATGTAAGCATATGGATTTCCCTAGTTGCTTTGGCATCCACCTTAATCCTGCACACTCAAGTAGCTCATTAGATCAATAAGAATGAAATGTTTGTCATAATCAAAACAAAGGGATTTATAGGTGTCCATTTAGCCAACAATCTCCCCCTTTTTGAAGATGACAAACATTTCCTAAATATAAAATAAGGAAATATAAAACATGTGAGTTTCATACCTGAAATTTACCTTTGTAGCCATCTTTGGTTTTGCAAGTGACTGCTGGCCAAGATTTATGAAACTCATTTTAATTTTATGTTTGTGATTTTATATTATTTCTCCCCCTTTGTCATTTCAAAAAGATATCATGTAGTATGACTTTGTGTCTTCCTTTTTAAGCTTTGCTCCCCCTTAAAGAGATATCCAATTAAAATCAAGGGATTTTTATTGTCAAAATTAGCCACAATTTGTTTCTCAATCATTTTCAAAGGATGTTAAGTCTTGAAATGATATGAGTTTCTTTTAAGTTTATGGCCTATGTGTATTGATTTCTCACCCATTTTACAAGGGATGTTAAGCCTTAAAAATGAAATGAGAATCCTTTAGTTTTAGAGTGCATAAAAAATGTCTCTTAACTAAATGCATGGGATGTTAAGCCCTGATTTGTTTAGAGAGTCCCTTTAAGAACAAGATATATCACTTTTATGAAATTCAAAGATTTCTTCATAACCAAGAGTAAAAATACTAAGGTCGTAACAAGCTCCAAATGATGTTTTACAATGTTTTTGTAAGCTTCTTAATCAAATAATCAAATTTGTTTCTATGAGCTCCCCCTTAATCTTATACTATGCTCCCCCAAGGTATAAGTGTTTTGCAATAGATGTCATTTTAGCCATAACTTTAACTTTTAGGTATTTGCAAAGATGTTATTGTGACCCAGCAACATAGGTTAGAGTGTTTTGGATGGGGTCATAGGGTAGGCTGGTAGGAGGAGGTGGAGGTGGTATATCTTGTGTAGATGTTTCTCCTTCTACCCTATCCCTCTTATGACCGAAATCAATCCCCATTTTTTCTACAGTATTCTTACTTATTTTTTGTGGTCTACGCTCCCATGTATATCCCATATCCTCAAGTTGGGTCTTAAGGAAATGTTGAGTAATTTGACAGACAAAATCAGCATATTGAGGATTGCCAGAAAACTCAAGCATGTTTTTAAGAATGATGCGGATAAAATTTGTGGGAATACGTTGGATAATGGCATATATTAGACACATACGAAAAATAGGAACTTCAGACTTATTGGCTCTAGGATGTATGTTTGTTGAAACAATAAGGTTTACAATCCTAGCAGCTGGTTTGAGATTTATAGCATAGTATGTGCCTCTATCTTCGTGTCAGGTTGTATTGGATTGAAAAATGGTCCTTTTGATGTCACTAAGACTAACGGTATGGTCATCTTGGGAAAATTGATTAAGTGGGTTTCCAGAGGTAAGGTCAAGGGTGTCTTGATATTCATCTATGTCAATATCTAGCATGTCAAGAATATCCCCTTCTGTAAATCGGAAGCTATGCCCATTCACCATAGTATAGAAGAAGATGGTTTCATTTTCAGAGTGGGAGATGAGGTTAGCATAGAATTCATTCACTACCTTGATGGAATAGGAAGGGAAAGAAGGGTTGATGAATTCTTTTAACTTTTGCACCTCGAAAAGGTCCTCCAAGTCGACGATGTTGAGGAAGTCCATAACTTCAACTGGTCGTCGTGGGAGAGGAGCTTTGGAGGAGAGCCGTAGATAACGATCACCAACATCTCCGTCGACGAAGGCAATGTCGTTGATGATCGTCAATGGTGGAGTAGCCTCCCTTTGTTTCCTGCCAGCGACCTTCTTCTTTCCACGAGCAGAGGATGATGCCATTGTGTTGCTTGAAGGTGGAGAAGAAGCAAGGAAGTCTTGGGGATGAGGATGATAAAGATTTGCACAAGAATTCACTAGAGAGAGCCTATGGAAACAAGAATAAGAAGGTGTGAAGAAATGACCCATTTTTGCTCCTTTTATAGTAATCCAGTGACCGGGTCGGTCGACAATTTGTCGACCGAGCATCCGCAACGGTCATATTCCAGACGCGCCACTTCGGCTGTCCAACGGTCGACTTGCAACGGTCGGCCGTTTAACGGTAACGGTCGGATTGCAACGGTCATATCCCAACGGCTCTTTCTCGGTCGAGCAATTGTCGACCGACACTGACTCGGTCGAACAATTGTCGACCGGAAGTGTGTCCGATGCTAGGTCTGTCTAGATTCTGTCGGTCGAGAGAGGGGGGCAGACCGAGAGGTTTTCGGTCGAAGATTTGTCGACCGACAGACGTACTGGGTACGAATTTTTTAAGCTGATTTTTAATGCAAATGATAGACTGAATTTGTAGAGCATATATATATTTTCTAAGGGAGTAATATTTTGTTTTATTATTGACAATATTGGGACAATTTTGTGATCATAAATTGATTTTTCTTTTAATAAAATGATATTCAATTAATTATTGTGTCAAAACTTATTTTAGGTCGATTTTGACTACGACCATAGCGCCCCTTGGTCAAATTTCATTTTAACCAAGAGGCAGATTTGCAGATTTTTCAATTTGAACATTATGAAGTATAATATCTGCATAAGATTTGATTAAGTATCAAGTTGAAGCATAATACTTAATATGAAAACATTTGTCCTTTTCTTAAAATATAGGCTTTGCTGTAGTAATATGAATATCAAATTTCACGTCGTTTAGTATCCTCATAAGATTCTTTACTGAAGGCACACTAAATATCAATTGAAAAACACTAAATATCTCAATTGAAAACACTAAATATCTCAAGTCTTTTAAAGATATGAATTGAGAGATTTTATCTTATGTGTTGCAAGCATAACATATTACCAATAAAGCATTTGCTTGCCTATCATGGATCCATGTAGACAATTATCTATCAAGCTAATCTCAGTACCAAATGGTGAAAGCATATCCATGATGTAATAATAACAGTAAATAATCACATGATTTTAATCACATGATTTCTATATGGATAGACCAGAAAATAAGGAAATCATGTGAATAATGATAGAAATTTTCTTTTCATTTAGCATAATTTAGTTTAAACTTAAATCATTTAGGGAATAAACTAATATTAATTTAAATTTGTAGGGATGATTTCCAAAATAAATATCCAATCATTAATCATGAATAGATAGCAATTTCATCAATTTCAAAGAAATTCAGCAATTTTGCAACAGACTGGAAATCAGTGACATGCTCGGTTGACTATTTCTCGACCGGAAGTGTCTCGGTCGATAGTTTCTCGACCGACAATATTTCTGAAACTGTTAATTGCTTCCAAATAAAACATAACTATGCAAGTTAAATATTTAGATACTTAAATTTATTTGTTATCCCATTATGTTGAGTTGAGATAGACGTAGAAATATGCAACTAAGGTCCTTGTTAATATCTCAACTTGATTCTGTTCATTTAGTTTGGAGGTTTTGGAACCCAAACTAACTCGACATCTTTTCTCTTGTAAGGGCATGAAAAAGAATAGTGACCAAGGCGCAAACAATAATAACAGCATATCGAGTCAACCTCATATCTTTTTCTATGGTTGTGTTCTGTGTTGTCCTTGGGTAAAGATGTTCCTTTAGGTACATATATAGATTGATGGGTTTGTGACTTTCTCCAACTAGGTTGTTGATAGGATTTCCCTTTAGGCTTGTAACCTAGTCCTCTTCTCCCAATTTGATGAAGGAATTATCTAAGATTTGATCAAGAATGCCATTATTATTCAAATTACTAACTTTTTGTTGTAACTTGACAATCTCTTCCATTCTCTTCTTGATATCTAGTTTTGCTTGATCTAGATTAGATGAAAATGGATTTCTTTCTTTGACAATAGAATCATAATCTAGATGGTTGCAAAAAATGGGTTGTTTTTGAAGATCATTCACTTGACTTTGCAAATTATTCTTCTCTAAAGAAAGTAGATTACAATTTGCCTCCATAGATTTTATCTCAATATCATGATCTTCAATGATCTTTTTAAGATCTTCGTTTTTAGATGTAATAGCAAGAAGCTTAGCATGTAATTCATCATTTGCTTTATTAGATTTCTTTAATTTCTTCTTGCATTCAACATACTTAATATGTGTTTCTTCAAGGCTAGCAACTAGTTCTTCTTTAGATAAATAAAAAAGACTTACATCTTCTTCCTCGCTAGTTGTAGAAATGAGACAATCTTTGTTCTCATCTTCCTTCTTTGATCTCCATGGGCATCTAGTTGTTGTGTGGCTTGTTCCTAAGCACCAATTGCAACATGTTGTAGTTTTGTCCAAGCAACACCTTTTGTTGTGATTGTAATCACCATTACCTTCCATTCTTCAAGACCTGGTTAGGGTTTCTTGAAGCCTGCTCTGATACGAATTGAAAAAACACTAGAGGGGGGTGAATAGAGTTTTTAAATAATTTTAACAATTTATTGAACTCAAACAACCACAATTGAAAATTGGAAGAAGGAGACAGGTGTTTAGAGTGGTTCCAACTTTAGCAACTACTAAAGTTGTCAGTCCACTACCCGGTTGCTTACCCAACCGGGATTTTGAAAGTATTTATTTTATTACCTTCCCAGGGATTTATACAAAATACAATACGTTCCTTTACACCCTTTAAACAACCTTCACTTGAAGTAGGTGCACCAACTTTGAGGTAGCCTTCTTGAAGTAACTCCAAGCTCCCCCTTGAAGTAACCTTCCTCTCTAGAAGTAACCTCCCGTTGCACCAACCTTCTGAAGTAGTTCAAAGTCACCTTCTTCACCAAGAAGTTCTCCACCCTCTCCAATCAGCAGCCTCCAACCTAGGAGTAGCAAGGAGAGTACAAACGGTAATAGAGGACAAGAAAGGAAAAAGGAAATTACAACTTATCCTTTGTAGCCCAAGGCTTGATTTGCCTAGATCAAGCGTATAGATCTCCTAACCAAGTGTGTGAACTTGTGATTTGTAGTGGGTAGGAGATACTAGCCTATAGGACACGAATTATGATCTAAGGAACGAAGTAGCCAATGTTCACAATGCTCAATTTTCTCACAAACAGATTGCTCAAAGTATGCTCAAGGAATTATCAAGTGTAACAAGTGAGTTTGAGTGTCCTATGGCTTGTCCTATTTATAGGAATGGCCTAAGGATGCTTAAGGATGTTCTAGACAACTTCTAGGGGTTTCTAAGTGCTTAACTAGCCGTTAGGTACAAAGTTGTTTCTTTAACAACGGCTAATTAATTAATTCTGCAGTTGCTGTCAGAGACAATCTCGGTCGAGGAATGGTCGACCGAGACACCTACTCGGTCGAACTTTTGTCGACCGACAGGCACTCTGGAACAAGTGATTTGCAACGTCTTTCTCCAACTGCCAACTAACTTGTCTGTTGTGTCTAACGGCTACTTTGGATCTTTCTCGGTCGAGAAGATTGTCGACCGACAGTGTCTCGGTCGAGGAGTTTGTCGACCGAGATTGATCCTGTTTCAATGTTTCAATTTAGGCACTAATTATATGTATGAGTGTGCATATGTGATCCTATTTGAAGGGGATGACTTATCTAAATGTGATGTTTAGCTAGGGAAGATCTAACGCTTGATTTACATGCAATCTAAGTACTTCTACATTATATATTTTTACAAGTTTTTACAAAGCGATTACATTGCATGAAAACATAAATATGTAAGCATATGGATTTCCCTAGTTGCTTTGGCATCCACCTTAATCCTGCACACTCAAGTAGCTCGTTAGATCAATAAGAATGAAATGTTTGTCATAATCAAAACAAAGAGATTTATAGGTGTCCATTTAGCCAACAAAGAGAAGAAGTGATCTAGAATTGTGTAGAGCAAGATTTGTTGCCACTATAGCTGGAATTTGTCTTCATCTAATGGGCATATAATGGAATTACTAAATTACTATTATGTACGTCCCATTGATGAAAACATCATGTATCTTGTTTGGACAAGAATATTATGAATGAGTTGACGTTACATTTTAGAAGATAAGATCTTATATGGAAATGACCCATGTCTCGTAATCTATACTTCATAGTTGAAGAGACAAATATGTGTATCATATATATTGAATGACTAGATGACTCAAACAACGAATACCTATAGCATTGTCAACTAGATCGCGTAAATGAGAATTGCATCTCTAGAATCTATAATGATGATTATCTAGAATCTTTTGGTTATTGAGCCAATAGAGACATGCATGTCTTGTTTATGGGGTAATATGACAAAAGCACTATGACAAAGTGGATATTTACATAATTATGAATTAAATAATATTTTGACCTAAGTATACTCACTCATGGCCCCAAATAATTTTTCATGGCTTCACAATCAATATGGATACTCAAAATCGAAATATGGTGATTAATGTGGAGTTTATACACATTATAACATCATAAGTTTGATTAATTCATCACCTTGTCCAAAGAAGAAATTGGTCAATCAAACTTCATCATATGTTTCTCACACTTTTTGTAAACATTCTCCATATTTTTGTGAAGCTATGGTCCAAATTTCATCTCATTTGGACATTCCTACTATTTATTATGATTTCTTGAAGTTATGTGCTCAAAATCCCTTTTTATTTGCTCTTTTTCTTGACTTTGCCATGTCAGTGATCCATATAAGGGATCCGGGGTGATTGTTGGCCATTGGATCCACCTCTTGCAGATCCAGGCCTGATCCAGTGGCTGTGAGGTCATCATCAACCTCCCGCAATCAGTGGGGAGGTGTCTTTATGGTTGAGACTTGCAATCTAGTGCCCTTGACCAAGACTCAAAGTTCTGAGCGAGCCAAAATGCCCCACTCACAAATTCAAACTCAACCAACCCTAGTTTGACCAACGTTCATGCTCTGTTGCACCGCCAATAGGAATCCCTAAATATCACCTCCCACTTCGATGGCCATGGCCTCTACCCCAAGCTCAGTTAGCCCTAAAATATACCTCTTAACACTATAAAAGCCCCCTTGAGGTCTGCATCAGTCACCCCTTGCATGAAACCTTTCTCTTTCTCTCTCGTTTGGCCTCAAACAACTTGATTTCTCCTTGTTGTTCTCTGCTTCCAGATCATTGCCACTGCACATGACCCTTTGGGTGTTCTCTCTCCTCGCCTCCTCGTCCACGTCCTTGGCTCCCATTGAGTTTGCGAGGCCAAGCCGAACTCAGTCGGTGCTCTCACTTCCTCCATCCTCCCCTCCTGCTCCCAGACCCCCTCCACTCTGGTGATCCCACTACCCTACCATCGTGACTCACGTGAGGCTCTGCGCAGATGGGAGACATGAATCCCAAATTTATCCTCCAGATGAGGAAGGACCCGGTCCAACAAACTAGCCCGAACCAACTAATCAAGGAGAGTGAACATGCAAATTGAAGATCTGAACCACGTTCACTAGCCCCTTGAACCAACGATTCACTTGTGACTATGTGGCATGATCCAGTCCATCCCTTTGTAGATCCAACGACTCTCTTTTTTTGCCAATAAGGTAATTGTCTCTATTTTTGACAAATATTCCAAAGAATACCCAAATCTTGTTTTAATCATAATAAATGCATATTAGCTCCAAATAATTCGAGTAAATAGTAGATTTTGATAAGAAAAACCCAAGGATTCATTTAAAAATGCTTTGGAAGCCTAATTCTGGATATATTTTTTCTAATATCCTTGAAACATGATCTTTGATTATCCAAAATTGTCAAATGACTATACTTGTTGAGTAACCTTTGAAATCCCTGGTAATTTGACTCTAATGATGATATAGAGACAAAACAATACAGACTTGACTCACTAGTGATCTAGAGCTATTTACTTGATCCAATCATTAATATAATCTCAATGAATAAGAAGTTATCTTGATATTGATGTTAATCTTGTGAAACCATAGATATACATTTGACCCATCAATCTAATCTTTGATTTCTGATTATGCTAAGTATCATGATGATGACTTAGGAATGTGATGATGACTTGAATATTGATCATTTGGGTTAACACATAGGATCCTAGAAAACCTAGGTAAGTCATTCACACTCAAAAATACTTGACACTTGAAATAATGTTGGACACATTGACATATTGGTTGATTATAAGTGGATGACCCAATCCTAAGGTTGACATAGGAAAAGTGTAACCCTAATATCAAGTATTAAAACATGATATTCTGAACATCATGATCTTGACCCTTAATCCAATCTTGATGATTTAGGATCTGACTCGAAGGGTTGACCTATTGACTTGGACATTGATTGTGGGCTCCGATATCCAAAACACGACATAAACTCAGCGGAAGCATTCAATTAACAACGGAATATTAAAATCTACGAAAATTTAAAACTTTTCGAGACAAGATCTTGAAATCATAAATCTTCTTTCATAAAAGCAAGATAAATAATTTACATCTCTGCTAAATCACTTCTTGAGGGATTATATACAACCAGATACAAAATCTCAAGATTGAAAACCAAAATCTCAGACCAATTAACTACAAGGACCTGAGAGTACAGAGACGACATACGACTAACTAACTACATGGCTTAGCAGTCAGTATCTCCACCTGAGATTCACTATTACTCCTGATGCTGCTGCTGCTGATACTGATCACCTGCGGACTGGTTCCTTCGTCCCCGACGACCACCTAAAAAGTTGAAGTCTACGGAGTGAGACAATTTTAAATAATTGTCCCAGCAAGAGTTATGACTCTCCGCTAGAAGCTTTATTATAGCAATCAAAGAACAACATAAGCAATAAAAGCTTTTAAGGTAATCAACAGCAGATTGACATTAAGTAGGATAATAGCATTTAAGAAATATGAAAAACATATATACTAGGCAGTGTAAATTCAGTCATTGTATCTTGTAGTTTTAAACTAAGTAGATATGCTACGCGGTTGATTATGTTTTACAAACATTATTATGCCCTGCGGAGATGAAGTATACCGCTCATACTCCAACCGATCACTTATTAAGTCGCATCGGTATCATACCTAGGTCATCAAAAGAGCCAGATTCTTATGGCCTCATCTTCCTCAGTCAGAGTGAGGATAAACATGCAGAACATCTATTGTCTTTGCTACTATAGCTTACCAGGGTATTCTAGTACTTTGCTATTAGAGTCATAGTGGCATTCTATACTCTCTTCATCATCGAAAGATTTCTTGTTTATCTCTCATCGATGTGGTATAAAAGATTTCCTCAGGAGATTAGTGTTACATCACCCCGGCATAAACATATAGTGAAGGATTGATAGATTAAGATATATATACATCAATTCCTACACTAGGATGTAAGGATATACACATCCATATTCCCCCACATACTCAAAATTATGTGATCCAAGAGTTCCCTTAGGAAAACTTGTTTCACCATCATTTAACTTCTGATAATGATGGATCTATGATCAGGGCTCTACATGGTATGATTATAATTGATTAGTTAGGTACATTTCAGTATTCTTTTAACATCATACATGTTTCCAAGCATTTAAATATTAAAACACTGCTATACAAGAAGAATATTAAATGTATCAAGTTTAACTCATATCAGTTATCAAAGGATATCAACTCATCATAAGTCATTTAATCAGCATGACCTTGATGTTATTCATGGCTTTTACAGCCTATCATCTCATATGATGCTACTTAAGCTTAGACATCATAGTATTTTCACTATTCATTAAGCTAACAACATGCTTTCAATGAATATGGTATCATAATCCTTACCTAGATATGATCATCCTCATATAAGAACCTGCATGGGTAATTCAACTAATAATAATAATCAATTCATTTCAAGAATTATACCTTCATACTCTTACAAGAGCTAGGTTCCCTGATTTTCATCAATTAGGGTTATCCAATCCCTTCCATTATGATTAGAAATAATGTTCCTCCTTTCATATTAAATCATGAAGATTCATGCTTAAAAGCATAACCTGGAATTAGGGTTTATTGTACATTTCATCGTATTACCCTAGAATTAGGGTTTACTATTCACTTTATAGTGAATTGAGATCATAGCATTATCATGTATAAGAAACATCATCATTGATGCCTTCAAATTATGTTAAGATACATCAATTATCATAATTAGGGTTTTCATGATCTCACATAGGTGGATCATACCCTAATCATGCACATTCATATACATTGAAGGTATTTTATTTGAGTTTCAACCATAAATGGTACCTTCTCTCTCCTCTTACCAATATATGGTGATTACATCACTCTATAATAGGTTAGGTCAAGTCCTCATTGATTAACATAAGCTAAGTCTCCACTATCATGTCATTAGGGTTTGATTAAAACAAGGTATCATCTATTTGAACCCTTCAAGGGCACATTGGTAAAGTACACATTTAATCACCACATGGTTCAATCTATTAGTCACTTATCCCCTTAATGTCTTCGGGTACCATTAGGGTTTATATTAGACCACCATTGGACCAACTACACCTTCAAACGATTAAGCAAAAACAGCCCTAAAAGTCTTCAAACAGTTTCACCTCTCAACCTCCAAACGGTCTTGAGACCGTTTGGGGGCGTTGACCGTTTGAGCAC
This sequence comes from Alisma plantago-aquatica, assembly GCA_963693085.1. Lineage (NCBI taxonomy): Eukaryota > Viridiplantae > Streptophyta > Magnoliopsida > Alismatales > Alismataceae > Alisma > Alisma plantago-aquatica. Next base: position 627,763,959 of record OY856409.1, read on the forward strand.
TTTGACCTTCAAGACCACATGCTCACCAAGACCGCATGGTCACCAATACTGCATGGGTGCATTGACCATTTGGATGTGTTGACCTCCAAACCGTTTGAAATGAATTGACCTTGAAACTGCATGAGATGAAACGATCTTGAGATCGATTGGACCAAACAACATTGAGATCGTTTGAGCCCAAACGGTCTTGAGACCGTTTGGCCCCAAATGGTCTTGAGACCGTTTGGCCCCAAATGGTCTTGAGACCGTTTGGATCCAAACGGTCTTGAGACCGTTTGGTCCAAATGGGCTCAAAACTGCATGGACCTCAAAGGTACATCAAAGGTTATAATCGATTATGGTTATCTATGTTGAAGCCTCCAATTGGCCATAAACTTGTTAACCACTTGTAAATGGAGTCGATTAGGGTTAGAATTAATCAATTGGACACCAAATTGACCCTCAATTGAAATCTAATTAGGGTTGAATCCAACTCAATTAGGGTTTGCAATCGATTAACCATCAATGCTCATCAACATGAATCTAATTGAGGTTGAACCCATCAATTGACATTCAATTGGGCCCAAACTTGGCCCAAATGGTCTTGAGATCGTTTGGACACCCTCCAAACGGTCTTGAGACCGTTTACCCAAAGTTTCATCAAAATCTAAGTTAATTTGATAAGGGTTGAACCCTAATTAGGTCTAAAATCAGCACTTTTATCAATTCATCAACCTATTGTGATTGGACCCTCAAACCATCAATTTTCCTTAACCCTAGACCTCAAAACGGTCTTGGGTTGTCACCAAACGGTCTTGAGACCGTTTGAGTGAACCCCCAAATGGTCTTGAGACCGTTTGGGCCCTTCAACCCAAAGTTCACCAAAATCTATCCTTGAAATCAACAATTCCACCCGATTAGGGTTTAAGGGGTTGAAGTGCCTTCAACCTGTGATTGGTTTGGAATTAGGTTATGATTCTTTGTAGATATTAAATTCAACATGTTTACAACAGACCTCTAAACGGTCTTCCCTTGGTCAACCCTATCAAACGGTCTTGGAGACCGTTTGAATCTAAACGGTCTTGGAGACCGTTTGAATCTAAACGGTCTTGCAAGACCGCATGAGATCAAACGGTTTGAGAGCGTTTGATTTCAAACGGTTTGCAAACCGTTTAGACCAAATGGTCCAAGGTCGTTTGATAAAATTTCCTAGGAATTAACGCCCATCATCTTCAACCTCTGTTCAGTTCAGTTACTCCACGGATTGCTTGCAAAAGTACAAGGAAGAATGGGGAAGAAGAAGAACTAAGTACTAGTTTGCAAGAACATAAATATGCATAATAAAGCAAGAAGTTTAGAGTTATAAAACCCACCTCAAACGTTGTTCCTAGAGCTCCAAGCTTCCAAGCTTCAAGCCTTTAATGGCATCTTGAGCTCCGCAGGTTGGCTAAATGTGATTCTCCAAGGAAAGGTTGGGGAAAGTCGGCTAGAACAAGAAACCTAAGTGAGTTAACCATAAAACCAACCTTATACAAGGAATTCCTCCATGAATCCGAGCTAGAAGATGGTCTCTTCTCACCTTAGAACAGTTTGGTCGTCTCCTTGAGCTCCATAGCTCTGCCTTAGTCGGTTGAGCAAGATGAGAAGTGAAGAAGAGAAGAGAATACATTTACTTGGTTTGCAAAGGAAGAAGCTTATATAGCTTAGGTTAGTTTTCACCATAAGGACCTCTAGTTTATGGATTTCTCATCTAGGTCCCTCCTTCCTTCTAAGGCACGTTCAAACTATCATAAATTAAGCAAAGCCCGTCAAAACTCAAGATCCAAGGGTAAAGAAAACCAACATGCAACCTAAGGTACATATATGAAGGGTCTCCTTACTCATACTAGGTGATTTTTCTACAAAGGTCATTCTTCTTATCTGATTATTCAATTGGAGCACCCCTTTCATCATTTCTTCTCTAAATGATGTCAAGAGTCATAAAAGATACTCTAAAAGGTGTATTTTACAAGTTGCACCCCACGTTTTGGGTAAATTGCACTTTACTCCAAAATTAGGGTTTTTAAGCACCAAGATTGCTCCACAAGCTGTATCTTGATGCCCAAGATTGGGAAATCCATCATACTTCATCATATCCATTCATATGATGTCTCATCATCAGAGTAACATCTTAACATGTGTAATTTGCAAGTTAACCCCTCTAATTGGGTAATTTGCACATAGGTCCCTGTATTACAAAACAATACTACAACTTTGTTTAAAAAGGACAAAATTGAAAGTGTATGTTCCTCAGGAACTTAATTACATGCCAGGGAGTAATTACAAGTATTTAATTACATATTTAGGCAAAACATCTAGGGTTAGTCTATAACCCAGGTCAGGGATGTTACATTGATCTATACTCAAAATTCTCGGTGAAAGGTACACTATTATATAACTCCTTCTTGATTGTATTGAAGATACTTTTATGTATCTCTTGGCTATATAATTGGCTACTTACATGGATGAGCTACTGTTCCCTATGATTAGTCTTCCATTTTTCTATAATATATTTTGAAAAACATGAAAACATAAATTGCATGCCCATTATGGCTGCTCGCATATTGATAATGATGATGATGTAATGTTGATAATGCTGATATTGGGTGCAAGCAAACTCCCTCAATGAGAGGTGGGACTTGTACATTGGCCTCCTACCTCATATGGAGAGAAGGAGCCCAGTGACTTCCCCCATCGTGTTGGGGCGATAAAGTCACACAAAAATATATAAGCATGCTTCTTGAATTACAACATAATGGGAACTCGTAATAAAAATTGAATCGCTAGAAAAACTTTTCGAATAACTTTTGGTTCTTGAAAATTGCTTGTTATACTTTTGAAATATAAGTGCTGAAAAGTACACTAATTTTCTTATAAACCGTTTTATGTTATTTTGATAGCGTACCATGCAATTGCATGATTGTGTCTCGATTTTCTTGATTTTAGACAACTCATATGGAATACTGAATAAGATCACTTCTAAACTCTACATACTCTGATGACAAGGATAAATCGGCTATATCTCCATATTGGGTTAGTTTGTTCTTTTAAATATCCAATTTTTGAGTTATTATTTCTTATTGTATATGCCAGTGTGATAGATCCTATTGGGCCACTCAGGGATGAGCTTTTCAATCCTCTTACTACTGTCTAGGCAGTAGGATTGGGATTGGGGTAAGAACAGTTCCATGACAGTTGGTATCAACACGCTTACACACTCCCATATACTTTAAGTAAATAATTTCTCAAGTCTCTCACACCCAAGAAACCCTAAAGTCCATAATGGTGAAAATTGAGGTGTCTAGGCTCGGGGTCCTGACATAATTTCTCCTATCCGTCTTCACGGTGGGTGAGATTCCCTGCTCTACATGGCCTCAATTGATCCAGAACTGGACCTAAAGGTTCTCTTGTGAAACCCTAGAGAATCTTCTGGCATCTAATCTTTTCTTTAAGGACTATCCTAAGCCACCCATGTAGATGAAGGTAGTTTTCTCATCCCCTCATGTGGTTCTTTCTTGTGACCTTTTACCACATGATATCTCGATTATGGGTAGCTTATGCATGGGAAAAATGAATATCATTAAAATTTGAAAGTTGATACCAAGATTTGACCTTAATTTGAAACCTCAATTTTGATCAATGAATCTTGAAATCAAATACTCATGCTTGACCCTTCATGAAAACTCGATTTAATCAAAACTAGACTACATGCTTTCTATGTTGAGGTAAATCTTGATTTGTTGAAACAAGGATGACTTATACCTTATACCTCATGTTGATGATGTCTCTATTTGATTAATATCAATGTTGCACTATTGTTGATTAAACCTCAAACATAGTTAAGCAAACTTTTTCCCAATTTGACACACATCATTATTATGCTATCAAATTATTAATCTTAATAACTCACAAAATGATGATGTAAGACTATGATGCAAAAAGTAGTTTTCCTATTTACTATTGATGTCTTTTGCAATCTTAGTTTTGAATGATTATGGGCCTAAATTTTTCACTATTATGTTCTAATTCCTCAAATGCCAAACTCAAATCCTCGATTTCCAAATTGTATCCCTACCTTAATTATGAAGGGAATGGAAGGCGAATACTAACTTGACTTTGTAAAATCTTGACATTATTTCCCTATTATAATCTGGAATTTTGATCTCACGACCTTATGGAATGGATACTCTCCCTATTTGAATAAGCTCAATGGATAGTGACTAATGTAGGTAATGTGCTAGATTAGGGTGGTAGTTGACTCATGACTCACCTAACCTAGGTCACATCCCTATTATGACCACCTTTAAATTTTCACCTTGTTGATTATTTAGAGTTTGGAAAGGTACCTCCTTTTCACCCAATTTGGATTGGTTGACCTAAGTTTAATAGGGTAAACCCATGGTTGATACTCAATATTGAATATTAATTTGATAATGACCTTGATATATGACAATGTTGACTATATCTTGTGGTTTACTTCCTAGATAGTCCTAGTTCTAGATCATTCATCAAGCTTGGATACAATGATAATGAAATCTTGATATGTTGCTCGAATATTGCTTGAATATTGTTACTCGAAATTGAATATGGACGAGTGATCTCCCCTAAGGTCTAAACATGTATCTAAACCCTAGCTTTGGAATATTTATACATATGACCTTGATGTCTAAACTTCGACTCTTGATATTGATGTACCAAATCTAGACACATGATATGGATCTCCAGATCACCCACGATATGACTAATGACTTCATAATCCTAAATATTTTGAAATGATGACTATTTTGACTCTCTCTGTTTATGACTTAGGGTTTATCTCACATCAGGACCAGGGTGGGACCTTCCCATTGATTTTGAGCTCGAAGTCATGATATTGAAAGTATGATGTTGTCTCAAAATTGTGGAAATATGAAATCTCAAATCATGGGTGTATAACCCCACCTAGGCCAATGTAGAGGCTAGGACCCTGAGATATTGGGATTGAAAGTCACCTTGTACACTTGATTCAAGGACTCTATTTGATTGACCTAATATATGATCTCTCCAAATTTGTGCCAATAGGATGCTTTCCATATTTGGTACTCATATGATGACTTTGGACAATATATGCATTGACCTTGATACTCTATTGCTCGATGATGAAATGGTGTTAGTACCAAGTTGGTTATGATATGGAACATGGAATCCCAATTATGATGATTGTATTATTTGAACTTTGAGGATATAATTTGATTATATAGTTGAGGACACTACAATATTTGAGGATACGATCTGGTTTTTTTATAATCTTGATTTTGAGGTTGTTTTGAATTTTGGGGGCAAAATTCCTTTTTAAGGAGGGAAGGATGTGACAAAGTGAATTTTTGTATAATTATGAATTAATTAATATTTTGACCTAATTATACTCACTCATGTCCCCAAATCATTTTAATGGCTTCATAATCAATATGGATACTCAAAATCAAAATACGGTGATCAATGTGGACTTTATACACATTATAACATCACAAGTTTGATTAATTCATCACCTTGTCCAAAGAAGAAATTGGTCAATCAAACTTCATCATATGGTTCTCAAACTTTTGGTAAAAATTCTCCATATTTTTGTGAAGCTATGATCCAAATTTCATTTCATTTGGACTTCATCATATGGTTCTCAAACTTTTGGTAAAAATTCTCCATATTTTTGTGAAACTATGATCCAAATTTCATCTCATTTGGACATTCATACTATTTACTATGTTTTCATGAAGTTATGTGCTCAAAATACCTTTTCATTTACTCTTTTTCTTGACTTTGCCATGTCAGTGATCCATACAAGGGATCCAGGGTCATTGTTGGCCCTTGGATCTACCTCTCACAGATCCAGGCATGATCCAGTGGCCGCGAGGTCATCATCAACCTACCGCAATAACTAGGGAGGTGTCTTTATGGCCGAGACATGCAATCTCGCACCCTTGACCAAGACTCAAAGTTCTGAGTGAGCCAAAATGCCCCTCTCACGAATTTGAACTCAACCAACCCTAGTTTGACCAACATTCATGCTCTGTTGTGCCACCAATAGGACTCCCTAAATATCACCTCCCACTCCGAAGGCCATGGCATCCACCCCAAGCTCGGTTAGCCCTAAAATCTACCTCTTAGCACTATAAAAGGCCCCCTTGAGGTTTGCATCAGTCACCCCTAACATGAAACCTTACTCTTTCTCTCTCATTTGGCCTCAAATAGCTTGATTTCTCCTCGTCATTCTCTACTTCCAGATCAGTGCCGCCGCACATGGCCCTTTGGGCGTTCTTGCTCCTTGCCTCCTTGACCATGTCCTTGACTCCCATTGAGTTTGCGAGGCCAAGCCGAACTCGGTCGACACTCTTGCTTCCTTCGTGCTCCCCTCCAACGAGCCCGCCACCGTGGATCATGTGAGGCTCTACACAGATGGGAGACATGGATCCCAAACTGCTCCTCCAGATGAGGAAGGACCCGGTCCAACAAACCTGCCCGAACCAGCTAATAAAGGATAGTGAACCTGCCAAATTGAAGCTCTGAACCGAGTTCACTAGCCCCTTGAACCAGTGATTTGCTTATGCCTACATGGCATGATCCGGGCCGTCCATTTATAGATCCAACAACCCTCTTTTTTCTCCAATAAGGTAATTGTCTCTTTTTTTGACAAATATTTTTAAAAATAGCCAGATCTTGTTTTAGTCATAATAAATGCATACTAGCTCCAAATAATTCGAGTAAATAGCCGATTGTGATAAAAAAAACCCAAGGATTTATTTAAAAATTCTTTGGAAGCATAATTCTTGATATATTTTTCTAATATCCTTGAAACATGATCTTTGATTATCTAAAATTATCAAATGACTATACTTGTTGAGTAACCTTTTGAATCCCTGGTAATTTGACTCTAATGATGATCTTGAGACACAAAAATACAAACTTGACTCACTAGTGATCTAGAGCTATTTACTTGATCCAATCTTTAATATAATCTCGATGAATAATGAGTTATCTTGATATTGATGTTAATCTTGCAAAACCCTAGACATACATTTGACCCATAAATCTAATCTTTGATTTCCAATTATGCTAAGTATCATGATGATGACTTAGGAATGTGATGATGACTTGAATATTGATCATTAGGGTTAACACATATGATCCTAGAAAACCTAGGTAAGTCATTCACACTCGAAAATACTTGACACTTGAAATAATGTTGTACATATTGACATATTGGTTGATTAAAAGTGAAAGACCCAACCCTAAGGTTGAAATAGGAAAAGTGTAACCCTAATCTTGAGTATTAAAACATGATATTCTGAACATCATGATCTTGACCCTTGATCCAATCTTGATGATTTAGGATCCGACTTGAAAGGTTGACCTATTGACTCATGTATTGATCAATACTCAAAATCCTTGGTGAAAGGTACACTATTATATAACTCCTTCTTGATTGTATTGAAGATACTTTTATGTATCTCTTGACTATATACCTAGCTACTTACTTGGATGAGCTACTGTTCCCTATGATTAGTCTTCTATTTTTCTATACTATATTTTGAAAAACATGAAAACATAAATTGCATGCCCATTATGACGGCCCATATATTGATAATGATGATGATGTTGATATTGGGTGCAAGAAAACTCCCTCAATGAGAGGTGGGACTTATACATTGGCCTCCTACCTCATATGGAGAGAGGAGCCCAGTGACTTCCCCCATCGTGTTGGGGCGATAAAGTCACACAAAAATATATAAGCATGCTTCTCGAATTACAACATAATGGGAACTCGTAATTAAAATCGAATCACTTGAAAAACTTGTTGAATAACTTTTGGTTCTTGCAAATTGCTTGTTATACTTTTGAAATATTAGTCCTGCTAAGTACACTAATTTTCTTATAATCCGTTTTACTTGATTTTGATAGCGTACCGTGCAATTCCATGATTGTGTCTCAATTTTCTTGATTTTCGACCATACAAATGGAATACTGAATAAGATTGCTCCCGTACTCTACATACTCTGATGACAAGGATAAATCAACTATATCTCCGTATTGGGTTAGTTTGCTCTTTTAAATGTCTAGTTTTTGAGTTATTATTTCTTATTGTATATGCCAGTGTGATAGATCCTATCAGACAACTCAGGGATGGGCACTTCAATCCTGTTACTACTGTCTAGGCAGTAGGATTATGATTGGGGTAAGAACGGTTCTGTGACAAGCACCTTTCACTGGATGTAGAGGGAGATCAAGTATTCTATTAGGACTTGTATGTTTTGATGTATGTATACCTTTTAGAATAAATGCTAGAGGTAGTTACTAGTACCTTATTATATTTGCTGATGATCTCATTAGATATGGTAATTTGTATTTCATGAAATACAAGTATGAATCTCTTAAAGTGATCAAGGAGATCATGAATAAAGTACATAACTATCTTGTTAAAAGTATTAAGACACTTCGATATGAGTGATGTTGAAATACATTAAACCAACAATTTGAGGACATTCTGGGAGATCGTAATAGTGTATCACAATGAACTCCACATAAAACATAATGATGTATCAGAAAGAAGAAATCACACCATGTTAAGTCATGGTGTGATTATCGATAAATCTAGCTGATATTCCAATTTCCCTTTGGGACATGCTTTACACTAAAACAATGTATAATCTAAAATGGTTCAAAAGACACCACATGAGAAATGGCGTGGGAGGTTTATCGATATGTATTTTATAAGGATTAGGATTGAAAGATTATGTAAGAAAATAGTTTCTTGAAAATCTTTGTCCACAAATCACATGAATGTTATTTTGTTAAATATTACTTTTATATTAATCTGACAAAAAAGTATTTTTTTTGCCATGATGGATATATTCTTGAAAGAGAATATAATTCCAAAGGAATGAGTGGGACAGAAGTAGAACTCAAAGTGTTCAAGACAAATAAGAAATCATTGAACCCTCTAAAGAGCTACAATAGGAACAATGAGAATCACAAATTGTTGTCGAATCTCAAGTTTCTTATGTAACAGAAAACCTCATAGATCTAGTAGAACATGCCTTGAGTTTGAAAGATTATGATATATTATAACTCATAAAGGTGGTGAGTTGATAATTGATGACGAGTCAACAACCTACCTATATTCTATTGAGGGACCAAAATATGAGACATGGCTTGAGGCCGTGAGATCCAAGATGGACTCCATGTACACCAACTAGATATGACCTTGGTGGATCCACCTGAAAGGGGTATAACCCATAGGGTCCATTTAGGGTCTTTGAGAAAAGATTGACATGGATGGTAATGTAGATACCTATAAGAGCAGATTGGTTGCAAAGTGTTTCAAGCTAGTTAAAGGTGTTGAACATGATAAAAAAATTTCACCAGTTGCCATGGTTAATCCATCGAGATCATGCTTGCCATTGCATCTTGTCATGACTATGAAATTTGGCATATGAATGTTAAAACCACATTCCTTAATGATAAAGTTCACAAGGATGTGTAGGTGATACAGCCTAAAGGTTTTATAAATCCATTAATGCAAATAAAGTCTATAAGCTAAAAAGGTCAATCTTTGGATTAAAACAAGCATCTAAAGAGCTAGAATCTCCAATTTGACAAGATAGTCAAAAAATTTGACTTGAGTTAGAATGAAGATGAAATATGTGATTATAAAATATTTAGTGGGATCATATTTATGTTTCACATAGTTATGGGGAATAATATCCTTATACTATAAATGTTAATATTTGTCAAGGAATACCCTTCTTTGTGAAGGGTTTAGGCGAAGCATCCTATGTGATAGGAATTGGGATTTATAGAGATAGATCTAGAAAGCTTATTCACTTAAGAAAGAGCACATACATTGACAAGATGTTGAAGGTGTTCAACATGCAAGACTCAATGAGAGAAAATTTGTGAAATTAGTCTCTCTTGGGTCTAGTGTCCCAATTCGTATGAAGAATGGAAAAAATATGAGTGATATGCCATATGCATTCACAATGGGATCTATCATGTATGAAATGTTATGTACTCATCATGTTATCTCATATGTATTAGACATGATGAGAGAAATATGTACTTATCCAGTTGTCTAGTATGTATTGAACATGATGAGTGTATATCTATCAGATCCCAGTGAAACTCACTGGACTTCCACAAAGAACATCCTTAAGTACTTGAGAAACACTAAAAGGATTGGTTCCTTGGTTAATAAAATTAATGTTTGGAATCTAAATTTTTGTTTGAACTTAAAATAAGAACTGCAAGTTGGAAAAGTTCCAAGCAAGAGACAATGGTTTAAATTATACAATAGAAGTTGAGTACCTTGATATTTTGAGAACAACACAAGAAATTGTATTGATCAAGAAGTTTATATAGATGAACTTATGGAAGGTTCCAACCATTAATGACACTATAAAGATATTGTGACAACAATGGAGCTACTGGTTAGGCAAAAAATCTTAGATCACATACTATGACAATTCCATTTCATACAAGATGTCGTACAACGAGGATATGTGAAACTTGCAATATACTGACTAGAAGCAAACGTCGCTAACATACTAAATAAGAGCTTGCACAACAGAAACATGATGGATATGTTAAGATCACTTGGCATAAGATTCATCATTGATTGGCTCTAAGTTCAAGTGGGAGTCTATTGGTATGTATGCCTAGAGAGCCAATCATATGATGATTGTAATGTGGCAATAGATACCTAGTTTGGTAATGATAAAGGTAATTCCATCTTTATGTTTGTTTCAATCATGAGATGATGACACATGCATAGTAGATCTCGAAAGAATGATTTTAGTCAATGACATATGTCTTCAGGGTTGATAAACTGAACAATGAGATCATATGTATGATAAGAGTACATATATTCTTGTTATGTCCCTAGTCGAATATTACTATGGAATCAAACTAGATAGCAATAATACATAAAGACTAGAGTGTGTGTTGACAGATGACATGGTCTTATTAGTCATGATATGTGATATCAAGTCAAGCACACATGTACATGCTACAAAATAGTGTATCAGATAGGTCATCCACCTTGAGAGTGATACATGAATACCATGGAATTGTAGTCAAAATAATCTCTCATAGTGATAGTGTTGATTGTAGTTCTTAGACCTGAATTCACTACACTCATCACATGTTTTTCATTACATTTAGATACCATCGAATGTGACCTTGAATAAGGGTTGCCGTAAAGGTGATGCTCAAGTGCATTGTCACACACGGGGTTTGAGTGTTGAGTGGTGTAGATGGAATATGTCCCACCTACATGAGATTCATATCCAAGCCTCTTGATAAGTGAGACTGAGAAATGTATGGCCATACTTATGTGATTAAATATGTGATATGTGAACTCACATGCATCTTAGACAATCTTCTCTAGTTTAAGGAACATGAATTGAATGTTGAGAGGATGGTGATTCCATGCCTCAAGTGCAATCTGAATATCAAAGACCAAGGAATTATACGATTACAATAACACTGATCAAGGATTGTTGATTGAAGCTGTTCTCCAACTTTCCAAATTACTTGGTTAGAAATGATGTATTTCTTGATACCACTCATTGCGTGTGATGTCATAAATTAGTTATGGACATTCCCTGACAACATAATTTGGGACATATAGGGCCACACACATAGGATGCACTGAAATTGGAGTTTACTCATGAATGATGTTTAACTGGATTACTAAAGTGTCAGATATTCAACTTAAACAACTAAGGTTCAAAATGGACTGAATGGACTCTGAACTGATTGGTTCAAGTCTTGAACCTATTGGTTGGAGTATCAAGTCAATTGGAAACAACATTGGTTGATATTGTCTGTGTTGAACATGTGAAATGACCATTTCACATATGAAATGACTGTTTCATGATATGAAATGACTATTTTAGAAGTAAAATGACTAGTTCATCATCTGGGTTGTCTAGTTTAATGATCAATTTGATTGGATCAAGGATAGATGTTGATGTCATGATTTTGCATCAAATAAATATTGAATGCCAATTTGATTTAAAATAGGAAAAGTACATGAACTGACTGGCTCAAGATATAAACAGACCAATTGACCTATTAGCCGACCGTGGGATAGTGAACTGACTGTTTCACCATTCATAGTTTCCATAAAATTCATGAACTCCAACTCTTCGACTCCCAAAATGACTGGAAACCCTGACCTTGGCCCTTCCTATAAATAGAGGGGTACTAGGGCCTTCCCAAACACAACAATAAACTCTGGCAATAATTATTGTCTCTGGTTGTAGTAACCAATATAGGGCCTAATCAAGTCCTACCCATAAAAGGGAGGGATAGCAAGGGATAGACAATTGTGGGAGAGTGAATCAATCCTAGAAGTTTGACGTTCGAAAGGGCAACTCCTTCTCATTAGATCTGGTAGTGCAATGTGGAGTTCCCAGTGGTCTGTGTGGACTACTCTAGAGGTGAGGAGGCTATTGCCTACTGCTTGGAGGACGTCGTCAATTGTCGTTTGTAGTGCTGCACTAGGAGGCCATTGTTGAATTGCTCGAGTGTTGATTGAAGTGAGTCTCATGGTACCACAACAAGAGTTGTTGATGGACTTGCTGCAGGACTAGGTATATCTCTTATTCTCTTCCTTCCTAGTTACATTGTTGTTGAGGAGATCTTATGGATTAGAGAATCAAGATTTAAGTTTTTATTTTTGCTGCCTTATCTATCGCCCATATTTCACAAGAATGGTACTAGAGCCACATCAATTTACGGTGTATCTAGATTTAAATCGATGTGATTAGATTTATTTTATTGCATACAATGCAAAATGTTCAATGTGCATATCCGACTAAATACCACATATGATCCCCCCCCACACGTGCGTGCACGTGCGTGCGCGTGCATACACACACATATATATGTATTTGTATATATATGTATATATATGTGTGTGTGTGCAATCAATACACGTCACCCTAAAATGTGTTTTGATGGTGGATGTTTAGCATGGTTAAGGCCTATACCCCTAGAATTCTATGTTTGGTTGTTTTCCTATTGCTACTCGATTTGGATATTGAGCCTCCCCTCCTTGACAAATGTAAATTAATGCTCTTCTTCCTATTTCCCCTCGAATATAACTCAAATTTTTTCCTTTTACAATGTAATATGAAACAAGATAGTTATAATTTATGTTTAGTCTTGAGAAGACATTCTACACCAGATGAACATATCATCTTGTGAGACTAACTAATTGCCTAAAGGACGGAGGAGGTGAGAAGATAAGAGAAGACGAACAAATTGTGTGGTGGTCAAATAGATCGCCTGGAGGAGTCCATACATCACTTGAAACTGAGAACTTGACAAACATTTTACGAGACCAACCGACTAAATCGGAGGCCAAGTGATCGTATCAAGAGTTGAACCAATCAACCTAGATTGGTTCCAACACAACTTTATATGAGAATAGGATGTACATATCTTGTAGACCTTGGGTGGTATCTAACCTTGTGTTTCTAAAGAATTGCATTACATTGGACATAACCATCGCTCTTATATTTCTAATTGCATGTTTTCATTTGTAGTTATAGAATGTATATGATACATAAACATGTGGTAATTGGATATGTATATGCATTTATATAAAATTCCTCAATTAGATATTGAGTCTTAGACACTTTTAAGAAACACACATGAAAATCTTGATCGTCTATGTGTGGTCACACCGAGCGTGGTGTGTTGTGTATATCATAGAAGTGTGGTAGTAGTCATGTGGGCCTGCCAAGAAGGGTGCACTACTATCATGTTGGATTTTGGGTCAGTCTTAACTAGGTGATATTAATGAGATTACACACCTAGAAGCATGCAGATGGAATATGGCAAGGAGTTGTGCATACCATCTATCTAAGAAATACATGAGATGCAATTGGTAAAAGTTGCCTACCTTAATAATTGGTTATGGACATTGGCATTGCCCGGGTAATAATTTAATTGTTTTGGGTCTTGACTCACTAAATGATTGTACGTTGCAATCTTCAAAATTGGTAGTGGGGGCTATCAATTTGAACAAAATAGTGGGATCAATAATTAATTAAAGGCCTAATTAATATCAAAAATATAATCAAAATCAAATAAAAATAGTTTTCACAAAGATGCAAAATTTCTTTCTAGAATCTAATGGGAAACACAAATAGATTTCATTGTGATCCGTCCTTGAGCAGGATAAACTAGATGGGATGACCTCCAAGTCTGGTTTAGGACTTTGAGAAGTGTTCTCACTAATGAATGGGATCTATGTCGTTGAAAGACCAGAACCAGAGGAACCCTCTCCAAATGTGCCTCTGACTACAATGGATGCTTATTTGATGCATGTCAATGATGTTGTAGACATCAAAGACCTTATGATGAGCTCTATGAACTAGGAGTTGCACGGACAACATGAAAACATGGATATTCTTGAGATGATAACAGATCTTAAGAATCATGTAAAGCAAGGTATAATGTCTCCAAAGCACTGTTTGAGTGAAAACTGACAGATTGAGATCCAGTTGAGCCCCATGTGCTCAATATGGTTGGGCACATGGAGAATCTAGGATTTCTTTTAGGTCAAGAGTTGACCATGGATATGATTATACAATCATTTAGTGAATCATATAGCTAGTTTATTGAGTGCTATCACTTGAGTAACCTGGCCAAACTGCTACCTAAATTTCTTCGCATGCTGATGAATGATGAAGCACACATGAAGATGGAAAAATTCATGATGACGATAAGGAGAAGGGTAAGTGAAAAAGGAATTTATCCTTTTCACTTAAAGAAACAAAGGAAGTGCCACCATTGTCACCACTCTAGACATTGGAAAGGCATTGTCATCTTTATAGAGGATCTTAGGAAAAAGAAGGAGATAGAGATCTCCACTTCAGGACCTAAGAAGAAGTAAACTAGAACTATGTAGAGCAAGAGTTCTTGCCACTATAGTTGGAAGTTGTCATTCATCTAATGGGAATGTAACATAATTAGTAAATTACTATTATGTACCTTCCATTGAAGAAAAAAAATTGTATGGACAAGAATATTATAAAATAATTTGATGTTTCATAAAAAAGATAAGATCTAATATGGCAATGCCCTATGTCTCATAATCTATACTTGATAGTTGAAGAGACAAATATGTGTAACATATAAACTGAATGACTCCATGACTCAAACAGTGAATGTCTATAGTATTTCCATCTAAAGCACATAAATGAGAATTACATTTCTAGAATCCAGAATGATGGTTATCTAGACTCTTTTGGTTATTGAACTGATAGAGACATGCAAGTCTTATGTATGGGGCAATATGAAAAAAAGCACCTTCAACTAGATGTAGTGGGACAATGATAATTCTATTAGGACTCGTACATTTTGATGTATGCAGACCTTTTAGAATAAATGCTAGAGGTAGTTACTAGTACTTCATTATATTTAGTGACGATGTGAGTAGATATGGTAATTTGTATTTAATGAAATACAAGTATGAATCTATTGAAGTGTTCTAGGAGATAATAAATGAAGTACATAACTAGATTGGTACAACGATTAAGACACATCAATACGATCAATGTTCATATATTTTATACACAATAGTTTGAGGTCCTTCTCTAAGACTATGGTAGTGTAATAAAATGAATTCCATCTTATACATAATGATGTATCAGAAAGAAGGAATCATGCCCTGTTAAGTCATGATGTGATTATTGATAAATCTAGATGATATTCCAATTTCCTTTTAACACATGCTTTACACCAAAATAATGTATCGTCTAAAATGGTTCAAAAGACACCATATGAGATAGGGCATAGGAGGTGTCCCACTCTGAATTTTGTAAGGATTAGGATTGAAATTTTATGTAAGAAAATAGTTTCGTGAGAATCTTTGCCAACAAATCACATGAATGTTATTTTGTTAAATACTACTTTTATGTTCCAATTCGACAAAGAAAGTGTTTTGTTGCCAAGATGGCTATATTACTGAAAGGGAATTTAATTCCAAAGGAATCCGTGGGAGAAAAGTAGAACTCAAAATTTTGAGGAAACCAAGAAAACATTGAACCTAAACATGTACAATATGAGCAATGAGAATCACAAATTGTTGTGGAATGTCAAGTTCTTTATGTAACAAAAAAAATCTCATAGATCTAGTAGAACACACCTTAAGTTTGAAAGATTATAATATCTTATAACTCTCAGAAAGGTGGTGATTTGATCATTGATGATGAGTCAACAACCTACCCAGAAGTTATTGAGGGACCATAATATGAGACATGGCTTGAGGCTGTGAGATCCAAGATGGACTCCCATGTACACCAACAAGGTATGACCTTGGTGGATCCACCTGAATGGGTAAAACCCATAGGGTGCATTTAGGGTATTTGATAATATACCAACATGGATGTCAATGTACAAACCTATAGGAGCAAATTGGTTGCAAAGAGTTTTAGGAGAGTTCAAGGTGTTGAACATGATGAATTGTTATCACCAGTTGCCATGGTTAAATCATCAGGATCGTGCTTACCATTGTAGCTTGTTATGACTATAAATTGGCATATGGATATTAAAACCATATTCCTTAATGAGAGTATTCACAAGGATGTGTGGTTAACACAACCTAAAGGTTTTATAAATACATTAATGCAAATAAAGTCTATAATATACAAAGGTGTAAGGACCTTGACCCATGTTTTAGGCTAACCCTATTTGTTTTGCTCAAGCGTGTTGTTTAGATCCTTGATCTAATCATCTAAGAAGTAATTAGGGCATGTTGGAGGTCAGTGCTCCTTGTTTCAGATTGTTTCTTGATGTTTGTGCTTTGTGGTAACGCTTTGGTGCAACCTACAATTTACCCAGAGTAGGGGCTGATGTGCAAGTTGCCACCTATAGAGTGTTTCTTATATCTCTTGGCATATTCTAGATGAGAGAGGAAGTGTTGGGCACCTTGTTTTGGCCTTTGTTGAGTGGTGACATCCTTGGTGATGTTTTGGGCACATGTTTGAGGTGTGCTTTGCTCTTTAAAGTGTTGTCTCGGGCTTGAGAGTCTTGGTGAGACCCTGTATCAGTTTGTGGATGCCTTGAGGAGGGTTGATATCAGTTGAGGGTGTCTTGAGGGACATCCTATCAGTTTGGTGGTGTCTTGAGGAACACAATGTTGGGTTGTGGAGACTCTAGGCGGAGTGACATATCAATTTGTGACCTAGGGTTTGATCCCTATCGTATGTGATGGGGGTGGATGGGTGTGTCGACCTTGACCTTCCTTAGTGACCTAATGGGTGAGACATAGGTTCTATCACCTTGTTGCATGGCGTGGCATATGACCTTTCTTCTTTGACATGTGTCATATAGGGTGCTTAGGTGCTGACACCTTCCCCTTGCTCTCTCTCTCATCGGCTATGTATATATACCCCTTCCTTTTCATGCAAGAGAACCCTTTTTGTGATCTTTATTTTCTCTCCTTGATGGCTGACCTTGAGCTTGAAAAGCACTCTCCCTTGGATCTTGGTGGGCGATCCAAATCTTATGGTTCTCTCCTTCATCTTCTTCCTTGGTAAGCCATGGTTTTCTAGCTTTCCTTCTCTCCTTTCTTCTTCTCATCCATGGACCTTGGTACCTTCTTTCCTTTCTTTTGATTTCTTGACCATGGTTATATCTTCTTTCTTGGAGGTGTTGTGGAGATCAAGCTAGGAGGATCTTCTTCTACCTTGAGCTTGGGAAGCTTGGAGCTTTATCTTGGATCTTAGAGCTTGGTGGTTGTTCTTGAGGCATGTTATATAACTCTAAAGCTACTTTGTTATTATCACCTTTCTACTTGTTATCTTGCTAGTTCTCTTTGCTAGTTATTGCTTGCATGCTAGTATGTTTTCTTGGTAGCCTTACATTCTATTTTTGAGATTAGAACCTTGCTAGATTGCTTCCATGAGATGAAATTTTCATTTTCCTTGATATTATCATCATCTTGAGGTAGAAGATGACTAAACCGATATGCTTCCAATCTGATATGTAAAGTGATATGTTCTTGTGTAAACCAATTTACATCTTATGATGTTGTCTTGTCATGATCTAGTGGTGACTAGTGGAGAAGAGTGTTGAACCTTGATGCTTTTATTTGAATATGGAAGTCGACATGGGTAACCCTAATCCGATACACGTGAAACCCGACACACCCTGCAAACCGATACTCATTAGCCGACACATCTTGTTTAAAGGTGAGAAACACCCTTGAGATTCAACCGATACAACCAAACCCTAATGGCCGATATCCTATGGAGATATGTGGCCGATACATAGAGAGGCACATAGGTCGATACCCTAGTTGAGTGGGTAGGCTGATACCCTAGTTGAGTTGGTAGGCCGATACCCTAATGGATGGGTAGGCCGATACCCTAGTTGATGGGTAGGCCGACACCCTAAGGAATTGTGAGGCTGATACCTCATGAGGTGGTATGACCATGCACCTCTAGACCGATACCCTTTGTTGTGCCATGGCCGACACCCTCTCATTTAGGTGTTGAGCTCGATAAAAAGTGATGATAAACCGATATCCTTTGTGACAAACCGATACCCTACCATAGTGTGGTGGCCGATACCCTACCATAGTGTGGTGGCTGATACCCTACCTTATGTGGTGGCTGATATCCTACCTTAGTGTAGTGGCTGATACCCTAACCCTTGCCGATACCTTTTGTGATGTGTAGTGATGCTTCTTTTTAATACCAGGATTACATGGTGTGATGTGATACTCTATGGTGATGGTTGAGACATACCATGTTGATGTTGGTGTCTCATAGTGGTGATGTGGTATCCTATGTAGTAGTTGTATGTATGATGTGAGGGTTATGTTTCTAAACCACATAACATGATCTATAATGATAATGAGAAACATGCTTTTATGTCTCATAACACACCTCATAATAAAGAGGAAAGTGATAACCTAAGGGTGGTTGGTGACCCAACCTTATAAACCCTAATAAGGTTAAGTGAAACCCTAATTTTCATGATGTAAAGTGTATGATGTAAATGTATAGCATGAGTTCTATGAGATGATGATGCTTTGCCTTCTTGTTATTAGTTTCTAACCATGTAGGTGACACTGATTGATGTACATAGCCATGTATGAGCTATGGTGGTTATGATATGATGGACATTTGGTCCTTACAATGGACATTTGGTCCTTGTGATGGACATTTGGTCCTTGTGATGGACATTTGGTCCTTGTGATGGACATTTGGTCCTAGTAATGGGCATGTGGTCCTTGTGATGATCATATGGTGAATAATAACCATAAAGAGACATGATGTGATGATATCACATTGAGTGTGAATCAATGTGTTCTGGTGATGAGTCATGCCCTGTTTATGTAGATCTTGTTTAGAGATCATACGTTGTAGCTTGATTGAAGCTTAAAGATGTTAAATTGATTTAATTAATCAAATGAAATGTAATAGTGTAGTTTCCTTGTGCCATAGATCCATTCCAACATCAACTTTATTGCTGGATGGTGATATGAGTTTATCTCAGAGCACATATTTTTAAATATGTGGGGTACAAGTCGAGTAATTTCTTATATCCTAAAATACATGACGTGTGAGACGACCATGTGTGAGCCAATCTCGGTGTGATATGAATGGACATGCATGAGCCACTCCTTTTGTTAGAATGGCTATGAGCCTGTTCGTCTAGTGTCATACTTTTACCAAGGTGGGCTAGTTATGATTATATATGTGGATGGCCATACATGAGCCAATCCCTGATCTTTACTATATGTCATTTTTTGCAGTTGACTGGTATGTCTCTGTGTTGTTTTCTCTTGTGCTGACCAAGAGGTGTGGTGAGGTTGTAGATTCTGACTCTTCCATTAGACCTTGTGTGGCACTAACTTTAACTATATACATATAGTGGTCAGTTGTATTTGGATGGTACGATTCAAATACTCAGGGCATAATGAATATGTAATCAGCCGTGTAGTATAATTGTACAGGATCAAATATGAAAACATTGGTTGAGGTCTTGCTTGATCTTTATACAATGTTGTTGATAGAAAATATACATGTTATTCATATTCCTTTTTAAATTATTAATATGTTTCACAATTTAACAATAATTTCCCATCCTGTTAATAAGCATTACCTACTACATCTTAGTTATGCTTATACTATTGCTCAGTTTATCTTATCTATGATAATAATAGAGTTGGCAAAGAGTTATATCTCTCACTGGGACTGTGTATCTCACCCCGTTGGTTAAACCCCTTTTTAGGTGGACGGGCACGAAGAGTTAGAAATCATACTGAGGAGGTTGAGCAGCAGTGAGAGGAGCAGTAGCTGATAAGGTTGGGGATGCTGCTAGATGTCTTTTATAGATAAAGTCCTAGAGTCGTCCCTGTACACTCGGGTCCTTGGGAGCATTTTGTAGATGTTTTGTGAACGTGTTATCTTTATGTGCCTTTGTATATCAGATATGATGGAATCATGTATATATGTTCTAGACAATGCTTTTGTTATAGGTTGACAACATGCCTTGTGGATGATTTGAGGCATGAAAATACTCATGTGTAAAGTTTCTTGTTATATTGCTATTTAATAAAAAAGGTTTTAATTCTTTGTGTTTTTTGCTAATACGTTTGTTAATCTCAATTTTGTGGTTTTGTTTTGAGTAATCTCATCTTCGCATGTGGTGCGGGGCACCACAAAAGGTCAATATTTGGATTGAAGAAAACATCTGAAAGTTGGAATCTTCAATTTGACAAGATAGCAAAAAGTTTGACTAGGCTCAGAATGAAGATGAAATTTGTGATTACAAAAGATTTAGTGGGAGCCTATTAATATTCCACTTTGGGAGCCTATTAATATTCCACTTAGTGATGGGGAATAATATCCTTATACTACAAATGCTAATATCTAACAAGGAAGAACCTCCTTTATAAAGGGTTTAGGCAAACCATCCTATGTGATAGGAATTGTGATCTATAGAGATAGATCTACAAAGCTACTAAACCTAAGAAAGAGAACATACATTGACAAGATGTTGAAGGTGTTCAACATGCAAGACTTAATGAGATAAAATTTGTGAAATTAGTCTCTCTAGAGTCTAGTATCCCAGTTCTTGTGAAGAATGGGAAAACATGAGTGAGATGCCATATGCATTCACAATTCGATCAATCATGTATGCAATGTTACATACTCATCCTATTATCTCATATGTATTGGACATGATGAGAGGATATATACTCATCAAGTTGTCTTGTATGTATTAGACATAACGAGTGAATATCTTTCAGATCCCAGTGAAAGTCACAAGACTGCCATAAAGAACATCCTTAACTACTTGAGAAGCACTGAAAGGACTGGTTCCTTGATCATGGTAATAAGGAAGAGTTGGGTGTAAGGGTTACACCGATGATATTCCAAAATGAAAAATAAAATTAATGATCAGAATCTAAATCTGTGTTTCACCTTAAATCAGTAACTATAAGTTAGAAAAGTTCTGAGCGAGAGATAGATGTTTAAAGTATACAATAGAGGTTGAGTACCTTGTTGTTTTGAGACCAACATAGGATATCATATGGACCAAGAAGTTCATATAGATGAACATATGGGAGGTTCCAACCATTAATGACATAGTAAAGATATTGTGGAAACATTGGAGCTACTGGTTATGCAAGGAATTTCGAATCGCATACTACTATACTTCCATCTCATTTGAGATGTCATACAACAAGGAGATGCGAAACTCACAATATACCAACTCAAAGTAAACATTGTTAACTCGCTACATAAGCTCTTGTGCACTAAAATGTGATGGACATGTTAAGATAACTTGGAATAAGATTTGTTGCTAATTGGCTCTAAGTGCAAGTGGGAGTCTGTTGGTATGTATGGCCAAAGAGCCATTCATATGATGATTGTAATGTGACATTAGATACTTGATTTGATAATAATGAAGGTGATTCTATCTATTACGTTTGTCTCGATCATGAGATGATGACACAAGTATAGTATATCTTTAAAGAATGATGTTACTTAATGAAATATGTCTTCAGGTTGATGACCTGAACAATGAGATCATATGTATGATAAGAGTATATACGTTCTTGTTACATCTCAAGTCAGATATTACTGTGGAAGCAAAATAAAAAACAGTAATACATAAAGACTAGAGTGTGTGTTGACTGATGACAAAGTCTCATTACTCATGATATGTGATATCAATTTAAGCACACATGTACATGTTAGAGAACAATGTATCAGATAGACCCACCTTGAGAGTGATACATGGATATCATGGAATGGTAGTCAGAATTAGACCTCGTAGTGATAGTGATTGTGGTTATTAGACGTGAAGTCACTACACTCATCACATGTTGTTCAGACATCATATAACATGACCTTGAATAAGGGTTGCCATAAAGGTGATGCTGAAGTATAGTGTGACACATGGGGATTAAGTATGAGTGATGAAATTGGTCCCTCCTATAGGAAATTGATATCTAGACCTCTTCATAAGTGAGACTGAGAAATGTATGGCCATATTCACATGATTCAATATGTAATATGTGAACTCACATGCATCTCAAATAGTCTACTCTAGTTCAAGGAACATGGATTGAACATTGAGAATATGATGATTCCATCCCTCAAGTTCAATCTGGATATCTGAGACAAAGGAACTATACGATCATGATAACATTGATCACATATTGTAGATGGAAGTTGTTCTTTAACTTTATGAATTACTTGGGTAGAAATGATGTGTTTCTAGATACCACTCATTGCTTGTAATACAATAAATTAGTTATGGACATTCACTTCCAATGTAATTTGAGACCCATAGGGTCACAAGCATAGGATGCACTTGGAATAGGATTTTACTCATGAATGTTGTTTAACTTGATTACTAAAGTGTATACATATTTAATTTATATAACCAAGGATCAAAATTGACTGATTGGACTCTGAATCGACCAATTCCAGTGTTGAACCGATCGGTTGGAGTTCCAGGTCAATTAGAAACAACATTGGCTAAATATTGTCTGAGTCGGACATGTGAAATGACCATTTCGTGACATGAAATGACCATTTCATGTTATAATACAACTGTTTTAGAAGTGAAACAACCAGATCATCATCTTGATTGTTCGGTTCAATGATCATTTCAATTGGATCAAGGTTTGATTTTGATGTCATGATTTTGCATTAATCGAATATTGAGTGCTAGTTTGATTCAAAATAAGAAAAGTACATGAAGGGACCTGTTCAAGAGATGAATGAACCGATTCACCACTGAGATGACCATTTGGACAGTGAACTGACAAGTTCACCATTCATAGTTTCCAAAAAAATTATGAACTCTGTTTCTTCGACTCCTACAATGATTGGAAACCCTAATCTTGGCCCTTCCTACAAGGAGAGAGGTACTAGGGGCTTCCCAGATACAACAATAAGTTCTAGAAATTGTTGTCCCCTCTGGTTGTGGTAACCAATAGAGAGCCTGAGCAATTACTACCCATAAAAGGGAAGGATTGCAAGGGAGAGACAATTGTGTGAGAGAAAATCAATCCTAGTAGATTAATGTTTGTAGGAACAACTCCTCCTCATTGGATTTGGTAGCACAATTGGAGTTCCTAGTAGCACAATTGGACTTATGGGATAAATTGGTTGCATGGATTGGATTTCCAAATCTAGTCATGGAGAAGAAAACTAATTAATATTGTGATGTATCCCTTTGAGAATATACAGACCATGAAGTTGTTTTTTCCTTTGGGCATCATCTCTGTTTTCTTCATAAGACAAATTCATTTTGTATTTACCAAGTATCATCACTTGTTGCAGCTCTCTAAAAGTTTTACAGTTACACTATTCCATTATGATGACCAAACTTCTAAATGGGACAAGTATGAGTAGACGAAATGAGCAATACATGAGAGTGTGATGTAGCAAAGCAAATGTTAAGATGGACTCTGCTCCTCATTTTCCTCCTTGGGATGCGTTTGAGATACTAACCTCTAACTTGATCATATAGTTTTCTGATGGGTTTCATATATTTTATATAATATGTTTGCTATCACTCACATTGTAAAGTCTAAATGCATGATGATTTAGTTCAAGATTGGAGCTTATATTTTTGAACTTAGAAAATTTTTAGAGGTATCTCTCATATGGATGACATGCACACTTAATTTCTTAATTTAATTGATGTCGAGTGCATGCATAAGCATGTTTCTATATCTTCCTAGTATGTGGGGATTACATCTAGGGTTGGGGTGTCCAAACTATTTGAATTTCTAGAGGTACATGCTCTTCATAGTTTTACTTTCATAGAATAATGTAGAATTTATTAGTTTCCCATTAAAAATGCTCAAACCATCAATAGGAGAGAGGAATACATGTCTTAGTTTTTGCTGCTAGCTTGGATCATAGTAAAAAGTTCAGGATTTGACAACTTTTCGGATGGCTGGAAAAATTGGAATTCGGAAAACATCAAGAAAAGTCGTGAAAAGATCGATAAATTTCGGCTATATAAGTATATACATATATATATATATGTGTATATACATAAATAATCGAGAATAAGTCGGCTATATAAGTATATACATATATATATGTATGTATATATGTATGTATGTGTATATATATAGATAAATGTATGTATCTACATATATGTGTGAATGTAATTGTTACGACCACAAGACACACAATCTTAGTGAGTGAAAAAGTAGGAAAAGAAGTAAAAAAATAGTCGAGTAATGACATGACTTGTCCATAGGAGTGGAGTGTGTATTAGGAATTTTGTGTGCATGGTCTGTTAAAAAAAAGAGCAAGCAACTTAAAAGAGAAAAATAGTTAAAAATTGTGAAAAGTCATGAAGAATCGTAAAAAAATGTATAAATCGTGAAAAATGGAATTAATCGTTTAAAATTGGTGATTGGCGTATTAAACGTGATGAATATTCGGGAGCCTATAACATCGTGAAAAATTTCTGATTTTTCGTAAAATTTGGAGACTTTTGTTACTATGGCTTGGATGATATAACTAAGTAGGTATGACTTTTTATCAATCTCTTAACTAAGTAATATCTTCTAGAAAAGATAGAAGATTGTTTTATGCTGATTGGAGTGTCAACGCTACCCATATCGGCTCACCCAAGCCCTTCCAATGATGTCTGTGTAGTAATTTCCCTTCCCTTAACTTTCTTTTAGTAGTTTATTGTTGTTTTACCCCCATTTATCTTTTTGGTTACTTTTGTTAATTTTTTGTTTACTCATGGTCATAGAATTCACTATTTATAAAATGAAGGTATCAATCACACCAAATGATGGTGGAAAAAAGTGCATTTAGGGAAGAGCGATTGGGAGGAAGGTGACGAACATGCTCTGTGAGACCTACATAAAGAGCTTGCAGGAATAAAACTCACTTATAATGGAAAGAAGGCTTTGTTCATTGTCGGTCCATTACCATAGAATAACATGGATTTTGTTGTTGTTTTGGAGGACTCTTCTGTAAGGTCTTGTCTAAAGAAATCCTTATCAATGCCCCTGTATGTTTCACTTCACTACCATGTTTTTGATAAATTAATTCTTTTCTCTGTTTGTTTGTCACATGCCTATTAGGGATGGGCGTCCAAGCAATATAAGCCCAGAGGAAGGTAATTGTAAATGGTTTGAAAAAGTGTATGGTGCGAGGACTTTCAAGGTTGACATTAGCTCTTCTATAAGAGTCTCCACCAGGGAAATAGTGAATGCATTCACCCGTATCAAGACTGAGGGTGTCCAAGATGTGCTATGAGTTATTGATGACATTCTTAGGTAGAAACGGGCTAAGAGGTATGTATCACCATGAGTGAAGCATTCCGATTATCATCTGCTATTTAATTTACACAACGATTTGCTATATGTTTTTTCAAGTGAAGTGCTTGTTAGGATGGACTTCGTGTCTCAAACACACAATAGATAATATAATCACCATCAAAAGACATGCAAATGGTTTATTGCTTGTGAGGATGGAGTCTTTAAATGTTTTTAATATTATATATAGGCTGGAAATGCATGAACAAGGAACATGAAACTCGGAGGTTAAGAAGTTAGCTAGGGATGTGGTAGATGAAATTCATGAAACTACAACATACAAAGACATACAACACGTTCCTTGTACTTTGAAGTGTCAAAAACATAATATATGCAAACATGGATGGCCTTCTAGTCTGGTAGACCAATTTATCTCTCATGATTGGCTACTATGTTGCATTTGGATGGTTCCTAGACAAAAACAAAATAACTCTTTGTTAGAATTAGCAACTTGAAAATGTTGGTGCAGATTGAAACTTGTTGTTTTAGCAACAATACTAATTTCTTTGACTATCTTTTGCAAACAGAAATTGAACCAAGTGAGCTGTAGATATATGATGTAGGAGAAAGTTGAGTCTCTAGATGCCTGATGTACCTAGCATCCTATATACCACATAATGCATGTGATCCTTATATAGATGACATACAAAAACTCTAAGAATGAGGCATTATAACTACAATTGCATAACATAAAATTTCTATTTCTATTTTCTAGTTGAAATACGATTTTTCTAAGAGGCGTCTCCTGGTGACTACCCCAAATTCCATCTCGCATCCAAAGTATGAACCTTTTGGGATCTGTCAGTATCCATCAACCCAATTCTACTAAGAATCCTTATCACGTTCTACACACATTCATCCACTTCTCAATATCCTATCAGCCACACGAATTAGTGGTTGTGGCCTCTCTGCTCTCCTTGTTAGTCTTCTCAATATATCTATTCCCAAACCACCCCAACATTGGCCTCACCTATCTTCTTCCAAAGGTAATTCCTCACTTGAAATTTGTTATCCATTATATAATTTTTCATTTTCTTCCATACCTTGTTGCCATAAGGCACACAAGAATGCATAATGATACAAACACCATGCTCATTCACCACATGCACACATGGGTTGGAACTATCACACACAAGGACATGCATTGATATATGCACATGACATGTATTCTAGTAACGGAAATATTAATATCTCTCCCTTTGTTTTTGCTTGTTAACATATGCTTCCTACTTCCATAATGGAAATATTAATTCTTAAATCATATTCAACGGGCTAGCAAGTTGGTTGCAAAAAAATTTTGTAAGTTCCCATTTAGGAGGTATCACTAATAGAATTAATATATAGATGAATCATAGATTGTATCTCTGCAAATCGTTGTCTTTTAAGAAACTAAAATAGAATTAATAGTGGAAACCTACTTTACTAATTAACTATACTCCTAATCTAAATAGTCCCCATTAACTTTTTTTAATGTAAGGTCCATATGGCTTTTTGGATAAAACTAGATTAAAAAACAATGCCATCCCTGATGGATACTAAGGTTTGTCTTTATTCATCTTGTTTATGTTGTTGTATAAATCGATGTTCACCATCTATTGATGCCTAATGGAAGTTATGCCATTGTTTTTTGATTGCCCAAGAAGAGGGTAACCTGACAGATGTTAACATATTTGTAATCCACAAGGTCATTCACCATCTCTTTCATGCACTATTTTTAGAAGAAAAATAAGCATCAGGGAGTTTATATGTATTTATCAAAACATAAATAATGCATATGCTTCTACTATCAACAACATCAATAACCACATGTGTTCATCACCACCCCTTGTCCTACCATAAAAGCATAATGTTATAGAATAGAAGTATCAACAACTGAAGAATAAAACCTTTTGATCTAGCCTATTGTGTGAAAGAAAGAAACAACCTTGTTGTTGAACAAAACAACAAAATCCCATTGGAAGAAAGTCACCACCCCATGATTTCAAATTGCATAAGCATGATAAATTTAAATCAACTTCCTGAAAGAAGTATGGGACTGTTGTTGTGTTTTATTGGCTTGCCTTTATTGCTTTTTTATTTAGGCTGCTCAAAGTGCTTTAGGATGGAGAAATGGTTAAATGATTCAGCAAAACAATAAACAGTTGGGAAGAGAACACTAAAAAAGTTTAAGCTCTGAGACAAACATTTTTGTTGTTAATGGCTTACTAATAGTTTGTGGTGGGACCACATTGTTTCTCAATGGTTTTGGGAATTTGAGGGATCACACGATTGGGGTGCTCTCTTGGCTGCTAAATGGGTTGGTTGTATCCTGGCTGCATTGAGGTCATATCGTGCTAATAAAAAAAAATAATACGTCTTAGGAAGTATTTGGTATGTATTAGAGAGTATCTAGGGAGTATTAGTATCAGATATGCATTCAATATTGGTAGGACACCTATTTTGGATTATCGATGCTTGGAAATTCTTTAAAAAGTGAAATCTTAAAAAACAGAGGAGGTACAAACAACAAAGAGAAGGAAGATTGACATTTAGTAAGAGGGATGGTGACTAACCTTGAACTTCTTCAAGGAAGCAACTGTGACAACCTTGCTGCTAGCTACTACTTAGCAGAGAGGGTTGAAACATGAGCTAGTGTCAAATGCTAATCAAGCAATGTCATGCCCAAATTTTTTTTCTAGCTTTTACCGATTGGATATGTCCTGGATACACATGGATACATATTAGGAGTATCCGATACATATCCAGGAGTATCCACGGAGTATTGGTATCTAATACGTATCAGATACGAGTACGGCAACTGTTTTTTGGAGTATCCATACTTCATAGTCTGCCATAGGTAGATTAGATTTTTTGGGAGTGTTCTATCTTCCATGTTACATCAGGAATTGGTAAGACAGTTAGATATTAGAAATCGACATGAAGAGAAATCAACATAGTTTTGGTTGTAGTGATGTGTCAAGATCTAGATTGCTTGGTCTGAGCCTAAATGTAAAGAAATTCTTAATCCACATAAATTACATTCCACATGTTTGTCATGATTTGTACCCTCATAATTTATTGACCCATATCTATTTTTGTGTAGGTTATTAACCAAAGGAGACATTTTTGGAGATACACAACTCTGGTGCATAGGAGACAATAAAGTCTAAACATAAAACTCCCACTTTCTTAGCTGGGTAGAGATGAGGACGTTTTTTACCTAGACTCTATGAGGTACTATCAATTTGTCTTCTTTTGATATTTTTGTTGAGCTTTATGTGATTCTTCTCATCCCTCTATCATTAGCCTCCCTTGTGAAATGCTCTCCTATCAATATTTTTTCATAAAATTTTTAAGCTAGACATGGAATCAGCCATCGTTCTTGTATGTTATAGTATTAATGCAAACATATAATGTGTAGTATAATCACCTTTACATTAACAACAATGAATTGGAAAATGCATAATTTAAAGTTTTGTGTGACAGCTATGTTTTTGAACCAAAAGAATGAAGCAAATGTGTGCTTGACTGGCTGTTCAAATTGGCAACTAGGTTATTTTCATGCCCTAATCAATCATCAATTAGATATATAGATATAAAAAACTATTTCAAAACAACATATATTATAACTGTGATTCAATCCGCCAAAACGATTTCAAGAGTTTTGGATTTGGAAAGAACCAAATTGATGTATAAAACCATAGGCACTTCCCTACTTGGATTTGTTGTGATCCTCCCTGTGCCTAATAGCTTGAGCTAGCTGAAAGTTGCAAGTTGGTTTTGCTAATAGGTAAATTTCCTACATTTGGGAAGGGATCATAAAGATGGTCATAAACTACTTTATTCATTCCATGCTTGTCTTACAGACATATCAGAATTCAAACTTACAGAAGAAAACCTTGTACCTACATAGTAATTATTGGACAATCTCAAAGTGATAGTTGTGCCACATTTTCCAAACAAAAATAAGTTAGCAATAGAAGGGGGAGGTATATAACACGAACAAAGTGGTATTGTTTTGTGGGTGTAGCTTAGCCAGAGCGTCAAATACATAACTACCACTTCTTTCCATGAAATGGATTTTGCATATAGGGATGTTCAACATTAAATATTTGATCTTTCTAGTCAATGCTTAAAATGCGAGAGGAGGATCCCTATCCACATTGCAAATCCCGTTCGTACCTGTGAATCAGATTTAACGATGCCAATCTCATACTTCATAACAATAGCCAGACAAATTGCTACTCGAATCCCCCATAACACTGCCTAAATAATGCCAAGAGCCACTTTAGCACAACTTCTAGCAATAAGTCAATTGTCATCATGATCCCTAGCTATAGCAACTAGCTATAACTCAATCTGGAAAATATCCTTTATAAATGTTTGATGGGGAGGGGTTTAATGCTAGCCAATAATACACTATGGACAAAGCTTTGGTTGAACTTGTCTTCCCTTGCATTGATAAAAGTTCTAATGAATCTCGCTATCAGTTTGTTACAGAGTTGAGTAAGAAGTTAAATAGTGTTTGATTTGTGATGTTGATGTTTAGCTTCTTGACTTTTTGGATGTAGCTCTTCTTTAGTCTTCTTTGTCTGTGCATGTGGTTTTATGAACTGTATAGTGAATTCTTAGAGTTGATGTATGAGCATCCTGGAAAATGCTCGATCTACTAAACATATTTTCTTCCAAGAACATTGAGACTATGCAGTTGTGGTTGGACTGGAACAGAGCTATGCTAACCAAGAGACATTATTTTAAATATGTTTGTGTTATTCCTACCTCAAGGGAGTGACTGATCATTTATGTGGCTGAAATTTTCCAGGTAGCTCTATTTTTGTGGTGGTGTTTTGGGTTAGGTCCAGAAAAAGAATTCCTTCTCCATCAGGTATGTTGATGTATTCATATTGTTTTTGTTACATGTGTTATATTTATGGAGCTGTCATATGTGTTAGGTGGTATGCAATCCTAGTGAATAGTAGAAAATATGCATCCTTGTGTACTAGTTTGGCATGACTGTGGTCCATGTTGACCAGTAACCATTTCCTGCTCCACCAATTGCAAGTAGGGGAACTGTGTGTGGATGTACTATAGATTGGTGTGGGCCTCACAGATGGGCTGGTCTTCAAACTTAGTATTGGTCATATTGTTAATGGGACAGTTGGGTTAGATGTTGGTTAGTTGGATCGGTTAGATGTTGTTAGTTATATGGGTATTAGGTACATGTTTTTGTATTGGGTGGTCTTCATTTTTTGGAATGAGCATGTCTGTCCTTGTTCAGTTTTACTAATAGCTCATTTGGATGTTTAGCTAATTATCCTGTAGATAGGCTTTATACTTGGTACATCTTAGGAATGTTGGATCTAATTCCACGTGACTCCATCCAATTCTCTTCTCTGCTATATTCTTCTTGCTCATTTTAAACACATGCTAAGAATTTAGAAAATATGAACAGCTTGATCAGGAATAGCAGTAGCTACGTACTTCCAGACCAAAAATGAAAATGAGAATCTAGTAAAATGACCATGTTATTAGGACATATAATATCTATTCTTACTTGGTCAAATCTATTGCCTTCTATAGAGGGTGGTTATTAAGTCTTGATCTTACCTTTATTGAACATTTGAATCCTAACATCATTTCTTTTTATGGTTGTGAATCATTTTTGGGACTATAACTATGCATGCAAAACCTATATCCAATTCTCATTAAAATGGATGGAGTTTTTTCTTAGTCTTCCACACGCCTAAAGCCTCATAATTTTAAGGAGATGAATCTAAATATAATTTCTGGAAAGGATATGCTATTATACTATGGAATAATTTAACTCTTATATGCTATATAGAGACATACCTGAAGCTCTAAGATTGACATATCACTAAAAGTAACAATCATTTTACTTTGACAAAAAAAATACTCTTATGGAGAATTCTAGAAAATAACCTTGTTGATGGATAGGCGGGATGTAGGTGCCCTTTCCTATAGAAAATAATCCTAGAAAAATACAATTGACAAAAATAGTTATCTTAAAAATACCTTAATGGTGAAAGAAATGTGTAATCATCTTTTGAGAGTTCACTCATCAAATTAATAAGGTATACAGAACATCACATGGCTATAAAAGAACTTGCTACCATGCTAATGAGGTATTTAGAGCAGTACATAGCCTATAAAGAAAATCATAGCAGAGAATGTTCATATTTTAAAGTATAGATGAGGGATATAGTAGGGTTGCACAATGTGTGCACCCTTATATTTATATTAATTTAACAATTACAGAGAGGTCCAAATATAATGTAAATTAACAGAACATAAATAATAATACATATATTAACACTCCCCCTCAAGTTGGAGCATAGATGTCAATCATGCCCAACTTGTCTACAAGAGTGTAGAAATGCTTCTTAGCCGTAGCTTGGTGAAGATACCTGCAACCTGGTCTTTAGAATGAGTAAAAGGCGTGTAGATCTTTCCAGTAAGAATAGACTCCCGAATGAAATGACAGTCGACCTTAATATGCTTGGTGCGCTTATGATAGACAGGATTATTGGCAATAAAAACAACAACTTTATTATCATAGTGCATGGGTATAGTAGAAGAATCCTCAACACCGAAGTCTTTCAGAAGAGAGCGCACCCATAGAAGCTCACAGGCAGTATGGGCCATGGCCCTATATTCAGCTTCAGCACTAGATCTGGCAACCACATTTTGTTTCTTGCTTCTCCATGTGACTAGATTACCTCCAACATTGGTGCATTAGCCAGAGGTGAATTTCCTATCAATTTTACTCCCTGCATAGTCAGAATCAGAATAACCCTCTAGAGAACAGTACCCATTTTTCCTATAATGAAGTCCCTTGCCAGGAGACTTTTTTAGATATCGCAAAATATGACATAGCACATCCCAATGGCAGTGTTTGGGTTTATCTAGGTACCTGCTTAGAAGACCCACAACAGTGGATATGTCAACTCTAGTCACAGTCAGATATATCATTTAACCAATCAATCTCCTGTATTTTTTATTATCAGCAAAGAGTGGAGAAGAGTCATCATCCCAATTGACATTGGGGTCTAGAGGAGTGTCAGAAGGTCTAGCTCCAAGCATTCCAGTCTCCTATAGAAGATCCAAAACATATTTCCTCTGAGATAACACAAGAGCATTAGAAGTTCTAGATACCTCTATGCCCAAAAAATATCGCAGTTTACCGAAGTCTTTAGTAGCAAAGTGCTTGCAGAGAAGAGCTTTAGTGGCCTGAATAGCAATAGAGTCACTACCAGAAAGAATAATATCATCCACATATACAATTAGAATCACAATGCCAGTAGAGGTCTTCTTAGTAAAGATAGAATGATCCACCTGAGATCTCAGAAAACCAAAATCAATTAGAATTTTGCACAATTTATCAAACCAGACACGAGGACTCTATTTGAGCCCATAAATAGATTTCTTCAGCCTACAGACTTTAGGTGACTCCCCCTGAGCAAGAAACCCAGGGTGTTGCTCCATATAGACTTCCTCATGAAAATCACCATACAAGAAGGCATTTTTAACATCTAATTGCAGCAGCGGCCAATCCAGATTAATAGTAACAGAAAGTAGAACTCTGACTGAATTAAGGTAGGAAACAGGAGAAAAAGTTTCAAAGTAATCAATACCATAAGTTTGTGTATACCCTTTAGCAACCAAGTGTGCCTTCAGACGTTCTACAGTACCATCAGGTTGATATTTCACAGCATATACCCATGTACAACCTACAGGATTACACTGAGGAGGTGGATCCACCAACTCCCAAGTGTGTCTATTAGCAAGTGCAAGCATCTCCTCCTTCACAGTAGAAGTCCAAGATGTACTTTGCAAGGCATCATGAATATTTTTCGGAATAGTGATAACAGATAAAGCAGAAACAAAATTGCTAGCATGGACACTCATATGTGCAGTAGATACATGGTTAGCAATATTGTGAGAGGTGCAGGAACGAGTACACTTTTTAAGAGCAATAGGTACATCAAGATCATAGATTACCTCAGGTGTGGAAGAACCTTCTGGAGGAGAAGATTGGTATAGATTGGGGGGTTGTTGTTCAGGTGGAGTTCTGTTCCTATGATGATAAACAATAATAGGAGGTGTCGTATGCTCAGGATTCCATGTATAAGAAGTATCAAAAACACAATCAGTAGTAACTGAAAGTGCAAAAAAGTTGTCCTGTCTGAGGACGTGCAACACTAGATGACACAACAGCAGGAGCTCCACGTCTAGAAGAAGAATGCCCCCATCCTGCTCCAAGAAGGGGACGGTTGTCAGAAGACCACCCACGGCCACGACCATGACCATGACCAGACATGGAAGCAAGAGCAGTGGAGTCTCCAGAGTCAGTGGGCAGTGCAGATGAGGAAGAAGGTAGGTGCTGAAGTTTCTGATAGGCACTCTGCAGCGACAAAAGCGGGTCACTAGCAAGTATCTGGTCAACAACACCAGCGTAGGACTCTAGTAAATCACACTGAAACTGGACCACCTGCAGCTCCTGATGCTGACACTGCATGGTGGCTAGATTAGTGGATAGTGGGTGGTAGGTCTCCAGCTCCCCCCACAGTCCAGTAAAGACAGAGAAGTAGTCCGCAATATCTGACCCCATGAAGTGAAGACGACCAAGCTGCTTGGTGATGTCAAATACCTTCTTGGGGTTCTGGCTATGCGAATAGGTACTAGCGAGCTGATCCCACATCTCCTTTGTCGTAGATAGGCTTAGCAAGGTGACACTAATTCTCAGCTCACTACTGTTGAGAATCCATGTCATCACGGTTGAGTCATCCTTGACCCAGTCATCGTAGGCCTTCACATCTTTGGAGTCATCATTCACAACAGGTTGTGCCGGAGCGGCACACGTCAGATGTGATTATTTTCCCTGGGATTTTGTGTAAATCACCATGGAACATACCCAGTACTGGTAATTGCGCCCATCAAGTTTCACCATCGTATCTTGACGGCGCACATCATCCCCAGAGGACATCATGAGGAAATAGAAAGTAGAGTCTCGGAAGGACATGTACACATGCACGAACAGGCACAGTAGGCACGAACAGGCAGTAGACTGCCTACATCGTCAGGTAGGCAGCATCACACATAGAGCTATCGATAGATGAAGCCTCTCACATACGGTCTATGTCGGAGTGTAGTAGGGAACCCGGTGGCTCAACGGCCCACACAGGTAGGCAGAACGAATAGTGACAAGGCTTTCCCTTAGTCCAAAAAATCAAGCCACAGACCCCCAGAGGAATCAGCGACACGGCTAACGACCCTGGAGGCTAGCGGCCCCTGTGGCGGCGGTACCTGGCAGCAGCGCGGCCACCGGCGTGTGCGCCTGCTGCTGTGGTGCAGGCAACAGCTCGTGCTGCGTTGCACGATGGTTGCCTCCCGGTGGTTGTTGGCGGTGCACAACCTACTGGCGGCTGCGGGGCCTCGTGCGGGAGCTATCGGCGGCGGGAAGGGGTGGTCTGGTGGTTGGGCGTGGCGCTGGGTGTGCGCTGGGGGGGGGGCGCCGATGAAGGAGAGGGAGGGAGGGGAGAGAAGAGGCAGCTGGATCTGTCTTGCTCTGGTACCATGAAAATTAGAACAGGATTTGGAGAGCTTAGGGTTGCACAATGTGTCCACCCTTATATTTATATTAATGTAATAATTTAAGAGAGGTCCAGATTTTAACAATTACAGAGAGGTCCAGATACAATGTAAAATAATAGAACATAAATAACAAAACATATATTAACAAGGTATTTAGAGCAGTACATAGCCTATAAAGAAAATCATAGCAAAGAATGTTCAGATTTAAAGTATAGACGAGGGATATAGCAGGGCATGTTCGAAGTTTAGCCCACCATAAAGGAAAACCTCAAGGACGCATGGTACTTAATGCCTTCAGGTGCATTTATCTGCCAACTTTCATTGTCTTTGTCATCGGGTCTTCAACTCCTTTTCCTGGAGAGAATATTTTAAAACTTGTATGATGATTAAAAAGTTCCTATTCATTTTACTAAATGCATCATGTTACTTTATAGGGACCAATATTATTGGCTGCAAGAAATAACAAATATGATGTGCTAGAGAAACAGTAGACAAAACAACTCATTAAACAATTCTTAAGACATACATTTTTCCTAGATTTAAGTATTTGCAGCATCAGTTTGTACAATACCTTGTTTGACCAACATCATTAATAACAACCTTCATGATCCATCCTTTATCATATGGACTAGAATTGACTAGATAAGATATTCAGTGGTCACTTGATTGGCTTCAGTTACTCTCCTTGATAATTGATAGAATGGATGTCATTGGTAGCCTTCACATTCCTAGCAGCACTAACACTACTATCTTTATTAACATTTTTTTCAACTATCGGATCTTGCTTTTGTTGTGGTATGTAGTATGTGTAAATAACCAATAAATAGTCATCACTTTGCATTAATTTTAACGGAAACTATATCAAAATTATAAATAAAACTGACCTCGTATAAGAAATATTATTTTTGCAGATCGTGAACAGAGTCAGTCTGCAAATCATAGAACAGTTGTTTATGCTCTAGAATTAGTTGTGAAATGCATTATTGGTTTGTGAAATAATTTTCTTAATAGTCCATTCTATACGTTCTCTAGAAATTCTATCTTTTAGCTTATGTTTGGCAATTGCAGCTGACCGCATGTGAGCATCAGTTCCCAAAAAAATAATATCTAAAAACTAATGTGCAGGTGTATCTTGTGATGAAAGAATATGTTGGTTTTAGGGAAAAGAATATCATTGCGAAACAAAAATTAGGAATGCACCAGGCTAGGGAGATGAGAACCATACATGCTGGAGATTTCTTGTAAGTTTAAGCAATTCATATATTTTATATATCATTAATTTGTTGTATATTTTTTATTCCTAAAGATCTAAATGTCATTCAAACATCAACGTAGAAGATTTTTCTTCCATCTTGGAATGAATAACCAAGCAGTTAAGGTTGCACAAGAATCAGTTCAAAAATAGAAGAGATTGATGTTAGGTATGCATCTACATATTAAGCATAAACTATGGAATCAATTGACATCTCATGCACCCAATATCAAGATATATCGGTCTTGTTTTTTGATGAATCATTCATATGATGCAAGGGGGGATAATATCACTATAGTTTAGTATGAGTAGAGATCTAAGTATAGATATCGTATACAATTAAGAAAATTTATATAAGAAGTACAAAGTAATTGCTACAATGACTAAAAATTATATAAATTGACAAAGAGCTAAGCTTTCTTATTAGGTACATAGTGGTCCAAGCCCTAGGTAATAGTTCTATCTTTTCCATTTGAATCTACCAGAACGTTGATGCCTGTATCATTTTTAAAACTTTTTCTATAACTCTGACAACAGTGGTTGTACCCATTTAAGGCTCCTATGCCATGTCTCAAAATATTAAACAAGATAAACAATATTTATAGTAGAAGAATCTGTGTCATTTTTACAACCATGCTTCCCTCTTCTACTAAATATAGACCTGTGACTCAACATGGAAGGTGTTGATTTCTATCAACATGGTCATTGTTGATTGTAGTTGCTGGTATATTTGTGTCAACTTATGATTTTAATTTTCTGGATTTTAGGTCATAGAAATTGATCAGTTTTATTATCTTTTTCTTATGGATAATCAACTTGTTGACTGTCTTGGTATATGAGTATAATTTCAATTGCTGCTTCTATAATGTATATTATAACTCAGCTCTCAGATGATAAAAACATATTTAACTCCTACTAGAGTGAAACTATAAAAATATTCATTTTGTATCTGTCATATGCTTGAGTTTTACACCAATGATTGCACTATCCTGAGCATTGCAGATAAGATCCACATTTTCACTGATAACGATCTCATTCTCATATTATACCTATATGATTATAAAAGAAAATAGTTGCAAACAACTGGAGCCATTGTATAGTGGGCTTCCATCTCCATGAATGGTTTTTCAGGAACCATTTCGTTAGTTCTTTTTGCATTTGGTTCATCTCAATTTAACTATGATTGATGATGATACTAGTGCTCATTACAAGTTTGTATTTGATTCTACTACAAGATGTGATTCATATGTATCTAATATGGATATATTTGGACCTACTACTGATGATGCAAGTAATATATTTGGACCTACTTCTGATGATGCAAGTGACATTTTTGAAATAAGTCAACACGTAAATATCATTAATTGAATCAACATTTGTATACAACATTTTATGCAATGGCACATATATTATAATTCAGTAAGTGCATTTGTACACACCTCCTCCCCCTATGATCACCACTGCAAAATTATATGTATAGCTGTACTTGGACATAATGTTACCAAAATGATTGCATTAGTTAGATTATGTGATGGTATATGTTCCTACTCTTAATTACTATGCTCTAATTACTTGATGGATAATCAGCTTACTGACTATCTTGTCCCAGAATCGTCTAAATGATCTGATATATCACTGCAAAGAAAGATAGGTGGGAGCATGACAATGCTTCTTTATTGGGTGTTTAACTTATAATTGTTCTTCCTATCTGTTTTTCTTTTCCACTAGGTTACATGTTGGAGCTCATTTCTTTCTTATTTTTGCAGGGATGTCTAACTTGTTCGAGACTTCCAAGTACATATTTGATCCTATCTGATATAATCCCAAATCATTTTTATATACTTTCTTTCATATGATAGCTTTATCTATCATTATCGATATGTGCAATAAGCTTCCACCAACCCATTAGGGATCAGGTACAACATGTTTTAGAACACTATGCAAACTTCAGCTTTCTCAGCCAACCCCCCCTCACCAGCGAATCTGCTTTCTCAGCCAGTGACTTTGAAGCAGTTTGAAGTGGTCCTTACAATCATAATCTCTCTTGCTTTAGTACGAATACCCTTACTTCAAGACTTTGTTTTCAAATTATAATAGATGGTTTATCACAATTTGCATGGCTTTCTCAATATCAACTTGCATATGTCATATAATTGCATAGAATCTAGAGCCTGAGAAGCATGATGGAATTCTTTTTAGACTTTAGACTAGAGAACTGCATGTCTCTATAGCCGTCTTCAATATTACAATGATGTTTATTCTCTTGTCAAGATTCTCCTTCAGTGAATGAATTAGAGCTTCAAGTTATTCCTCTCCAAGATCTAGAGCAGGTTCAACCAAGGATATTGATAGATCTTTTATATAATTTGCTGTATAACCTCTTTTACATAGCAACTATTGTGCTTGTTTTCCTCCTTGACTTCAACATTCCTCTTTAAGTAGATTATTTTGAGTTCTTCCATTGAGGACATGAGATCTGTAGAGTCAGTTCCTCATAATTTTCAACTCTGTGGGTTATGATCATTCACATTGTTATGCAATCATTTTAAAGTTATATATATATATATATTCTGCAACTTTGAATATTGTATATGAACTTGTGTGATCTCAAATTTTTTTGTTTATAACATACCAAATATATAAAGTTCTTTTTGTTATGGACATAAACTCTCACTCATTCATATTACTAATCATGTGGTTTGCATGTTATTATATTTCCATATTTTAGTTCTAATCTTTCATCTTATGGACCTTAGTTTTGATATGCTTTTTTTTACAGTTGGGAGACTTTTCAATCTATATGTTGACTCCTTGCATAGCCAAATTGGACTGCTTGGGACCAGACTATTGAGTTTAGGACTACTTGGGACCAAACTATTTTGTATTGGATTACTAGGAACTAAGTCTTAATCTAAATTATGCTCTCAAAAAATTCTATTGGTCTATATTAATCACTATATTCCTAGTATATTTCAGATCTTATGAAAAGGCTGATTCTCTTATACTCATACCAATTAATTGACATATTACAGCTTCTAGGTTTGATTTCTCACTTGATTATGTTTTCCATAAAGTGTTTGGACCTCTTCATGTAGAGTTTGCTGATTATGGGGAAATGTTGTATGCTCAGGTCCATGTGGTTGTTGATATATTTATGATGCGTGTTTCTTTTCAGCTATTCTTAAAAGAATGTTAGTAGTCCAGTGCAACTTCTACTTCATACCTCAGGGTCTGTTTGAAGAATCCATTATGGACACCTTTTTCTGTACAATGCCATGATCACCAAAAGTCACCATATAAAAGGTACCATGCATGATTTTATCTGCTGGTACCACATAGCAGAACATCATACTATATGTTGTGGTCTTGGTCTTGCTTTGTTAGTAAATATCTCTAAAAGGAGCTGTTAGGCTCTGTTTGCTGTTGTAGTGTGACGTCCCCGGATTTTGACTTCTCCAAACCCTATTGGGAATGAGAGGTCAGAATCTGAGAATATCATCCAATCATATCAGATAGCGATGCGGAAGCATAATACGTATACATGAACATACAACCATAACATTTCTCAACGATAACATGCATATTTAGAACATGAATTACATTTACATATTACAAGAAGATTTACAAGTTTATGAACATGTATGCTAAAAGGATCTTAGACAATAGGTACAACCTATACAACTTGCTCACATCTTATTATTTTATCCCATTCCAGCTCTGGACCTAGAAAATACGAGAAACAAAAACATCAACAAAAGTTGGTACGTGGAATTAAAAGCTATACTATGCTGGCATATAAAATATTTGAAATTGAAGAAAGAGAAAGAAAACATTATTTTAAGGAAGAAAATCAAGTAATCTCAAGTTATTAATCATATTTCAATGGACATGTATTACTATGGTGGACTTAGCACAAACATAAATATTGGGCCCTATCCCTGCGTACCTTGTACCATTAGGGATCTCCCCGCGTACCTTGTACCATTAGGGAGGTGCTAGTCGACATTAATGCTTTCCCTCTCTAATAGGGAGATTAATGAACCATCAGTAACTACATTCCATTTTCTTTCTTTAGTGTTCTTATTGTTCAAGGCGGAAATGTCAATACATATAGATCTACATCCAACAATGTATTTCAAGTACAAGCAAGCAAGTACATATATTTAACATCCAGCAAATCTAGTCATATAAATATATCCACGTACCTGAGTTCAGAGATTCATACTTATATTCGGGATCATCTACATCTCTGGTCATCGCCTGATTAAGACAAGACCACATACTATCATCAGATTCTAATCATCTTAACCCTAGTCGTGTTCATTAGGGTTTATATTATCTCATTAGGATATTCCAACATTTACTTGCATTATTGTCTTATATTTATCTTACTGATGTCATTTTCCAGATTATGATTCATTATCTGAATATTAGGTTCCATATTCTATTTTTGTGCACATACTAACCCTAGGTTACATCATTAACCTAGATTAGGGTTTTAAACCATGTATTAATATTCATCTTCATATAACATGGATTTTCGTGTACAAAATTGGTCTCATATTTACATATTATCTTTCAGTTACAGATATGAGAATGTTCTGTGAAATTCATCATTTATTGAGCATGTATGCATTAATTGCATTATCTTTAGTGTTATTAGCCCTAATTAGCCATATTAATCAAATTACATGATTTCGTGCATCAACATCATAATTATTGGGATCATATGCATTCTAAACATGATTATAGACTTACTGACATTTTATCATGATTTTAGGCCATTGTTTGATATTTATTACTCATGAAACAAGAATAATACATCTTACATGATATCACTATTATTGATGCATCAAAATCCTGATATTATCATTCTACTGTGTTCTACTCATTTTTTTGAGAAAAATGGTACCTTACTCGTATTTTTCTGATATATGTGCTAATTACTAGGAATTATTTACGATCTGGACATTTATGAGATATTTACCTGCTCGGGGCAATCAGAGTCGGCCACGTGTCCACGTAGGGACATGGCTCCTTACTTGCTGGTGAGGCCAGCGGTTCAAGGCACACCCGGTCCACTCAAACCGGGCCGGCCGGTCTGGGTCTCTTCTTTCTCCTTCGCGAGAGATTGCTGCGCCCGATGCCTGCTCCGTCGAATCTCAACGCACGAGGTCGCCGCCTCCTGGTGATCCTCCTCTCTTCTTCCCCACATTCCTTCCAGGGCGCCGCCATGGAACATGGCATCCATGGGGATCGACATCCCCCCCTTGCTGCTCAGTTGACGCTTGCGTGCATCGTTTCTAGGAAACGGCCGCCGCCAATTGTGTGTGCTGTTCTCGGCGCCGCACGATGCCCACTGGAGCCTGCACTCCCCTGCTCCAGTTCTACCATGCCGCTACGAGCTCTGGCAAGAGATCGATCGTCCGTCTCCTTTGGTTCTCACGTGATCCTTCTCCCATGCAAAAAGACGCCGACTGTGCGGCTCCCTATCTCGCAGCCGCCGCCACTGTTGCGTTCTCCTTGGGCCCTTCTCCACACCTCCATAGCTCCAGGTCCATGTGCTCGTCATCCATGGATCTGTCTCCCGGCTTCTAATCCTTCTAGGTCACTGCTATTACAGGTCCTCCTCATAGAACCTACCGGCGTCAGCTTGCTGTGCACCGCCGGTCTTGGGGCGGGGGTTCCTCTTTGACGCCTGGAGGAGCTCGCTGCCTTTTACAGGATCAACGGCCGAGGGTATCACCAAGTGCTCCTCTGAGATCCATCTCCTTGATCCTTTCCATGCTGCCTAACAATGGCGGCTCCTTCTTCAACCTTGACCTTGCTCTCATCAACCGCAGGGTCTGGACACCTCCTCTACTGCTACCTGCACTCCTCTGGTCCTAGATGCTTCCATCACAGATCTAGCTTCCTTCATTCCTCATCTTATCGTCTATTGTATCTGTAGGTAGAGGAGGGGAAAGCGAGTGGAAGGTACATCTCTCTGTTTATATCACTATGCAGGTTTTCCTACGGTCGTTCCACAGTTCCGAGCTTATAGGATCTAAACCTCCAACTCAAAACACGTACGTGGAGCTCTGCAGATAACTGGGCAAATGAGGTCAGGAAAACGTGGTCTATCTGTTCTTCTCCCCGCTTTAGATGGAGGTTGAAGGTAAGAGAACGGCCATAGGATTCTAAACATTATTTCCTCATCATATTATATAGCTCTCAAACAAGTTTGATACCAATCTACATTATCTAGTCATGCAAACAGATTCTTCAACTAAGGAATTCCAAAAGGAGGTACATTTATAAGTATACTAAACTTACGCTATACATCAATTGAACTCTAACATCAACAATACAAATTCAACTTAGCATGACCATGATGCAATCTAGGTTTCATTACTCGATCATATGAATCCACATATACCTCATTTGATATTTAACTACATGTCCTCAAAACTATCCTCAATATATGAACCCTAAGGTTTGGGTCATCACATTCACCCCACCTAATATGGAATTTCATCCTCGAAATTCAACTAGTCTCATTCTTAAATTGATATAAAGAAGTTTTATGCCTATAGGCCACCACTTCTGAGTTCCAAGAGTATCATTATTCTGGATTCATCCCAAGTTGTCTTCTTAGGATATTTAAGCATGTAGGGTGTACCCACCCCACCTTATCTAGGTTGAAGCATCACTTTATTTTAAGGAATTGTAGCGTCACTTAGTATCTTAGTCATCATAGGAGATTCTCATATTTTTGAATTTACATCCTCATAACTCCTTAGAAAAAGGGTTTTATTCATATGCATGAAGTTAGGAAGGTGCTACTCTAGCTTCATCTTTCACCTACTAAATCAGACAAGGTGGTGTCGAGATTTTAGGCCATTATTTACCAGAATTATTAGGCTTAACAACATTAGTGTGGTTTATGATCAACATCGTACTAGTATTTCAGCATTAGAGGGGATTATTTTCATCCTTGATATTAGAATTTTTTTTCCACTTAAGAAGGGCTTAAGTAACATGCTAACCATTGGGGTTCCACCCTATGGTGTGATATTCATACTCAACTTAGAAGCATACATTGAGAAGGATCAAGTTATGAACTATATTTCTGATCACATATTCTATGATCCAAAAATATCTTTATATCAAGTTCATGAGTTCAATTTTTTATGTCGTGCATGTACTATGTAAGGAAAAAAAAGAATATACTAAGTCAAACTTATCATGATTTCAATCTTGGGTACTACATGTATGATATAGGGGGGAAATATAGAAGAGGTCAAGCTTATACGAGTGACTCCTCATATATAAATCATCTATGTAGCTCAAGTGAGGTTTCTATCATCATATATTAAGAAAGAGAAAAGAAGGGAGAATATGTATTTGAGTATCTTTTGCACAAAGCATTATACTCTCATAACTAGTGTTCATATATTACCTCACTTGCAACTAATGATGAGATTCACAAAATATGTCACTCCAGCTAGGATCTATCTCATCCAAAGGATTGACTTTATCATATGGGTCATCTACCCATCCTTTTCTTTTACCCAATTCTCACATATAGATTTGAATCATGCAACATGACTCAACTCATCTACTTAGGAGTAACCCAGCTTAGGACACACCATTTCACATATTTTCATATATTGTAGGGTAGGTCCATTGACCCTCTCCTTGTGGGTCTCACTCTCTCTGGAGTTCACCACATATTTTGTCCTAACACTAGAGGTCCTCCTTTGTAAAAGAGCTTGAGGCTCATGCATACTCGACCTTATCTTAACTTAGCTTATCTTAAGTAGGAAAAGGGAATGTACTTTCATCATCAAGATTTTGCATAAATTCTACAAAATTAGATTCAACAAGTATACAAATTAAACCTATATAAGGAAACTTATACCATCATAGATCAACTTAGGTAAGATTCTATATAGTTATTTCCTTCATCTTTCTTTTGTCTATCTATCTATCACATAACCTTATGAGGCTCTAGACATCTAATCTAGATCTATTCTCTCTTCTAGACTGATGTCACTCCCTTTCACTTAGATTGTATGAACACTAACAACTCTCCAATGTGAGGGACACATTTTTATATTTACATATATATAATAAA
Source organism: Alisma plantago-aquatica (assembly GCA_963693085.1). Taxonomy (NCBI): domain Eukaryota; kingdom Viridiplantae; phylum Streptophyta; class Magnoliopsida; order Alismatales; family Alismataceae; genus Alisma; species Alisma plantago-aquatica. Next base: position 627,808,815 of record OY856409.1, read on the forward strand.
ATATTATATAGTTTTTATCTGAGAAAGAAGACGTCAGAGAAAATTGTCGAGGCTCAAGCCGATTGGAAAACAAAACTAAATCAGCAAAATTGAGTGTCCCACACACAGTAGATAGTCTAGTGTCATGTCACCTAGTGAAATGGTGAGAACGAGATGTAGACTAGTGTAGCTACCCAATACATATGAGCTCTATATGGAAAGGGTCTCACACACTTGTCCTAACCTAGTTCTCGAACATCTAGATTCTAACCTAGAGGCTAAGTCAGAACTTATTCCTATAAAACAACTTACTAAGTTTCTAAGGTTTAAAGTGAAAGGTGAGATTAAGATTTTATGTTTTATGGTGAGCAAATGTCAGGTGTAGCTATTGTTCAGGCTCTGATACCAACTGTGACGTCCCCGGATTTTGACTACTCCAAACCCTATTGGGAATGAGAGGTCAGAATCCGAGAATATCATCCAATCATATCAGATAGCGATGCGGAAGCATAATACACATGCATGAACATACAACTATAACATTTCTCAACGATAACATGCATATTTACAACATGAATTACATTTACATATTACAAGAAGATTTACAAGTTTATGAACATGTATGCTAAAAGGATCTTAGACAATAGGTACAACCTATACAACTTGCTCACATCTTATTATTTTATCCCATTCCAGCTCTGGACCTAGAAAATACGAGAAACAAAAACATCAACAAAAGTTGGTACGTGGAATTAAAAGCTATACTATGCTGGCATATAAAATATTTGAAATTGAAGAAAGAGAAAGAAAACATTATTTAAAGGCAGAAAATCAAGTAATCTCAAGTTATTAATCATATTTCAATGGACATGTATTACTATGGTGGACTTAGCACAAACATAAATATTGGGCCCTATCCCTGCGTACCTTGTACCATTAGGGATCTCCCCGCGTACCTTGTACCATTAGGGAGGTGCTAGTCGACATTAATACTTTCCCTCTCTAATAGGGATATTAATGAACCATCAGTAACTACATTCCATTTTCTTTCTTTAGTGTTCTTATTGTTCAAGGCGGAAATGTCAATACATATAGATCTAAATCCAACAATGTATTTCAAGTACAAGCAAGCAAGTACATATATTTAACATCCAGCAAATCTAGTCATATAATTATATCCACGTACCTGAGTTCAGAGATTCATACTTATATTCGGGATCATCTACATCTCTGGTCATCACCTGATTAAGACAAGACCACATACTATCATCAGATTCTAATCATCTTAACCCTAGTCGTGTTCATTAGGGTTTATATTATCTCATTAGGATATTCCAACATTTACTTGCATTATTGTCTTATATTTATCTTACTGATGTCATTTTCCAGATTATGATTCATTATCTGAATATTAGGTTCCATATTCTATTTTTGTGCACATACTAACCCTAGGTTACATCATTAACCTAGATTAGGGTTTTAAACCATGTATTAATATTCATCTTCATATAACATGGATTTTCGTGTACAAAACTGGTCTCATATTTACATATTATCTTTCAGTTACAGATATGAGAATGTTTTGTGAAATTCATCATTTATTGAGCATGTATGCATTAATTGCATTATCTTTAGTGTTATTAGCCCTAATTAGCCATATTAATCAAATTACATGATTTCGTGCATCAACATCATAATTATTGACATCATATGCATTCTAAACATGATTATAGACTTACTGACATTTATCATGATTTTAGGCCATTGTTTGATATTTATTACTCATGAAACAAGAATAATACATCTTACATGATATCACTATTATTGATGCATCAAAATCCTGATATTATCATTCTACTGTGTTCTACTCATTTTTCTGAGAAAAATGGTACCTTACTCGTATTTTTCTGATATATGTGCTAATTACTAGGAATTATTTACGATGTGGACATTTATGAGATATTTACCTGCTCGGGGCAATCAGAGTCGGCCACGTGTCCACGTAGGGACATGGCTCCTTACTTGCTGGTGAGGCCAGCGGTTCAAGGCACGCCCGGTCCACTCAAACCGGGCCGGCCGGTCTGGGTCTCTTCTTTCTCCTTCGCGAGAGATTGCTGCGCCCGATGCCTGCTCCGTCGAATCTCAACGCACGAGGTCGCCGCCTCCTGGTGATCCTCCTCTCTTCTTCCCCGCATTCCTTCCAGGGCGCCGCCATGGAACAGGGCATCCATAAGGATCGTCATCCCCCCCCTTGCTGCTCAGTTGACGCTTGCGTGCATCATTTCCAGGAAACGGCCGCCGCCAATTGTGTGCGCTGTTCTCTGCGCCGCACGATGCCCACAGGAGCCTGCGCTCCCCTGCTCCAGTTCTACCATGCCGCTACGAGCTCTGGCAAGAGATCGATCATCTGTCTCCTTTGGTTCTCACGTGATCCTTCTCCCATGCAAAAAGACGCCGACTGTGTGGCTCCCTATCTCGCAGCCGCCGCCACTGTTGCGTTCTCCTTGGGCCCTTCTCCACACCTCCATAGCTCCAGGTCCATGTGCTCGCCATCCATGGATCCGTCTCCCGGCTTCTCATCCTTCTAGGTCGCTGCTATTACAGGTCCTCCTCATAGAACCTACCGGCGTCAGGTTGCTGTGCACCGCCGGTCTTGGGGCGGGGGTTCCTCTTTGACGCCTGGAGGAGCTCTCTGCCTTTTACTGGATCAACGGCCGAGGGTATCACCAAGTGCTCCTCTGAGATCCATCTCCTTGATCCTTTCCATGCTGCCTAATAGTGGCGGCTCCTTCTTCAACCTTGACCTTGCTCTCATCAACCGCAGGGTCTGGACACCTCATCTACTGCTACCTGCACTCCTCTGGTCCTAGATGCTTCCATCACAGATCTAGCTTCCTTCATTCCTCATCTTATCGTCTATTGTATCTGTAGGTAGAGGAGGGGAAAGCGAGTGGAAGGTACATCTCTCTGTTTATATCACTATGCAGGTTTTCCTACGGTCGTTCCATAGTTCCGAGCTTATAGGATCTAAACCTCCAACTCAAAACACGTACGTGGAGCTCTGCAGATAACTGGGCAAATGAGGTCAGGAAAACGTGGTCTATCTGTTCTTCTCCCTGCTTTAGATGGAGGTTGAAGGGAAGAGAACGGCCATAGGATTCTAAACATTATTTCCTCATCATATTATATAGCTCTCAAACAAGTTTGATACCAATCTACATTATCTAGTCATGCAAACAGATTCTTCAACTAAGGAATTCCAAAAGGAGGTACATTTATAAGTATACTAAACTTACGCTATACATCAATTGAACTCTAACATCAACAATATAAATTCAACTTAGCATGACCATGATGCAATCTAGGTTTCATTACTCGATCATATGAATCCACATATACCTCATTTGATATTTAACTACATGTCCTCAAAACTATCCTCAATATATGAACCCTAAGGTTGGGGTCATCACATGTAGTGTCTTGGGGAGCAAGCTCGAGTCTCCTATCATGATGGTCTTATCATTCGAGGCTATATTCCAGAATGTCAAGGGAACAACCATGGAGGGATGAGACCTGCCATTTTTGTATTGGGTAATCCTCTCTCTCTTGTTTATGTACCCCTCTCCCAATCCCTCTCCTGAGCTGCTTTTGTGTGTGGTTATTACATTCAAGATTATGGCAATTGCCACTGTGGGCAAAAATTTGATAACACATGTGTTTAATGAGATGCATTTCCCACTGTTAGTAGTTGCAAACAAGTAACATCTTCTTTCACTCATCTAAAAATCCTTTTTATTTCTATGTTGAACTTTATTTTACTCGCAGTACAATCTCATATTTCTCATCTAAAAATCATTATCTTATGTAGGGTTTTATATAACCGACAGTGCAAGCACATCTCTCCCAGCTACAACCACCTAAATGCAACATGGTGATAGATGGAAGCAGCGGTGTACAAGCAATTCCAGGACACCATATTCTTTGCAGCTCTGTACCTGGTGGCCTTAGGCAGTGGGTGTCTGAAACCCAACATGATCTCTCATGGTGCCATCCAATAAGGTAGCATCATGGACACTATGCTCACCAATAGCTTCAAGATCCCTCCAGTGTCCTTCCAAGCCATCCCATGCATCATGCTCATCATCCTTGTCCCACTCTATGAGACCTGCTTTGTCCTGCTCGCATGAATGATCACACGCCAAGAATCTGGCATCACCCCTCTGCAGCGCATCGGTGTCGTCCATTTTTAGCTGAAATAATTGATTCTAAGCTAAGAGAAAGAACATCTTCGCAAGAGGGCAACCCTGATCAACCAAGTCAAGATTGTCTTGTTCATAATTTTTAATCCAACACATGCTTTTCTTCATGATGGTGCAACACCAACAAGAGCTCAAATAAAAGAAGAAGACAATAAGGATATATGATTGAACTGGCCGAGAAAGACAAAATACTTTTGCAAAGATGTTAGTAGACCACTGGATCATTGATATATGTATATACTTTTCTTTGTACACATTGTGTAATAGGGGCAAGGTATACGTCCTCCCCATGTACATTCGACGCTTCATTATAAATGAAAATAAGATTGTTGGCATTATGAGCATAACTTGCTCTAAATACTATAATTTTATTACTAAAAGAGATTGTGTACAAACAAATAACACAATATATATAAATATAAATATAAATATAAATATAAATATAAATATAAATATAAATATAAATATAAATATAAATATAAATATAAATATAAATATAAATATAAATATAAATATAAATATAAATATAAATATAAATATATAGTCGAACTAAGCATATATGTATGTGTACTAAATGGAACTACATATGTAGCTAGATGCATAATCAACTACATATGTATCTATATAGTAACTTCTGACTTTCCCTACACATTAAATACATATAAAATGTAGTAACTTCATGTTTTTGCTACATACTGACTATATATACAATTGTAGTCATACATTTAGCTATAATTATACTTATATTTAAATATGTAAGGACAATCTCTAGCTACGCTTTTAGATACATATGAATTTGTAGCGAATGGATTATCTAACTACATATTTGAAAAATATAGTTAAAGGCTTTGGCTATACAAGCATATACTACAATTTGTATGTGTAAAGAAATATGTAGTTAAAGCCTTTTGCTACAAAATATGGAATTTTCGCTACAATTTTTTTTTGTATTTAAAGATCATTTTTTTAGTAGTGGTGACTTAATGGTCACTACTGGTGGTGGATCAGGCATCCACAACCTATGATGAGTTAAGCATTCAATTAAGCCTTAAACCAATGGTTTCTTGGGTCATTTGATGCAATGGTCAGACCTATACTCCAATTGATGGTTTTAATATATGACCTTGACCTAATGGTTAAGATCTAATGTTTCTTCATCCCATAAATTGGAATGATGCGAAAAATTTATGTTGGTCCTAATAAAGTAATTTAAATGGTTTCTGTTATGAGATCAACTTAAGAAGCTCATTTAGTGACAGCTTATTTTTAATAAAAAATCACTTATGGGTTTTACCCTACTCTCAATGGAACTTTTTATATTTTTCATCAAGGGATGTCTAGGGTTAGATGGTGACTCTTTATAGAGCACAACTCAATGGCTTCATAGGTGGTTTGTTCAAGATGTTTACTTATGTAAATGACCAATGGCTTTACCTTTTCAACATTTAATGGTTAGAAGTTGATGCCTCAATATTCCCATTGTTTTGGGTGAAGTTTGTAGTGTAATGTAATGATTCCAATGATGAAAATTTGATGGTTCAATGCCTTATACTTGTAGCCTTACCCTTACCCTCCGGTATGATTATGATTGATAATAACCATAATGAATTAATGGGTAACCCCAATGAGGTATAGCTTGTTATACCTAACTTTAATATAACTGAATGATGGTAATTCAGTATGAATAGTCCTTGAATGATTAATACAATCATGGAGTACTCTTTTATTGTTGTTGAAACCTTAGTATGCTATAACCCGATGGTTACACCTTGATTTATGTGTGGATTCATACTAGAGAATAGTATGGAATGTGATGGTGATGCTTCACCTTATGCATCCATGATCCAATGGGGATGTCATGAGTTAGGCTTTGGGTATAAGTGTTGATTAGTAACATTAATATGATTTATCTTGTTGAACCTAACTCTAATGCATATATATAAACATGAGTATTCATGTTTAACATCCTTATATGATGGAATGATGGTGAAATAACCTCCTTAATATGAGCATAACCTTAATATGTTAGTTAGTGGTTATCATAGTCACATGTTTGATACTTTCTTATGCTAAACATGTGCATTATTAATATGATGAGGTTTAATAATATCTAGATTCCTTGCATGTTTATTTAATAAAGAAATGCTCTTAAAGTTAATATAACCCTTCTATGATTGTTTATTAATATGTCCTTGCTCATTAATGCAATATTGTGTTGATCTGGTGTATTATATGTAAGTGATGTTGTTGAGCCTTGTTATAAGGCATGCAAAGATAATGATGATCTTGCAGGGAATAGTATGATAGTTTTAATGACCTTTGGGCATGGTTGAACCCTAAATGAGGTGTAATCTTCTTGTGTTGATAAGGGTTGATACCCTGTAATATTGTGAAAAGGATTTATATCTTGTGATAGTATGATGACTAGTGTAGTCTTATGAATGGCAAGTGAATAGTACCATGTGATGATGAGATAAGAAATTATGTTTCACACGTTTTATATCTTTTGAAGTTGTGATATTTATATGCTTGCTAGAAGTGAATTAGGGATTGTATGTCCACTTGTGTGATGCAGCCTTAATTCTCCCAATTGGCATAACTAATCAAGTGCAACTCTAATCATTTAGTGCCATGTGCCGTAGAGCCATCTTCAGTGTCAGAACTTGCTGGATGGTGAAACGAGTTTTCCTAAGGGAAACTCAGAGCGCATACTATTGAGTATGTGGGGGTGGCAAGTTGAGGATATATCCTTGTCATCCACAATGCAGCTATGGAGGATGGATATGGTCATGCCTCAAATAGTTGATGTGATTGAGGACAACTATGGTTGTACCTCAGCTTAGGGGGTTTTGTATACCCTAGTTTCTAGTGTCGTGACCTGTACCAAGGGCGGACTAGTGGTTAGCAACTTGACTATATGTCATTGTAGTGGCAACTTTGGTAAATATGTCACTTCCTTTTTACTCATACTAACTGAGGGGAAGAGATCTTAGGATACCGACACTCCTAGATCTTGTACGGAACCGAATAGCCCTTCGCAGGGGTCGGTTGGACTTTGGATGATACGATTCAAATTGCATAGGGCATAATAAAAGATGTAAGACATCTACGTAACATATCTGTTTAGGGTTATACACAACGCTTCATATTGGATGATAACCCTTGTTTTCTTTCTTTTCAATAAGATCATGTATAATACAATAAGAGATGATAGATATGCTTATGTAGTAGGTATGTTCATGGTGTAAACATGCTTATGTTGTCAAATATACTAACACTAATGGTTAAGTTGATGTTCCTAGCTATGTTTAATATCGTTATCCATGCCAATGTAATTAGAAATGTTTAAACTACCAATCATGCCTATGCAGTTAATTGTGATTATATTGTTAGCTCTACTTATGATGTTGATATGTTCAACTTTATAGACATGCTGATGTTGTTAGCTGTGCTTATGATACTAGACTTATTCATGATGTTAGAGATGTTCATGCTGCTAGACTCCTTATACTATTAATAGGGATATGAGAATAGTCTGGCTAATGAAGATAGTTATTATCTTCTCCTTTATGTATTTTGTTAATCATCAATGTTGTTGAGCGTATTTGTTATATGTGATTAAACTCCTTAAACTGTCTCATTACCTAAAAATGTTGGAATCAATAAATGTTGTTGGAGGTTATATCTCTTGCTGGGACATGGGTCTCACCCTTTTGGTTCCCCATATTTTTGGGTATGTGATTAATTACTGATCGATTGTGTTTTATGTTTTGAGTAATCTCGTTTAGTGTAATGGGTTCTCACAAGTTGGTATCATAGTTTAGGTTCAATAAGTCTTTAAGGACACTAGGACTTAGGACTAAGATAATGTTTAAGTAAGGAATATGACATAAAAATAGGGTGCATACTTCTCAGTTCTTGGATGCCCTATCCAGGTATACAATTATTGAAGAAAAGGTAAGTATGGAACTTTTATATTGTTATCTTTTTTATTACTCTAATCAAGTAGTCATTTTGAAACAATCTAAAGAGCATAATGAATTAGAAATCATGGTGTAGATACCTAAATATTACCTCAAAAGAAGATGATAATTATATAATTAACTATCAAAACATGAATGTTTGGCAACTATAAGAGAAAGATACAATAACATGAAATCTAAATCTGAATACAAATAAGCAAATGAGGAGTTCTTGAAGATGTAATTCAAGAAAATAATAAAGTAAAAGACAGATAAGTTTGTTCTTATAAAGAGATTCAAGGTATGATATTCACATAAGATGGAGTGAATTCCTATGATAAGTATAAAATGAGAAGATGATCAGGAACAATGACAAAGGAATAAAGTGGAACCTGAGTTAATCTCAGAACAACATATGTATGTAAGAAAATTTTAAGGTAAAATCAGCATGGCATGTGAAAGAAATTAAGGAAGATGATCCTTGTTTAATGAAGAAAATTTGGAATATGATTATTTACCTCTGGATAAGTTGTTGAAAAACATAATAAAACAATAGAACGTATCCAAGTGTGATAAATAGTCATCAAGGAAGGAGTAATGAGATATGATAATCATAATGATTCCTATGCTAATAACAAGGAATCAGAAATGAAAAAGGTAAAATGATACATAAGAATTTGTAGCATGCATAATGAAAATACACTACTACAAAACATGCCTTTAGTGTCGGTTCTAAAGCGACACCTATGTGGGCGCCACTAAAAGCCCAACCGTTACGCGTCGGTTCTCAAATCGATGCCAAAACCCTTCGCGCGCCACCAAAAATATGCCGAAAACGCGCCAACAGGGGGTATAGGGGTCGGTTATTAGGATCAAAACCGACGCCACATCCCTTCACGCCACAGAAAGGGTGCCATCTAGGGCACTATCGGTGTTGGTTTCCTAGTGATAACCGACGCCACTGCCACCAGCACAGCCGTGTTGTCTGGCCACTACGAAAATCAATGTCGGTGCTTAGTAGGGAAACCGACACTGTTAACCTATGTCATCGGTTGTATATAAATATCCGATGCCTATTTTATGTCTGGTCCGCTTCCACGACCGTGCTGGCCAGCACGGCAGTGGTGTCTAGCCTCATTAGGGAAATCGATGTCGGTTACTAGTATGGAAACTGACATTGTAACCATATATCGTCGATTTTGTTCAAATAACCGACACCGATGTTTTTTTTTTCTGTCAGTCTGCAGACCTGCTGTGGCTGGTCGCAGGATGAGAAACCTATAGTTCAGTTATGAACTGTAGATTTTACGACATCCATTGATATAAGCCAACAACAGGCCACAAACCTACAAACATTTTATCTCTTTTCACATTCAGACACATGTAGAAACATTCATGTATTGATGATTTTCACACACAATTAATAAAAATTCATTCACATTGTCATCATTGTCAACAAAATCATATATTCAAAGAGCCATGAAACAGCAAAAGAAGCCACAATGAAGGGAAGCATGATACAGATACAACACATAAAGTGCAGCACACACAAGTGTTTCAGATTCATATTACAACATGAGAGACTAACACATATATAGTGCATAATAACAGCAGTGCCGAATTTACATACAACACTATAGCTTAGTACATATATATAGTGGGACTAAGGTGACGATCCCACCTGCTAAAATAGGTTACCGACAACTACATGTTATGACTGGGAGGTCGTGATTCAACAACTGTATGTATTAGAAGGAGGACAAATAGATTTCACCATGAGTTAACATTGAAGGTCTACTAACCTAAACTGAGCTAAATAAGTTTATCAGTACTAGCCTAAGGCACAAGTACCGTTCGTCGGGACAATGACGGTCGTGGAAGCTTAGTGGCCACTGGCCAGTTGAACGTGTAGTGGCCACTAAGCTTCCACGACTATCATTGTCTCGACGAATGGTACTTGTTCCTTAAGCTAGTACTGATATACTTGTTTAGCTCAGTGTAGGTTAGTAGACCTTCTTCAATGTTAACTCGTGGTGAAATCTGTTTGTCCTCCTGCTAATGCATACGGTTGCTGAATCACGACCTCCCAGTCATAACATGTAGTTGTCGGTAACCTATTTTAGTAGGTGGGATCGTCACCTTAGTCCCACTATATATGTACTAAGATATAGTGTGGGATGCTTGCTTTCTCTTTGACTGTTCCGCTTTGGATTTACAAAGCAATGTCGATGGCTTGCATAGCTATGTCATGGCCGTCCTGCATAGCCTGTAGTCTTTGGCGAACCCCTACAAATTAAATAGAATTGCTATTAACTAGTATCCAAAAATTTTGATAAAAAACACACTTACATAATATAATTATAAATGAACATATAGATAGAAACCTCAGGGATATATTCTTAAAACTTACATTGTCAGGCGGTGCAAGCACGTCCTCACCCTCATGGTGATCATCAACACGGTCATCATGGGAACATAATAAAAATATAAACATCCATGCCTCTAATATTGTGATCTTTTACCAATTAACAATCCTTCATTATGATCCCCGCGAACATACAAGTCATTGTCATCCCCATCTTCAATGTTTGGTGGTGTTGGCAACCCAACTGAGAATGGATTGGAATCATCATACTTATCATAGTACTCTTCTTCATCTATAGGATCTTCAATGAACTGTCTTTTACCATGAAGAACAACCGACCATTTATCATTTGTAGGATCATCGATATAAAATACTTGTTTTGCTTATGATGCCAATATGAATGGTTCATCCTTCTCACCAATCTTTTCAAAGTTCACTAACGTGAAACCCAATTCATCCACTAACTCCTTTGTTGTTGTCAACCCAATTACATTTAAAGAGCTGAATTCTAAAATTTACATAGTCAAACTCCCATATGTCTTCAATGACACCGTAATATGACATTTTAGCTTCACGTGGACTTTTATCCTTTGCACTTGCAAAATACATAGTCGACGCTTGAAGGGTGACCCCGCTGTTTTGGACGACATTCTTATCATCTTGACGCTTTGTGTAATATGAGAAACCATTTATGTCAAACCCTTCATAAGATATAACATTCAATTTTGGTTTAAAGACGAGGCATTTGATGGTTTCAGTAACATTATCTGGTGTTTGAGATAGTTGATGTAAGACTTTATCTTCAAACCACTTAATAAATGTCTTGTTATGCTCTCTAGCAAGCCACATTGAATTTGATCGAGGATATTATCTCTTGATGAAATTGGTATGTTCCTCGATATAAACACTCACTTCGTCGATGTTGTGTAAAATATACAAGTGACCTTGCTCCAACTGCTCACGGCTGATTACTTTCACCCGTGCTCCCAAAACTCCTTTACCAAAATGCTCCTCAATATTCTTGTCATTCACGGGAGCATCATTACCAATCAGAAAGTCATTGCAAAAATCCATAACCTCTCTCACCACATAACCCTCAATAATACTCCCTTCAGGCCGATAACAGTTTCAAACATCACCTTTAAAAATGCTCATGTATCGTTCAAAGGGATACATCCAATGCAAGAAAACTGGTCCCAACATTTTCACTTCCCTAGTCAAGTGGACAACAAGATGTACCATGATATCAAAGAACGACGGAGGAAAATACATCTCAAGCTGACATAGGGTAACAACCACTTCTCTTTGCAAATTATCGAGAGTATCAAGGTCAATAACTTTGCTGCACAGACTGTTGGAAAAGAAATAAAGTCTGGTGATTGCAAACCTTACATGCTTTGGAAATATAGATCTAATTGCCACAGGCAATATTTGTTGCATTAGAATGTGACAATCATGAGATTTAAGACCTATCAACTTCAGATCTTTCATTGATACCAATGTACGGATGTTGGATGAGTAACACCTGTGGCACCTTAACATTTACCAAGCATTCACAAAATGCTTTCTTCTCCTTTCTAGACAATGTGTAACAAGCGGGAGGTAAGTATGCTCTTTTATTACCCATTTCACGTAATTCTATTAATTCTGACCTTATTCCCATTTCACATAGGTCCATTCTGGATTTTATCCCATCTTTAGTCTTACCTTGTATATTCAACAGAGTACCGATGACGCTATCACATACATTTTTCTCAACATGCATGACATCGATACAATGCCTGACTGTCAAAGAACTCCAATAAGGAAGATCCCAAAATATAGAATTCTTCTTGAATAAAGACTTGTCACTCCTTGTGGCCATCGTACATTGTGATCTCTTACCAAATTCATTGGCGATGTCTTTCACTCTTTCATAAACATCCTGCCCTGATATAGGTTTAGGTGCACTACATTCCTCATTCTGTCCATTGAATGCTTTGCGCAACCTACGATACAGATGAAATTTTGGAAGAAACCTTCGATGAGAAATATATACGGTCTTGCCGTCGTGTTTTAGTCGTATTGAATCAGTGTTCTCTTCACATATAGGACACACTTAGATCCTTTGACACTATATCCAGACAAATTCCCATATGCTGGAAAGTCATTCATAGTGCAAAACAACATAGCGTGCAAACAAAATGTCTCTCTTCGTGAAGCATCATAGGTCATCACATCTTCACCCCCGAGTTTCTTTAAGTCATCAATCAGAGGTTCAAGATAAACATCGATGTCATTTCCAGGTTGTTTAGGGTCCAATATCAACAATGACAGCATAACGTACTTATTTTTCATACACAACCAGGGAGGAAGATTGTATATAACAAGCATGACTGACCAAGTGCTATGTTGGTTGTTGAATGTCCCGTACGGATTCATCCCATCTGTAAAAAGCCCAAGTCTTAGATTCCTATCCTCTTCACCGAATTCAGGGTACAATAGATCAATCTTCTTCCACTGTGGGGAATCAGACGCATGTCATAGGATCCCATCATTATTTTTTTTAACATCTGCATGCCACGTCAAATTCTTTGCATCTATAGGATTGGCAAACAAGCGTTGAAACTGTGGTATTATAGGTAGATACCACATCACCTTGGCGGGAGAACCAGTTTTGGACTCCCCCAAAGTCGTCAACTTATACCTTGACGCACCACATTTCGGACAATCTTTCAAATTCACATAGTCCTTTTGAAATAATACACAATCATTCGGGCATGCGTGTATCTTCTTGGCCTCCATTCCCATTGGGCACAACAAATTCTTTAACTGGTATGTTGAGATCGGCAGCTCGTTTCCTTCAGGAAGAATTTCTTTCAACAAAGACAACAATGACATGAAGCTTTTGTCGCTCCATCGATTGTTAGCTTTTAGTTTATACAATCTCAACACAACACTAAGCTTCGTAAACTTACAACTCGTGTATAATGGTATCTCATCATCATGCACAATGTTTCTAAACATGGGAGGTGGATCAGTGTGCTCTACCCCATAACTATCCAACATCGCATCAACGATGTCTACTGGAACTGGTTTATTCACATCTACGTCATCGGAGGCAATTTCTTCTTCCACACAAGCACTGCTATCAACATCCACTGGTTTCAGGTTTGAAATCTCTCCATGCCAGTGCCATTCTGTATAGCCTTGTACAATCCCGTTGCACATGACATGACTTCTGATTTCGTCACCAGTACTGACTTTCAAGTTGTTACCGCAATGCCTACATGGACAGTAGAACCTATCTCTAGGTTGTTTCCTATGTTCCTCGACAAATCTAACAAACTGATCAAGACCAGAAATAAACTCTGGGGTGCAGCGATTGCGAATGGACATCCATGATCTATCCATTCTCTGATCAAAGAGAAAATAAGTATACATTACAACAAGATTAGGGTCTAGGGTAAACATATTAGAGTTTATGGTTAAAACTTTAGGGTTTAAACATGTGATGTCATTCTTAAATGTGTACCACCTATCCCATTCTTGAACACCTAATCTCACTAGTAAGTGTATAATGTGTATTGGGTTTTCAAGAAAATTTCGGCAACATTTCCCCGATGTTCTCCAAGTACATATGTACTTAGAGAACAAACGGGGAAATGCTGCCGAAATTTTCTTGAAAACCCAATACACATTATACACTTACATCCTATGTGATATTAGGTTTTCAAGAACAGTCCCAAACTGGGGACTATCCAAGATTTACTCCTAATGAGTAAATCTTGGACGGGTTTCTAGGCCAACAAATACAACACCAATTCCTTATTCACAACCCCATTCAACACACAATTTCTTATAAAAACATTTGTGGACAACCATAACAACATATCAATGCTTCCTAAATTAATCAACATTAATAGCTTATGAATGTTTAGATACATTTAAATATAAAGCCCTAAATTTAAATAATACCGCAGTAGATGATCGGGGGTCTCACAGTTGATGTTGGTTATCTAAACGTTGATGGTATTATGGCCAACTGGACGGAGAAAAAGCCTATCGCTATGGCCCACATGCATCTTTCCAATCCAATCACGCCAACCGGATTTTGATATAAGATTTCCCGCAAAATCATACTCAACCTTGATAACATGTGAATAATTTCCAAAATTTAGGGTCACTTCACCAGGCCTGTAGTGTCTTCCTTCTAGAAAATGCCAATGTTTGGGTATGGCCAATTGGTTTAAGGAACGATCATCTAGGATGATGTCCAATTGTTCTTCAATAGGGAACTTTAACATTGACATAGAAGCCCAGTTCATAGTGACTGTTGTGGGTGGACAGAGACTGCATAATATTAGTATTAACAAAGTGTACGTAAGTACATATAACGATGTTATATATTTTTAGAAAAAGTGTAAGTACATATAATGATGTTATAAATTTTCATACTAGTATTTTCTATAATTTGATGTATCTTGGGATTTCATAAAATGATGTGACACTTATTATCTATTTGTTTAATCAACACTCATATTTAGTTTTATGAGTACATGACACTATGTTTGAAATACTTTTTTAAAAGGATAAATCATAGGGATTGGTTAACTCCTATCCGCTAGTAACATCAAAAAAGTCAAACCTAAAACTGGAAATGCACACTACAAATTTTGGCACGATCGTGTATGAATGCAAAACAATATTGAACTGAATTAGGATCAATCATAGGGATTGGTTAACTAAATTATCATTGACATCTACTTGTTTATAAAATAGGTTAAGCCAAGGTCAACACACATCAACAACACACATTAAAAAATAGGTTAAGCCAAAGATGAATTGAGGATGCAAACCTAGTCAATTGGAGGCTTTACCTCTAGCAGTGGCAGTGGTGACGATAATGGCAAGCTCTAGTTCCGGCTGCTACAGTTGGCGCTGGCTACTGCTAGAACCGGTGAGAGGAGGACTGGCTGGAGGAGAGGACCAACGACGGTGGTGGCTCCACGAATGGTGAGCTCCACGGAGGTGGTGAGCTCCACGAACGTCAGCGAGCTCCACAAACGGCAAGCTCCACGGCGACGCTTCACGGCGGAGACAAGGAGATCGACGCTTCATGGCGGAGCTTCACGGTGACACTTCACGGCATCGACGAGCAAGGAGATCGGCGGCGGGTAGCAAGGAGAATGCCGGAATCGCCAGACCCTAATTGCCGATTGCAATCATAGAGAGAAAGGGGAAGAGTCGGGCTCGCTCGTGTGATTTAAGTTAACATTCGGTGTTGGTTGCTAACAAAAACTGACAATAAAAACTTTAAGTGTCGGTTTGAACCAAACCACCGACACTAAAGGGAGGTGAAAAGTTTTGCGGTTATTCATGCGAAAACACAATGATGTCAGTTATTGTCACAAAACCGACGATAAATATTGAGCAAATTTCTGTCTCGCATAGAACCTTTAGTTGTCGGTTCTTCTCTTAAAAACCGATGATGGATGTCAATTTTTGGAGGCAATTTTTTTCACTGGACATTTTGGTTTTGGCGGTTACTTTTAGGTGTCGGTTTCTTATTAAGGAACCGACACTGAATAAAAGTGGTACCCGTGTCTGGTCGCCCTTCACAGATTGATGTCGGCTTATTTTAAACACCGACACTTTAATGTTTATGTGTTGGTTTCTTTTTACAACCGACACCAACAAAAGTGACGTTATAAGACATTTCTGTAGTAGTGATAGAATTGGTTACCTTTTTGCTAGTGACCCTTGAACAATTCTACTATGACGTGGGAAGTGTGTTTCCCTTTGTGTCTTTCCTTTCTAGGCACAACTTTCAAGTGGATCATTTCCACTTGGTATGTGTGGATTCATTGTAAATATGAAGGTGGATAGCTTATGATAGCATAAGGTTGATTGGACTATGGTTCCAAGATCATAAAGTTTTTGATGAGTTTATTTTTGAACCTTCCAATAATTAAGAAGACTCCTCTTATATGTCTTGAGATTTGTTATGTTGGTAAAAGTAGATGCGATAAGGATGTGAGTTCCTTATAGTGCATGAGGTGGATACCAAGGTAATGAATCCTAGTATCCAAGATGTATCAACAATATATAAGTATGTGAAGGTTGGATATGTCTATTAAATGAACATTTCAAGTATTCCTTTCCCTTAGAGATAGAGTTGATGATGATCCTATAAATGTTGTTTGGAAGAAAAAACAAAAGTGTTTCTATAATGTTGTGTATGGTTCAATGATAGTTGGGCAAGACCACTATCAAGGATAGATGGTTTTTTTATTAGTATACATGTGCTACCATGTCCCTTTAAGATAAACCTAGGATAAAATATCAATGCAATAGAGTTAGAGTGGATGACATAAGTTACATGACCATGATGAGTTTATGGTTATGTCCTTTAGACTAACCAATGTACCAATAGAATTTATGAATAGGAGGAATAGAGTGTTCATGTCATGTCTTACAAGTTGTAGCAAGCTTTGAATGATATCATCTCAAAGTATTTCAGAGATGGTCAGTAACATGGTCAACATCTTTGCTAAACCTTAAGAATGTTGAAGTAACTGTACTTATGTGTGACAAGTCTAGAGAGAATGAGTTCGGGGTTGACTAAAGTATCCTCTTGGAATTATGATACCTCTGTTAAGTATGTTATGTGCATCCTGATAAGATGAAGGCAGTGTCGTTGTTCTACTCTTAACAAGGTCAATCAATAAGTTATATTTGTTAATGGTTATAGACAAATGTATGATTCTTCAACCAAATAGATGGTTAGTTCACCATTGAGATGATTATATAATCCTTAAAAAATATATATGCTTCATAGTTCTTGAAAATTAGGATATGCATACCTAGTTGATTGAGTTGTTAATTACAACAACCATTAAAGGAGCATAAAGATGAAACCTTATAAAGTTACATATAATAAGAGATAAATCATGTTCTATGTTTGGTAAGATCCAACAAGTATGGCTTATGATTTATGTGTGATACAACATATAGAATAGTTCAAGATGACAATCGAGTCCCAAAGTTGAAAGGTACTACCAGACTTGTACATGTGGTACAATAGTTCATATGATGAACCAAGGTTACACATGCAAGAGTTGAGGGAGAAGGATATGAATTCTATGAGAATAATGTGACATCATCATGAGATGAAAGTTACCATGTGGAAGATTGTGGATGAGGTGCATGAGAAGTATCCATCTTAGTTTACCTTGGATTTAGGGGGTGAAATCCTTGTTAGGGGTTTATGGTTGAGATACCCCTGACCTTTCTTAATGTATTAAACATACTTAAATATCATAATTGAATGTTTATAACCTTAATCTAACCTTGTGATATGCTTTGGAATCATAAGACAAGCTTACATTTCAAGTTTGGTCAAATTTGGACACTATTTGTACAAGTTATGCAATTTTATGCACGTTTTGGACTTTTCTATAATTTACCCAATTGCGAGGTTTTATTTGCAATTTATCACTTGTATTATGTTATTTGGATGTTCTCTCGTCATTATTGAGCTTTTTTAGCCATGGATCACCTGGTTGAACCTTGGTTTGGAAGTGTTTTCCTCAAGGGTATTTTAGGGTTTACCCCTTTATGGATGAGCTACCTTTAGGAGCTATCCACCAATGATTTATTTGATTGGCTTGGAAATTCGACAAAGGAAAGATAAGAAGGTCTCTACGGATGGTGCAGGAGCTTCTTGTGTCATTTATTGTATATCCTTAACAGTTTAAGGCCATGGATGCATGGAGAGCTTTTTAGACACCTCATGCTTCTTCTCTCCCTTATCCTAGAGCTTTATATATCTATTTTTGAGCTCCCAAATGAAAGTTTTGGTTTCCCCCACTTCACACCTACTGATAACCTCGTTCCCCATCTATTTATCTATGGAGGACCTATCCAAGGTGGAAGAAGAAGGCGAATTTCTTGGTAGAAGCTCCTAGGGTTTTGTTTTGCTCTCTTTTAGAGTTTAAAAATCTTCCTTCTAGTGATCTTGACCTAAAAGAATAAGAATCCCCTTATTTCCTCCATTTATTTCTTTTTTATACTTCCTCATACCTTTATTTAGGTTGGAATCTTGTTGTTTCATGGTAGAAATTTCTCTAAATCTCTAAAACCCTACCTTTCTTGCACCTTATGCTTAGGGTTTGTTCATTTGATGAAGAAAGGTGCTAGATGGATGAGTTCATAGATCATGCTTGGATTTTCTACCCTACTTTCTCATGTTTTCTTCTACTTGAGATTTTATCTTCTAATTAGAGGTAAGTTTTATAACTTTCTCCACATTTATTGCTTACTATAAGCTTGCTAGCTCATGTTCTTACTTTTAAATGATGATCCATGGACTAAAAGAGCTATGCTTAACTGGGATTTCAATTTTTATAATGTTACCTATTTTGATTTCAGTTCTAGATGAAATTGTGATTATTTGTACATTATTACTAAGGTATAATATGACTTGGATCAGGTTGGTTTGACAACTGATGGTGCTGAATAGCTATCAACCAATGGTCAATTTTAGGGTTTAAAGATGATTTCTTCTATAAACACATGACTCAATGGTGGTACCATTACAATAACTGATGGTGTTGTCTTTATGACAACTGATGGTGGTGAGCAAGGGTGTTAACTGACGTTCACCCCTTAGGTCAGGTGTTGGCCTAATTAGAAGCTTAGTGATTAATAACTAAGTACCCTAATGATGCTATCAATCAATGGTAATATTAGTTTGATATTCTATGGTGATTAATGAATATAATGTTGAGCTAACAACCTATGGTGACTTAATCGTTACGAATGATGGTGGATCAAGTATCCACAGCCTATGGTGAGTTAAGCATGTATTTGTAGCATCAATTAAGCCTTAAACCAATGGTTTCTTGGGTCATTTGATGCAATGGTCAGACTTATACTCCAATTGATGGTTTTAATATGAACTTGACCTAGTGGTTAAGATCTAATGTTTCTTCATCCAATAAATTGAAATGATGCCTAAATGTAATATGTTGGTCCTAATAAATTGATTTAAATGGTTTCCTTTATGAGATAAACTTAAGAAGCTCATTTACTGACGACTTGTTTTATATAAACAAACGCTTATGGGTTTTACCCTACTCTCAATGGAACTTTTTATGTTGTTAATTAAGGGATGTCTAGGGTAAGATGGTGAATCTTTCTAGAGCACAACTCAATGAATTTGTAGGTGGTTTGTTCAAGATGTTTACTTATGTAAACTACCAATGGATTTACCTTTTCAACATTTAATGGTTAGAAGTTGATGCCTCAATATTTCCATTATTTTGGGTGAAGCCTATAGTGTAATGTTATGATTCTAACAATGAGAATTTGATGGTTCAATTCCTTAAAATTTTAGTCTTACCCTTACTCTCATATGATTATGATTGATAATCACCATAATGAATTAATGGGCAACCCTAATGAGGTATAGCTTGCTATACCTAGCTTTAATATAACTAAATGATGGTAATTTGGTATGAATAGTCCTTGAATGATTAATACAATCATGGAGTACTCTCTTATTGTTTTTGAAACCTTAGTATGTTATAACCTGATGGTTACACCTTGATTTATGTGTGGATTCATACTAGAGAATAGTGTGGAATGTGATGGTGATGCTTCACCTTATGCATCCATGATCCAATGGGGATGTTGTGAGTTAGGGTTTGGGTATAAGTGTTGATTAGTAACATTAATATAATTTATCTTGTTGAACCTAACTCTAATGCAAATAGATAAATATGAGTATTCATGTTTAACATTCTAGTATGATGGAATGATGGTGAAATAACCTCCTTAATATGATCATAACCTTAATATGTTATTTGGTGGTTATCATAGCCACATGGTTGATACTTTCGTAAGCTAAACATATTCATTATGAACATGATGAGGGTTAATTATATCTAGATTCCTTGCATGTTGATGTAATAAAGTAATTCTCTTAAAGTTAGTATAACCCTGCTATGATTGTTTATGAATATGTCCTAGCTCATTAATGCAATATTGTGTCAATCTGGTGTATTATATGTAAGTGATGTTGTTGAGCCTTGTTATAAGGCATGCAAAGATAATGATGATCATGCAGGGAATAGTATGATGGTTTTAATGACATTTGGGCATGGTTGAGACCTGAATGAGGTGTAATCCTCTTGTGTTGATAAGGGTTGATACCCTATAATATTGTGAAAAGGATTTATATCTTGTGATAGTATGATGACTACCGCAGTCTCATGAATGGAAAGTGAATAGTACCATGTGATAATGAGATGATAAATTATGTTTCACACATTTTATATCTTTTAAAGTTGTGATATGTATATGTTTGCTATAAGTGAATTAGGGTTTGTATGCCCACTTGTTTGATGCAGACTTAATTCACCCAATTGGCATAACTAATCAAGTGCAACTCTAATCATGTAGTGCCTTGTGTCGTAGAGCCATCTTCAGTGTCAGAACTTGTTGGATGATGAAACGAGTATTCCTAAGGGAAACTTGGAGCGCATATTGTTGATTATGTGGGGTGGCAAGTTGAGGATTTGTCATCCACAATTTAGGTTATGGAGGATGGCTATGGTCATGCCTCAAACATTTGATGTGATTGAGGACAGATGTGGTTGTACCTCATATTATGGGATTTCGTATACCCTGGTTTCTAGTGGTGTGACCTGTACCAAGGGCAGACTAGTGGTTAGAAACATGACTATATGTTGATGTAATGGTAGTTGTGACTGATATTTCACTGCCTTTTTACTCATACTGACTGAGGGGAAGAGATCTTAGGATATCGACACTCCTAGATCTTATATAGAATCAAATAGCCTATCCCAGCAATCGATTGGACTTTGGATGGTATGATTTAAATTTCGTAGGGTATAATAAAAGATGTAAGATAGTCACGTAGTGTATCTATTTAGGGTTATACACAATGCTTTATATTGGATGATAACCCTTGTTTGCTTTCTTTTCATTCAGATCATGTATAATACAATATGAGATAATAAATATGCTTATGTAGTAGTTATGCTCATGTTGTAAACATAGTTATGTTGTCAAATATACTAACACTGATGGTTATGATGATGTTGCTAGCTATGTTTAATATCGCCATCCATGCCTATGTAATTATTAATGCTTAAACTACTCATCATGCCTATGCAGTTAATTGTGCTTATATTGTTAGCTCTGCTTATAATGATGATATATTCAACTTGATAGACATGCTGATGTTGTTAGCTATACTTATGATACTAGAATTATTCATGATGTTAGAGATGATCATGCTTCTAGACTCCTTATACTGCAAATAGGGATATGAGAATAGTTTTGCTAATGAATATAGTTATTATCTACTCCTTTATGTATTTTGTTAATCATCAGTGATGTTGAGCTTATTTGTTATATGTGATTAAACTGCTTAAACTATCTCATTACCTAAACATGTTGGAATCAATAAATGTTGTTGAAGGTTATATCTCTTGCTGGGACATAGGTCTCACCCTTGTGGTTCACCACATTTTTTTAGATAATTAGAAGTGACAAAAACAAACTTGTGGCAGTAAAGAGGATCTATAGAAATTTTGTGAGAAAGTTGATGATGTCTAGTGTGTCCTAGAGTCGTC
Organism: Alisma plantago-aquatica; assembly: GCA_963693085.1. Classification (NCBI taxonomy): domain Eukaryota; kingdom Viridiplantae; phylum Streptophyta; class Magnoliopsida; order Alismatales; family Alismataceae; genus Alisma; species Alisma plantago-aquatica. The sequence continues at coordinate 627,831,025 of OY856409.1, forward strand.
CCTGTACTCTCATGTTTGGGCAGGAAAAGTTTGTATATGGTGTTTCAAACGAATCAGAATTTTGTTAGCATGTTAATTCTTATTTGTGTGGCATATACAAATATTGTTCTCATGTGCATATATGTTGTGACTAAGGTGATAGAACAATTTGTATCAAATTCTTGGCATAATATAGATACAAAAAAGATGTTGGGCTCTTATGCAAATGTTTCTGAGCGGGCGTTGATCTTGAAATCAGTTTTAACTTATCCATATTTTTGGGTATGTGATTAATTAGTGATCGATTGTGTTTTATGTTTTGAGTTATCTCATTTAGTGCAATGCGTTCTCACAGTCATTGTATGAAAAGTCAAAGTGCAGGTGTCAGTCGATTTGTCACCAAGACAAACCTAGTCTATCATGGTCATTTTCCAAAAGTCAGACATGTTGTCGATTGAGTTTTCACCAGGACAAACTCGGCCGACAAGGCAGCCTAATGACTTTCGACAAATCCCAAAAAAGTTCCTAGATATTCGAATTAAGTGTTTTCAATTTTTTCTTAATCTTATTTACAAGTCTTACAATCATTACAAGTGATTTACATCATAGGTCTATGTATGAAACTATCTATTCTTCAATCTTGATTATTATGCATGTATGACTTACTTTCTCTAAGTAAGGATGTGCAAGTTTAGACAGTTTGAATGTGTCTTATCTAATCTGAAATCACACAAGTAGAATCATTAGATACAAATAATTGGAATGGTTTATTCATCATCAAAATAAGAGTTTAGTCAATTTAGACCTTGAGTCAGCATATGGTACATTAGACTAAAAATATATGAGAATTTTTCTAGTTGATGTTGACAATGGAATTTTTCTTGTTCCATTTGCTAAAGTTGAAAAAGAGAAGAGTGGATATTAGGAATGGTTCTTATTTATTGTACTAGATTTATTTCAAGCTTCTCCAACTATCTAGATCTTTGTAGTGTCTAAGATAGAGTGGGTGGCATTGTCAATACTCTCAAATTTTATTCTGACTAAACCACTCATTGTCATTGTCTTGGACATATATGTGAATGTTAAATTACAATTCAAGTTCACTGATTTGGTAGGTATTTTATTTACTTTGTTTGATGAAAGGTTAATCTTGTTAATCGGATCAATCAAGGAAGATATCAATGTTATAAGACTAGCAACTTACAAATATCTTATTGACCTTGCTTTTTTCTAGTGTTTACTTATATTTGTTTAATGCTACATGTATGCCATTAGTGTTAACAAGTGTGCAGAGTCCCTTAATGGTATGCTAAAAGATACAAAAATCTTTCTATTTAAGAAAAAAATTCCCAAAACTTTTCCATAAGCCAATTTTTTGAGAAGACACAATATTACACTTGAATGGATAGTGAAAAAAACTAATACCAAGAACTGCCTTGGTAGATTCAAAAAAATATATTAATAATGCAAAATATTAATCAATATGTGTGTGTAAAAATAATTTCTAGTCTGTTATCGATGACATATATGGCCACAACTTTCATGTAGAGATGTATCAGAATGGCATCGACCACTGTGAAGTACAATGCACTAAACACATGCCCTGGGAAAATGTGTGCAACCACCTCATGTATTAATTTTAGTCACCATATGTTTGTTAGTAAGTATTGTTCAACTTCAGAAATTTGGTTAAGCTTATCAGTTTGAATTTAGGGGAATCCCATACAATAGGTATTGACCCATGTTTGTTAAAATAAATGCGATATACTCTTTGTTACCTCCAATTGTCACTAGACATTTTGAAAGATATAAGACTATGCAACATCGCACAAGAATAAATGTTGATCTGAATGGTATTGTGTATATTTATCACAAGGATGGAATCATAGGTGGTAAAGGACGAATTTGAAGAATGTCTAATTTAGGAATTACTCAACAGTTGATTTATAATTTATTTAATATAATAGGAACGTGTAATATTAGGCCCAGTTTGGCCGCAAACTTTGTGAATCCTGATAATTTATGTATACTTTACTAACGTATTATATGATATGCGACACTAGTAACTACAACTTTACGGGCCACGTAACACAAAATGCGTGCTTTGGCAAGCACGTCAATATTTGACGTACTCAGAAAAGCCATCATCATCCCCGTTTTGATCCTTTTTCTACATACGTCGGCGTTCTCCAACACGTAACTCTACAAGCTGGCTACAACTCGGCTCTCCCGGCCACCTAGAAAACGCTACCAAATTCTGGGATTCACGATGTTGGCGACCAAACTAACCATTAGATTCATTTTGTTTTCACATGATAGGAATACTCGTTTCATCATCCATCAAAATCTGACACTAAAGATCGCTCTACAGCACAGGGCACTACATGATTAGAGTTGCACTTGATTAGTTATGCCAATTGGGTGAATTAAGGCTGCATCAAACAAGTGGGCGTACAAACCCTAATTCACTTATAACAAACATATAAATATCACAACTTCAAAAGATATAAAATGTATGAAACATAATTTCTCATCTCACTCATCTCATCATCACATTGTACTATTCACTTGCCATTCATGAGACTACACTAGTCATCATACTATCACAAGATATAAATCATTTTCACAATATTATAGGGTATCAACCCTTATCAACACAAGAGGATTACACCTCATTCAGGGCTCAACCATGCCCAATGGTTATTAAAACCATCATACTATTCCCTGCAAGATCATTATTATCTTTGCATGCCTTATAACAAGGCTCAATAACATCGCTTACATATAATACACCAGATCGACACAATATTGCATTAATGAGCTAGGACATATTCATAAACAATCATAGCAGGGTTATATTAACTTTGAGAGCATTCTTTTATTATATCAACATGTAAGGAATCTAGATATGATTAACCATCATCATATTATTTAGAAAGATATAAGACTATGCAACATCGCACAAGAATAAATGTTGATCTGAATGGTATTGTGTATATTTATGATGGAATCATAGGTGGTAAAAGACGAATTTGAAGAAAGTCTAATTTAGGAATTACTCAACAGTAGATTTATAATTCATTTAATATAATAGGAACGTGTAATATTAGATTCATTTTGTTTTCATATGATAGGAACTTGCAATGTAGTAAATTTGTTTTCTGTTTATCATAATTTGAATTTACAAAAGAGTTGTAGTTCAACTATTATAAAAGGGTGGGATGGGAAAAAATGCTTCTTGACGTTCTCTTAATTTATAAAATTTGCAGAAAACAATTGAATGTTATACTGAATTTTATAAACGTAAATTTCTTGTCATTTATCATTCTTTAGAAGTCTCAGAAAAGAATATGGAAGTTCCAACTTAGAACAGGAAGTAGGGGTGAGCATCGGTCTAAAACCGGACCGGACCGGACCGGACCGGACCGAATCGGACCGGACCGAGGACCGAATATCAATAATTTTTGGACCGTAGACCGGACCGTTTGGTGGTCAGACCGGACCGGGACCGGACCGTTTGGACCGCAATCAACCTTTTTTACATGTTTTACAACTTATTTAATTGTACAAAGTTGATAATCTTTGTCACTTCTAACAATTATATAACTTTAGTATCAAACATTTATACTAGTAGTGCTTATATATGTACTTTATTTGTAGTTATTATAGAATACACCTTCAAATATATATAGATTTTATATAAAAGTTAGTCTGCGGTCCGGACCGGACCGGACCGATTTTGGACCGGACCGGACCGGACCGGACCGAAGATCGAATTTATTGAAATTCGCGGACCGCGGACCGGACTGAAATCGAAATAGACCGGACCGAACCGGACCGAATTGAGCGGTCCGGTCCGGTTTTACGGTCTGGACCGTTATTTGCTCACCCCTAACAGGAAGGCCACATTTATAATCCCCATGAGCAGGACGAGAAATGTGACCACCTTCGTGAACCCGTACCTCGTCATTCGTCCCGTGTATATAGCGTCTTGGTTTCGTTCAGAGGCTTTCGATTCGACCAAACAGCCTACTTAGACAGTAAACAGCTGGGCGGGCCGCTGTAGCTATTCTTGTTCTTTTTAAGTAGGTAACACTGCAACACATATGTTTGCATCCTATATTCATTACTATAATTTTTTCCTCGATCCAAGTGGCTGTGCATTTTGATTAAGAAACGCCGACACAGATATAACATTCGTCACGTCACTATACGTCAGAGGCTATCCTGCTACACTTCCCTTGTTTACTTTAGCGAACGGATAGTAGAGGGGTTGCCAACATATATCAATCCACTTCCACCTGCACCCATCGCCAGGATACGCAGCAGATAATAAGGCAGCGGATTCTGTTTTCGGAAACTGCTGTTCTTCTGCGTAGTATTTGTTAATAGCATGTATGCCAGAAGTGGGAGCTGATAATGATCTATATGGCTTCTGAGTTGACCACAAGGTGGAAGTGATGACGATTGCCGCTGGCCTGACATTCTGACAACCACCGCGGCAGTATAGCACGGCCATGATCATCATTCATCATATTCGTCATGGTCATCGTGTATGATTGATATTTCATAGAATAGTTGTTTTCTCTGAAGGAGTACCCTGCATCTTGCAAAACAAGGAACAGCAAATCCGCTTGCAATTGATAGAATAGTTGTTTTCTCTGAAACCTTTATCCATATATAAAACTTGTTAATTACACCATTTCGTCGTTGTTTAATGCGCTAACACCCCCCACCAGATTAAATCACTTTCTAGATTTTATCCATGTACCGCCAATCATCAATCTCTTCGTATAGATAGGAAGGATAAGTTGCCCCCCCAATACAAATTCTAGAGTCGCCTAACTCAAGCAGCGCCATTATTGATACAATCGAAGCTGCTGTTAAATACTTCCTTTTGTCGCTAGTGCTGACATATATAAATTCAAATATAGTCGTCATCCAGACATTTGTCGGATTTGGGATTCCACAATTGTTGTGGTATTGCTGGCCTCTCCCAACTCCACAATAATGAATGTATTAGCAAGCACCAAACCCACGACTACTAGTACCACTGTTCAGCTCTAATCGGTGTACCTTCTTACCTACTATTTCCTCAAGGCAAAAGGATGTTATTTGATCACTAATAGATATGTAGCTGCTTACTAAAACAACAATTCCTTCACTACAGACAACAAACAGATGCATATCCTCCATTTGGACCGTTGCTGTGTTAACTCAAGCGGATCTTTCTTTCATTTAGACCGTATCATCATTACAAATATTCAACACAAGTTGTGGATTCGGATCTATCATTCTTTGACTGCTGAGGTTAGCAATACAAGGAAAACCTATTTCACTCCTTCGGTATACACAGACAGAGTTCACAATTTGTAAGAGTCATATTCTGATTATATTTAATTTCATTTATATGGCTTTCACTTTATTCATCTTTCAGTTTTCAGCATGTAACAAATACGTATACATCATGTATGAAGGCAGGATATCATTAACACGCTCAAGCATCATTACCGTGAAGTCAAAATTAACATCTAATGGCAGTTCAAGAACTTCTGAGATTGAATTCAATCTAGTATCTCATCATATCATCGCATTATTCCTCGTCTGACTAACAAACAACATATATATACCAAAAATTGATATATACACATTAATACATCATGAACATAATGTATTGACATTCAATTGTGCTAAAAAAATAGTTTCCATTTATAACTTAACAAAATATAAATATTACTATAAATGTATGTAAAACTTGGAATGGAAGTGCATTGTGTTCTATATTTCTTGCATAATTGTTTGCCTCTTTATGTGGGAGTAGATACCATCTGTACAAGTTGAGACGTGAGGGGATAACAAGTCTAAGAAAAGTAATGAAATAATGAATAAATTGATCATGTGATAGAAATCAATGACATATCAATATAAATACAATTAATGTGAATATTAATTGAAAATCAATCAATATACTACATATATATATATATATATATATATATATATATATATATATATATATATATATATATATATATATATATATATGGCTGTTAACTCAATGCCCGCGCGGGTAACTTAACTTTGCTACTCGTGCTTTGAAAACACGGTGGCAGCTATGGTAAATATTCTCCCGTTTGCCGAATATGACCCTGCGATTCTGTCCACAGAGGATGATAGGTGGTCGCATATGCAATCAGAAGTTGCGGAGATTGTCCACAGAGTCGACCTCAGAAAGGTGGCCTGTGAGGAAGAATGTAGCAGACTACGCTGGGTTTCAAAGCGGCAAACGAAAGTCACACTTGCTTTAATCCAACAACTAATAGAGTAAAAAAAAGATCTTTCATTCTCTATCAGCGGCCGTGAAAGGAGGAATTACAATTTTTTTTAATTCTGACATATCTCTCAATACAAGCGAGAAGGTTCTTGTTATCATATCTAGATAAAACAATCTCTTCTTTGTTTACTTGGACAATAAATTGTACATGCTTTTATGTGCAATTGGAAGAATGTGTTATGACTTACATTTGTTGCACATTCTGTAGCCAAGGTGGCATTTGAACTCAACCTTACCAGTTAAATCGAGGTGGCTCTATCCCCCATCGATCCTGAACATTGTCTCTTCAGAAGCAAGTATTTCATTAATATAAAGGGCACCATTTTCAAAAAAAATAGTGGGATCAAGAAGAAAAGAGTAGTATTTCAATGATAAATCATGTGCCACACAAAGAAAATGGGTTGAGCTTACTGTCTCAAGAAGCAAGCTGCTATAGACTAATGTTTTTTGAAAAGTATCCTTTCTGTATTGACGTCCACCGGCGAAGATAATAATTGGCATGTGTATGTACCTTAAAAGACGGTGAGGTTCATTGTCCAAGAGAGACGGCATGGTAGCCATAGAGAAGACATGATTGTAAAGAAGGAAATCCAGGGTGATGCAAGCAATAGAAATTGATTCAATCAATCGCCATCTGCAGATTAATACAATGGTTCACAATTACTCTCTGTCATGTGACATGTGATATGGCACATGAACCGTTTGTAGAAATGTGTCATAATGTCTAATAAATTTATAAATTTTATGATGGCTTCTATGCCGCCTTTATATTCTAATTGTACTTCAAGCATTCTTGCAAATTTCAATGACAAACTGATAACTAGTCTAGATGCCGCATTTGCATGAACTGCATGAACATGGAGTGCTTCTCTCCCTATGAACCCCTCATCTTTCTTTTGTAACATTCAAGTTTTATTTATTATTTCTTATTACATGGAGTGCTTCTCTCCCTATGACACTTGGTTATTACAATATGACTATCCATATTACAAAATTGTCACCTACATTACGGTTGGCTCTTGCCTATTACTATGTGACTGTCCATATTACAGATGACACTTGTTTATTACAATATGACTATCTATGTTATAATGTGACTGTCTATATTACGTACGACACTTACTTATTACAATATGACTATCCATATTACAAACTGTCTCCTATATTATGGTTGGCTCTTACCTATTATAATGTGACTATCCATATGACATATGACACTTGCTTATTACAATATGACTATCCATATTACAAAACTGTCACCTGCATTACAGTTGGCTCTTGCCTATTACAATGTGACTGTCCATATTACAGATGACACTTGCTTATTACAATATGAATATCCATATTACAAAACTACCACCTATATTACGGTTGGCTTTTGCCTATTTGAATGTGAATGTCCATATTACAAATGACACTTGCTTATCACAATATGACTATCCATATTACAAAACTATCACCTACATTATTGTTGGCCCTTGCCTATTATAATGTGACTATCCATATTATAGATGACACTTACTTATTACAATATGACTATCCATATTACAAACTGTCACCTACATTACGGTTGACTCTTGCATATTATAATTGATTGTCCATATGACATATGACTCTTGAAAATTATAATATGACTATCCATATTACAAAACTATCACCTACATTACGGTTAGCTCTTGCCTATTACAATGTGATTGTCCATATTACAGATGATACTTGCTTATTACAACATGACTATCCATATTACAAACTGTCACCTACATTACATTTGGTTTTTGCCTATTACAATGTGACAATCCATATTACAGATGACACTTGCTTTTTACAATATGAGTATCTATATTACAAAATTGTCACCTACATTACAGTTGCCTCTTGCCTATTACAATGTGACTGTCTATATTATATATGACACTTTTTTATTACAATTTGACTATACATATTACAAAATTGTTACTTACATTACGGTTGGCTCTTGCCTATTACAATGTGACTATCCATATTATAGATGACACTTATTTATTACAATATGACTATACACATTACAAACTCTCACCTACATTACAGTTGGTTCTTGCCTATTACGATGTGATTGTCTATATTACATATGACACTTGCTTATTACAATTTGATTATACATATTACAAAATTGTCACCTACATTACGGTTGGCTATTGCCTATTACAGTGTGACTGTCAATAATATAGATGACACTTTCTTATTACAATATAACTATCTATATTACAAACTGTCACCTACATTACAGTTGAGTCTTGCCTATTACAGTTACTTTTGTGTGATGGTGTTATATTTAGTGTCGGTTAGACACTTTTTGTGTCCTGGTACTACTTTCAGATAGTTACTTTTTTATCGTGTTGTTACTTTCCGTACCATATAGATATCTTATGTCTTGCTTGTAATTCTTATATAAAGTTCCACACACGCAACTTATGAAAATAAATTAGTTCTAATCTGATCGTAACTTTAATTTCCTGAATAAATGTCACCCCTCCATGCAACATGGTCTACTGAAACTTAACTCATTGACCATTACTTCTTAATTTTTGACTTATCGTATTTGGAGCACCGCTTCTACTTTTATAGGAAATCAAATAATTATACAATTTTTTTCGAGAAGAATATGTTATGTGTACAACCTGGAATCACGTCATGTATTCAACGAGTGGGGGTTCCTGTGGGGCATTTCCTCAAACAACCAAACGATGTATATATACTTCCTTGTCTCTTAAACACAAGCAGTACATATGTTCAACTCATACGTTCACGTATAAACAAATCCTCGTATAAACAAATTCTTAGTACTCATAACCCTCTATGCTGGCACACCACAATGGCCTTGGCGAGTGTCATCAACACCAGCAACAAGATCATGGAGGTCATTAAAAGCACGCTGACAATGCAGACAACTGAGTCCCCCCATCAACTCGCAATCGGAGAACCTGCGGCTGACGATTGTGAGGGCCGGGGCTTCGGAGGGATGAAAGAGGTAAACAACACACCAAGCAGTGAGGAGAGCCATGAAGGGGACGAGCATGACTGAGTTGTGCCGGTGGGGCTTGGAACATCACCATGTGTGTTAAAGTAAAGGCCATCACTTTGCCAAGCCTTACACAATTCTCCTTACACAATTCTCGAGCAGCTCAAATGGTAGAGTTTCGGCTACCCATCAACATGAAGATGAGCTACGAGCCCGATGATGAGGCAAATTGGGAATTGCGTTCCCAGTGTTAGTGCATCCTCTAACCCACTTCCGACCTTGGGGCCCATTGCCCTCAAGAGCTCGTTCAAGCCGTCGTCCGAACTGGATTGGGATCGACAAAAGACACGTATTCGGCTGATCTCGTGGTGCCTGCACACAGCGAGGACCACGCCGTCCCAGACGGAGAAGGATCTAGGTTCTGACAAGCGCGGCGTGCAGAAAGGCCATAACAAGGAGGGTTGATCAGATGGGGGCTTCCTCGGATACGACCGGTGTAGGACGAATAGTGTTACAACCCCAATTTTTTGGGTTCAATTAGTGAGAAATGTAATTTCTCATATTAAAGATAATTGAACAAATAATGATATGATTTGTTTTGAATAAATGGATTCCATTCACAATAGCCTTGATTGGTTGCTTTGTGTGCTTTATTGGCTATTGGGCCCAATAACAAGGAAATTCAAATAGTAAATGGATAATTGAATTTTCGAGAAAAGAAATATGTAGAAACCTCTAGAAGGCAAATCCAAAGGGCATTTCGTGCCTTATGGGTTTCTGGGGTACCAAGGAGACCAAGGTTGCGAAAAGAAAGTAATTAGAAAAGAAAAGGTTAATTAAGTATTTCTTTATTAAGAAAGAAATTGAAAATGATGATAAAATGTGGAAGATGAGTGGAAAGAGGCATAAATGAGTTTTCTTGGTGATAATTCGTATCCATGAGGTTTCTAATGATAAAAAGAATACCCATGAGGAAAATAAAAGGGAAATAAAAAGAAATCCTCAAAAAGAGATATTTTCATGAGAAATAAACATGATAATGTGAAATAATGCATTTAGATGCATCTAGAAGGATAATAAATATCCTTGGAAAAGAATTTTGAAATCATAAAGTTTCTTGGAAACCAAGGAGTCCCAATAAAGAGGAAAGAAAGAGAAAATACTAAAAAGGTAAAATAAGAGGATAATGTGTTTCATTATTAATGGATTTTGTGTTATTTTCAAAAGATGGTATTTTCTATTAAAAGGAAACATGATTTCGTGACAAATAACTAAAAGGCAAGTTTAAAGAGAATAAGAAAGGGAATTTCGAATTTCCTAATATCCATATAATAGAATATAACCATGGATAAAGAAGAGAGAGAATATTAGTTCTCTTAGGAATAATTGATTTCCTACTTGGAAATGGACTCTCGGTTTTGTAAATAACCGACCTAGGGCTTCTGTAATCACCCCTATATAAAGGAAAGATCCTTTGGTCCGAGCCCAAAGAATTCCATGTTTCTTTTCTTCTTCTTCCTCGTTTCCGTCCTTAAACCCTAACCGTGTGAAACAAGTCGACCAAGGAGCAGCTGGGTGCTACAGATGGTTTGCGTTGGGAGCACCATACCCCACGTTGTTGGAGGAAGGGTCATCCCTCGTCCTTAGGCCCTAGCCGAGGTGTAGCAGCGACCGCAAGTCTGCAACGGCTGTTGTGCGTCGCGGGCCAAAGAAGCGGGTAACCGACAAGGTTGGTTGCGATCAAGACACCTATGGGTGCGCCGGAGCAAGGCGGAGCTAAGGGAGAAGGTTTCGGCGGCAACCGTGGCCCAGGGAGGAGAGGAAGACCTGTGCAAGGCTACAGGTTGGCGGCCGCGCAAGGTCTTCCAAGGAGGAAGACGACCCGAGCATGACTGGACAGTTTTACCCTCCGCGCGAGTATGGGTCGGTCGGTTAAGTCAAGGGCAAAAGTGACCTTTTGAAATGTTTCCTGATCGCTACATGCATGGGAATAGAGGTGATGTGGCGCGTCTTGATTGGCCGGGTGAGTGAAATTTTATTAAATTCGTAATTAAAGATTCGTAACTCCGATTAAGACAAGCAATATATGAATTTTGATCTGAAAAATACAAGGAATACATTAAAAATAGTTTTATAGCTTGAATATGATCATAGTTCGAAAAGTAGTGTAAACCATTATCTTTAATGAATTTAAGATTAAGAAACCCTATTTTGATATGATTAAGGTGTTTAATAGGGTTTAATGGATCTTTAGAGTTGATATTAATCTGTTAAATGTAAAAAGGAACATTGAGTTAAAAAAGGAAGAACTTTGCATATGATTAGTCTAATTTAGAGTTTATATGCTTGAACTTGGAAAGTACATAAAGTTATCATCTTTAGGGTGTTAATTAAGGGAAAACCCTTGGATTGGATGGTAAATAGTCTTAATGACATTATTTAGATAATTCAAGTTGAAATTAACCTGATGTTAATAAAAGTAAGGATAGGATCTAAAAATATGATCTTTTTATATAGTTGGTTTAATTTAGGGTTCTATGTACATGAATATGCCTTAATGGGATTAGAAACCCTAATTTATGTTAATATGAATTCTAATGGTTTTAATTGTACAAATCGAAGAATAAAATAGAGATATGATGATTCGAAGATAAATTGAGTACCAAAGATCTTTAATGTGAATTATTTGGATAATTAGTGTTTCCTAGTGTATAAAAGTGGAAATAGTGATAAATAAGGTTCATATATGTGAGTTGAACTATAATGAAATATGATTTGTCAATTTGGAAGAAACTAAAGATGATAATTAGCCTTAATGTTTTGGATATGACCTAAAAGTGATAAATGCATAATGAAGGCTAAAACCCTAATAAAACCCTAAAGTTGGCCTAGAAATCATAAGGTGGAAGCCAAGTTGATCTTGAGGATGTTTTGAATAAAACAATGACACTTGGATGTTATGCATTATTTTCATATTATTGTTGATTGCTTGTTAATTGTGTTGAATGTTAATGCCTGGACATCAAGTTACTATGGATCAGGTATGTGGTTACGATTATGAATAACCACTTTAGGTTTTCCGATGGATTCCCGGATGTTTAATCGCATTGAATGCAACTAAACTGTTGAATGTTTATTTATTTCTTGCAATTATAAAGTGACTATGACTATCATATAATGTATATGCCTTCTAGCTCAATCATTAATCCCCTCTGTGTCGTAATGGATGACTTCGTACATGGCTACCTAGAGGGTAGGTCCATCAGGTCATGAAAGACTTTGGCTGCCTAGAGGGTAGGTCCATCAAGTCACCTTTATAGAGGTACCATATAAGTCCTTACAGGGACAACACATAGTTGTGGATAGGTATGGATTGAGTAGTTTGGCTTAAAACGTAATCTTGGTTGTTAAATGATTAATTGAATGATTACATGGTTATCATAGTTGCATGATTATCTGTTTCCCCCACATACCAGCTTCGGCTGACCGACGTTTTGTTTGTCGGCGTTTTAGGTACAATGAAAAGAACAAACAGTAAAGTGGCACATGTGATACTAAAAGAAAATTAAAAAGAACAAGGAGGAACTAGTTAGAATAGTTCTGCTGAGGTTAGAAGTTTAGTTTGTTCCAAACTTTTCACAGGTATGCAAAGAAAAATTTTATTACCATTTTCAGTATAGTCTGTTAGAATTTAATAATTGTTTATGGTTATATGTCGAACCTTTGATCCGGGATTAATGGGTGCGGCTCAACCTCTTGGTCTCCCTTAATTGGGTGTTATCGGGAGGTGGGGTCGTAACATTTGGTATCAGAGCTTAGGTTTCTCAGTTAACCATTAATAATTATTAAATTTTACAAACTCCATAGAACCCAAGGGAGTTATTAGAAGAGTATCCAAAAGACGGAGGTGTCTAGAAAGGGATCACGACTGGGGGCTGGCAAGATTTTCCTCCGCACCACTAGTCGGAATACGAGGACTCCCAGACCCGTGTGACCGCCTGGCCAAGGTCTTAGGGTATGGATCGAAATAAGATACCTTTAGGAATTCTCATCTTATTCATCCCTTATCATCACAAAATTCTGATAAGGACCTAAAGGATTAGGGTTTTCTTTCTTCTCCTCACCCTCTTAAGGTATGGGTAAAGTTAATAAGGTTTAAGGAATCCTCCACTAAATTAATGAAAGGCATGTAAATAAGATGTCATGGACATAAGCTTAATAGATTAAGCGCAAAATAAATAATAGATACATACTTAGGTCGTATGACATAAGTTGTCATGTCCTCAGAAGAGACCTGAGGCTAGTCCTTATTCTCAGGAGGATAAGTTAGTCTTGGAGATAGAGATCTCCATTGCAAGTAGAGACCTGACACATCCTCTAAGGATGATGCTAACCCTAACCCTAAGTGAAGGTTAGAGAGAGATGAGTTGGACCAGGTGTTTGAAAGGACATGCCTTTGGGATGCCATACGATCCATGGGTGACCTAGCACCTTTGGCAACCCAACCCTGGGAAGGGTCGTGCATGTTAGGGTAAAGGATAGCTCCTTAGATGGCGATGTTAGTGAAGGACCTTAGAAACCCTATGGGCTGGTGCAAGTAGGGTATAGCTGGCACCTAGGGCACGTCACAGTGCTGACGATAGGATGAAACCCTGGATAAGGAATTATGATGGAGCGCAAAGGGTTATGGATGATCTTGAGCAAACCTAGGCTTCACCCATGTAGAGAATGCTTTGGAGGTTGATCCTTCATGAATAGAGGACCTCTAATGGTGAGGTTGGATGTAGGGTTAGCTCTAGAGAGAGCAGGAAGCCCAGCAAGAAGGTTGGAAGCCTAAAACTCTGAACAATGGATGATAGTGGTTGCCTCATCATCGATCCCTGAAAGTTATTGATACCTTGGTTGTCTTTAGAGGGACCAAACCCTTGAGAAAAGATGAAGCTTCTGGTACCTACGTGCCTATGGTATAGATGTTTACCTTCTGAGGTAGGAAGAAGAGTTCCTTAGACTTAGAAAGGTTTAGTAGCAGGTTATGAGGCCCTGTACCTTGTTAGTTTTCCTTAAGGAGGACCCAACTCTAAGTGTTGCTTGAGTTGAAGGATGACAAGGAGTGCATGTCATGCCTTTTTCATGCTTGGTTTGTAGTTAAGAGAAGGAGCATGTAGTGAACCTAGGGTTCCTAGGCCTAAAAGGGGAAGTGGTGTACCTAAGGCTCATGATGAGAAGTTGTGTTCCTATAGAAGCGAGCATGGTAATCCTCATGAATAGAGGAAAAGAGAAGCCCCTTAAGATTAAGGTGTGTTTGATGGACCCCTCACAGCTAGGACAATGATAAAGGAAGGTATGATCTGGATCCAACGTCAAGGAAAGAGGATAAGTATGACCTAGCATGGTACAGTAAGTGTTCATCTCATGCCTTAATGGCTTGCTAGGGTTAAGTAGGCTCGTGTGGATGTAAACCCTAGACCTAAGAGCTTTTGTGACCTTAGAGATAGTTTTCCTCCCATCCTGGGAGAGGGACCCCTTTGGAAGGGTGGATATCCGTTTTGTTGGTTCAAGATAACCTAAAGAGGTCTCATAGGATCTTGAGAAGCTAAGTGAAAGGTACATAGTATGAGAATGAACCTGTAGACCCATGGATATCCATCTCTAATTGCATATGAATGTGTTACCATAGAGGTAACCGGTATGGGGCTTGACCAAGGTAGGCAGGTTGCCATGATCCCTATGAAAGGATGAAAGCCAGCCCATGAATGCAGAAAGAGAGATGATGAAGACTTGGGGAAGGTTCTAAGTGAACATGTACTGCAATGGAGAATCCTAAGTCTATCCTAGGGTCAGGTAGGGATAAGACCGATGAAAGTAGGGGTTGCCTAACTCCCCAGTTGCACATGACCATAGGGTCGGGAGGTAACAACTATCATTGTCTAAGGGTGTAACATCCCAGGATTTGAGGCCTCGGATAACATGATCTTAAAAGGAATGATTGGACTACCCATATCACCAAGGTGCACCTCCTTTTCCGGGAGCCCATCACTAAAGAACTCCATAGTTAAGCGTGCTCGGCTTGGAGTAGTACTAGGATGGGTGACCAGTCGGGAAGTTGATCCTGGCTTGCGCGTCAGTGTGGACAAAGTGCGCAGTTAAGGCTAGTGGTGGTTTGTGGGGCCAGTCGTCATTCCTGAAACTCTACTAGAGCCTAGGGCAGTGGGCTCGGGCGTTACAAATGGTATGAGAGCCATAACCCCTCTAGTAGGTGGGTCCCACATGGGCATGTGGCATGCCAATCTTGAGCCGTGTGGTCCAGGCAAGTTGGAAAGGGCTATCCGTAGAGACGAGATGGAGCCGCCCATGCGTTGGTAGCTGTGGACGGGAGCTGGGTGTCCATGGGCCATTGTGGGTCTGCACTGAAATGGGGTCAGATTATGAGGCCATATAGTTGAGCCTTGACGAGGACGTCAAGAGTCTAAGTGGGGGAGATTGTAACATCCCAGGATTTGAGGCCTCGGATAACATGATCTTAAAAGGAATGATTGGACTACCCATATCACCAAGGTGCACCTCCTTTTCCGGGAGCCCATCACTAAAGAACTCCATAGTTAAGCGTGCTCGGCTTGGAGTAGTACTAGGATGGGTGACCAGTCGGGAAGTTGATCCTGACTTGCGCGTCAGTGTGGACAAAGTGCGTAGTTAAGGATAGTGGTGGTTTGTGGGGCCAGTCGTCATTCCTGAAACTCTACTAGAGCCTAGGGCAGTGGGCTCGGGCGTTAAGTCAGGCTCTGAGGACCGTTGGATCTCAATCCAACGCCGGTCGCTCATCTTCAAAGTCCCACGCGGACTGGGATTTTGCAGGTTACAGGAAGAAACTTCCATCTCGGATTTCTTGCAATCTAGTGGACATGCCAACTTGGTGTTGGTCCCATTAGATTTAGGAGGGAAAATCGCAGGGAATTAACCCTGGTTCGACTAGTTTTGGTCGCCGTTTTAGGAAGTGCCCAATCTTTGCTAGCCTGACCACGACCCTATTTATAGGGGAGGTAAAGGAGGGAACCAACGTCCCCTTTAGCTAGCCTGATCTTTGCGGCGGAGTGCAAGGATCATCATCGAGCCGTCAATTGGACTTTTCATCCTAACCTACTTCCCCGTTCCAATAGCAATCCCGCCGGAGTCCGGCTAGTAGGGGAGGGTTGCGGCCCGTTCTTGGCGTATAATTGAAGATGTCGGCGAGTTCAAGGAGGGGAGGCGGAGCTCCCTGACCGTTTGGTGTGATCAGAGGAAGACGAGAGCCCAGAGTCAACACTCGAGTTGACCGTCGGAGCTGCTGTACTCGACGCAAGGAGGAAGAAGAAGACCCCTGGTCTTTTACAGAATTGCCCTCCGCGCCTCTTTTACTGGTAAGGACAACAGTGTCTTTTGGATCTCTTAATCACAATGTTAAGGGCGCGTGTATCCATGGCCGTTGGATCCTCAGTGGATCCGCGGACCATGGATCCGGCGGCCCTGGTTTTTCTAGGAAATAGCAAATAATCTTTAAAGGGAGTTTTCTTATAAAAATTGTATCTTTTAATAGAAAACTCGGATGAAGGAACTTAATACATGAAAAATGATCAGAAAAATATGAGGAATGCATTAAAAATTGTTTGAAAGTCTAAATCTATCTCTTTTTGTAAAAGTGTATATTTTGGAATAGAAAAAGGGTTAATTTGTGAGTAGGAACCCTAAATATTGATCAAAGATATGTCTAATCTTGCCATAAAGTTAATTGGAGTATGGTTAACTTATTTACTGATTTAGATGGTTATTAACCTGCTTTAATGGTAGAATTACAAGTTTAGGGTTTGTAACTTCATATGTTGATTAGAATGTTTAGAAACCCTAAATTAGAGAAATAAATAAGAAAAGATATAACAATCCGAAAATTAGGGTTTATATGGTCCAAACCTGATCTTTAGGACCTTAATGGAAAGTAGGACAAGATAATTAGGGTTTGATGGATATTTGCTAAAAGAAAGGTAAAAAGCAATAAAAAGGAAATAAAACCCTAATTATGGTTAAAACCCTAAAAAGGGGTAAATAACCTAGGCAACAACTAGGATGAATGGATCAAGATGATGAATTTAATAAATAAAGAAATTGAATGCCTTTTCAGGAGCTTGTGTGTGTACTTGCTTGATTTCTTGATTGATGAAGTTACTTCTGCATTCAAGTCTTCATTAACAGGTATGTGGTTAATTATGCATAACCTCTTTAGTTTCCCGATGGATTCCCGAATGTTTAATCGCATTGAATGTAACTAAACTCTTTGGATGTTCATAATGCAATTATAAAGCCACTATGACTATCACCATTTAATATAAATGTGTAAATCCTGCACCTACATGCCACCCTGATGGAAGATGCTATAAAGGTCAGGCCCAAGAGGGTAGACCCATGGGCACCATGAGAGGTGACCCTAGACACCAAGCTCGGGAATGAGAAGGTGATTGATGAGGCAAGACTAAGGAGAACCATGAGAGGTGACTCCCAGGCACCAAGCTCGGGATTGAGAAGGTGGCCTTAAGTCAAATCCAAGGTTAGGGCAAAAGCGGTGGGGATTGTCACATGGAAAAATGTAAATTGACTTGTTAATTACCTTGATTGCAATACTTAAATTGTTAGACCTAATTGTGAAATTTTGGTTGCCTCCACATACCAGCAATTGCTGATCGATGTTTTGTTTGTCGGCGTTTTAGGTAATATCCTGAAAATCACAAACAGTAAAGTGGCACATCGTGAAATTAAGAAATAAAGTGCAAGGAGGATTAGATAGAGTATTTCAAGCTGTGGATAGTTAGATTTCCCAGTTTTATAAAGGTAAATAAAAGTTTTAATTTTTGTACTCAATTTCAGTTTAGTAGTAGAATTTTATAATTATTATTGATTATTTCTTGAACCTTTGATCCTGTAATTGATTAACGATTCCGACCTTCCGGTCTCCCTTAATTGGGGGTTACCGGGAGACGGGGTCGTTACAAAGGGTCATGGGTTAGGAGATTGATCACCTTCATGAACTCATGGGACCCAAAGGGCAGATGAGTAGGGCACTCTCTTGATGCATGAGGGAAGAGGGATGACCCCAAAAGAGTCGGTACCCTATAGACCTAGAGGAGATGACCAAGGATATAAACCTCAGTAGGTTCAAGACTAGTTTGATATCATGATGGTTGTGATGAAGAGACATATGTGGCACGTTGCAACTTAGATTTAAAGGTGTGCTGGTAAGGTGGGATGTATCATCTCTACTCTTGGAACAGGAAGAACTCTGTATTTGGACTGCAACCAAATTCTTATTTCCTCTTGTTATGGGGGTGAGAGATAGGACATTATGCATGTCATACACCAAGAGATGATGTAGGTTGGAGCGATGTCACAAGAAATGGGATAGAGAAGATATCTTACCATGGTAAAGTGAATGAATGATGGATGGCTTGCAAACACTAAGAGGAATGAGGTAGTCCCCTTATGAGGAAGTTTCTATGATGAGCTACGTAGAACTTACAAGTTATACCAGGTTGAGTTTGGTCACCATGATGATGAAATCAGAGAGTGTTCTTAATAGAGATAGACCTGGAGTTTGAGGTAATATAATAAGTGAAATACATGGAAGTGTATGTCTTCAATGTTACCTAATCCCTAAGGATGAGAGGTGGTAATGAATGCTCTGGTTAAGACTTGTTTGACTAGAAGTTAGAAGAGGTTGTTTGGCTAACCCTAAGTTTGAAAAGGAGAGGTGTTTGGATAACACTCAAATGTAACAAGATGCGTTGAAAAGTTAAGGGTTGTTTGTTTAGCCAGTCTAGTCCTTGATGCAATGAAAGAATGGTGGTAGAACCTCAAGTGCACTTCTTTACAAAAGAAGGTGATGAAACCCTGACAAGAGTGGTTTAGGGTTTCGAAGGAATCGATCTTGAAAGAATCATGACATACAGGAAATCATGGCAATATCATGTTAGATGCTTAAGATGAGGTTGCATGTGGTTTATGGCCATGCAAGCCAGGAGGTGAAGGACGAACCCCAGTAACCCTGTGTATCGATATGGAGGACAAAAGAATCCCTGAGAAGGAATGAGAGCTCAACACTATGGATGTTGTGATAGGTCTTCCCTGGACCGAGGAAGGTCGAGATACAATATGGGTTATGGTAGGTCGCCTTACCTAGATAATATGAGAAAGGAAGAGTTCTGTCAAGGGACAGATCTAATTGAACTACCGTGAGAGAGATGGTTCCACTACACCATGAAGCAAGTTCAAGGGTTCTTGAGTTTGACCTAAAGGTTCACTTCCATAAAGTGGAAGTAGGTACATGAAGAACTCAATGTTAGTATAGTTTATCACCCCTAACTATGGTTAGTATGATCCAGACTAAAGGGTCTGATGAGGGCATGTGTGCTCATTCATGGTGATATCTAGAGACAGTTCTTGTCCTATGAAAGATGTGACAATGACCACCATGGCCAGTATCAGGTTTTATATGAAGCTCTGTAAGGGAGGTTGTGTCGGTCACCACTTCAGTAAGGTGATGTTGGTGAAAGGACCACATGATGGTTAGAAAAGTACCACATGATGGTTAGAAAAAGGGACCCCAGTACGTGTAGATGAAGTCACTTTGATTGTGCAAGGGCTGAAAGGAGCCTAGAGACGATGAGAGTCGTGAGCAGATGCAAAGTAGATTGACATACAAGTTACTGTGGGAGAAAATGTGACATGAAAATCCGACCCCTCTAAGTTATAGCTAAGAGAAATGAGTCCCTGATACATGGGTCCATTAGAAATGGATGGGTGGAGAAGGTTAAGATTGACCTTACCCCTCAGGATAAAGTAATGTGTGATGAGTTCCATGTGTCCGATTTGGAACACTATGTGAGGTACCCCGACCATGTACTGAGCAATGAACCTAGTGAGCCCCAAGGGAGGCTGAAATGGCATGAGTCACCTGTGTAGTTTATAGACGCCAGGATGAAAGAACTCAGAGAAAAGAATATGTGATGATAAAGGTTCTTTGGAAACGCCATGAGTATGGTAAGGCCACATAGGGGCCAATGATGGACATGGAAAAGTCTTATCCTGAGTTGTTTGTTTGCTTGTTTGAATTTTGAGGACAAATTTCCTATAAGAGGGGAAGGATGTTACAACCCCAATTTTTTTGGGTTCAATTAGTGAGAAATGTAATTTCTCATATTAAAGATAATTGAGCAAATAATGATATGATTTGTTTTGAATAAATGGATTCCATTCACAATAGCCTTGATTGGTTGCTTTGTGGGCTTTATTGGCTATTGGGCCCAATAATAAGGAAATTCAAATAGTAAATGGATAATTGAATTTTCGAGAAAAGAAATATGTAGAAACCTCTAGAAGGCAAATCCAAAGGGGATTTCGTGCCTCTTGGGTTTCTGGGGTACCAAGGAGACCAAGGTTGCGAAAAGAAAGTAATTAGAAAAGAAAAGGTTAATTAAGTATTTCTGTATTAATAAAGAAATTGAAAATGATGATAAAATGTGGAAGATGAGTGGAAAGAGGCATAAATGAGTTTTCTTGGTGATAATTCATATCCATGAGGTTTCTAATGATAAAAGGAATACCCATGAGGAAAATAAAAGGGAAATAAAAAGAAATCCTCAAAAAGAGATATTTTCATGAGAAATAAACATGATAATGCGAAATAATGCACTTAGATGCATCTAGAAGGATAATAAATATCCTTGGAAAAGAATTTCGAAATCATAAAGTTTCATGGGAACCAAGGAGTCCCAATAAAGAGGAAAGAAAGAGAAAATACTAAAAAGGTAAAATAAGAGGATAATGTGTTTCATTATTAATGGATTTTGTGTTATTTTCAAAAGATGGTATTTTCTATTAAAAGGAAACATGATTTCGTGACAAATAACTAAAAGGCAAGTTTAAAGAGAATAAGAAAGGGAATTTCGAATTTCCTAATATCCATATAATATAATATAACCATGGATAAAGAAGAGAGAGAATATTAGTTCTCTTAGGAATAATTGATTTCCTACTAGGAAAAGGACTCTCAGTTTTGTAAATAACCGACCTAGGGCTTCTGTAATCACCCCTATATAAAGGAAAGACCCTTTGGTCCGAGCCCAAAGAATTCCATGTTTCTTTTCTTCTTCTTCTTCCTTGTTTCCATCCTTAAACCCTAACCGTGTGAAACAAGTCGACCAAGGAGCAGTTGGGTGCTACGGATGGTTTGCGTTGGGAGCACCATACCCCACGTTGTTGGAGGAAGGGTCAGCCCTCGTCCTTAGGCCCTAGCCGAGGTGTAGCAGCGACCGCAAGTCTGCAACGGCTGCTGCGCATCACGGGCCAAAGAAGCGGGTAACCGGCAAGGTTGGCTGCGATCAAGACGCCTATGGGTGCGCCGGAGCAAGGCGGAGCTAAGGGAGAAGGTTTCGGCGGCAACCGTGGCCCAGGGAGGAGAGGAAGACGTGCGCAAGGCTGCAGGTTGGCGGCCGCGCAAGGTCTTCCAAGGAGGAAGACGACCTGAGCATGACTGGACAGTTTTACCCTCCGCGCGAGTATGGGCCGGTCGGTTAAGTCAAGGGCAAAAGCGACCTTTCGAAATGTTTCCTGATCGCTACGTGCATGGGAATAGAGGTGACGTGGCGCGTCCTGATTGGCCGGGTGAGTGAAATTTATTAAATTCGTAATTAAAGATTCGTAACTCCGATTAGGACAAGTAATATATGAATTTTGATCAGAAAAATGCAAGAAATCATTTAAAAATAGTTTTATAGCATGAATATGATCATAGTTCGAAAAGTAGTGTAAATCCTTATCTTTAATGAATTAAAGATTGAGAAACCCTATTTTGATATGATTAAGGTATTTAATAGGGTTTAATGGATCTTTAGAGTTGATATTAATCTATTAAATGTAAAAAGGAACATTGAGTTCAAAAAGGAAGAACTTTGCACATGATTAGTATAATTTAGAGTTTATATGCTTGAAATTGGAAAGTACATAAAGTTATCATCTTTAGGGTGTTAATTAAGGGAAAACCCTTGGATTGGATGGTAAATAGTCTTAATGACATTATTTAGATAATTCAAGTTGAAATTAACCTGATGTTAATAAAAGTAAGGATAGGATCTAACAAGATGATCTTTTTATATAGTTGGTTTAATTTAGGGTTCTATGTACATGAATATGCCTTAATGGGATTAGAAACCCGAATTTATGTTAATATGAATTCTAATGGTTTTAATTGTACAAATCGAAGAATAAAATAGAGATATGATGATTCGAAGATAAATTGAGTACCAAAGATCTTTAATGTGAATTATTTGGATAATTAGTGTTTCCTAGTGTATAAAAGTGGAAATAGTGATAAATAAGGTTCATATATGTGAGTTGAACTATAATGAAATATGATTTGTCAATTTGGAAGAAACTGAAGATGATAATTAGCCTTAATGTTTTGGATATGACCTAAAAGTGATAAATGCATAATGAAGGCTAAAACCCTAATAAAACCCTAAAGTTGGCCTAGAAATCATAAGGTGGAATCCAAGTTGATCTTGAGGATGTTTTGAATAAAACAATGACACTTGGATGTTATTCATTATTTTCAGGATATTGTTGATTGCTTGTTAATTGTATTGAATGTTAATGCCTGGACATCAAGTTACTATGGATTAGGTACGTGGTTACGATTATGAATAACCACTTTAGGTTTTCCGATGGATTCCCGGATGTTTAATCACATTGAATGCAACTAAACTGTTGAATGTTTATTTATTTCTTGCAATTATAAAGTGACTATGACTATCATATAATGTGTATGCCTTCTAGCTCAATCATTAATCCCCTCTGTGTCGTAATGGCTGACCTAGTACATGGCTACCTAGAGGGTAGGTCCATCAGGTCATGAAAGACTTTGGCTGCCTAGAGGGTAGGTCCATCAAGTTACCTTTATAGAGGTACCATATAAGTCCTTACAGGGACAACACAGAGTTGTGGCTAGGTATGGATTGAGTAGTTTGGCTTAAAACGTAATCTTGGTTGTTAAATGATTAATTGAATGATTACATGGTTATCATAGTTGCATGATTATTTGTTTCCCCCACATACCAGCTTCGGCTGACCGACGTTTTGTTTGTCGGCGTTTTAGGTACAATGAAAAGAACAAACAGTAAAGTGGCACATGTGATACTAAAAGAAAATTAAAAAAGAACAAGGAGGAACTAATTAGAACAGTTCAGCTGAGGTTAGAAGTTTAGTTTGTTCCAAACTTTTCACAGGTATGCAAAGAAAATTTTTATTACCATTTTTAGTATAGTTTGTTAGAATTTAATAATTGTTTATGGTTATATGTCGAACCTTTGATCCAGGATTAATGCGTGCGGCTCAACCTCTTGGTCTCCCTTAATTGGGGGTTATTGGGAGGTGGGGTCATAACAAATAGGAGCGAATAGGAGCGGTGATCAATTAGCATGATTGACGGAAGAGGGTAAGATGAGCGGACGGGGAGCCGGAGAAGACAAAGCGGAAGAGGCATAACATGGCAGATGACGGCAAATAGAGTTCTGGAAGAAGGGATACGGAAAATATTTACAAAAGGTGCCACCGCGTCGAAGGCACGGGTAATTTAATTTGCTACTCGCGCGGGCAACAAATACATACTATATATATATATATATATATATATGGGCATTCATTCGTTGTCCGTGTGGGTAGCCCTGATTTTTGCTACCCGGCAGCCAAAAAAGTAACTCTCCTAGCCAAAAAAGTAACTCTGCTATCAAAAAAGTAACTATGGTGAACATAAAGTAACTACATGAATAAAAAAGTAACTCTGTACAAAATATACAACAGATATATATAAGGACGAGTTTTTTTTATTTTGGAGGGGCAAATAATATTATTTTTGGCTAAATTTTTTTGGAGAGCTAGACAAAATAGTCCTCTACAATTGTGATTTTTTTTTGAAAAAAAGTTGTCGGAAGGGTGGGCGGGTAGCTACCCGCGCAGGCAATAAAGATGGGCCTTATATATATATATATATAAATATATATATATATATATATATATAAATATATATATATATATATATATATATATATATATATAGGTTGTCTATTAACATCAACATTATGCATAAATAGAAACTAACACGTCCAAGCAAACTCAGTGTGGATCAAACATCTTGAGTTTGAAAAGGAGAAGACTATGTCTCGATAATGAAAAGGACTTTGTAAGGACGTCAAATATTTTATATGTTAAAGGCATGAGGTAAAGAGATGACACATGCTCGTAATGTTTCTAGGATGAAAGGACAATCCCCTTCAATGTGAATTGTTCTTTAATAAAAATTAGATTAGTCTCAATGCTGATGATAGTGTAATTATCACGAAAGAGTGGAGTGTTATTGGTGATAACAATGCCCATGTTGGTAAGAAGTTATCTTTAGTGGATGATCTTTGTTTTTTGTTTCAAGAAGACCTCAATATTCTCCCTCAAAACTAGATCCTACAGTGACATCTTGCTTACTATTGTGCTAAGAAATTGGTGGTGGCCTCAAATATAAACAAAAATCCATCCTAGAGCCTTTGGTGGTTGGGCATCTAGCCCAATATGTATCTAAATATAATCTAAGAGTGAGGTATGAAGTTCTTCTCTTCATAAGTAATCAATGCATTCTTCCTTTTACTTAATATTCAAACAGGAGTAGGATAATAAAATTGATAAGGAAAACTTGTTAATTTACTAACAAAACTCATTGCATAACAAATATCAAGTCTAGTAGTTGTCGAAGTAGATGCCTTAACCAACCACCACTAGAGGTGTCCCATCATTAGAAGTGAGTTTGACATGCATCTATAGTGGGGTCTCGCATGCCCTATCATCTGAAATGGTTTTCCTAGAAATTATTCCAAGTGCGTACTTTTATAGAGATATAAGAATACCAGAATCATTTTCCTGAATCTCAAAAACTAAGAAATAAAGAACATCTCCTAGATATTTCATTTGAAAGTGGCTCATCATGAACTTTTGTAGCTTATTAATTCCAACATTGTCATCTCCACTAACACTCATGTCATTAACATAGATAAAAGAATGACCCATCTTCCTATCGATGTCCTAATAGGCATTGAGTGGTTATGATCTCTTTGTATATTACTTGCAAGTTTCATAGCTTGACTAAACTATTGAAAATAGACTCTAGGAGCTTGCTTAAGTCCATAGATAGATCTTCTAAGTTGATACACATATCTTGAAGGAACTTTTAAACATGCCCATGTTGCATGTATAATGTCTCTGTAAGCCCATGGTATAGAAAAATCACTCCTTGCATCCATCTAAAAATGGGACCACGTGCAATAAGATGCAACATATAAAAGAGAATGAATTTTAGTGATATGAGAACCATAAGAAAATGATTCATCATAATGTATTTCATGCTCTAATGAAATTTCCTACAAAACAAGCCAAACCACATATGTGTATGGTGCTCCATGTGAACGCCACTTGATTTTATATGTACATTACAACTTATTGGATTTATGGAGGAGGACCAAGGATTTTAATGGCCATGGCATGCTTCCATTTTGACTAAATTGCTACTTGATGATAAGTATATGTTTCACTCTATACATAAGAAGTAGTTATAAATGCTACAAACTCATCACTGACATTGTTGGTCATGTAAGGATTGTAATGGTATGCTTTAAACAAGATTTAATTACTAATAGAATGCAATTCCACTTATATTGTTTGTTTCAATATTGTGATAATGATAAATTTAGCAATGTCTTATGAAAATTTGTAATAATGACATATGGTCTGGGTTGAGGACCTAAACATTAGAACATACATATACTTAGAGTAAACATTCTTGATAGCACCTAGTCAAATATTATTCTAGATATTATAGGACACAATAATACATAAGATTATGCATAATTACTAATGGCAATGTTATCTTATGATTACAAAGCATATCACAAGGTTATATTAAGGTTATAAACATTCAATTATGGTATTTAAGTATGTTCAATACTTTAAGCAAGGTCAGGGATCTCTCAATGACATTAGTCGACTTTTCCAAAAGATAACATAAGAGACAACGATGTTGACAAAGTGCAGCAAAAAGTTTCTAGCCGTCCAAGTGTTGCAAAAGTCGAAAATATATCTATTGGAACACCAAAAATGGCTAGAATTTGTTCCTAAGTGTATCTACTAACTAGTAAGTAACCTCAACTATAAATAGGACCCATTGGGCTTCATCCCATGGTTAGCCAAGTACTATGAAGGTCCCTATATTATAGTTGAGAGAAATTTACCTCCAAGAGCCTCCATCCACTCTCATGTGCTCTAACTTGCTACATCTATCTAGTTGTTTATATTTTGATGCAACCTTGAGTAGAATCAAAAGAGCTAGTTGAAATGGATGACAATAAAGATAATGATGTAGGCAATATTGAATAAAGATGGAGGTGAATGTGATAATGTAGTTGGATAAGCTGACAAGGAACAAACTATATGAAAGAGGGTTGCGACATATTCAGAGAAGATCAACTACATATTATCAGAAGAAATGTTGTAGACGTGGGTAGCTACACTAGTGATTCTAGTTTTTTGGTACTAGTAAATGCTTTGACTTTCCAAGGATACGTATGAAGATCCCATTCAACGTATAACTTTTTTATAAATGTTGTGATACAGGAAAAATTGATAGAATCATGACTATGATGGTTTATCTGAAGCTCTTTACATATTCCTTAATTGATAGGTCCATGAAATGGTTTGATAGTCTGTCTTGGAAATAATAGAGACGTGGGATTATATGGTGCATAATTTTTTGAGACTAAATTTCAACCTCAGAAGACTGTAGAGATTGAGGGAAATCGACAACTTCAAGTAGACATCTGATGACCCTTATATTGAAGCCTGGAAGCACTATCAAGAGATTTTGAGGACGTGTATCCATCAAAATATTTCTTACTTTGACCAAGGAAAGATTCTTTTTTGTGGCCTACATCTCAGGGACACAACATGCTTGACTTAGCTGATTATGTTTCTTTTGAAACAATCCAACATCTAAATGCAAGGAGATCATGAAAAATTTGTCCATGAGTATATCGTGGCATGATGGGTGAATATATCTACAAGCTATTAAGAGTGGTATGGAGATTAAGGAGATGCAAGAATTTTAGTCACAACTTACTCTAATGAGGTAAAAGGGTGCCTCATAAGCCAACTCTGCACTACCTATAGGTGATGATGCAGTATGTATGATGAAATAATACTACTAGTATAGTCATGGAAATTTCCTTACAAGAGGACCTAGATGCCTTGAATGGCTTGAAGACATGTTTGGGAAGTTTATAAATAAGATTCAACAATAACTAATCCAATAGGTAGAAGAAAAACTAGGGGCCCCACATCAAGAGTCTAGATATTCAAATTGCATAGCTGACAACATATATTCCTATCTCTAGAACATATATTCCAATCCAATTAGGGGATTGTGATTTCATACGTCCCTATCTCTATAAATTTACTTGGTAACAAATAAATGGAATGTCACCACCATCCCTAAACATAGAAAAATGATTTACTGGGTTGGAAACATGATGTTAATGGCAATCTTATTGCAAGGTCTACATATAGATGGATCCAAAAAGATGTCCCACAAAGTTGTACTTACTAACATGGAGATAAGACAAAGACACATGGATGTCTCATGTATTTCCCCCCAATGTATTAATGCCTAAGAGATGCTTCTGCATTGCATTAGAGATTACGAGAAAAGAAAACAAGTCTGGGAAGACTTTAACTGTCCTTCACAATTGTTCCTCCTTAATGAGGACGCCTAGATACACTCTATCATTGATATGGCAGATTCCAACACATCCTTTGTTGTTTCATGCTAGCACCTTTGGACTAGATGCAATAAGATTGCACATTCTAGAACAAGGCAACCATCTTAAACCTTAATTTTATTCATCAAGGGAAAATCCAATATTATTGTCTCTCTCAACGATACCCACTATAACCCTACATATAGACAAACCTATTCTCATCTCACTACAACCCCTACCTCGATCATTTCTTATTTCTCTTTGTTACCAACCTTCAACCATAGTTTGGGAACTTGTGCTTCTGGAATTCACATTGTAGGCATTAATGGATAGTGTATAAGAGGACTGGGACATCAAGGATTTGTATCCAGTGCCCTATAAGAAAAAAATCAAGTTATTATTAAGGCTTCCTAGACTTACCTTGAGATGAATCTTGACAATTTCCTCATCCTTTCAAACCCCAAAAAATCAGTCTCATTGGGCACCTCTACCTCAAACATTCCATTGAAATTTTATCCCCATCAAAACTCTTGTACGGTACCAAATATAACGTCGCTAAGTCTAATGTTACATCTATTCCTCGCACACAAATTCTAGTTGTTGATGATATTGTTAAATATGTCCCGAGGAGTGCCTCTCTAGTAGATTTTATTTTCAAACTCCTTTGGCTCACTTAGGGGACCGGTTTATGTATGAGAAAAATTTTAAGCCATTGGCGAGATTATGAATAAAGTTGCATTACTCTTTAAAAAACGACAGGAGCGATGCAGATATAGTGTGATTATTGTTAAACCATAATCGCATAATGTTGAAAATTTTACTTTATAACCATTCATTAGTAAAATATTATACATCCCAACTGGACTTTGGTTAGTACACCATAATCACATCATATGCATTAGTCACTAAACCACATCATAATAAAGGTACCAAAATCATTATTTGCTATATTATTACACAAATATTGTATGTCACCAAATAATTGGAGGGTACATGGAACCAATACTAATATTAAAAAAATCTGAATGCAAATATGATTACAATACATCTTAGGTATATATACACACACTAAAATAAATAATTATATAAGGGTGTAGTTACTAAAATCATAATCACATCATACCTTTAAAAAAGGAAAAAATAACCACAATATTAATATTTTGTGACGTTTTGCGGTTGAGAACTTAAAAAATAGTGAGATAACCGTTAATATCATTTTTTCTTTGCGCCAATTTCATCCTTATTTGTTACTGCATTATCCAATAAAAAATCATGTTAATCAACATTTATTGAGAATTCCCACGTTCTAACTTTCAACAAACCAGTCACATAGAACTTTATAGATCTTAAATTCTAGAACTTAAACCAGAGGTTTCAAAAAGCAAATTCCATATAATGTATGATTTACATTGAACCAATGGTGCCTATATATATATATATATATATATATATATATATATATATATATATATATATATATATATATATATATATATATATATATAGTCAGGCTAGAATACACTCGAGTGTATCCGGAGCGGAATACACTCAAGTAGTTTTTCATGATGCAATATTTTTTTGAAAATCTAATCCATTGATCTTCTTAAACATCCCATGAACAACTCATATGTAAAATTTGAGCCTATTTGGATATGTATAGCTCATGTTATGAAGACCACAAAAATTATACATTTCAAATTAGTTTTGTGCGTCGATTTTTTTGCCCTTGGATGAGTGACTTACACTCATCCAAATGGGCTCAAAATTTGTATGTAGCCTATTATAGTATGACAACGAAGATCAACGATTTACATTTTGCAAAAAAAACCATCTTGATATGCAAACACACTTGAGTGTATTCGTGCGATCCGTACACTCGAGTGTATTCTAGCCTGACTCTCTCTCTCTCTCTCTCTCTCTCTCTCTCTATATATATATATATATATATATATATATATATATATATATATATATATATATATATATATATTGGAATATTCAGGCTATGCCCGATTACAGGAGAACATCATGGACCTATTGGGTTTCAGTTGGGGTCTGGCTGCTTGAGGTAGTGTTTTGCGAGCATGTCAGCAAGATTGTTCCAGTCGTGCTTGATATACATGACTTCTTTCCCCAGATTGGAATGCCTTAGGTCCTTGATTCCTTCAACTAGGAGCTTATATTTAGGGGGCAGATCATTAGCACCTTTTATCCACTAAATCGCCTTACTGGAGTCACTCTAGATGATACATCAAGTAGCATGTATTTTTTGAGCTTGACTAAAGCCATCTAGGATAGCAACCAGTGTTTAGAAAATCGGCCTAAGCGGCCGAATAATCGGCCGAATATTCGGTTTTGTAGGTGGACCGAACCGCCTAGGCCAAATCAGAGATAAATCGTGCATGGACCGATTACTCGGCCACCTAGGTGCTTAAAAGGTCGATTACTCGACGATTTTCTAACCCCAACCCAACAAAGGAAAAAACAAACGACTTAACCTAAACCTCTAACCCGACTCCCCACTTTCATTCCCGACACCCCGCCATCTCTGGACTCTCCCTCTCTCACAAAATCGCAAACCCTCTGCGGTCACCAGCAGCGTAGGGCGGTGATATCTCCCCCTCGGTTCTCCGGCGGCGACTTCTTTCTCCGGCGGTGACATCACTTCCCCGACAGCCTCTCCACCTCGATGCAGCCTACAGCCTCCAATTCCATCAGAGGATGCCTCTTTGGGTGTGGTCGTGGGCGCCAACTGCTGTTGTGGGTGTGGAAGCAGCAAGGTTGAGTTATCCATCAACCTAGCGGTGGCGGCATCTCTTCATAGTAGAGTAGCAACGCCGACTTGAGTTCTCCACCAGCATAAGTCTTCTTCACTCCTATTTTGATTTCATTTTCTCCTTCTCCCAACTCCCAACGGCTGATGTTCTCCTTCATTGTGGTGCCCCCTCTCTATTTACATATTCACGTCTTCTTCCCTTCACCTTCTTCCTCATTTTCCATTCCTCCTTTAACTCCAATCTCTTACTTCTCCAATCTCCACCCGTTGTTCTATTTTCCCTCTTTACTTTTTCCTCTCTTCACTCCACGTTCCATTTTCCCTCTACTCCATTTCCTCCCTATTTCTCCAATCTCCACCGACTATTCTCTTCCTTCCTATTTCACCTTCAATCCCCTACTCTAGTTCCTCCACCTCAAAATCCCACGCCCTTTTTCCTCCTGATGTGATCCTCCCACTGAATATACTGATTTAGCAGTAGTAGTAGTTCTTTGTTGCCTCTTCATCTAATTGCTTTTTCATACATGCCTAATGCATTTTCATATTGTTGGTATTCATCTAATTGCTTCTTTGTTGTTCATCAAAATGCTTGTTCATTTATCTAGTATCATTTCCCTAATTTCCATCTCATCTATTGCCTTCTCATATCACATTTTCATCAAATTTCTATTTATTTAATTGATGCTTAGTTGTTCATCAAATTGTATATTAATTTAAATAGTTCTATTTTTCTAATTGCCACTTCATCTAATTGCTTATGCAAGTGTTTACATATGTGAAATTGTGATTGTGTTTGTTTATTTCCTATCTTTTGATGATTGCCTCCAGTGCAATCATGGAGAATCTTAGATCAGTCCCAATTGGGGATAACACCCAACAAGACACACCCCATCCGTGCATAATTCCACCTGGGTCAACTGATCCAGCATGGAAATATTGTTTCCTCAAAGATAAAAACAACTCCAGTTGGGTTTTTTGCTCTCTATGTAGGAAGGAGATCAAGGGAGGTGTGAATCACCTAAAGCAGCACTTAGCTCACATAAGGGGCAATGTCTCATCATGCCCTAACGTTGTCAATGACATTAAGCTGGAGATCAGGCTGAACATTGAAGAAATACGGAAGAAGAGGGATGAAAATTCATAAGGGGTCAGTTTGTTGTTTACTTATTTTGTACCTTTTGGAATGTGTTAAACTACATTTATCTGTATGACGCTTACATAACAATAACATTCTAAATGAATTTATGCTTCTTGTTACATCTCCCTTTGTTATTGTTCACTTTATATGTATAATTATATAGGGAAACATATAAATTTATGTGAATATATAACTAATCTTAAAAAAAAATCCAAAAACGATTAAAACTGATTATACTCCCGCTTATAATCCCGCATACCGTATATACTCTATTCGGTACCCTGTCCGCCCGTACACCGATTACCGCTTTTCAGAACCCTGATAGCAACTAGTTCACCATACATAGGGTCTGATCCTTTTAAGTGGGATGCTCATCATGTCATCCAGTGCCCTTCCACATTCCTGAGAGTCCAGTTGCTTGTCATCAGTTTAGATGTTGCATTGACTGCTATGTCAATGGTCATTATGTGAGTGTCTTGAGAAATGGTGATCGGGATAACACTCTTGGCCCTAGGACAATTGTCGTTGAAGGCATGTTGATAGTGGAAAGAACGAGTGCAAGATTCAGATATTGCTAGGCATTGATTAACAAGGACGTTGATGGGAGTTGAGTGATTCTCAAAGATAAAGGAGTTCCTATCCTTCCATATTAGCGAAGAGGTGATCGCAAACATGGTGCGCCACATTTTTAAATGTTTCATTGACTAGATATTGTAACCTATCTGATCCTCTGGATGGTTGGATGAGAAGAAGTTTGGGACATTGGGTGGAATAAGGCGTTCCCATACTCCTCTTGTTGCTGAACAATCTCTAATTGCGTGGAGAGAAGACTCTTCAGCCTGGTTGCATCTCGTGCATACATTAGAAAGGGTTAGCTTCTTGTTGAACTATAAGGTGTTTGTGAGCAACCTATCTCGATGGGATATCCAGAGATGGGTCGTCACTCTGTGAGGAATCTGCAGGTCCCATATGTCTTGGTAGTGATCCGAGGGAAGGGGCTCCGCCATTTCGGCTAGAACATAGTATGTTGAGCTTGAAGAGTATTGGCCATTGCTTGTATGGTTCCAAACCAAGTTGTCGTTGCCATAGGAGATTTTCGGTGGCGGCATTCGAAGAGTTTCCTATTTTGTTTCATTGTTGAACCAGTGTGATATGAAGTCGACATCCCATGAGTCATTCACCGAGGCCATGCTTGAAACTTTAAGGTCTACAAGTTCTGTCGGGATGGAAGTACCCAGGTTAAGTGTCAGTTTATGACCATTCCCAATCCAGTCATCCGTCCAGACATTCAAATCCTAGCTTGAGATGAGTGCTTTCCTTGAGTTTGTTAGCAGGAAAGGGAATACACTTTTGATGCTTCTCCAAGTATGTGAACCTGGTGAATTATTCTGGCCCTAGTTCGAGTATTTAGCTCCAATGAGTGCAACCCATGGAGTACTTCCCTTCTTTAAATATTGCCATACAAGCTTCATGATGAGGGCTGAATTGAAGTCGTGTGCTCGTCTGAGGCCCATGCCGCCTTTGTGGAGTGGTTTTATCAGGTGTTTCCAAGAAACTAGATTTAGTCTCCTGTTTTGATTCGAACCGTTCCAGATGTAGTTACGAGTGAGTTTGTCAATCCTATCAAAACAAGAAATAGGAAGCTGGGTCATTTGCATCATGTAGCAAGGTTGGGACAGGAGGACCAATTTAACTAGCGTAATCTGGCCTACCATAGAGAGTAGATTGTTTTTCCACTTCCCCACCTGGAGTTGCATCTTCTTGAGAAGGTATTGGAAGTTGTCCTTTCCTTCCCTTTTGTGTATAATTGAGATTCCCAGATGATGACCCAAGTATGAGGTTTCCTTGCTGTTTAGGATTCTGGAGATGCAGGATCTGAGTGTCCTTGGCGTAGAGGCTGAGAAGAAGATTTGGGATTTCATTTGGGAGAGGAATTGTCTAGATGCATTGCTAAAGGACTTTAGGAACCTCTTTATCATCTTGGATTGCTGTGTAGAGGCCTCAACGAAGAAAATAATATCATCAACGAAGCTGGCATGGGAAAATGCCAAGTTCCTTTTGGTGACTGTCATCAGTTTCCAGTTTCCTAGCCTGATTTCCTCGTCAAGCAGCTGGCTGAATCTTTCCAAGTAGAGGACGAATACGTATGGGGACAGGGGTCTCCTTGCTTGACTCCACAGGAGAGGTGGAAATCTCCAATGGACTCCCCGTTCCAGAGAATTGAAGTTCTACCTGATGTAATGATCTGCATTCTAATGGCGATCAGGTTGTTGGGGATTGACGTTCTATTGAGAGCATCATCAATGGATGTCCAACTCATCTTATCAAACATTTTCATAAGGTCTAACTTGATTGCTAGAGAGTGCTTCTTCTTAGTTTTTGACTCCATGGAATGAATGAGCTCCTGGACTAGAACAATGTTGTCCCTTATTCTTCTTCCAGGTACAAAGCTTGATTGGTAAGGCGAAATTCAATCCTTCAAGTAAGGTCCTATTCGTCCTACAATGATCTTCGAGAGGAGTTTTGTGCAAACATTATTGAGAGAAACCATCCTTAGTTGGGAGCATGATTCAGGCGATGATGACTTGAATAAGAATCAACATGGAGTCTGCTACTGTTGAGTGAATCGGGGTGCCTTCAAATGGTCCTCTCACAAATGAGAGAAGTTGTGCTTGGGTGACTCACCAGTTATCTTGGAGAAAATAAGCATCAACACCGTCTGGGCCTGGTGCTTTCAAATGGGCCATAGACATGAGGGCATCCCGGGTTTCTTGTAGATCGGGCGGGGATGCTAGGCGTATCGAATCAGACTCAGATTGGGAAGCAAAGGAACTGATGAATGATGCGCTTGCATGTTGACTACCTGTATAGTCAGATTCACTAAATACATTTGAGAAGGAGAGGACCAAGTGTTTCACCTGTTGTACGTCTTCAACCCAGCTACCCGACGTGTCTTTGAGGTAGAGGATTTTGTTGTGCCATCTTCTCATTTTAACTACCTTATGGAAGAAGCTGGTGTTGTTGTCACCCAGTTTAACCCATCACAATGGACTTTTTGCTGCTAGTCTTGCTCCTCCCTTCTCAGTATTGAGTCAAGGCTGGTTTGGAGTTCGATCATTTTTTAGGTGAGTGAAACTAATAGCTAGCTGAGCCTGGTTCCATTGGATCTTGTCTCCTAGCCAATGCTTCTCCCAGAATGCCTTCTTATTTTGTACACTAGAAGAAAACTCCTTTTTAGTAAGGGTTGTGGTTACCAGATTTGCAAGGGTCATCAACCTAGTTCACATGTATTGGGATCATAACCCTCGCACAAGACACCAGGTAGGGCCCCAATTAGAGGCTCCACTAACCATTAACGGTTCAGATCCTCTAGCCATTATGGACGGCTGTGATTGGTTAAAAGATGAAGCCAAACCCTTTTGGATCAGTGACTTCCGTCTACCCCATTCTGCTGCAGCAGATCTCACCCACTCCCCCACCTCCGCATAGCCACATAGCACCGGCCGACTTCTCCACATCGTTGCACATCCGGTGATGCTCAGATATGTCGCACATCTGAATAACATGAAAGTTTCCTCAGATGTTGTCCTCATTCTAATTCTTTTGTGTTCCTTTCCCATTTCCCTCTACAGGAAGGTCAACCAGACGGAGCTCGCCGTATACATGAAGGGCCGCACGGGATTTTGGGGAGAAATTACTCAGGCGCGCATCAAGCTCATGGATGACCATATCCATTTGATTGTGAGAAATGTCAATGTCCTTATCCGTTAGGTCAACACTCTCATGTTGTTAGAGTCAGAGGCATGCCAGGAGTCAATATTGGACAATGCTCATGGGAGAGGTACCAGTACGGCTCACTTTGGTTCTGATTTCATTGTCTGTTAACCTTCTCCTATTTTGTCTCATCTTCTTCTTCCTCCTCCTCTGTTCAGAGCGACCCTTCCTCTGATTTTGTCTGCTCCATCTGCAGGCTACAACAACTCACTCTGATAGCAGTTAGACATCTCCACACATTAGGCAGAAATCTGGTCTGTGGCCAGAAAGGCAAGGTCTTCCTAGGTTGAAAGGGTCACTACTATGTTCCAAGAACGTCAATTCTTATTCACCTTAATGCAGGGTATTTAATCAGGGTCATCTACATGTCAACTTTTATTTTGATATTGATCTGTTGTATTTTTTTAGTCTTACTAATATTATTTCAAATGTAATGCCAATGGTGCCTCCCAGTGAAGTGCATCAGCCTATTGACTATATACTTATTTATAACTGTATAAAACTATTTTACTATTGAATAGTAATTTAATTTCAATCCAATCTTATATATTATAGGAAACAATTCACTCTTTCAGCAGCACATAATGGCATTGATATCAAGAGCCGCTAAGTTTTGTTGGTGGAATATAAAGCTTGGAAGATTTGTATTTCTTTGGTTTGTTAAACCGTCAACTGCCAGAGGTTAGAGTTCTCTTCATATGACAACTTATATAAACATTTATTCTTTTTGCATATATTTAGTTCCTTAATATATCTATCTCAATTATTTATGACAACTTGTATTTGGTTGTCATCGCACGTGCACACACACAAACACAACCCCCCCCAACACACACACAAAAGGTTTTCAGACCCACTTAGGAGGTTGACCCCGAAAAGCTTCCGGGTCATGGGTCTCTAGTTCAACCGTCGGGTCTACCCGTGTGAATCGGTGATGTCAACTTGACATTATATATATATATATATATATATATATATACAAACATGTATATGTGTGTATATACATATACTATGTATATGTCCAAATATATAATTATGCAAAATTGTGTATGTATATATGTACATAATTTATTGTATGAAAGCATGAGGCTATGAGTATGAAACATCCAACATACAAAACTAATCATTTATTATTAAAGAAGAAAACAAATGGTTATTTTATCCTTATAACAAGTTATAAATTACAAACTAAGTGAATGTATCAAAGTATGAAATAGTTAGGGTTGCGTGAAAAAGAAATTAAAATTAAGGAAATGGACATTTAGGAAATGAAAAGTAAAATCAACAAAAGCTGGCTATTTCTTTGACCCCGGGGATAGGTCATCAGTTCGGTGGTTGAACTGACCATGTCAACTGCAGTTCTTGGCCAAAAATGAGTTTCAGCCCCACCTGACCTACTAGACATGTCGGGTGGCGGTTGAATCGGTTCAACCCATCAAGTTGGGCCAGGTTTCAAAACTTTGCACACACACACACCACACACACACACACACATATACACACGCACGAGCATTCACACGTGCAAGCCCACATGCACACACTCACATATACATATTGTAAGGCTAGAATTCACAATACAATCAATGTCATAACCGTTGGATCTTAAATCTGATCACACTTTAAGAAAAGGCACTCTCACGTCACAACCCACTCAAACGGGCATGAAGAGGGGACAACATGCATCCGTGATGAGGAGGCCCCACACCGCTTTCTCTATCTCTCTCTCTCATTGCTATCTCCTCCTCTGCCATTCTCCGTTTCTCTCTCAGGCGACCTCCACCCCGCATGTACCCATTTATCAACTAGTAAAAAAATCAGAAGCACCTAAACATGTGCCTTTATGATACTGAGACCGCGTTGAATGGATGAACCATTCTTGTATTCTACAACTATGGGGGTTAGCTGTGAATGCCAAACCAAGCAGCAACAACAACAACTATCACCTGTGCAAGATGTTTTTGTTGGTCCTGGATGTCGGTTATGATGCATGAATGTATCTACTCATCATCATCATCATCATCATCATCTTAGTCTCAATCCCAACTATGTTGGGGTCGGCTACATGGATCCTTCATTTCCATTCAGTTCTATCATGGGTCATATTCTGGTTGAAATGTAGAGATTCAAAATCTCTCTTTATAAGCTCATCCCATGTCAATTTAGGTCTTCCTCTTCTTCTATGGCATGAATGCATGTACTATTCGGAAAAAATTGAGGAAATATATAGGGTAGCATGCTTTGAGATTCAATCATCACATCTCTAGAATAATAGATCAAAGAGCAACATCCATGCACTGCTTCAACAAAGCAAAAGAATGGTGCATGGGATCTCGCACCACATACTCCAACTCTGTGGGTAGTAGTGGAAACACCTTTTGTAAGAGGAGGCCGATAGTGGAGAGGAGGAATTTTCCACCGCCATAGAAGAAGACGACCATGACACTGACCTTACCTCCATGGCTGGCACATACCTATTGTTGCTGGAACCTACCACTGTGCTCGAATCTATATAATACTACATACTTGGCAACCTTTAATAACTTTCTACCAAGTTCCATTAACTCATGCATCTCCATGTCCCCCTCTTATAAAACTTGGTGGATAGACCATTGTCGATATCAATCCAGCTCAATCTTTCCTTTGTCCTGGCTGTACCTATCACCTATTATTTCCTGTGGCATGCTCGACTTCCAGCTTTCAAATTGATGGAAAACATAAGCAGGCAAGCAAAGCCATAGACTACTAACAAATCCAGTTGATGGACCGTCGACTATCAACCAAAAAGATTTTCAAGGAAGAAACGATCATTAACCAAGTCACCTAAATTGTTTTCTATTTGATTGCATATATAATAGACTTCAAACATGAGCATGTCATTTTGTTTGTACCTTAGTTATAAAGGCACCCACCTAGGCACTAGGCAAGGGGCTTCAAACTAGGCACCCAACATATTAAGTTTATTAAGTGAGCGTCTAAGACCTTTTAAGCCAAAATTAATCCATTTAAAGGATAAATTAGCGTGAATTGATTCTAGATTTTATCAAATTAGATAACCATAAGTCATTTTATAGTTGAAACAGGTCTGATTTAGGAAAAATCAGGTCAAATATTGGCAAATTAGGTTTGATTTGGGGAAAGTGTGTATGATTTGGGGGAATTACTTCAGATTTGGGGAAACTACGTCTGATTTAGCCAAACTGGGTATGTAAAATTAGGTCAAATATTGTTTGTTGATGAAATGAATGTGTAATGTATCTCTACATATGCATGAGTTCACATGTATTTACTTATCCACTAATTTGTATTACTTATCTACTGATTTGTATTACTTATCTACTGATTTGTATATACTTATCTACTGATTTGTTCATATACTAATTTTTTATTCATCCATGGTTGCTCCATTCTCTACTTTATCAACCATGGTTGAATCTCCATTCTCTAGTTTCTCAACCATGGTGGAATATGGATTCTCTAGTTTCTCAATATATTAGTACAACGACTAACTTGATGTTACATTATTGTAGTCAATAGAAGAGTATAAATGTGGCTACATCAACTCTATTATTGATTTCATCTTCAAAGGAAGAGTAAAAATATGACTACATATTGGTATTAACTTTTCCTTATTGAGATTTTTTATACCTAAGTGAATTGCATGAAGCCTAACTTTACTTCTCAATTGTTTGTATATTATCTTAGATATTTTGGCAACATGCATATATTTTGTTTGTTTATTTGTTCTTTATGTGACATGAATCCTTTAGAGATGTATATGAAAACCACTGTCAAATCAACAAGAAAATTTCAAAGAAACCAAAAACCAATGTAGGACATGCTATAATGTGTCTAGGTTCCATAAAAACCAGGTAAATAAGCATCTACTTGTTGACTATTGTGTTACTCTTGTATGCTTCTAACAAGTGCAAAATTCATTATAAATCTTACCATACTTGAGACCCATATACTTATTCATAAAATTGATTTGATTTGAGTTTAGAGATTGTTTCATACCTAAATACTTTTACAACTAATCAAGTTATTATAGCATAAATGTTCTAGTTTGCGGTGGATCAGTGTGCAACCTCGTTTTCATACATATTTATTAGGTTTCTATAACAATTATTCCATTCTATTCTTTATGAATTCTCCTAGCCTATAGGTTGGCTCATAGATATCCAGGCTCCTGCCTAGGTGCACCTAAACCCCCTAGACTTTAGGTAGACCGCCTTAAACTGGGCACCTAGGCTTTCAGATAATTAAAGGGGATGCCTAAGGGCTTTTAGGCCTAATTTAAGACACATTAAAGACCAAATAGCATGTCTTAGATCTGAATTTGACAAAATTAGATAAAATATAGTTATTTTAGGGAAGAAATAGATTTGATTTAGGCCAAATCAGATCTAATATAGCTAAATGTATACAAAAAACCATTGATATATATGTAAAATATAAACAAATATGAAGAACGCCTAGAAATTCTAGGCTCCCGCCTAGGCACCTACCCCCCTAGGATTCCCTTGGGTGGGAAGGACCACCTAGCCACGTAGACAAGTATGCATGGGACATACATACACAATACACCTTCTACATATAAAAGGAAAGTCGCCATCCTTATCACATGATGCTTATGCTTATGAAGATAGAAGTAAAAACCCCATAGGCAATCTATTATACATTGAATGAATCAATGAATCAATTGGTTTTGTTTAACCAATGAATCAATTAGTTTTTGTAATCAAAAGAATGAATCACAACAATGTGGATGCATACCAAGGAAATGTGTAGATGGACAAATATAGAACAAATGAATTTGTTTTGAATTGGTTTCAGGATTTTAATATGTTGTTTTGAAGGCTAGGGTTAAGTGTTACATGCAATGAGGTTGTAGCCGCCACGACGGTAGACTGGACCACAAGACTTGTGAAGTAGGTAATGAGTTTGTAGGAGACGTTGTGGTAGGCAAAACTCTCAGCCTACATCCATCACTGCATATGTCATGGAGGAAAAGAAAAAAAGAAATGAGAGGGGATGAAAACAAAGGGATTTATAAACCAATGACCCTTGAATTAGCGAGTGAGATGTTGTCATAGATCCATATTCACCATCATCCTTTCCACTCTCCTACCATCATGGTAAACTTGGGAAAAAAGGTGCGAAGAAGAGATGAGAGGCTGCAAATATTGGAATTGAAGAGAGCGAACACAATGATGACACACTAACCCATATTCAATAGCCACTCAAACCCACATGTGATGCTAGTAAACAAAAGCACTGAGACTTTGTAGTTTAAACTGCAACCACCCTTGTGGCTTTTGATCTTTATGTGGATAGAAAGAGCATTTGATTCTAGAAAGGGAAGGAGGGGTGGATGCCACGGTCCTAATCTTCAAACCTTCCATCCTTCATTACCATGGAAGTCGCATCACTCGCT
Source organism: Alisma plantago-aquatica (assembly GCA_963693085.1). Lineage (NCBI taxonomy): Eukaryota > Viridiplantae > Streptophyta > Magnoliopsida > Alismatales > Alismataceae > Alisma > Alisma plantago-aquatica. Next base: position 627,872,321 of record OY856409.1, read on the forward strand.
CAATTGTTGTTGTACAAGAGGGACTACTCATAAACCTAGTTTCAGAGAATGAGTTCGTGACCTTAAGACTTTTGAGTGAACCCAAGGTGCCCACATGTCTACATGATTGCAAGTGGACAAAACCCAATTCAAGACACTCCGTAGTGGCAGTCTGGAGAAGTTCTAACCTAATAATACCTGAGCTTTATGGTCAGGTCAAGTTGGCTAGCATTTTTTGCCATGCGTATGTGTCGGTGCTCCTACCATAACCATTTTTCCTAGCTAATTTTTGGTCCTATTGTTGTGTTTGACAGTTCCCTCTTCATTTCTCTTGGATTTTCCTAACTCTTCCTCTCTCCTTGATCTGGAGGCTGATCTTAGTTATCCATCAATCAAGGTCCATGAATCAGCTACATTTTGGGGTCAAAGGTTGTTTTTGCATTGCCCATTTCTTGTTTCAAACTTTATAATTGCGCACCTACACTATGATTCTCAATCCTTCATGTTTCTATGCTTTGTGATGCGCCTATGGGATGCTGTATGTTTGTAAGGTGTGGTGGTGAGAGGTGTTGTGTAATGTATCAAGGAGTGTGGCATCAACATTGCTCCTTTTTTTGTGTGCGTTGGTGTGGTATTTGCTTAGGCATTCAATGCATTGTGGTGGGTAGTATCATCAAACTCATGTGGAATGATGTAGTGTTGTGTGGTACAACGATGACATTGTGATGGTAGCATGGTTCCACTGGTGGTGGGTGAAGGTCCAACCCTGTGTTCGTGTGGAGATGTGAAGTTGTGTATGTGGGGGAGGGGATTGTGACTTGTGAGTTCAGAGAGATGGTGGGTTTGGTAAATGTGCATGTTGTAGTGGCATGTGGCAACAACGACAGCCAAAAGATGTGGTGGCTGATCGGTATGTGGTGACAATGCTTAAAGGTGTTGTGGATGCCTAATGAAATGACATTAGATGGCCACCGACCAAGAAAAAAATTTGAGTAGCAAAGGTTGTAGATTCCTTGTTGAGTCTTCTAGGACTTTTTGAAGAAGTCTCGAGGGACCTTGTAAAGACCACCATACATACACAGCCACAAGTTCTGCTAAGAGCTACGGTACCTCCAAGAAGGGTGAAGCAACACTTGAAAGAAACAATCTGGAGCTCTTGGGATCCTTCATCGCACTACTAGTGGAAACATTTTCTTCTCATGTTGTGATATCATGATGGGGGTGATACAATTATTAGCAAAACATAGAAGTTCAGTACACAATCCTGCAAAACCTGTACATCTACAATATATATATATATATATATATATATATATATATATATATATAGTTAACATCAATGAAATAAGTAATATGAAGTATGTTTTATAGAGAGTCTATATCTATATCAGACTATCAGTTAATATGAATGGAATTCGTGCTCCATTTCATGTAATGGTTTATGAACATTTTATATTCCATGAGATTTTGATGTAAGACATACCTGTACATCTAATATTATTACAGAATGCTAGTGATGGCACTGATTGTATGCTGGCATCGTTTACTTAGTTTCTAATTTTCATGTGCAATATCTTCAATTAGCTAGCTGGATGGTCACCGTTATTACAGAAGCAAAAGTCACTAGATAGCTACAGGAAGCTAAGAGCATTATACTACAAAAAATAGGTAGCTAGAAAAGTAAAAATGGAAGGAGATGTAAAAACGTTCAGTGTTGCTCTTTTTATAAGATTCTAGTGTTGCTAGTTTGTATTGTTGTGAATTTTTTTTCTTCTATAGAAGTACATGTAACATTGTAAGTATATTTGAATGTTATTTAACTTATCTTCTTTACTGTATACAAAGGGATAATTTTTCCGTTGTCACTACAATAGGAGAATACATAACCAACGAGATTGTCATGACAACAAGACTATATAACTATTTGTCATCACAGCAGGAACATCCCACCAGCTCCAATAATACGTAAGAAAGTTCAGCCAATAAAATGATTCGTTGTTGCTGATTTGTTTCTACTTTGCCCCAATCTCTTTTCTACATCTATGAGTTCATGAAAAAAAGATGATAATGTCATTGAGGCTGGACATCACTATTGTTAGCATTAGTAGCAGTTTGTAATTCTGTACTGGGCAAGGGAAATGTCCTCCCATTTGTAAACAAACATAATGTTGCTGTGAATAAATATTGTTTTTGTCCTACCGTTGGCCTCTCTTGATTAATTCACTGGATTATCTTTCGAAAATTGAATATTGCTATTATGTTCTGCTAATATTTTATGGTCCTACCAAATTTCATTCTCCATTATGAGGAGAGGTCTACTCTACAGGAGGTTACGTTTGATTTTTTTTTTGTCCAGCTGGTACTTTTGTGTTAGGGTCTTCAATGTAACACATGTCCTTGGATTATAAATGCTTTTTATTCAAGAGGTACTTTTGTGGTAGGGTCATTACTCTGACGCATCTATTTGGGCGTGGGCATTTTAGATAAGACATTTTTGTGTGAGGGTTCCCTCATGTGTTAGGGTTCTGACTCTGACACGTGACGTTTCTGTAAGGGTTAAAATCCTATCCGATTGTGTGTTTTGTAGTAGTGGTACTTGATCCCATGCATGTGCTTTCTTAAGGAAAACGGTTGCGGCCTGGGTAAAAGAAATGTCTGAGTTCCAGTTCATCTTGAGGAAGTCATTGAACGCTGGGATTGAGCCCCAGCTTGCAGATGTGTGAGGATGTCTTGGGCGAGGGACGTCAGGCGTGAGCGATGGGAGCAACAAGGGGGCATGGTCAGAGTGATTTCTTTCGAGGACTTGCACCGGGTTTGATGCTATTTGGTTAATCCAATGTTGATTGCCTAAGGTTCTATCCATCCTTTCATGTAAGAGGCCGCATCTGAAGGTTGTACGTGCACTGTTTTCACCAAGATCATGCCGGTTACAGAGGTCCATAGCATCTATGAAATCTCTGCTGTTGGCGCTGTCGAAGAAATTGCTACCAATTTTCGAAGGGTACATAATTACCACATTGAAATCACCAATGACAACCCACGGTGTTGTCATTGATGTCGCAATGATCTGAAGTTGATTCCATAACAGCCGTCGAGTGATTCTTGTAGTGCCTGCGTAGACAAAGGTGAAGAAGTGGTCGTTCACTTTGCAGTGACAAAATTGCTTATGAGAAGATACGATTTAAAAATTGACATTGGACTTCCAAAGAACCCAAATACCCCCTGCATAGCCCACAACTTCCACCCTATGTGATTGACGGAAACCTAGTTTCCTAATGAACTGAAGAGCTTTCCGTCCGCTGCACCTTGGCTCATACAATGCAAGGATGGATACGTTATATTTCGAACACAACAACTTGACCGCAGATTGGGTGTCGTCTTCGCAGACACCCTGTATATTCCAGCTTATTACGTTCATGGGGGCTTCCCATCTCTTTCGCCATTTCTTCAAGGTCGTGTAGGTGGGATTGTTTTCCACATTTCCTGGTAGATGCAAGGCTAGGGTCCCGTGCGTGGACTACCTTTTTGTTACGTAGATGTATACCTGCCGATGCTTTATTTGGACTTCTATATGAGACATAATTTAAGTTCCTTCCATCCAAACTGTTTATTTCATTCCGATACTATATATAGAAAATAGAACAATTGATCCTATCTATGCGGCACTCACATAAATGCCACTTCATCTTATAGATCCACAAACAACAGATCTTTTACAACAAATTTAGACTTAGCTTACTTCCTATATTGAGACTTCGAACCAACCACGTCACTGACCATTACGAGAAGTATGGACCTACGTACTGTCCAACAAGGCCGGTCACGATTGTTTTCCCAACATTCTCCCCCTAATCGGGGCTTAAATGTTCAAGGTCTTGAATTCCAAGCAGCTTGCTCATGTAAGTGAATTTTATCCTTCCCAGCGCCTTTGTGAGAATATCAGCTCGCTGTTCATTTGTGCACACATACTCTAGTGTGATTAGTTCCTTCTCAACACTTTCTCGGATGAAGTGAAAATGGGTATCGATGTGTTTGTTACGTCCATGGAAGACATGGTTCTTCATTAAGGCAATTGCGGACTTATTATAAACTCGCTGTCGAACTGGTGTGAGTTGCTGACCAATGATCTCCCTGAGCAAATTCCTCAGCCAGATACCTTGACATGCTGCAGAAGTCACGACCATGAACTCTAAGAAGAAAGAGCTACACTCTTTTGCTTATGAGATGTCCACAATATCAAGTTTTCATTCAGATAGAATGCAACTCCAGTTGTACTCTTTCTGTCAGTTCAATAGAGGAAAAAAGCTTATAGTTCAAATATTTTTCTGTAGACTATGCTTCATAATCCATGGTTTTAACCGTGGATTATAAAATGACCATGGACTATTACCATAGATTAGGTAGCGGTAGACTATTCTCCATACTCCACGGACAAATCCATGTACTATTATAAAACCGTGGACTATTTGTATTCTTGTATCTCAAATTAAAAATCATAAAATCCACTGTGATAACCATGGACTATTATTCATTTATTATTAAATTAAATTTTACAGTCCATGGTAAAAACCTCATTTATATAAGATATCACATAAAAAGGAACCGATTATATTGTGATATTCATTCATGATGTACTCATATTAGATCTTACAATTCTAAATATTTAACAATCACAACAAATTATAACCATTATATATATTTATTTGAGATAATTAAAAAGATATAATACTTCATTCACACTCTGCTCAAATTCATGGTAATCATATTACTAGTGATCTCGATAATAAAGTGATTCCATAAATAATATCTATATGTTTGAAACAAATAATAACATGATAGCTCAGTCTGTCTCAGGCACATCTCTAGAAATTCTAAAAATGTCATAGTATTTTTGTATACATTCTGGACTTAAACACAACATGATGTGTTTTGAGAATCTGATGACATGGTATCACAGTAGTAGTAATTGAAATAATGTTGTATGATATTTTAATCTCTTTCAGATCTTGACTCCTGAAGTGTTCACTTTCTTCCCAAACATGTTGTGTAATAGTCATATTCCTATAAAAACAAAATATTCAAGTCAAATATATATGACAACAAAATATATTTCTCAACATTCATTTATATAGATAACTTAATGATAATTTTATAATCGTAACAACCGGTCATTGTTTTTGCACATGTTATTATTTCATAACAAAACAATATGATACAAATATGGTTGTATCATTAAAATAAATTCAAACATGTATGTATCTATATCAATTGAATGACACATTAACCATGACATTTCATTTAGTATCTAACAAGAAAAAATACACCAATAACATATTAACTAAACAAAAATATTACTTGTTATGCTAAAAAAAAGTAAATCTTTCCCAAATGAGGAGAATCAATATTTGTTCCTTCCTGTATCAGTGATTGAAAAGCAACACTAAAATATTATTCTAGAGTGATATATAAACATAGAAAAAAAAGATAACTAGCATACTGAAGATTCTAGTGTATCCTCAAAACTAGATTCAAGAGTTGTTGTCTTGTCCTGTAATAACTATGTATAAAGATTTTTTATTTAACAAATCGAAATATTTAATATAATTATAATAGGTTTTAAATATTAAACAATAACTGTGACTCTAATATCTTCAACTGAGCTTGTAAATCCTCAATTTCATGTTCTTTTTCTTGAATATGGCAATGTTGTTCTGTGATCTGATGGTCTTTCTCTTGCAACTGGGATTCCCAAGCTTTAGTCATACTTCTATTTGAATTTTCTACCAGCCTCTTCTTCTTTACATTTCTTCTAGTAATACCTCTGCTTATTCCTCTCTCATACCCTCCATGATGGGACCCATATACAGAGTCCACAATATGACCAAACTTCAATGGATCATTTGTATTCTCTAGTCCCAATTTTATACATCTTTCTATTACCTTTTCCTATAAGATAAATTCACATATCAATATATTTTTCTTAATTTAGAAGAATATAAATGATGATATAAAGACTTACACAAATCACTCTTGTTTTTTTTATCGATATATTCACCATTCCTTTTATGACCATCAACCCAAGTTTGCAGGAGTGCCAATTTCCCACTATTTTTCTCCTAAAAAACATTTACATATGTAACATATGAAAAAATATAAGTTATTTCAACTATTCTAAATTATATTAGAAATCTTACTACATTCAAATGCTTTTCAGCATAAGATATCGGTCCAGTTGTGTGTGTAGGTTGTAAAATACTTCGATTGCGTTTATTAATGCTCTCTTCTTGGTACTCAATGATAAAATGAATTTATGAATTGGATATAAGTATGGATGGTAAAACATAGTAAGACAATGCAATATTTTTTTGAACTTTACCTATTTTGATTGACTACTCCAAAGATCTATAAGTAATACCCAACTTTCTTATGGAACTCGATCATCTATAGTTTCCATTTGTTCAACAATGGGAAAATTAGGATTTAACCTATATTTTAGATCCTTACAAAAATCATGCAATTGTTGATTGATCGTCTTTTGGACAAAAGTAGTTACTTCATCATAAGAAGTCACTTTTGCATCATCCATATTGAAAAATTCAAAGTCACACTGCATTGATAAAATGTAATATATATGAAACAATAAGATTAAAAATATTTTGCTATTTTAGTTGGATAAAAATTAAAATATAAAAGTATCTTGAGAGTAGAACACTTACTAGAACATTTGTCATAACCATTTCAATCGCCGATTCATGATCTTGTCCCCACTCCTTATGTATCGGAAATAAAGAGGAATTACGAGCTAATATTCCTAAAAAGTTGCTCAAACTGCGTCTCCCTGGTCCAACAATTCTACCATCATTGAGAACAATGCATTTATACTTCTGACTAGATGTAGGGGCCAAAATTGATTCTATCTCGTGTCCTTCTCTTGTTAACATTTGGTATGGTAACATCTAAAAACATTTAGAAAATGTGATTTAAATTTCATTTTGATAATGAAAAATATTAATAGAAAAATATAACACATGTGGCATCATGCTCAATTGATTCTATTAAATTTGTATGAACTACATCTTGGCTTTGATCATCCACTCCTGGTATAGTAGAAAAATAAGGAAATATATACTCAACCTAATAAAAGTAAATAAACATTAACATCAATATTACTTTATCACAAATATTATACCTCCCATCTGTTGTCTATCATTTTCATTTTCTAGAGTTGTGGTACGTATGTGCCTCTGTTCATTTCCTAGAATTGCATAGTAAAAGTAAATAAACATCAACATAAATTATTTGATAGCAAATATAACTTTATCATAAAATATTATACCTCCCATGGGTTGTCTACCATTGTCATTCACCAGAGTTGTGGTACCCGTGTGCCTTTGCTTATTCCCTACTAGAGTTGAGGTACACACTTTTCTCTTTTCATTCACTCGAACTTATATAAGACAGGTAAATAAACATCAATATGAATTGTTTGATAACAATCACATCATTATTGATAAAGTTTATACGTCCATTGTGATGTCTAATATGCTCATTCTCAGTAACTGCAGTTGAGATAAGTGCTTTTCTCTTTTTATTCACTATAATTCATATAATGCGAGTAAATGAACATCAATACAAATTATTTGATATAATGACTATAGCAATATTAATAAGTCTCGTACCTCCTTTGTGATGTCTAATATGCTCAACACCTATAACTGGTGTTGTAGTACACACTTGCCTCTATTCATTTCCTAGAGTTGACATAACAAAATTATGTAAATGTTTAAATAAAATATTATATAAGAAATATCATTTTTCATATAAATTTTACCTCCAATGTGCTTTGCACCATGCTCATTCCTAGACATCCCATTTGGAAATTTTTGCTCTACATCGAATTTTTCTTTTGAGAATTAACTTGGCCTTGAATATTCACTGGATATCACATTTGAGAAATAAAGAATACATCATCTCTATATATCTAGTATAAAAGGTTATTCTACTTGTAACAATTACCTCGACTTGATGGTCTATCCTTCCCATGTCTTGTGAATTCTGTCGAGGCATTTACTTGTGTATTGCCATTTCCTACATTTCATATATTGAAAATGAACATACATTGATCTAACACACTAATTTTAACTCAAATTGGTACCTTTCATGTTTTGCAAGGTTTGCTCTAGATCTGAATTTTTCTTTTGAGAATTAACTTGGCCTTGAAGATTCACTGGATATCACATTTGAGAAATAAAGAACACATCATCTCTATATATCTAGTATAAAAGTTTATTCTACTTGTAAAAATTACCTCCACTTGATGGTCTATCCTACCCATGTCTTGTGAATTCTATCGAGGCATTATTTGTGTCTTGTCATTTCCTACATTTCATATATTGAAAATGAACATACATTAATCTGACACACTACTTTTAACTCAAATTAATATCTTTCATGTTTTGCAAGGTTTTCTCTAGGTCTGAATTTTTCTTTTGAGAATTAACTTGGCCTTGAAGATTCACTAAATATCACATTGGAGAAATAAAGAATACATCATCTCTCTATATATAGTATAAAATGTTATTCTACTTGTAACAATTACATCCACTTGATGGTCTATCCTACCCATGTCTTGTGAATTATATTGAGGCATTCACTCGTATCTTGCCATTTCCTACATTTCATATATTGAAAATGAACATACATTGATCTGACACACTACTTTTAACTCAAATTGGTACCTTTCATATTTTGCAAGGTTTCTCTAGGTCTGAATTTTTCTTTTGAGAATTAACTTGGCCTTGAAGATTCACTGGATATTACATTTGAGAAATAAAGAATACATCATCTCTATATATCTAGTATAAAAGGTTATTCTACTTGTAACAATTACCTCCACTTGATGGTCTATCCTGCCCATGTCTTGTGAATTCCGTCAAGGCATTCACTTGTATCTTGCCATTTCCTGCATTTCATATATTGAAAACGAACATACATTGATCCGACACACTACTTTTAACTCAAATTGGTATGTTTCATGTTTTGCAAGGTTTGCTATAGGTCTGAATTTTTCTTTTGAGAATTAACTTGGCCTTAACGATTCACTGGATATCACATTGGAGAAATAAAGAATACATCATCTCTTTATATCTAGCATAAAAGGTTATTCTACTTGTAACAATTACCTCCACTTGATGGTCTATCCTGCCCATGTCTTATGAATTCTGTCGAGGCATTCACTTGTGTCTTACCATTTCCTACATTTCATATATAGAAAATGAACATACATTGATCTAACACACTACTTTTAACTCAAATTGGTACCTTTCATATTTTGCAAGGTTTTCTCTAGGTCTAAATTTTTCTTTTGAGAATTTACTTGGCCTTGAAGATTCATTGGATATCACATTTGAGAAATAAAGAATACATCATATCTATATATATAGTATAAAAGGTTATTCTACTTGTAAAAATTACCTCCACTTGATGGTTTATCCTGCCCATGTCTTGTGAATTCTGTCGAGGCATTCATTTGTGTCTTGTCATTTCCTGCATTTCATATATTGAAAATGAACATATATTGATCTGACACACTACTTTTAACTCAAATTGGTACCTTTCATATTTTGCAAGGTTTTCTCTAGGTCTGAATTTTTCTTTTGAGAATTAACTTAGCCTTGAAGATTCACTAGATATCACATTTGAGAAATAAAGAGGACATCATCTCTATATATCTAGTATAAAAGGTTATTCTACTTGTAACAATTACCTCCACTTGATGGTCTATCTTGCCCATGTCTTGTGAATTCTGTCGAGGCATTCACTTGTGTCTTACCATTTCCTGCATTTCATATATTGAAAATGAACATACCTTGATCTGACACACTACTTTTAACTCAAATTGGTACCTTTCATGTTTTGTAAGGTTTGCTCTAGGTCTGAAATTTTCTTTTGAGAATTAACATGGCCTTGAATATTCACTAGACATCACATTTGAGAAATAAAGAATACTTCATCTCTATATATCTAGTATAAAAGGTTATTCTACTTGTAACAATTACCTCCACTTGATGGTCTATCTTTCCCATATCTTTCAAGCTCTTTAGTGGAAGTCTTGCTTATTGGGTTGATTTTCTTGATGATATTGTTTATAGAAATATGCTTAGGAGGCATTTTCCTATAGGACACAAAAGATAAATTGAGAGAATATACTTGAGTGATATGAAGGAAGATACATATGATCAAAATGTATTAAAAAGAATGATAATTCTTACCATAAATTGACTATGTTTTCTTTTGTTCATAATTTAGTTATAATGTTTTCATCTACTTGATTCATTTCAGGAGCTATATCTGTTCTTACCCGAATCTCTATATCGTCATCTGACACACTTTCTATTAGAATTTCTTCATCTGATATATTCATATCAAAAGAGGCAACATCGATGGGAATGTCATATGTGTCTCTAGCAATCCAAGAGCAAACTACATTTAAATTTCCATCTTCAGGATCAGCAGAATAGAAAACTTGTTTTGCTTGTTCAGGGAATATAAAAGGCTCATCGTCAAATGCAAGTTTGGTTGTATCAACAATGGTGAAGTTAAGATAATCCCTTGTAACTCCAACTCCATCATCACTATCATACCACAAACACTTAAAAAGATAGTATGGATCTAAATGTTGGAATTGAACTTCATATATAGCCAATAAAACTCCATAATATAAGTTTTCATCTGGTCCAACAGTTGCAACCCCACTATTCTGTGTTACACGGCTGCACTGTATATAATTTGGTTCAAATTTATATCCATTGACGTAATAACCATGATAAGAAAATGCTTTAATTGAAGGTCCTTCAAATGAATACTTGAGCCATTCTGGAATGTGTTATTGCTTCCTTAACTCTCTAACCTATTAAAAGTAAATAGGTTTAAGTATTCACATAGTACAATTATGTCTAACGATAAAATAAAATAAATTCTTACAAGATCTTTAAACCAACGCACAAAATTTCTATGTTGTTCTAATTTGATGTCATCTTCACACCATGAAGGATGTCTAGATCTTAGGATGTCTGCATGATGCCTATAGTAACAATAAAATACACTTCTTGATATGTTACCATAAAATGATAAGAAGAAGTAATTGAAAATTTCTTCAACTTACTTTAAGTAGTCATTGATAGAATCATCATTGAAAAGGATAAACCGGTGAGCTTGATGAGTTTCATCCACAAAAAGAGCAATGATTTGACCATCTCCAATTGGTCCATCCTCATAGTCTGGATTCCATTTTTCTTTAGAATCTGAATCACATAGGTAATGAGAACAAAATGTAACCACTTCATCTCTCAAATAACCCTCAAGAATGGAACCTTCTAGATTACTTTTGTTTTTGATGTACTTTTTTTATAGTAAATAGGTATCTCTCTATTGGGTACATCCATCTAAATGGATTAGGACCACATAGTTTAGCTTGAGTTGGAAGATGCACTGATAGGTGAGCCATTACATCAAAAACCACTGGAGGGAATATCTTCTCCAACTTGCACTGAATTAGAGGTATTGCATGCTTAAGTTTTTCCATGCTTTGAACATCAATAGATTTAGCACACAACTGCTTAAAAAATAGGGACAATTCCATCAAAGCTTTCCCTACATGTTTTGAAGTGGTTTTCCTTAAGGCTAGAACAAGAAATTGTTGCATTAGAATGTGATGATCATTACTTTTTAGGCCCACAAGCTTCTTCTCATGAAGTTGAACTAACTGAGAGAAATTAGAAGAATATCCATGTGGAAATTTAAGATCTTTTAAAATAGAAAGAAAAGTTTCTTTTTCCTCAGGAGTCATGCTATAAGATGCAGGGGGGATAACAACTTTTCCATTACTCATTGTGTAACACCCCTCCCTAGGGTTTCTTACGTAACCAGAGGAAGCACAGCCTAATCCCCAACATTATCCATAATGTGGGGAACTTGGCATATTTGGGAGGAAATGTTACATACATGATCTCATAACAAGAAACAAATAACACTTGGCTTTATTAAAACATAGATTCATACATAAGTTCTTGTAATAAAGGCTACATCAGTTTTCCAAAGATACACTAAACATAAACTAGATAATGATAGGATCTCCATAGATGGACGTCCCACCAGGCAACAACTCCTTGGATCTCTGGGACCTTGGTACTCTCAAGATGTTTCCTTCTCCTTGGCTCCAACTCCTGCGGACATCTTGTCCCCAGCCATGCAAAGGACAACAACCATAGTAAGTAAGAGGCATTGGCATATTATAAGACATAAAAATAAATATACAAGTGACTTAACATAATCATGAACATGCATTTAACATGAATAATTTCTTATTGTCTTTTACATAAAGAAATTTACTAGAAAAATATGCTCCTCTCTTAATGCCCCATAAGGAGCCCATGAATGATCGGAAAGCCCATAATTGCTCGGAAAGCCCATAACAAGGTGCATATAAATCTGAATAAATTTCCATTATTCATGATCTATCTTAAACTTCACTTATCTTCTTAATACCTTAAACTTAATCTTAATTGGGATTTCTCCCCATGACCATAATGGGATTTCTCCCTCTTGAGCATGATTGGGAAACTTATTTCCTCTTAAATCTTAATTTCTTGTATCTTAATCATAGACCATAATCTTAATGGGGTTTCTACTCTTAGACTTAGCTTATAACAACCAACATCCAATAATCATGTATATTGAGGAAAAACATGTACTTTTCAAGACTTCAACATAAAAAAAAATGCATAATATATCATAATCATTCAATAATTCAAATTTACTATGCCAAAGGCATGGCCCGCTTACCTTGATCTAAACCACCTAAGTCAAACCTGGTTTGACTGGTTGGCTCCTTTTTAATCACCTGAAATATGATTAAACCGCATAATACACATAAGTTTATAGCCTTAAAACCCTAATTTGTGTCATATAATAATTGAGATGTGAAAACAGAGAAATCAGGCGATAAAAACTAGAAAATCGGATTCCTTAATGAAAATCCTTTCCAAAACATATTTTCGTGGATTTTTATGATAACCAGGCGATTTAATATGAATTTCTGAAGAATCATCCAATAGGAAATTAAATAAAAACCAAATGGCGCCTGGGTTAGTGCTGACTGGACTCGGGCCCGCTATGAGCTGGCCCAATCAGACGCTGCCCTTTTGGCTTAGTGATGATCATCGCTGAACAAGTAAAAACAAAGCTAAAATCCCAAAAAAGCCCTTGTACAGGGAATTGGCCGATCAAACAAGGCAAGGAGTCTTTGGTCATTCAAAGACCTGGGATCTTCTTCCCCCTTAGCCAAGGCTTCGGGCACACGATCAGGAGGTGCTACCTCCGATCCAAACTCGCAAAAAGGTGCAAGCCACCGAGACATTGTGACTGTCAAATGCTTCCTTGCATCAGGACGAAGTCAGTGAGCCAACGGTCAGGCCCGATGGTGCCCAGGAGCTCTGGACTGCTCCGCCGCAAGGCAAGAAACAGGGGAAACACATTGGAGGGCAAAAACATAGAGAGAGGCCAGAAAACTTCGATCGGAAGGTCGGAAATCACTCCTTGAAGCAAGGTGAGGTCGAGGCGTGAATCTGCGTGGTCAGAGGGGGAGCTGAGGGCCAAAACAACCATCACCGGCGATCACCATTGGTGGCTCTACAGGGCCCGCTGGCAGGGACGATCGCGAGGCAAACTGAGGTCAGGAAAACAAAGAGTGAGGCTGGAGGATGCTCACCACGATGTCGATTGGACCGGGATGCTCAGGGTAATGAGCACTGACCCGCCGTTGCCGGAGAAGGCAACTCGAGTAGGTTGGGGAGCTGGGGGGTAGGTGCGTTGAAATTGACTGAGGAGGAGAAGATATTGGAGGTCGGTGATGCTTTTGGCACCCTTAAGTAGATGGGAGATGCACCGAGGTGTCTACTACAACTCGGGCGACGAGAGCAGTGAAGCCCTAGCTTTGGGCGTTTCTTGTATAGGTCAAGGGAGAGGGTGAGCGAGGGTTCGCTATGTTCGGATCGATCTCGCGGTCTCACATGGGAGGGAATTAAGAGAAACGGACATGAGGGGAGGGAGATCGGGATCAATGATCACACAGCCTGTGAAACGGTTTCGCTCACAAAAGAAACGGAGGTAGAAGAAGGCAGATCAACCGTTGATTGCTGATCGAACGGTGCTGGCGACTCGCGTAAGGCCAGGGTAACGCGTGACATTTAATTTTAAACGAACCATGCTTTAAATCGGCTGTATAAATGGCATTTTCATTCAGATCTTAGTCAATTAATATTCAAACCTTTATTAAATCAATTGAAGGGTCAAACAAGGTCAAAATGGGTTCAAATTTGAACCATAGGCGTGTTAAAGGGTCTAGAACATTCTCATATAATTGGATTTTATGCTGGTACACGTTTTAGGCCTAATATAACAAAAGTTATCATGTGCACTTAAGTGAGTATAAATAGTGTATATAAAATCATTTATTCCTCAAATAAAGATTTATAAAACATAAAAACGTGCACTCACCATTATTTATCTTCAACTAACAATATGAAGGCCATTAATCAAGAAATTAAACATGTAAATCACTAATAATCATATGAGAGAGAAATTTGGACAAAAAGCATTTATCCTCATTTTCTAAAAAAAAAGGGGCATAGATATTCGTGAAAATATTTCTTTTAACTAAAACAAGTATAAGAGAGCTATTGATCATAATAAAATAATTTTGTAAAACTTAACATTGAAAAAACAATTTGCATAAAGGTCCTTGACAATTATCTAAATTAGGAAAGAGCATGCAAGGACTAAAATAAATTTGGAAATTTTTGCATAATTAAGATTGGGGTGTTACAATACTACCCACCTTAAATAAATTTCGTCCTCGAAATTTCCTAGGGTTTCTACCCACCTTAAGGGTTTCACATAAGCATACAAAATTTCCATACAAATTTTCATTATAAAAGAGGCATATATAATCAAAACATTATTATTCAACATAAATTACTCAACTACCCTTACCTTGCTCATTTTCCTCTTCTCCATCAGACATTTGCATGGTGAAGAGCCTTGGTTTGACCTTGGGTGGAGGATTAGGGTTCTTAGCTTGGTTGTGGTTGGGATCCTTCTTTGCAAGCTTAGGGCAATTAGGCTTGATATGCCCTTCCTCACCACAATAGTAGCAAACAGAAGTCCCAAACCTACAAGGACCACCATGGTTTCTCTTACATTTGGGGCATGGGATTCTTCCATTCTCAGGGGAAGGCTCAGGGGCTTTTCTCTTGTTGTTGGAGGGTGGAGGCGGTTGATGGTGATGATTGTTTTGGAGTACCTCCTTTTTGTGATTCCTCCCAGGGTGATCCTCCAACTCTAGGGCTGCATCTAAGGCTGATTGCATGGTCCGGTGTCCTCTACCAGACAAGGCAAAACTTAGGTCGGATTTAAGCCCTCTAATGAACTTCTTAGCTCTCTTTTGCTCAGTGTACTCAGGACCATACTTTTGGAGCTTACGGAACTTCATGGCATACTCAGTGACAGTCATGTCACCCACCTGCTTAAGGTTGATGAACTCTTCTTCCTTCCTTTCTAACATGGCTTCAGATACATAATGGTCATTGAAGACTTCTACAAACTCACCCCAAGTGTAAGGAGGGTCATCATCTTCCCTAGAGGCTAAGAGATTTTCCCACCAAGTACGGGCTGCACCCTTGAGCATGTGGGTGGCAAATCTAACCCTACTACGTGGGGGACACTCTAGGTCTCTAAAGCAATGTTCCATGTTGCTCAGCCACTCCTCAGCCTTGGTTACTACATCAACCTCATCTTCAGCATGGAAAGCATCGGGTTTAATCTTCAAGAAGTCTACGAGGGAGATCTCATGTGCTCTAGGTGGAGCTCTAGGTTGGAGGGCATTGGTCAAGGCTGCTACTAGGGCATCTAAGGTGACTGGTGGAGGGACGTGGTTCATGTCTTCAGTCTTATCACCACTAGAGGATCCGTGTGAGTGCCTTGACTCACCAACCTTCTCCTTCTTCTTAGGGGCCATCTGAAAGGGTAAACATAACATGATATTAGAACATAATATGAATCTCTAATGTTGCCTTAGTGGCCATCTATTCCTTGCTCTGATACCATTAATGTAACACCCCTCCCTAGGGTTTCTTACGTAACCAGAGGAAGCACAGCCTAATCCCCAACATTATCCATAATGTGGGGTACTTGGCATATTTGGGAGGAAATGTTACATACATGATCTCATAACAAGAAACAAATAACACTTGGCTTTATTAAAACATAGATTCATACATAAGTTCTTGGAATAAAGGCTACATAAGTTTTCCAAAGATACACTAAACATAAACTAGATAATGATAGGATCTCCATAGATGGACGTCCCACCAGGAAACAACTCCTTGGATCTCTGGGACCTTGGTACTCTCAAGATGTTTCCTTCTCCTTGGCTCCAACTCCTGCGGACATCTCGTCCCCAGCCATGCAAAGGACAACAAACATAGTAAGTAAGTGGCATTGGCATATTATAAGACATAAAAATAAATATACAAGTGACTTAACATAATCATGAACATGCATTTAACATGAATAATTTCTTATTGTCTTTTACATAAAGAAATTTACTAGAAAAATATGCTCCTCTCTTAATGCCCCATAAGGAGCCCATGAATGCTCGGAAAGCCCATAATTGCTCGGAAAGCCCATAACAAGGTGCATAGAAATCTGAATAAATTTCCATTATTCATGATCTATCTTAAACTTCACTTATCTTCTTAATACCTTAAACTTAATCTTAATTGGGATTTCTCCCCATGACCATAATGGGATTTCTCCCTCTTGAGCATGATTGGGAAACTTATTCCCTCTTAAATCTTAATTTCTTGTATCTTAATCATAGACCATAATCTTAATGGGGTTTCTACTCTTAGACTTAGCTTATAACAACCAACATCCAATAATCATGTATATTGAGGAAAAACATGTACTTTTCAAGACTTCAACATAAAAAAAAAATGCATAATATATCATAATCATTCAATAATTCAAATTTACTATGCCAAAGGCATGGCCCGCTTACCTTGATCTAAACCACCTAAGTCAAACCTGGTTTGACTGGTTGGCTCCTTTTTAATCACCTGAAATATGATTAAACCGCATAATACACATAAGTTTATAGCCTTAAAACCCTAATTTGTGTCATATAATAATTGAGATGTGAAAACAGAGAAATCAGGCGATAAAAACTAGAAAATCGGATTCCTTAATGAAAATCCTTTCCAAAACATATTTTCGTGGATTTTTCTGATAACCAGGCGATTTAATATGAATTTCTGAAGAATCATCCAATAGGAAATTAAATAAAAACCAAATGGCGCCTGGGTTAGTGCTGACTGGACTCGGGCCCGCTATGAGCTGGCCCAATCAGACGCTGCCCTTTTGGCTTAGTGATGATCATCGCTGAACAAGTAAAAACAAAGCTAAAATCCCAGAAAAGCCCTTGTACAGGGAATTGGCCGATCAAACAAGGCAAGGAGTCTTTGGTCATTCAAAGACCTGGGATCTTCTTCCCCCTTAGCCAAGGCTTCGAGCACACGATCAGGAGGTGCTACCTCCGATCCAAACTCGCAAAAAGGTGCAAGCCACCGAGACATTGTGACTGTCAAATGCTTCCTTGCATCAGGACGAAGTCGGTGAGCCAACGGTCAGGCCCGATGGTGCCCAGGAGCTCTGGACTGCTCCGCCGCAAGGCAAGAAACAGGGGAAACACATTGGAGGGCAAAAACATAGAGAGAGGCCAGAAAACTTCGATCGGAAGGTCGGAAATCACTCCTTGAAGCAAAGCGAGGTTGAGGCGTGAATCTGCGTGGTCAGAGGGGGAGCTGAGGGCCAAAACAACCATCACCGGCGATCACCATTGGTGGCTCTACAGGGCCCGCTGGCAGGGACGATCGCGAGGCAAACTGAGGTCAGGAAAACAAAGAGTGAGGCTGGAGGATGCTCACCACGATGTCGATTGGACCGGGATGCTCAGGGTAATGAGCACTGACCCGCCGTTGCCGGAGAAGGCAACTCGAGTAGGTTGGGGAGCTGGGGGGTAGGTGCGTTGAAATTGACTGAGGAGGAGAAGATATTGGAGGTCGGTGATGCTTTTGGCACCCTTAAGTAGATGGGAGATGCACCGAGGCGTCTACTACAACTCGGGCGACGAGAGCAGTGAAGCCCTAGCTTTGGGCGTTTCTTGTATAGGTCAAGGGAGAGGGTGAGCGAGGGTTCGCTATGTTCGGATCGATCTCGCGGTCTCACAGGGGAGGGAATTAAGAGAAACGGACATGAGGGGAGGGAGATCGGGATCAATGATCACACAGCATGTGAAACGGTTTCGCTCGCAAAAGAAACGGAGGTAGAAGAAGGCAGATCAACCATTGATTGTTGATCGAACGGTGCTGGCGACTCGCGTAAGGCCAGGGTAACGCGTGACATTTAATTTAAAACGAACCATGCTTTAAATCGGCTGTATAAATGGCATTTTCATTCAGATCTTAGTCAATTAATATTCAAACCTTTATTAAATCAATTGAAGGGTCAAACAAGGTCAAAATGGGTTCAAATTTGAACCATAGGCGTGTTAAAGGGTCTAGAACATTCTCATATAATTGGATTTTATGCTGGTACACGTTTTAGGCCTAATATAACAAAAGTTATCATGTGCACTTAAGTGAGTATAAATAGTGTATATAAAATCATTTATTCCTCAAATAAAGATTTATAAAACATAAAAACGTGCACTCACCATTATTTATCTTCAACTAACAATATGAAGGCCATTAATCAAGAAATTAAACATGTAAATCACTAATAATCATATGAGAGAGAAATTTGGACAAAAAGCATTTATCCTCATTTTCTAAAAAAAAAGGGGCATAGATATTCGTGAAAATATTTCTTTTAACTAAAACAAGTATAAGAGAGCTATTGATCATAATAAAATAATTTTGTAAAACTTAACATTGAAAAAACAATTTGCATAAAGGTCCTTGACAATTATCTAAATTAGGAAAGAGCATGCAAGGACTAAAATAAATTTGGAAATTTTTGCATAATTAAGATTGGGGTGTTACACATTGCCTTCTGTATCAACAAGGATTTCCTAATCTTCAACCTATCCATGTCCAAATGAGCATTTATGTTCTCTTTACTTTTGCCATCCTTATACAACAACCAACTTAATAAATTAGCACATATATTTTTTTCAATATGCATTACATCCAAATTATGGCAAACTAACAATTTACTCCAATATGGAAGTTAAAAAAAATACTTTTCTTGTTCCAACCAAGAGGAAATTGTTGTCTGACATTTGGTACATTGGATGTTTTCCTCTCAAATATAACATTATCATAATCATCCCATAGTTCCCAGATTTGTTCTCCAGAAAGAGAATTTGGTGTAGAATCAAGTTCAATAGTTCCATCGAAATGTTTATCATCATATCTCCATGGGTGGTCAATAGGAAGAAATCTTCTATGCCTCATGTATGCTAATTTGCGACTAAATGGTAAATGAATGGATGCTGTGTCAATGTGACATTCAGGACATCCATAAATTCCACTAGTTTTTTGACCAGATTACATCCTATATACATGATAGTCACTTATGGTTCCTAAAAGGGCAACCCACATCCTAAAAGTTTCACACTTTTCAGCATCATATGTATCAACACCTACTGTCCACAACAATTTCAGCTCATCAATCAGTGGTTGTAAATAGACATCAATGTTGTTTCCCGGGGACTTTGACCCATCGATTAGAAGAGGCATCATAAAATATGATTGTTTTGTTACCAACCAAGGAGGTAGATTGTAATTCAGGATAATCACTGGAAAAATACTATGACTAGCTCCATATGCCATATTAAAAGGACTGAACCCATCAGTAGATAGTGCTAGTCGAACATTACAAGGTTCACTACTAAATTAAGGATGTTTTTCATCAAAATCCTTCCAAAGTTGTGAATCTCGAGGATGACACATTTTACCTTCAGGTGGTTTCGGGCTAGTATGATGATATGTCATGAAATTTGCCATTTTTGTTGAATTGAACATCCTCTTCAATCTAGGAATAATGGAGAGATAGTGAAAAACTTCTACCGGTATTTTGGAATCTGTCTCTTTGTTAATATTTGTAGGCTTCCATCTCGATGTTTTACACCTTAAGAACTCATCTAGATTGTCTTGATCACCTCTATATAACATGCAGTCGTTTGGACACGCATGTATCACTTCTTTTATTAAACCTAAAGAAGACATCAACTTGTTCATCTCATACCAAGTCTTAGGAAAGTTGTTATTCACTGTAAATACCTTATAGAGTATTTGAAGAAGCTCACACATTGATTTGTTGGTCAAATGATTATCACACTTAATGTTAAAGAGATTAGAGACAAAATGTAATGTTGAATATTCACAACCTTCATATAGGGGTGTGCTATCTTGTTTCAAAAATTCTTCAAATTTTTTAGACTCATGATCTGGATTTGAAACAAAATTGTGTTCCATTTCCTCAACATCCCCAATTATTGCATCAGAAATCATTTCATCCACATCATCATTTGACTCAAGTGGTGAAGTTCTAGTAGTTTGATTATTATAAAAAAGTTCACCATGGTACACCCATAGAGTCTAATGAGGGAAAAAACCGTAGAGAACTAAATGCTCCCTAATTATGTTGTGTTCTTCATGAAACTTATTCTCACGTTTCATACATGGACAAAGCATCATTCTCGTCTTGACATTATTTGAGGCAAATTCCATAAACAAAATCTATCCCATCATTAAAATCATTATCCCCACGATGATCAAATCTTGTTTTTGTCTTATACATCTATGTTCTGTCAATAAAATATTGATTGTCCATAGTCAAAGCCTAACATAAAAATACATGTTTTAGGAAGATGTCGATGTATATTGTCACAAATAATACCAGTTTCTGAACAAACAAAAATATTAAAAATTTCATCAAAATGTGTTGCTAATTCAAACAATATGGTTACCTATATTGATATTATATACATGCATTATCTTCATATTTTTTCTCAATATTTTTTTATCTAATAACAAAGAGTTTCAATTATTTGAACATTTAATATAAAACATACAACTTGGTATCTCATATGAAAAGACAATACCCATAGTCAACTATGAAACATAAGTATGAAAATAAAGTAATATGCAAGATATAGGATAAAACATGGAGGATAAATACTAGCCTTTACCACTCATCTAGATCAGGGAAAATGTGAAGTCATACATGAATATTGATCGATAAGTATTAACACCTTATAACAGTCGATGATGGTGAAATTTGAAATGATTATTGTAGTTGATGTTAGTTGTATATTGGAAGAAGAAAAAGCTAGAGCACTCACAGGAAGATGAAGTACGCGTTGGGACGTATGCGCCTATGACAAGATTCTTCTAAAAAGTACACCAAGAACAAATATTCTTCCTAATTTTCCGATTCCAATCAACACCCTGTTGTGAGTATACATAGTTAATAACTTATCAAGTTTACACAAATCAAATTGTGAAATGCTTTAAAATCTAAACAAAATATAACCGTGCATTTATTTGAAATCGTGGTCCAAACAAAGTCTTACGGTAGTGATGTGTGAAGATATTAATCATGGACTAAGATGCCACCGATGGATTATAGAAGATTTTGCACTAGTGTGATGTGTGAAAATATTAACAAATTTACAATATAGGCAAATTACATACTTCCAAACATGATCAGTCATTGTAAAGTGAATACATTATAATAGAATTTTTTGTACTGGAGGTAGGAATTAAAATTGGTTATGCATTGTTGGTAAATGCACAACTCATAGAAAAAGATGTATGTTTTCATTTGCAAAAGTGTATTTTGTATTATGTAGGATTAGATATGTACTAGTGCGCTGAGGATGAAACAAGTAGTCAAACACATTATACCCTAACAATAAGACATGGGTTCAAATAACAAGTATCAAATCAGTTTATTCGGACATTCAACCCACAACCACACTCTATCCTGTGATCAGTAGTGAAGCCAAAATTTTCAAATAGGGGGGCACCGTACATAGTAACATTCAAACATAACTCATTTTAGATATTCAACATACCGAAATGGTAATATTTATACAAAGAGGCATGTAGTGTCTACATTTATGAATATAACTATACTAATATATATGTATATGCTAATCGATATCTATATGCAATCCACACAGAATTCCAGGATGACTGAGAAATTTCTAGATGCAATGGGGCCAATGTAGTTCAAAAGAGATAGACATGAATACACCACTACATTAAGAAGGACGAATCCCTTATATCTACAGGTTGGCATCTCTGAGATGATAAGACTATGACAGAAACAAGACACTTAAGGATGAGTAGGGAAGGTACAATTAAACAGGATTAAGGCAAACTACTGATTAGAAATTTCTTGATAAAAAGGCTGCCGATTGCCGAAATTTCTTGGACTATGCTATCTTCTACTCTATATATTGTTTTCTATCTTGTTCTTTACACGAAGATGATTACACAACTTCCTTTTTTTTCTTAAGTAATAAACATAGTAGGGAACTAGAGGAAAAAGCTATGTGTGTGGACATAGATGTAGACTATAGGCTCTCGTATCTTCTGGTCAGTATATAATTATGTATGTGATAGAAGAATAAAAGTAGACTAGGAATGTGATGCATATTATAATGTTATACCAGATGAGAGTACACTGTAAGACAATGAAATGTATAATGGCTGAACAGTTCTGGAGAATTATGTCTCCGGCTCAGTTGTTCCGTATTTCTTTTTAAAAAATATTTTTTTCTTTTCAACCATGCATTTGAATCGAATCAGACCCAAACAACATATTCAAACTAACCCACTCCCGAGGCCCGACCTCTCTTTACCTCCACTGTCGTGCATAACAAATGATTGTAGACATATTATTTGGGAATGATCGCTAAACCGATCAAATGAAAATGAAACATGATTGAACGGAAAGACGAATAGTATAAATCAATCAAGAAGATAAACTCCAACATGAGAGTTGTTGATTTTGCCTCAGGCTATAGACACATTGAACAGTAGGTCCATGCTTTTTGAGTGGTCGTCAGAAGGAGTATTGTCAAAATTTATTTTCCTTTCATTTTTCCCAGAACTGAGAAGGCGAACCATGTATATACTCCAAAACTCCAAAGAATTTCACGGAGCTCATTCTCCAAGATTATGGATAACCAATCGCTAAAAACTCATACCTGTAGAAAATTAACCACGACACTCTGCGCCCAGTCTACACGATCTATGATAAGGGCCTCCTGTCTAGAGAAGACAAGACCTTGAATAGCTTCTGTGGTTGCCGCCATGGGTAGTCATCTCCATTCTGGAAGCGTCGTGGCCCGCCATTCGCGAAGTGCCCAAATACCACACTGCGTCAGTCCTGAAGAACAAGGGACGCGTGAATTGGGAAGGTGAAACTTTTGGGAGCCTGTGAATGAAAAGTTAGTGAAACTGTTTCGGGGTTTGGAGGAAATTTTGTGCGGGGGTGGAAAATTAGAGGGACTAACCGTGGACTAATTTTCATTATCAAAAGAAGTCCAGAGTAATCCCAACTAACTGTGGACTATTCTAAAAACTGTGGAGTATGAGGACTCTTATAGTAGTGTTTAGATCGCCTGCAAGATCACTATTTGAATAGCCAATCAATTCTTCTTTACCTTCACATTTTCAGTACACCAATCCATGATTAATGGTGCCTCTGACATACCTTAGTATCTGTTTGATTACCTGTTGATGCATGCTAGTAGGTTTCTCCACAAATCCACTCATGACACCAACTGAGTATGACAGCTCCGGACGTGTGTGAAGTAGATACCTTAGACTTCCTACAATTCTTCTGAATTCAGTTTGATTCACCGCTGCTCCCCCTTACGACTGTATTGGAGTATTAATGTCAGATGACTGCTCACCATCTTCTTGATGTTGGCATATTTCTCACTCGATTGAGGCTTCTACTATAAATGTGTCCATGGCTTGTGCGTCATCGTCACCTATAGTCCACATCCACCTTCTTTGCTCATCAAATATAACATATCTACTGATATTTATTTTCTTCTTGCAAGGGTCATAGAGTCTATGTGCCTTGCTGCCTGGTTCTACTCCAAAGTAGACCAACTTGATGCTTCGATCATCAAGTTTCTTCATTTGCACACTAGGTACCTTCATGTATGCTCTACATCGAAACATTTTCAGATGTTCAAGATGGGGTTTCCTTCCGGTCCACGCCTCATAGGATGTGATGTCTTCGAGTGCCTTTGTTTGCATACAATTCAAGATATAAACAACATGTCTAACTGCCTCCCCCCAAAATTCTACAGGGACCTGCATACCTTTCAACAAACTTCTTGCAGTGGACATCACCATTCAGTTTCTTCGTTCGACTACGCCATTTTATTAAGGCAAGTATGGAGTAGTGAGTTGCCTTTTGATCCCCATGGAGGAGGTTTCCCCACTATGATGGATAGAGTCATGGTGCTTGGAGTCCCGAAGATAAGTCATCCGAATCAAATATGTGAGGGATGCCTGGTTGCAAAACAGGCTAGACTTCCTTTCTAGCGAGACACAAATTTTTGAGGATCCAAAGCATTGGAGCTTGTACACGTTGATCTCTGTGGTCCAATCTTTCCAAAAACTCCTGTAGGCAACATGTATTTTTTACTTCTCATTGATGACCATAGCAGGATAATGTGGGTTTACATGCTCAAGAAGAAGGATGAGGCATTTGAAGCCTTCCAGAACTTTAAGACTCAAACTGAGAAGGAAATAGATTCAAAACTGAAGATGTTAAGGACCGATCGAGGAGGAGAATTCCTATCAAATAGCTTCACAACATTCTGGAGTGGAAATTCAAATGACCTAGCCTCACATGCCACAACCATGCATGCTCTATCATGCTAATTGTGAGACGTACTGGCTCAACTGACTCGATCTTTATTTAATAAAGTCTATTCACCGATCACTTGACCTTCATAAGCAAATCTCCATACCTATCATATAATAGTAGGAATACACCTTCTAGCATTACCTTATTTCCTCGTTCAATTAGTTGACCGAGGCTTATAATGTTTCTCTCGAGGCTAGGTATATAATAGATGTCAGTGAGCAACCTTTATTCGCCATTTCTGAAATGGAACATTACTGTTCCTTTGCCATGGATCTTTACTGATGATCCATCCCCAAATTTCACCTGACCACGAATACTTACATCAAGATCTGTGAATTTGTTCCTTCTCCCTATCATATGATTGTTGGCCCCGTTATCTAGATACCACAGATCTGGATGGCTTTGTCTGTACTTATCTAGATAATAAATAGGTACTAGATTCTCTTCATGAAGTTGTACTTCCACAGGTGATTTCATTGTACACTCAGTCATTAACAATGCCAACTCATCATCCTGGGCTCGAGTAAGGTTTGCTTCCTCACTGTGCTGCTTCCCACGGAATCCAGAGCCATAATGCCTTGTCTGATTGCAATGGAAACATCTCACCTTACTCTTGTCTCGAGTTCCTTCAGTACTTTGACGATTGATGCTTCCTTCACTGCGCCCTCCTCTAACACGTCCATGTCCTCAGCCATGGCCACGAGAGGTGCCCTATCCTCATCCATGGTACCCTGAAGTGGGTTGATCCTCACCTCCACCTCGCAATGGCTTCAGATCTTGCCTGGTGTCCCTTTTCATGAGAAGTACATGTTCATGACGTCTGTCATAATCGCGATAACGTTCCTCATGTGCCTTCAGGGCACTGATTACCTCGTCGACTTGCATCATCTTGAGGTATCTGAATTGCTCCATAGTGGCCACTATCTACATGTACTTTGGATGTACAATGTGGAGGAGTTTCTTCACCACATAACTCTCCTCCATCTGCTCTCCAAGAGAACAGATTTGATTCACCACAGATGAAAGCTTTGCGGAGAATTCGTCCAACACCTGTGTTTCTCCCATTCACATGTTCTCAAACTCCCAACGAAGGGCTTGAAGCTTCACCTCCTTCACTCACTCTATGCGGACATGCACCACTTTGATGGACTCCCAGGCCACACATGCAGTCTCCTTGCCAGCGAGTTGGAGCATAGTCTCTTCTGGGATCGCTTGATAGATAATAGTGAGTGCCATCTGATCGATCCTTTCATCAGTCACCTCCTCTTCAGTGGCCTCCACAGCTGCCCAAACACCCTGGGCTCTCATGTTGGCTTTTATTTTCATTACCCAGATTGGGTAATTGGATTTGGTCAACATAAGGTACTTTAATGTGACCGAACCATCTCTTGACACTCCCGCATCTGAGCTTTCCCCTTCTTTGCCCTTTGGCATATGCTTAGGCATTGTGATCAAAAGCTCCGATACCATGTATAAGATATAACTTGTACAGACTAGCTAAAGACACTGCTACCTACATAATGCGTGAGGAGGAAGAAGAAAGAAGAGACCCACTGTTTCGATATATGATAAAAGCTTAAACTATTTATTTCATTCCGATACTATATATAGAAAATAGAATGATAACTGATCCTATCTATGCGGCACTCCCGTACATGCCACTTCATATTCTAGATCAAAAAACCATGGATCTTTTAAAACAAACATAGACTTAGCTTACTTCCTATATTGAGACTTCAAACCAACCACATCACTGACCATTATGAGAAGTATGAACCACTTGTCCAGCAAGGATGGTCACGATTATTTTCACAACATTCCTCGCATGCCAGTCTATCCTAGTTACTCGATCTACAATGGTGTCCACATTAATAACTTGGTTGTCCTCCTCCTCCTCATGATCCACTAGGTTTTGAAACCTGTTTGAAGTGATTGCGGTTTTTAAGTTGTGCTTGGGGACTGCTTGTCTCCTAGGTTTCCTAGTTAACGGTTAAGCATGGATCGAGTCAGTAAAGCTTTCTTTCCTGGGGAGATCTTCTGGGATAATACAACCTACCACAACCTCCTCTACCCTTGCCTTGTTGGCATCCACGATCCACGTACTGTAGTCTTTCTTCAAATGGCCCCCTCTGCCGTAGTGCAGGCAGATGTAAGGTATGTTTTCATACTCCACTTTGTAGGGTTGACCTGCTACCATGATGATCAGAATCAGTGGATGTGCCATGTCCAACTCGACTGTAGTTCTCGCAAAATGTCCCCTTCGTTGCATCTTAGTTTTGATGTCCACCTTGATGATTCTTCTGAGTTTTTCCCCAATTTCCTTTAGAAGTACCTCCTGATAGAGATGGATGGGGAGGTTTAGAATTTTGGCCAGATGACCAAGCGGGGGGTGTTGCTAGTTTGAGATTGAACGCGGGAAGAAAAGCCAAAATGGCACGTTTGCAAATTTTATTTCCCATAATAACATGTTCTTGAACTTAATTCCCAAAATGGCACATTTTGGGGTAATGTGTCCCCTGTGGAGATGCATTGCTCTCTCATGAGGCACTGCGTCCCACTTCAGAATGCACTGGCCCCACACAGGGGCCATGCGTATCGGATTAGGATGCATTGCTCTGTGACAGAGCAATGCATCCCGATCTGGGACACATTGGTCTCACAGGAGAGCAATGCATCCCAATCTAGGATGCATTGGTCCCACTGGAGAGCAATACGTCCCAGGTTGGGAAGATATATTTAAGGAAATCCAAAGTGGAAATTATCTTTAAGGAAGATAGAGATGTTTCCTATGTGATAGGAATAGAGATCTATAGAGATAGTTCTCAAAAACCTCTTAAGAGAGCATACATTGGAAATCTATACTGAAGGGTTCAGTGTGCATAGATTCAGTGGGAGAAAACTTATCCATCTTACATGGAGTTGGTATCCCAAGGCCAAGTGTCCAATTCTTATGAAGAATGGGAACACTAAGAATAGATATGGATCTACCATGTATGCAATCATCCCATTATCTTGCATGTATGGACATGGAAAGAACAAAACACATTTATCATCTTGTATATAGAACATGACAATATGATATGCTCATCCTGATAACTCATATGTGGGACATGACGAGTGGATGTCTGTCTAGTTCCAGTAAGGGTTACTGGAATACCATGAGAACTTGAAAAGTACTTGAGAAGTATTAGTTCTATGGAAATAAGGAAGGGTTCACTGTAAAGAGTTACACTGATGCGAACTTCTGGAAAAGATAGAAAATTAATCGCACAAAATATATGGGATATATAAAAGTGAATGTTTGTTGATAAATGGAAATGTTCCAATAAAGTCATTTAAAAAGAAATGTCGAGTATCCGTGTGTTAGAGAACATTAGTGGATACTATATGGATCTGGAAGTTCATGAGATGGACTTATAGTTATTCCGGTCATTGATGACAAGTTAGTAGTGTTTGGTCATGCAATATGGCTAAAGTTTAGTAAAGGAATACTAGATCACATATTACGACAACTCCATCTCATACGTGTGACGTACAACGAAGAGATGAGAGACATGTAGTTAATACTAAATTTGGCAAGGTGTTTCCATAACTCACTATGTTAGCGCTAGAGCACAGTAACATGTAGGACATGTTTGAAGATCACTATGAATATGATTCAAGGGTGATTGGCTCGCAGTGCAAGTAAGAGTCTGTTGGTATGTATGCCCTGAGAGCCAATCATGGGATGATTTGTGGGATACATTAAGATTGACTTGATAAAGATAAAAGACAAGCTTCCAATTCTTTATGGTTCAGTCATATGAGATAATGATAGAACAAATTGAATGTCTAGAGAATGACAATACTCAATGATGTATGCTTTCAGGTTCAAGACATGAACGATGAGATCATACGGATGCTAAGTGTTTGTACATTTTTATTATGTCCCTAGTCGGATGTCATTGTGGAAGGTAGATAGACAACAATGACAATCAAGACTAGATTGTGGTGTTGGTTGATGACAGAATCTCATTAGTCATGATATGGAGATATCAAACCAAACACATAGGTACTTGTTAGAGAACAAGTTTATCAGACAGACCCACTATGATTTTGACACATGGAACCATGACATGGTAGTCACAGTCAGTTCTCACAGTGATGGTGGTGAGTGTGATTTTTGACCTGAAATCAATACACTCAACACATGTTGTTGGGTACACTTTGACATCATCAAACGCAGTCCTGAAACATGGGTTGTTATAAAGGTGATGATTGGGTGGCTTTGACACATGGGGCTTTTGAGGGGTGAGTGATAGATATAGGATTTGTCCCTCCTGAGGGAGTTTGATATCCATGGCCACTTGATGAGTAGGATTGAAATAGGCATGCACATGAATGTGTGAATCAGTATGTGATACTAATGTCATACATATCTCCTTCAATCTACTCTGAGATCAAGAAAGTGAATGAACGTTGACAAGATGATTGTTCCATGCCTTGAGTTCATTCAGGATATCAGTGATAAAGGAATTATATATTCACTGTAACACCATTCACGGATTGTAGGATTGAAGTTGTTCTCCAACTTTCTAATTCACTTGGGTAGCACTGATGTGTGACTAGGCACCGCTCTTTGCTTGTGAAGTCATAAGTGTTATGGACTTTCATTGCCAATGTATAAAGGACCTACAGGGTCACACACATAGGATTTAAACTGGAAGAGGAGTTTATCCACAAATGATGTTTAGATTGATTACTAAAGGAGTTTAGTAGTTCAATTAAACACTCAATCAATTGATAACTCGGTATCATAGTGTTCAAGGTGTTGGACCAATTGATTAGTGTATCAGATTGATTGAAACTGCAATTGACTGATTTTGCACAGTCTGCACTCCCAACCGATCAGCTCATGTGATGAACCGATCGGCTCAGGTTGGTGAACCGATCGACTCATATGATGAATCAATTGGATCAAGACAGGCTGAGACAACCGATTCAAGGGTTGAACCGATCAGCTCAACTGGTCTAATAGAGATCGTTTGGAAAGTCAGAAGACTATTTTGCATATACAATTTGTTTCACTTTTACACATTCGATTTGAACAAGGATTAATATTTGATTAATCGAAAACAAATATGAAAGTCAATTTGAGTTGGACCAGGACCACGAACCGATCGGCTAAGAAGTGAACTGATCGGCTCATGGGTCCCAAACGATCGGTTCAGGTGTGAACCGATCGGTTGAGGTCACCAACTGACCGTTTCAGAGTTGAAATGATCGTTTCAGCTGGTGCAGTTGGTTGTTTTGTAGAAAATCTCGAATCCTTCTACTCCTACATTAATCTCGCATTGCCCGGGGTAGAGAACCCTGTCCCATGACCCTCCTATATATATAGCTGTATTGGGGGCTTCTCAACAACAACAACTCAGAACACCAATTTCTCTACAAAGTTGTCATTCTCTCTTGTTTTGGTAAAGCGAGAGAGAGTCCGAGAAAGTGCTACCCGATAAGGGAGGCACATCATGGGAAAGACAACAACAGAAAAGCATCTGGTTGTAGGAGAGTGTTTCAGTGACTAGTACACTGACAGGATGGTGTGACTCCTTCCGATTCCTTATGGGACAAGGAGATCGGAGTTCCAGGTGGTCCGTGTGCACTACTTCAGAGGCGGGAGACTTCTGCCGCTCAGAGGACATCTGTCAATATCGACAGTCCTAGTGAGACCAGGAGGTACCGGTCCCGGTGAGACCAGGAGCTGCACAGACACCGTCCAAGACTGGAGGTGAAGACCGTGCAAGCCGCGAGGTAACGTCGCCGAGCAGGCCTCGGGACATGGTACGCCTCTACAAACCATCCTTCCTATTGTATAGACGTTGACACGTTTCCTTTGTTCTAGGTTTGGGAGAAGAAAATTTTTGTTTCCACTGCCTTCTCTGTCTCCCCTAAAACCCAACTGTGGTATCAGAGCCGCGTCAACTGCTCTATGCTTTAGGATTATCGATATGATCGATTTTGGTTTGTCACCTTTATTTATTGCATACAATGCGAATAAAATTGACTTTATGCATATCCAATCCTAAATCCACAAATCCCAATATACATATATGATATGTAATATTAATGAACTGGATATGCGTCACCCTTAAACAAGTTTTGTGGTGGATATATAGTGTGGTTATGGCCAATAAACCCTATGTGTGTGCTTGTTTGTATGTGGTTGCTTGCATCTCAGTCTGTGCACCGATTCCTTTCCTCCTTATTCCTGATGTAACTCGAGATAACTCGAGATTTCTTTTCCACCTTTGCTCCCCCCAAATGTAACTCGGGGTTTCCCAATTCAAATGTAAAATAGGATAGATCTTTTATTTCTTGTTATGTCAAAGAACGGCGGAAAACCTGATGGCAACTGAGACGATCGGATCAAGGCATGAACCGATCGGTTGGCATTCCAGATGGTCGGTTCAAGGAGTGAACCTATCGGTTGGCAATCCAGACAACCTGCTCGAGGAGCGAGACGATCAGGTAGTGGCCATGAGGAGATGCACGACGACCAAGCGAACGGATCGGTTGGAGGAGCCAACCGATCGGCTAGTGGCACCCAGACGACCGTCCAGGGCGAGTAGGTCATTCATGTGATGAGTTGATCAACTCGGACGGCTATATCACTTCATCATGGATAGGTTGCATGTGATGTTGACCTAGATGACCGTGATTCCTCTTGGATCGAGGAATCACATATCGTTTCACATGTTTTGGTGGGATATAGCATGTATATGATATGTACTATATATTGTGGTGATTGGATATGTATATGTACCTATAAAACCAAATCCCTCATTAAATATTAAAGTTTTATATGCCTTCGAAATGTGACACACGTGAAAAGCTTGATCAGCCAAGTGTGGGCACACCCTAGCGTTGTGCACCGTATATCTCGTGGAAGCGTGAAGGATGAATGTGTGGGTCTGCCCTAGCAGGGTGCATATTCATCGTGTTGGCTTTGGGTCAGACTTAACAAGGTGACCTAGATAAGATCTAGCACCTTAAGGCATGAAGATGATCATGGAAAGGAGTTGTATATGACATCTTTCAAGAGTTGCATATGATGCAATTAGCAAAAGTTGGCTACTTGGAAGATCTAAGTTGTGGGTGACAGCCCTAGCTGGTCCATGACTCAGAGGATTTCAGGATCTTGACCCACTAGAAGATTTTATGTTGCAATCTTCCGAATTGATGGTGAGGGCTATCCATTTGAATAAAAATAGTGGGAGCGATAATTAATTAAATTTCTAATTATATCGTCAACTTTTCAAATCAATCAAATAAGTCAAAATTGAGTTTTGGACTAAATTGCATATGTTTCCTTTTGTAGCACAAATGACAACAAACAACAATCACTTCTCATTGTGATCGGTCCTTGAAAAGGACAAATTTAATGGGAATAATTCCACGACTGATTAGGACATTGAGAAGTGTTCTCAATCGAAGAGTGAATGCTCTAAGTCCTAGTTATACCAGAATCATATGAACTCGATCCCACCACACCAATGACTGAAAGTATGCTTATGGAAGCATACCGAGGATGCCATTGATGTGGAGTGCTTAATGTTGTGCTCTCTGAACTATGAGTTTTAGAGACAACATGAGACATATGATATCTCCAAAACCCTGTCCTAGTATGTCATGACAGAAGGAGATTGTAAAGTCCAGACCCACTGCCCAAGGCTCTAGTAGAGTTTCAGGAATGACGGTTGTCCTCACAGATCACCACTAGACTTAACTACATTCTTTTTCCTCACTCACACGCATGCCAAGATCAACTTCCCGATAGGTCACCCATCCCAATACTACTCCAAGCTGAGCACGCTTAACTATGGAGTTCTTAATGATGGGCTCCCGGAAAAGGAGGTGCACCTTGGTGATATTGGTAGTCCAATCATTCCTTTTAAGATCATATTATCCGAGGCCTCAAATCTTGGGACGTTACAATCTCCCCCACTTAGACTCTTGACGTCCTCATCAAGGTTCAGCTATATGGCCTCATAATCTAACCCCATTTCAGTGCAGACCCACAATGACCCATGGACACCCAGCTCCCGATCATGGAATACCAGCGCAAGGGTGGCTACATCTATCATGGACAACTCTTTCCTACATGCCTAGACTGTACGACTTAAGACCGGCATGCCATGCCCATCTGGGCCCCACCTACTGTAGGGGTTATGGCTCTGATATCATCTGTAAAGTCCGGGCCCACTGTCCAAAGCTCTAGTAGAGTTTTAGGAATGACGGTTGTCCCCACAGATCACCACTAGCCTTAACTGCGTGCTTTGTCCTCACTCATGCGCATGCCAGTATCAACTTCCCGATAGGTCACCCATCCCAATACTACTCCAAGCTGAGCACACTTAACTATGGAGTTCTTAATGATGGGCTCCCGGAAAAGGAGGTGCACCTTGGTGATATGGGTAGTCCAATCATTCCTTTTAAGATCATGTTATCCGATGCCTCAAATCCTGGGACGTTACAAAGATCCAGTAAGGTATTTACACACTAAATGTAATTGGGTATGTAGAAAACCTGACTAAGAAGGATTCCCTCTGAGCCAAGAGTTGGCTATTGGTATGATACTGCAAATGTTGTGAGAATTATACAGTTCATGATGAACTATGACTTGAATAACTTTGACAAGCATTGAAAAAGTTGTTGGACATGGTGAGGAGAGTAGAGGCAAAGATGAAGAAGGACAAACCTAAGTCTGTGATATTGATCAACAGAAAGAAAGGCAAGTCCAAGAGCAAGGGCAAGGGCAAAGCTAAGAAGGGTTCTGACGCTAGTCAGTAGCCCAAGTCATCTTTAGCCTCATGGCACATGGGAGGGTGAATGAGGGAATTGCCCTCTATATCTATAAGAACAAAAGAAGAAGGAGGGGATGGAGATCTCCACCTAAGGTATCATGAAATGAACCGCTTCTGAGGTATATGATACTAAGATGGAGATCTGACATATATGATATGTAAGATCTACAAAGAAGTGATGGACTTTACGAATGGACCAAGAAAGGAGTACCCATCATTGGAGCAAGTGTTGCTGCCATAGATAGGAGTACCTTTCAATTTATTTCATCCTAAAATGCACAAAATAGAGTTGATAACTACTATTTCAATTTTCCAATAGAAACACTTTATTGTTGCATCTTGTAGTGACAAGATGGCTATCAATATAGTTGATGTTTCAAAGATATGATCTTTGTGGAAATGCCTTGTTTATCTTGTGGTACTTGGTATGCATAAGATAAAATGATACCTAAAAGTTATTGATAACTCAAACAATCAAATTCATATAAATCATGAGAAATTCATTTCTAGTTGCCATATGATGGATAAGCTAGACTCTTTTGGTTAGAGAACCAGTAAGAGACATGAATCTATTAAACATGATTAATCAATCTTCACTAAGTGTTAGTGGAAGAATGATCATCCTATTAGGTATATAAATGTGATGTATTTACATACCTATTGGAGTTAATGCTAGTACTTCAAGTGGTGTTTAAAGAAATACCAATATGAATATATTGAAGTGTTCAAGAATATTATAAATGAAGTATGAATTTGGTAAAGTGTTAATTCTTGATGAGATCAATGAATGAAATACTTGAACCAAATGTTTGAGATCCTTATGAATGATTATGATAGTGTATCATAATGAACTCATGATTAAGGCATGGTGATGTCTAAATAACTCTAAGGAGTTAGACGATGATTATCAAATAACTAAGTTCTTCTTAAACAAAGAATACCCTACACTAATAAAGGACATTAAGAATCACAAGGAGTTGTGAGTTCTTATATCCTTGACAGATTCACCTCGATTATCTATGTGATAGTTGGTCATATGATGAGTCAACTATCTAGATGAATATGAGGAACCAGCTTTTGAGTTATGGTTTATGACCATTACATCCTAAGTGACTTCCATGTGAACCATAAGGTATGACCTTGATGGTAGCACCCATTGGGATGAAATCCATAAGTGCAAATGAGTCTTAAGCGTTAAGACACATGGATGACATTTTGAGAATAATTATTGTAACTTAATTACTAAGAAATTTGGCATTCACATACTAAAACTGCATTCCTATGAGGAATAAAACAAGGATGTGTACATGACACAACCTATAAGGTTTATGAATCCATTAATGCAAATGAAGTCTATAAGTTGCAATGGACTAATCAATGTGATTGATTAAGTACAAGCAACTCAAAGCTGGATCTTTACTTTGATGATATAGTCAAAGGGTTTGACTGATATGTCAAAGATAAAGAGGGATCTGTGATTTAGTGGGTGTGTATTCACATTCCACATGTTGATGTGAAATGGAAATGTTCTAGAATGGAAATCCAAAGTGGAAATTATCTTTAAGGAAGATAGAGATGTTTCCTATGTGATAGGAATAGAGATCTATAGAGATAGTTCTCAAAAACCTCTTGAGAGAGCATACATTGGCAATCTATATTGAAGGGTTCAATGTGCATCAATTCAGTGGGAGAAAACTTATCCATCTTACATGGAGTTGGTATCCCAAGTATCCAATTCTTATGAAGAATGGGAACACTAAGAATAGATATGGATCTACCATGTATGCAATCATCCCATTATATTTCATGTATGGACATGGCAAGAACAAAATACATTTATCATCTTGTATATAGAACATGACAATATGATATGCTCATATGGATAACTCGTATGTGGGACATGATGAGTGGATGTCTATCTAGTTCTAGTAAGGGCGACTGGAATACCATGAGAACTTGAAAAGTACTTGAGAAGTACTAGTTCTATGGAAATAAGGAAGGGTTCACTGTAAAGAGTTACATTGATGTGAACTTTCGGAAAAGAGAGAAAATTAATCGCATAGAATATATGGGATATATAAAAGTGAATGTTTGTTGATAAATGGAAACATTCCAATAGAGTTGTTTAAAAGGAAATGTCGACTATCCGTGTGTTGGAGAACATTAGTGGATACTATATGGATCTGGAAGTTCATGAGATAAACTTATAGTTATTCCGGTCATTGATGACAAGTTAGTAGTGCTTGGTCATGCAATATGGCTAAAGGTTAGCAAAGGAATACTAGATCGCATATTACAACAACTCCATCTCATACGTGTGACGTACAATGTAGAGATGAGAGACACGCAGTTAATACCGACTTTGACAAGGTGTTGCCATAACTCACTATGTTAGCACTAGAGCACAATAACATGTGGGACATGTTTGAAGATCACTATGAATATGATCCATGGGTGATTGGCTCGCAGTGCAAGTCAGAGTCTATTGGTATGTATGCCCTGAGAGCCAATCATGGGATGATAGGTGGGATACATTAAGATTGATTTGATAAAGATCAAAGGCATGCTTCCAATTCTTTCTGGTTCAGTCATATGAGATAATGATAGAACAGATTGAATGTCTAGAGAATGATAATACTCAATAACTTATGCTTTCAGGTACATGAACTGAACGATGAGATCATATAGATGCTAAGAGTTTGTACTTGTTAGAGAACAAGTACTTGTTAGAGAACAAGTACTTGTTAGAGATATCAAACCAAACACATAGGTACTTGTTAGAGAACAAGTTTACAAGACAGACCCACCGTGAGTTTGACACATGAAACCATGACATGGTAGTCATAGTTAGTTCTCACAGTGATGGTGGTGAGTGTGATTCTTTGAACTGAAATCACTACACTCAACACATTTCTTTGGGTACACTTTGACATCATCAAACGCAGTCCTAGAACATGGGTTGTTATAAAGGTGATGATTGGGTGGCTTTGACACATGGGGCTTTTGAGGGGTGAGTGATAGATATGGGATTTGTCCCTCCTGAGGAATTTTGATATCCATGGCCACTTGATGAATAGGATTGAGATAGGCGTGTGCACGCATGTGTGAATCAGTATGTGATACTGATGTCATACATATCTCCTTCAATCTACTCTGAGATCTAGAAAGTGAATGAGCGTTGACAGGATGATTGTTCCATGCCTTGAGTTCATTCGGGATATCAATGACAAAGGAATTAAACATTCATTGTAACACCATTCATGGATTGTAGGATTGAAAGTTGTTCTCCAACTTTCTATTTCACTGGGGTAGTACTGATGTGTGACTAGGCACCGCTCTTTACTTGTGAAGTCATAAGTGTTATGGACTTTCACTACCCACGTGAAATGGACTTGCAGGGTCACACACATAGGATTTAACCTGGAAGAGGAGTTTATCCACAAATGATGTTTATATTGATTACTAAAGGAGTTTAGTAGTTCAATCAAATACTCAATCAATTGATAGCTCATTATCATAGTGTTAAAGGTGTTGGAGTATCAGATTGATTGAAACTACAATTGACTAATTTTGCACAGTCTGCACTCGCAACCGATCGGCTCATGTGATGAACCGATCAGCTCAGGTTGGTGAACCAATCGGCTCATATGATGAACCGATCGACTCCAGAGAGGATGAGATGACCGGTTCAAGGGTTGAATAGATCGGCTCAACTGGTCTAACTGAGATCGTTTGGAAAGTCATAAGACTATTTTGCAAATATGATTTGTTTCACTTGTACAAATTCGATTTGAACAAGGATTAATATTTGATTAATTAGAAACAAAAATGAAAGTCAATTTGAGTTGGACCAGGACCATAAGCTGATCGGCTCAGAAGTGAACCGATCGGCTCAGGGGTCTTAAACGATCGGTTCAGGTGTGAACTGATCGGTTGAAGTCACCAACCAACCGTTTCAGAGTTGAAACGATCAGTTCAGTTGGCACAGTTGGTTGTTTTATGGAAAATCTCGAATCCTTCTACTCCTACATTAATCTCGCATTGCCTGGGGTAGAGAATCCTGTCCCATGACCCTCCTATATGTAGGGGTATTGGACTTCTCAACAACAACTAAGAACACTAGTTGCTCTGCAAAGTTGTCGTTGTCTCTAGTTTTGGTAACCGAGAGAGAGCCCGAGCAAGTGCTACCCGATGAGGGAGGCACAACAAGGGAAAGACAACTACAGAAAAGCAACTGGTTGCAGGAGAGTGTGTCAGTGACTAGTACGCTGACAAGAGGGTGCGACTCCTTCCGATTCCTTGTGGGACAAGGAGATCGGTGTTCCAGGTGGTCCGTGTGGACTACTTCAGAGGCGGGAGACTTCTGCCGCTCAGAGGACAACTGTCAATCCCAAAAGTCCCGGTGAGACCAAGAGGTGCAAAGACACCGTCCAAGACCGGAGGGGAAGACCACACAAGCTACGAGGTAACGTCGCCGAGCAGGCCTCACGACAAGGTACGCTTCTACAAACCATCCTTCCTATTGTATAGACGTTGACCCGTTTCCTTTGTTCTGAGTTTGGGATAAGAAAATTTTTGTTTCCGCTACCTTCTCTGTCTTCCTAAAACCCAACAGTGGTATCAAAGCCACATCAAGTTCGCTATGCTTTAGGATTATTGATATGATCGATTTTGGTTTGTCGCCTTTATTTATTGCATACAATGCGGATAAAATTGGCTTTATGCATGTCCAATCCTAAATCAACAAATCCTAATACACATATATGATATGTAATATTAATGCACTGGATATGTGTCGCCCTTAAATGAGTTTTGTGGTAGATGTATAGCGTGGTTATGGCCAATAAACCCTATGTGTGTGCTTGGTTGTATGTGGTTGCTTGGATCTCAGTCTGCGCACTAATTCCCTACCTCCTTATTCCTGATGTAACTCGAGATAACACAAGATTTCTTTCCTACCTTTGCTCCCCCTGAATGTAACTCGGGGTTTCCCAATTCAAATGTAAAATAGGATAGATCTTTTATTTCCTGTTATGTCAACGAACGGCGGACAACCTGACGGCAACTGAGACGATTGGTTCAAGGTGTGAATCGATCGGTTGGCGTTCCATACAGTCGGTTCAAGGAGTGAACTAATTGGTTTGCGATCCAGACGACTGGTTTGAGGAGCAAGACGATCAGGTGGCAGCCATGAGGAGATACACGATGACCAAGCGAATCGATCGGTTGGAGGATCCAACTGATCAGTTGGTGGAACCCAGACGACCGACCAGGGTGAGCAGGTCATTCATGTGATGAGTTGATCAACTCAGATGGCTATAGCACTTCATCATGGATAGGTTGCATGTGATGTAGACCTAGATGACCGTGATTCCTCTTGGCTCGAGGAATCACATTAGGATGGCCATAATCATCACTTTTATCATTTCACATATTTTTGTGGGATATAGCATGTATATGATACATATTATATATTGTGGTGATTGCATATGTATATGTACTTATAAAACCAAATCCCTCATTAAATATTAAAGTTTTAGATTCCTTCCAAATGCGACACACGTGAAAAGCTTGACCGGCCAAGTGTGGGCACGCCCTAGCATGGTGCACCGTCTATCTCGTGGAAGCGTGAAGGATGAATGTGTGGGTCTTCCCTAGCAGGGTGCATATTGATCGTTTGGCTTTGGGTCAAACTTAATAAGGTGACCTAGATAGGATCTAACACCTTGAGGCATGGAGGTGATCATGGCAAGGAGTTGCATATGACATCTTTCAAGATTTCCATATGATGCAATTGGCAAAAGTTGCCTACCTGGAAGATCTAAGTTGTGGGTGACAACCCTAGCTGGTCCATGACTCATAGGATTTCAGGATCTTAACCCACTAGAAGATTGTATGCTGCAATCTTCTAAATTGATGGTGAGGGCTATCAATTTGAATAAAAATAGTGGGAGCAATAATTAATTAAATTCCTAATTATATCGTCAACTTTTCAAATCAATCAAATAAGTCAAAATTGAGTTTTAGACTAAATTGCACATGTTTCCTTTTTTAGCACAAATGACAACAAACAACAATCACTTATCGTTGTGATCGGTCTTTGAAAAGGACAAATCAAATGGGAATAATTCCACGACTGATTAGGACATTGAGAAGTG
The DNA here is from genome assembly GCA_963693085.1 of Alisma plantago-aquatica. Taxonomy (NCBI): domain Eukaryota; kingdom Viridiplantae; phylum Streptophyta; class Magnoliopsida; order Alismatales; family Alismataceae; genus Alisma; species Alisma plantago-aquatica. The sequence continues at coordinate 627,912,327 of OY856409.1, forward strand.
TTCTCAATCGAAGAGCGAAAACTCTAAGTCCTAGTTATACCAGAACCAGATGAACTCGATCCCACCACACTAATGGCTGAAAGTATGCTTATGGAAGCATTTCATTGCCTTCTCTGTCTCCCCTAAAACCCAACACATCTAATGGATGATATAGAAAACCATAGACCCAACGGCTAAGGAGTATTTGATAGCCCAAAATCCAGTACAGTGGTCTCTCACATATGACATAGGCTACATGTATGGGTCATTGACTAGCAAACTTTTTGAAGGGTTAAATGGAGTCTTAAAAGGTGTTAGAGGTTTACCAATACAGGCACTTATTGTTGCCACATACTATCGCTCTGTTACAATGGGGTTGGAGAGGCGTAATCAAGCATATGGTCGTGCACAAAAGGGTTTTAAATGGCCCTTTAGGTTTCATGATACGCTTTTTGATGTATCACAGGATGCACAAAAACTATTAGTAAACATCTGTGTGAACAATGATGAATGGCTTGTTGATGACATGGACAGACATCGATTTTCAAGTCTTTGTGCATCCAAATGGTGTAAGTGAATGCAGTTGTGGTTTTCCACAACAATGGCATTTTCTATGTGCTCATGTTTGGGTAGCTGGAAGATCTATCAATTATGATACTGATGCACTTGTGAGCCCATGTTACACAAATGAAGCTTATTTAAATGTATACAAAATTGAATTTCATGGTATACCCGAAAAGAGGTATTGGCCTCATTTTGATGAAAGCAGAGGTATTTATCCCTTATTACCCCCAAGGAAACGGAGGCACGCTGGAAGACCAAAGAAAATAAGAAGGTCTTCAACTATGGGTGTTGATCCAAATCAATATACATGTCATTGTCATAAGTGTGGCAGAAAGGGCCATAATAGACACACTTGTCCTAATGTATTATGATGTCTGGTTATGTATTGTTTGATATTTCAATTTACTCAAGGCATGTAATGTTTTCAATTTCAATTTAATCAAGTCATGTAATGCTTGCAATTTCAATTTAATCAAGTCATGAAATTTCAATTTCAATTTGTTATTTTTTATATATGGCTCATCGAAGGACATGGACATTTCACATGTCTGTAGAGTTAATCCAAATAATAGCTACAAAGTGCCTATAGGGAAAAATCACTCATCAAACTCTATTGGATGATGACTGGAATGATGTACCAGATTTGTTGTACAACAAGTTAGGATTTATAGTGTCAAAAGAACATGCAAAATATCATTGGCAATTTTTAAAGCAAATGTTTCACATGTATGAAGAACTTATTGAGCTACCTAGTTGGTATTGGGATCACACACAATAGAAAGAAATGCTAATTAATGAACAAGTTGAAAACCAGTTAGATGTATCACATCCAGATATACATCAAGTTGTACATCAAATGTGGCCATTTTATGAACCTCTAGATGAGATATTGAATCAAATGCAGTAACTAATTATTGTAATATTTCTCTTTTAGTAGTTCATGTTGCATTTTAATATTGTTTGGTGGTTCATGTATTTGAATTAATTTTATCTTATCTAATGAAAAATCTTGACAATCTTATATGTTGCATAATATTTGCACTTTTCATTTAATGTAATATTTGCACTTTTCATTTAATGTAATATTTACACTTTTTATAGATATGGCTCCTAGACAAGCATCCTTCGGACTCTCCAAGCACCACTTTATGTCATCACAATGGCCTATTACTGACCCATGTGTTTTGGAAAACATTTCTTTGGTTGGTTTTGGGCTTGTTCATGGGCTATGACCTATCCACATTGATCCCAATTTAATCACTGCCATAGTTGACCAGTGGGATAACTCTACCAATACTTTTAGATTCCCCCCTTTTGATATGAGTGCAACCCTTCAGGATGTTGCAGTTTTTTTAGGCCTTAGGATTGATGGGCCTCCGGTTATAGCTTCATATCCTTTAGGCGTAGATGAGGGGAAATTTTCTTCATGGTCTGCACTTTGTGAGATTTTCTTAGGAGATGCACCAGATGGGATGTCTAAGGGGTATATATCATTGATATGGTTGCGTGAGACCTTTAGGGATATGGATTTCACTTTGGGAGATGAAGACTGACAAATACAAAATAGGATAAGGTATACTAGAGCATATCTCCTATACTTTTTAGGTAGTTACCTTATTCCTCATAGTACCGGGGACATGGTTCATGTACAATACCTCCTGCTTCTATCTGACTTTACTAGTTGTATCACTCTATCTTGGGGTGCTGCAACTTTAGCATACTTGTATAGGGAGTTGTATAAGCTACTACCCGTTCTAGGAAAACTATCCATCTATTTGGTTGTGTATGTCTACTGCAGATGTTGTGTTAGGAGAGGTTAGGAATTGGACGCCCAGGTTCATTGGTTATGAACTGGGGGGAGTGGCCAGAAGATGTTCCCTTGGGTTACATATAAAGATTTACACAGTTTATTTATACATTAATCCAAACATTTTGTAATGTTTATCTAAATTTAGTTCGTCAATTTAATAGGTGGCCTACATTTCTTGAAAGGAGTGATAGTATGAGAGGATCGGTCCAATTTTATGATTCAACATTTGACCAGATTTTTCTCTCTCAGGTATAACTTACATACTTCTACTAACATGTTGTATAATATATGTTGTATTTTTATGCAATTTACTATGTTTTATATGATACATGTTGTATCTATTTGAATAACAAATACAAATAACTCCTTCCACTGCTGATATTTTGGAGAGACTTCCAGCCTTATGTCGAGAGGGTCAAGATATTTGGTTGGCACAAGTGCCTTTACACAGTAGTAGAGTGGCACTTCCCTGACAGAGTACTTGGACAATTCAGTTTTGTTCAAGTACAACCTATTCTGGAGTTGCCACACCTTAGTAGGATAGATGGGATGGGTCATGCGACTGAGGACTGGTTGCATCATTATAGGTGAGAGATGCAACTATGGAACAAAAGACGTGAGAGCTTAGTCCCCCCTCCACTAGTGGAGAGAGTCTTTAGTCCACAGGCACACTATAGATGATATCATCCCCAGTACGTACTGCCCCTTCCAGTTCAGCCTTCGACCACATACTACCCACAAAGTTATCGTCAACAGTAATTTGTGAGTATCATTTATTTTTCTTTTACAAATTGTTATTTTTTTATCTTTATTATTTGTAATATATGCAATTGGTATTTATTATTTGTACATTCTTTGTTTGAATAGGTGGAATCACATGTGCGGATTCGAGTGGCTTTATAGCATGCCCCTGCATAGATCAGAGATGACATCTATGGCATCCATGGGACTTACTTTCACTACAACAAAAATGCCTACTAGTGGTCTAGTGGCTTTTCTAAAAAAAGACACTATCTATCTAATTTTTAGGCATTTTTTATTTAAATGCCTCTAAACCACCTATTATAGAGTTCATAAAAAGGCTTAACATTAAAGGCATTTTTATATTTAATTAGTGGCAATCTAAAATTGCCAAACCAAATAAGGAAGTAGCAAATATATCTGCAATTTTCACTTCCCGCTTTCCCTTCGTGCTCCAATAGTAATAGCTAGATAGCAAATCACGCGGTGACTGGAGAGATTGATCTCTGCAATTCCTGATTCCTCGCTTTCGTGAGACCAACGCGTGGCAGAGATATAGCTTGCTGGTCGATTGTCACCCTAAGTGTGTCTTGGAGGATCGCGTCGACTGGGAAGACTGGTGGAGGCACTTAGAGTGCTCGTTGTTGGTGGTGGAGGGCCACATTTCCGGTGGTTGGATAGGCTTTCGACTGCTGGCGGCGAAGTGCCACATTGCCGGTGCCGAGGAAGCCAGGAGTGTCACATTGCTGGCACTGAGGAAGCTTGGAGTGCCACATTGCTGCATTGGCGCCAGGTGATCAGTCCCAACCACATTGCAAATAGATTCTCTTCCCCAACCATTATCACCATCACAATCGACCACTCTCTCTTGATTCACACTATTCTATGTAAGATATATTCTTACCTCTACGATTTTATTGCCCCTTCCTTAATTTGGTATATTCTTACTTTATTTTGGACTGAATTCAGTTTCACATTGAAAAATTGTATGCCGATGTATTGCATGTTTAAATTCTCTTATTCGAGCAAGATTTGGTCTGAAGCTAGAGGTCTTGGTTTACTCTTTATTCCTAATTCCATGACTAACTTGGTTAATTGCACTAGCAAGGAGAATCACTATTTGACAATGTGCATTCTGTACTGGTTATGGAGGGAGAGGAATAACTGAGTTCATGAGAATGTGGAGATGAAATCATGGGTTTGGTGATGGGTATCTAATTGCCACTTTCTTAGTGGTCTAACACTTACTAACAGACTGTCCATCAATGTAGATTTTGATATCAAGGAGGAAACAACAAACAAGATTAGGTCAGAAATAACTCAAGAATTATAGCCAGCAGCAACTTTAACAGTTATAAACATAAGATAGAAAAATAACCAAATAATCAAATCTCATTACTTCCATTAATTTAGGGAACTAAGACTTAAAGAAATATAGGATAATGGAAATTTGATCGTGGGTGTTACAACTGAGTCGACGTTTCAGTTGCAACCAGCGAAGCTAGGATCATGCAACATGTTACAACCCCAACTTTTGGGTTCATTTGGTTAGAAATGTAATTTCTCATATTAAATATATTTGAACAAATAATGGTATAATGTTTTTTGAATAAATGGATTTCGTTTACAATATCCTTGATGATTGTTTTGTGGGCTTTATTGGCTATTGGGCACAATAATAAGGAAAAGACAAAAGGAACTCCATTGTTAATATGAAATAGAGAAAAGAAAGATGTAGAAAGCTCTAGAAGGCAAAAGAATATGATCCAAAGTTGGATTTCGTGCCTCTTGGGTTCCTTGGGTTCCAAGGAGTCCAAAGTTGCAAAGAAAATGCAATAAGAAAAGAAAAGATCAATTAAGTATTTCTTTATTAAGAAAGAAATTGAAAACAATGATAAAATGTGGGAAAGAAGTGGAAAGAAGTATAATTGAGTTATCCTTGATGGAATTTCATATCCCAAGGATTCCTAATGTTAAAAGGAATACCAATGAGGAAAATAAAAGAGAAAAAAATAGAAATCCTCAAAAAAGAGTATTTTAATAAGAAACAAACAAGATAATGAGGAAATAATAGAAATAGATGCATCTAGAAGGATAATGAGTATCCATTAAAAAGGATTTCAAAATATTAGAGTTCCTTGGGATCCAAGGAGTCCCAAAGGAGAAAAGGAAAGAGAAAAGGCAAATAATAAACAAATAAGGGGATAATGTGAAACATAATTAATAATTATGAGGAAATCTTTTGGTGGTGCCTCTCGTAGCCTTTTGTGATAAAAACAAGAGTTTAAATAAAAATTAATATTTTCTTTTGAGTTGGGAGTCTACGGGGAGTCTTGCCACTTTTGGATTACTTGATCCCCAAGATGAGATAAGAAGGGAAAGGAAGCATTAAGGGATAATGTATAGGTGTATATATATAGACACCAGAAGATCCACATACAAGTAAACCTTTCCACTCTCTCGTGACTCTCCCTCGACGCAGATTGACATCCAATTTGACCCATGTGCATCTCTCGTCCCATCTAGGGTGGGTAGTGCACCAACGAGAAGGAGGTGCATGCGTTGGTCATGGACCTGACAAACAATGACTACAATGGGTAGCTCATAGTCACCATGGATAGAGTCTGAGGATTATAGCATCTTTCCTCTCGTGCACTTGGCGGGTCGGTGCAGAAGCACACACGACTTCCCCAGGTGCCGACAGGAGGTGCCAGACTCCAAAGAAGTGGAAGGACGGCCGCACATGGGCAATGCGGTTTGAGCCAAACATCCACCCAACAGGGAACCCTCGACGCTGGCGGTCAGAGGAAGAAGAAGAAACCCCATCACACACATCTGGGGGGATCTGACCCATCTTTCCCTTCGTGGTACGCCTGCAAATCCCTAACAAACCCTAGTTGCAGCGCCTGTGAACTCCGGCCATTGAGGAGAAAGCCGTAGGGTCTAGTTCGGTCCATCGGGAGTAGTGGGATGCCACCCCGACCTCCTCCGACCTCCCCGAAGTCAGGGGTAGGTTCGGGTGCGACATCGAGAAGGCTCGCCTGTGACAGGCCGAGCAGACGGGAGGTTGAAGATGACTTGCAGCTGTTGGACGAGTATGCCCCAGGCACGCAATAGGATGATTCAACGAGGGAGGGGTAGAACGGTCATTTTCTTACGTTTTCAGATCAGGCGAGTGCGTTGCATGGAAAAGACACGTGGCGCTTGCTGATTGGTCTAAATAGGTAATCCTTGCAAAATTCATAACTAATTAACGGTAGCTCGGATGAATGCACATTATATATGATTTTTGCTCATAAAAACGAGAGGAATCCAATAAATATATATTTAGAAGCAAATTCCTCTTGTAATTCGAAAGTAGTGTAAATTATCAACTTTAATGATTTAATGATTAAAGAAACCCTATTTTGAAATGATTAATGTGCTTAGTAGGGTTTAATGGATGATTAAAGTTGATATTAACATGTTGATTGTAAAAAGATACCTTAAGAATAAAAAGGATGAACTTTGCATGTAATTGGTTTAATTTAGAGTTTCATATGCATGAATATGCTTTAAGGGTCCTTGAAACCCTAATATTAGTAAATGCGACTCTTAATGGATTTAATTATTCAAAATCATGAATAAAGCTAAGATATGATGATTTTAAGCTATTTTGAGTATAAAAGTTCCTGATTGTGGATAAATACCCTTAATGTAGTAATTAGGGTTTTCTAATGAATAAAAGATAGAATTAATGGCAAATCGAGTTCATATGTGAATTAGACCATAATGAACTTTGAATTGATGATAAATGAGCATAATGATCTTGTCATGGATTAAAAGGATAAAAACGATAGCTTTGATGTAAAAGAGGCTTAATGGGTTTAATTGATGATTAATTGTGATGTTTCTGAAATTAAGGTTATATGTTGTTAAAAGGTAACCTTAATAATTTTTGTGAAGGATAGATGAGAAATTAGGGTTTAAAAGAGTAAAATGAAGTAAAAACCCTAATTGCAAAGTAAACCCTAAAAGAGTTAGAAATCCAAAAAAGGAATAGAAACTTTAAGTAGAAAGATGGTTTGAATAGATTTTGATAAAAAGGAATTGGATGTGATTTCAGGATTCTTGTACTTGCTTGATTGGATTTCCCTTCTTGGTTGATTCTCTCTCAAATCTGCCTAACAGGTATGTGGTTACTCTTATGAATATCTAGAATTAGTTTTTTGAGGTTTTCCGAAGTTTTCTTCGATGACTTGAATTAAACTGTTGGATGAATTTAATTCATGCAAACTATAATGTGGATGTGACTATCACTTAAGATATGTGCCTACTAGCTCAGATCCTAGTCCCCTCTGTGGCTTAATAGTTTGACCTAGTACATGGCTCCCTATGGGGTAGGTCCATCAGGTCATTGGATGACTTAGTACATGGCTACCAATGGGGTAGGTCCATCAAGTCACCTTGAGTCAGGGATTGGGCTACCTATGGGTAGTCCCATGTGACTCTTTAGCACACCATGAGTTAGGGATTGGGCTACCTATGGGTAGTGCCATGCGACTCAACCCTAGATATTGATCTACCTGTTAGGTAGGATCATGCGGGGTTTAATGGGGATCTACCATGAGGAAGGTAGCATCCAGGTCCACTGCATGGACAATATAGAAATAGGGGATAGGTAAGGATTGAGTAGTATTGCTTAAGACGTAATTTTGGCTGTTAAATGATAATTGGTTAATTACATTGTTATCATAGTTGTATGATTATTTTTTCCCCCACATACCAGCTTTATGGTGACTGGCGTTCTGATTGTTGGCATTTTAGGTACGAGTGAAAAGAACAAATAGTAAAGTGGCATATGTGGAGTTAAATAAGGATTAACGATCAAGGAGAATTAGTTAGAATATTCTCTCATATGGATAGAAGTTTAGTAATCCATGTTTTTCAAAGGTATGCAAAAAGTTTTAATTTATACCAGATTTCAGTATAGTTGGTAGAATTTGATAATTATTATTAATTATTTGTCGAACCTTTGATCCTGTTAATTGGGATAATGGTCCTAACCTTTTAGTCTCCCTTAATTGGGGGTTATCGGGAGGCGGGGTCATTACATTTGGTATTAGAGCATAGGTTCCTCATTTAATATGCAATAATGAATAAATTTTACAAACTCTATAGAACCCAAGGGAGTTATTAGAGGAATTTCCAAAAGACAGAGGTGTCTAGGAAAGGATCATGCCCGAGGGATGGAAAGATTTTTCTATGCACCTCTAGTCAGAATACGAGGACTCCCGGATCCGTGTGACTTCCTGGACAAAGTCTTAGGATTTGACTCAAAATAAGATACCTTTAGGACTCTCTCATCTTGTTCATCCCTTCTCAACTCAAATGTTGTTAAGGATTATAAGGATTAGGGTTTTCTCTCTTTTCCTCACCCTCTTGAGGTATGGGTAAGGTTGATAAGGTTTAAGGAATCATCCACCAAATTAATATAAAGCATGTAAATAAGATGTCATGGACATAAGATTAATAGAATAAGCGTAAAAGAATAGATACATGCTTAGGTAGTATGACATAAGTTTTCATGCCCTTAGGAGAGACCTGAGGCTAAACCTTATTCTTAGGAGGATAAGTAAGGAGAGTTAGTGTTGGAGGTAGAGACCTCCATTATAAGTGGAGACCTGACACATGCTCTGAGAATGATGTTAACCCTAACCCTAAGTAAATGTTAGAGAGAGATGACATGAAGAGTTAGATGTCATGGTAGACCAGGTGTTTGGATGGACATGCCTTGGATGCCATATGAGCCATGAGAGGTTGGATGACTGAGTAACTTTGGCGACCCAACCTAGGGAAGGTTCGTGCATGTTAGAGTGAAGGATAGCTCCTTCGTTGATGATGTTAGAGAAGAACCTATGGAAACCCCATGAGCTTATATGAGCATGGCATAGTAGGCACCCAGAATACATCAGTAGTGCGACCAGCAGGTTGAAACCCTATCCAAGGGAGTATGTTGGATAGCTAATGAGATAAGAATAAAGGGCTAGGGATAACCTTGAGCAAACATATGTTTGAACATAAGTATCACCCATGTAGGGGTATGTTTGTGAGCTTGATCCACCTTCATGGAGAGAGGACCTATGGTGGTGAGGCTGTTTGTAGGGTTATCTCAAGAGAGAGAGAGAGAAGGACCCCAAGCAAGAAGGTTGGAATCCTAGACTCCGAGATATGAGGAAAAGTAGGGAGTTGAGGATGATGCGACCTAAGTGGATGATAGTGGTTGCCTCATGCTTGATCCCTGGAGGCTGATGATATCTTGGTTGCCTTTAGGGGAACCAAACCTTAGGGAGAAGATAAGGCTTCTGATACCTATGTTCCTATGGTATAGGTTTTTACCTTCTAAGTTAGGAAGAAGAGTTTCTCAGACCCTAAAGAGGTTTAGTAACAGGTTGTGGGGCCTTGTACCTTGTTGGAGGACTCAACTCTGAAGTGTTGCTCGAGTAGAAGGATGACAGGAAGTGCATGTCATGCCTTATGCATGCTTGATTCGTGGTTAAGAGATTGAGCATGAAGTTGGACACCCAAAAGAGAACCTAGGGTTCCTAGGCCTAAGAGGGGAAGTGGTGTACCTGATGCTCCTGATAAGATTTGAGTTTCTATAGTTTCGAGCATGATACTCCTCATGTTTAGAGGAAAAGGAAACCCCGTAAGTTAAAGGTATGTCTGATGAACCCCTCACAGCTAATTTGATGACATGGGAAGGTATGATCTTGATCCAATATTGAGGATGAGAACAAGTGAGACCGAGCATGGTTTAGTAGGTGGTCTTCTTGTGCCTTAGTAGCTTGCTAGGGTTAAGCATGCTCATGTGGATGTAAACTCAAGACATAAGTGTGTTTGTGACCTTTATTATCAAGAGGTGTAGTTTCCTCCCATCATGGGAGAAGGACCTTTTGTAGGGTGTATAATAGCTTTGTGGGTTTTGAGGAAACCTAAAGAGGTATCATAGGATCTTGAGAAGCAAGTGAAAGTACATAGTTTGAGAATGAACCTGTAAGACCCATAGATAACCATCTCTAAGTGCATGTGGTTGTGTTACCATGGAGGTAATCGATATGGGGCCTGATCCAGGGTAGGCAGGTTGCCATGACCCCTATGAAAGGATGAAATTCAGCCCATGAATGCAAAAAGAGAGATGATGAAGGCTTGGGTAAGGTTCTAAGTTGAATGTCTGACATTCTTCTTAATCAAATTTATCCTTGTCTCTGCTGTTGTTTATAATTATATTTAATTAAATATCTATGTTTCATTTTTAAATATTAATTATAAAATTGTTATTATGTTGTTCAATATTTTTTTAAATGTCTTCATTTTTATGTGACTTGATATACTCAGGATGAGAGAATAGTACAGTGACAACTGCCATAACAAGACAGCCACAAGGAATGATAAGAACAACAACAATGACTCTTGTACGATGACTCATTTACCTAGCATTACTCGACATAGTTGTTGGCAATCTTTGAACCTATCATCCTCAAATCACTCCAAAATTTTGTTAGCTTCCCTTCTAGCTGAAATTCATAATGATAGAGCAAACAAATTCAATAAAACTGCTGCTAGGTCTGTAGAAAATACCCAATCAACCATGTCTCCCCAAGACTCTAATATGGTTGGTGGTTAGAAATCCTCTCAAACATGCACAAATGAAAAGGAGATGGGAATAAGGTTCCAAAATCAACACAACAAAGAAAGTGGTGATAAAGTTACAAGATCAAGAAATTCACAACTATCACGTGTGCCTAATGTCAATGCTTCTGTGTCTATTCATTCAAGAATTATAGAGAATAGAGCTTCCAGTAACCAAAATACCAATGTATTTCCTGATAACATAGACCAAAATGACATCTCTGATCACCATGTTGAGTCATTAAATATTACAACAACACCTTCTGATGGGCTAGGTAATCATTTCATTCATATCGTTGCATTTATAGTGCTCCATTTAATGATATATAATTTTGCATATATATTTTATCCTTTATGAATGAATTCTTAGGTCAAAAACATCGAGCACGTGGCCAAACACAATGTTTAAAAGTCTGGAAAAGAAAGCCCGATGATCCAATTTCCATTGAGAAAAATCAATTTGGACAACCAGTAGGTGAAAACCAATGTCACTTATCAAGTTTTCTAACAACCATTACAAGAGATCCCAATCTTTGTCCACTAAACTACGAGGACTGGAGACAATTTCCAGCAAATAAAAAAGATTCTATATGGAATTTTGTGAAGGTATATTATTAACAATTTAAATAAAAAAGATTCTAATTGATATCCTTTATGTCGGTAGAGTAAATTCACAAAGGATTCAGATCTGAAGGAGTGGACAATGAAGAGACTAGGAAAGAAATGGAAAGACCACAAGTTGGAGTTAAGGATACTATACTTCCTAGAAGATAGTCCATACGAACAACAACTTGAACAAGTTGTTCCCCGCGTGGACAAGTCGCATTCGAAATTTCTTGTCGATTATTGGAGGTGTAATAAAGGAAAGGTACTATTTTTTTTCTATTCGTTGATACTTATAATACCACACAGATAATTTCTATGCACAATACTGCAATGTTTTCCATAGAGGAAGTCTATAACTAACAAGACAAGCAGAAAATTTCAAAAGGTTAGCCACACAACAAGAACCAAGTCATTTGCATGTGTGACATATGATTTAAGTTAGTAATTTTTGTGATCCATTTAGACAATTTGATGACATCTGTTTATTTGATGTTTACAATAACCTTGTTTGAATGATAAATATGGAGAAGGAAACAGGCGGAGAAGTGGATCCCGTAATGTTTTATGAGAAAACTCATCGTAAAAAAGATGGGAGCATAGTTGATGTTGAATCCGCCAAAATTTTGGTACAACACATAATATCCTATAGTATTATGTTGCATATACTAATTTCAAGGAGGTATATATTTGGCATAAAATACATCTCCTATGATTTGTTGTATGTAGGAAAAATTTTCTGAGGTAGGAGAAGTGCTACCAAGAAAACAACCTGATGTTACTTCAGATGAAATTTATAGGCATGTTATGGGAGAAGAGAGACTAAGATATGTTCATGGTTATGGACTTGGACCATCACCTTCTGATATCTGGGGCAAGAATCGTAAATCTCGAGAAGTTGAAGAAGCACAAAGGAAGCATTTCTAGGATAAGCTTGAAGAACAACAGTTGGAATTTGATGCAAAAAATCAAGAATAAAAGGATGAATTCAACCAAAAATTAGAGTTACTTGCCTTAACTAGAGCAGGAATCAGTCAACCACAACATGTTGGCACTGTCCAAGTATGAATAAGTTTTATACAAGATGTGTGGTATCAATTATTTTCCATGTTGACTTTTATGGACTTATGACAAAAATAAAATAATTATGCATACAAACTTATCAATGCAAACTCCACTCCATATATATAAGACATTCATCATTTAAGAAGGGACAAGTATCTTTGTATTTGTGTAAATTGCACTTCATTTTACATTTATATAAATTTGTTATGTAAAGTGTATTTTGTTTCTAGGATGTGTATCTGCTGAGTTTTATAGATCCAAATGCTAGAATTGCATTCGGTCGAGTCTCTAAGGTTGACCCCATGAAAAAGGTGGGAGGTGCAATTTTCAGCTCATCATTTTTTGCTATTTTTGTAGTGGTTGCTTTGTTGGGCAACGATCCTCTAGTGATACCTTATGATCAATATCAAACTATTGATGATGTTTTTGGAAACGTCATAGCATGGCCGAAAACACATATGTTGCCAAGATGAGCATAAAGTATTGCTTATATTGTTACATAATTGAAAACAAAAGTAGTATCTAAAGTCGTTTCCATTTGTTGCAGGACATGAAGTTTAAAGTTAATTGCATTCTTGGATACTATCTAGACAGAGGAGAACTATAGTTGCTTTTATTTAATCCAATTTTTTTATTTGTACATGACGATCCAAATAATGGTGTTTCATGTCCATTGTCGTAGACAATGTTGCCAAATAGCAATCCTATTTTTTTGACCTACTTTTACTTTTTTTATGGAGAATCTTAGTATTATGGACGATACACGCACTACGATTGGTTTGTGGTTTTTAGCTATGAGCAGTGTTGTAGCTTCTTGTTTGTGGGGATGGATGAAAAATTTAGTTGCAAACGAGTTACGATTATTTGATCTATTTGTTTCCATTTTGTAATTACTCAACTAGTAAATAGATTATTATGGTTTAGATATTCAAAATTTACAACTAATGTGGATGGGTGATGTGGACTGAATAATTCTTTTTGAATGTAAAAACTACTACAGTAATAGGGTAATTGTCTATTTTGTATGACAACTACACATCATATACCATGATTTTTTGTTTCCCAACCTATGCAGGTTTCATTCTGTTTGATAATATCTTGGAATGCAATTGCTTATATAAGCAGGAATGCATATTGCGGGTGCTTCATATTTGTGGGCTTCATATCCAACTTGCATCATGTCAGATCATGATATATTTCTTATGGAATATTAATTTTTCTTTCAATACTTGATCACATGTTGTAGGATAGATTACTAAGTCAATATTTCTCTGTAATTATAGGGGCCAACTTTCATCATGTCAGATCATGATATATTTCTTATGGCATATTAATTTTTCTTTCATTACTTGATCACATGATGTAGGATATCTTAACAGTGTAGGGATCGAGATTCTAGCAACCACACTACAATCTTCAAGCTCCACCCAAATGAGTCTATATTTATATATTTATTGGTTCTTTTCAGGGTAATTTGATATGCAGGAATACTTTTTTGAAATCTTTACTTTGTAGGCAAGGACATATTTGTCAAATGGTTTGTGTCAGATGGAATGCTATTTTTCTCATCATTTGCATTTTGTTGATGATGTAAATTTGGAGGTAACCATGTAGCCTGTAGGGGGTGCTTCCCACCATAAAGTGCTATAAATTCCATAATTAGGTTTAAGTGCAGTGTCTACATTTATAACTGTGCAACTTGTAAGGGGTTCTTCGCTCTAAATTGACTCTGTTCTTTGAACCTTGAGATCCAGTCTTCTATGTGGAAGCTTTATTTGATGATTTTGACCATAGCCTGGATTTTGGCTAACAGGTCGTGTGTCTTTGAGGTCTAATTTTTGAAGACTTGTGCATTTTGTGCCTTCCAAAACAAACAACATGTCACTGCGTAATTGATGAACTAGTCCTTTGAGCCATGTCTTTTGTCGGCTTTAGGTACTTTCTTACTTAATAGGTTGTGAGAATTTAAATCTGTTGTATGTGCTTGCCTTGTATTGATATTGCCTATGAAGTGAAAACATTAAACTACTAAGGCTTGTAGGTGATGTATTGAAGAAGATGTTGGAAGTTTTTGAAGCTGATGCTATCTATGTCAGAGTGGTTATCTCAAAAAGATTGTGCTTGGCATCATGACCATAGCCAATGGGAATTTGCGGGTATGAACAAACACGTGGTATGGTATTTTTTATATGCACATGGTTTTTGGGAATAATGTGATACATCCACCCATTGCCTCATAGCATAGATCTTCCATGCATAAATATTGTTTGTATTTCCAAGGCAATTTGTTACAAGTTTTTTGTAGATATGTGCCCTCACATACTATGAGGTTTTAACCTTTTTTAGAGGTTTTTTGAGTATTGTTTCTTTTGTTTTAGAGCTCTTTGTCTGTCCAAAGCAGCCTCTCATATCTCTAAAAAAAGTAGCAAAGTGTATCGTGTTGTTCTTGATGTAGGCGACATCGATGTTTATCTTGAGGTCTCACATCACTTGAGGTCTCAGATCTTACCTTCTAGGTAATTCATTTGAGTTGTGCTTGTATGTGGATGAAACATGACTTTATATATGTAAAGGAAAACAAGTTGTTAGAATGAAACAAGTAATATCCTGACACTACTTGTCTTTGATTGTTTCAGTAAACATCATCAGATAGAGCTCAAGTATTCAGACCCTCTGCCTTGCCTTAATGTAGGGAGGACCAAGCGACCCACTTATGTACCTATTGAGGTGTGCTACTCCTACGAAGGTATGCTATGTTCTTTTTTTTCCTTCTTGCTTTGCCTAAAGGACACCGAGTGTTTTTAATTCATATGCATTCTATCTTTTGTATCCCCCAGCTAAAAGTTGGCAACGGTGAAGATTTTTTCCCACGTAATTGGAGATGGAATTTTAACAACAAGGTGATGCCCCGTCTAGTTTTAACATCTATAGTTTGTTGTTCCTTTTTTAATAAGATTCTATTTTTAACCATGCCACCCACTCTTTTGCAGAAACTCTACCACTGCACAATAGTTGTTTAGTGTGCTGTGGTGAACTTATCTATGTGTTGTGACACCCACATGCTTATTTAGGATCTCATTTGTTGTTGAAACATGAAGGGCGTTGTAAGTAAAAGCTTTTTATGCATTTTGTTTAACTAATTTGTGTGTGCATGGTCCTTTCCTTTTTGTTCAACTAACTAATGGTTTTCGCTTCTCATTGGTTGTCCTTACAGAATATAGAGCATCCATTTGATGTCTTCGAAAAAAGTCCTTCCATGAGAAGAGCTCCACCCAGAGAGTCTATCATTTCTACCTTGGGTGATTGAGTCCTAACAGTAGCTTTGTACTTGGAGATTAAAGGCCATTCTCGAGAGCTGACAACCTAAGACACAAGCAGAGCAACATAGAACACCCCAGTTAAGAAAAATTAACACAACGACATATAAATTTGAGCCCAATAAAAATAATGGGACGAAAAACCCATATATATGCTAAGGAGTCAAAATTCAAAACTTACATCAGCTATTGATGGCTTGTCTGACTTCCTAGGGTTCCCATGGGACACATCCATTCCTTGTATAATAGTTGGCACTTGGGAGATCTTTGGCATGGATGAAGGATGCTCAACTATGGTGAACTTCTCTGCACACTGTGACACTTGTGGGCTTATTCAACATCTCATTTGTTGTGGAAACATGAAGGGCATTGTAAGTAAAATCTTTTTATGTAAGTAAAATATTTTTATGTATTTCGTTTAACAAAAATTAGTTAAAAAAATACATAAAAATATTTTACTTACAACACCCTTCATGTTTCCACAACGAATGAGATCCTGAATAAGCCTGCGGGTGTCACAGTGCGTAGAGAAGTTCACCACAACTGAGCATCCTCCATCCATGCCAAAGATCTCCCAAGTGCCAACTATTATACTAGGAATGGATGTGTCCCATGGGAGCCCTGGGCAGTCGGACAAGCCATCAATAGCTACTGTATGTTTTGAATTTTGACTGCTTAGCATATATATGGGTTTTCGTCCAATTATTTTTGTTGGGCTCAAATCTATATGTTGTTGAGTTCATTTTTCTTATCTGGGGTGTTCTATGTTGCTCTGCTTGTGTCTTAGATTGTCAGCTCTTGAGAATGACCTTTAATCTCCAAGTACAGAGTTGTTGTTAGGACTCAGTCACCCAAGGTAGAAATGATAGACTCTATGTTCAAACCCATCGATAATAATGGTGATGAGGGTCTTATCAGGTTTGTTGCCTCTTTTTCCTTCTTGTCTCTACCTTTTTATCATCTATATTTTGCATCGGCATATTGGCTATCTTTATACGGGGTCGTTTTATCTTATCTATTTTGATATATTGACTATCTGTATGTCTGCAAGGAGGTCTTGGTGGATTTCTACCAAAGTACCAAGTGTAGAAAGTCTAAACAGATTATCATATTTAGGTATAATCTAGACCTTTGTACTTTTCATTGTACTTGAATGTGATATGCTCTGATTGTTTGTGTTCTGATGTCTGGTTGTATCTATAAGGGCTTTAGTAGAATGAATAGTTTATCAGAGTTTGATTACTCTATACTTTCATGTTTTGTTAAAGCAGACATTAATATGTATAACTTTCTCCTGGAAGTACTCTTACACATATATTCAAATGTTGGGAACACAAGAAATTAATCCAACCTAGTTCAATCTGATGCCATACTCATTCTATTTGGTTAAATTGATTTTCTTCAATGGGCATATATTTATTAAAATCTCTATTTTTGTGATTCCATGTCATGATTATGTGTTTTTCTTTGTTAATCTATTGTAATTTTCTTTGCCTCAAATTTTTCTCCATTTTAGGGATGGAGTTAGTGAGTCTCAATTCAGCCAGGTGCTAAACAAAGAGCTTGATCAAATTATCGAGGTAAGACCATGATCACATGATCATGATCTCTCTACTATCTACAATGACTTGATAATCATTTTCTTTATACTATCTACTATCCCTAATACTCCTATTCTTTATACTATCATTGCAAGTACGGTTATCGATAGCAGTTCTGCCACCTGAAGAATTTTGATTTTTATATGTGTGCTCATACATGAATGATTGTAAGTCATTGTTTGGAACTCTTATGAATTCCTGCATATCCAAGCTGCAAAGCAATTCACAACAAAGGTGGTTAGCATGTTTTAATCTCCCTTGGTGAGTATCCAGTTGAGTAGCGACTGAAAATAGAGCAGTGGCCTCATTCAATCCATCTGTCATAGATCATTTTTTAATGGTTGCTTTAAAGGCAGTAAAATCAATATGTCTTATGTTGATGGTTTGTTTATGGTTAATGTGATGCAATTTCTATTTCAGATGTGCAATAACCTATGGTGCTCAAATTTTGATGGGAATTTTCGTTGTTATTTTGTAGGGAATCTATAGAAGAAGGCTTTCTTTGAGAAAGCGTCTCTAATCTATTGACTTGCAGCATGATATACCACCAGATTTACACAATTGCTCGATTATGCTGGTGTGTAAGAGTTTCTAATCTGTTGGTCTGCAACCGTTTCAATTTCGATGAGCCATTTATCATTACAGTAAACTGCATCTGCTTCATGCACTATTTAATACATCTTTCATGGCATCTCTTTCCGTCATGACTTCTCTTGTCTTTGGTGTTTCTATACCTCCCCTAAAGATTATATGTTTTGAAGTCTATGTTACCCTACAGTCTAGTATGGGATAGAAAAAAATAGGAGGACCACTACTCAAATGATGAAGGTTCTGTTGGTAAGGAACAATGATCTAATTATTACCATGAGGATGGTTGGTAATGACCCATCATGTACTAAAGATGCCATACAAAATATAGTAGCAACAACAAGAAACACAGGATAGCTGCCAATAGATATAAAGTAGCTGACTACAAGTTATCCATTATCCATGTAGGCATCCTATCTAAAGTACAAGGAAACACTCCTATCTATGTTCAATGCATTCTTGTAGTTTACATCTTCAATAACACAAAACTTGTATCTTTTGACAGGTTTTCATGCACAAGGATATGTGTGCATGCACATGCACACTTAAACATATAGTTATACTGCACTTGGATGATTCTTTGGGTGGATCTTTGTTGGTTCAGACTTGGAGTTTCTTATTAATGGACTTCCAAATATTGATTGTAAGTATATGTTGTTTGATATCGACACTTTGCAGTTGTGTGGTTATATTAAATTATATTTGTCTTATAGTTTATTGTAGTGGAAGATTTGAGGGCAAATACAAAATACTCCAGCTACAACAATGCATCACCTTTTATCCAGTTGTTCTGGGAGGTGGTTCAAGGATTCCACCATGATGTAAGTAACAACTATGATGTAGAGTGTCTTGATAAGTATTTGTATATGCAATAACTCTTTATATGTATTTTGGTAGCAATAACAGTACTCTATTTCAAAATGGACAAAGGGGGGTGCTTAAGTAGACCCACTAAATCGGATTGACTGCTCATAGCTTTTTTATTCTCAAAGGTAAGTGGAATACTAATGATACAAGGAGAATGAAACCTGTCTATTTTTTTAAATTATGTTGGTAACTCTTCTATAGAAGATTATGCTATTACTTTGGATGGGGCTGAATTCATTAACTTGAAGTCTTGAACTATGACAAGAACCTTACTAGAGTAATGAACCAAGAAATCAAGTGAGGTTGGTGGCTTTAGACTCGTCAAATGCCTAGGAGATTTAGAATTATTGCTTACACCAATCTGTATTGAATGCCTTACTATAGTAGAGTACCTTTGTAAAAGGGACATGATGATCACCTTTTACTACTTTCTCTACAGGGCTAACAGTAAACTCATTTGGCATCTATCCTTTGAATGTTTGTTAGCCTCTGAGATCTGGAAGGAATTTGTTAGCACATGAGTTCTTCCCTGTCAACTAAGAACCATTAGTGATATGACTACTCTGAATTCCAAAAAGACACGACTCTCTTGAATAACAGAAATTAGCATGCCAACTATCCTCCTCCTGAGCAATCTTGTAGATCTAAGGAACCAATCACCCTTGAATATGAATATCACAAATTCTTGACTCTATTATAGGCTCACATTCAAGTTCGTATCCCATATGAATATAAATTTTTGATACTATTAGTCTTGTTAGCGATGAACGCATTTCTCACACAATTGACACATGCCTCTCACATATTAGTCTTGTAACTGAAACTTTGTTTGTATGCAGAACACATAATCATGTTACCTGATCAATTTCAGTATTGACGGACAATGGTAAACAACTCTATATAGACACCAGCACAAAGGGTAACCTGAAATTTGACAGTTGGGATGATATTCTCGATGCAAATAGGAGACTTAGAGGCAATACCTATCAATATATTGCTTGGAAAGATGACTCATGTTTTGGATATGCAACATTCCTTATGTGGGTCTTACACTCTGGTTACTACAAAGTATTATCATATGAAACCAATCCCAGGAAGGTATGCAACCCATGTGGTTTGTTTAAGGTTCTTCTAGCCTTCTCTTCATAATCTCATAGAGCATCTTATCTTAGTTTAAACTGCTCATCTATTTGAATATGGTGGACTGATTTATTGTCTCTTCGCCTAGTTCCCATGTTTGTGAGCTACCTTTTTGTAGATTTGATTGTCCATATATGGTGTATGGATATTTGATTTGTGGTATAAGGTTCCTTAGTGTTTCGGCTGTCAATGAACAATTTTATACATATTTTTTCTAGCTAGCATTTGTTTTCTTGCATTTGGAAATGAGTTCTGTTTAAATACAAGCTTATTAATTTGTTACCAATAATTTTGATATGATCTTGGCATTAGTTCCTTCATTAAATCTGTTAGGTGTGAAAATTGTTGGGACTATCAAAGTTTGTCAGTTTATATGTTATATGATTCTAAAATTGTTCCCTTTTTTATTTATTTTTTTGTTAAGAAGATTGCATATGTATTGATCCAATTGCCAAAAAGCACGAGTTAAACGGGTATAAGCACAGGTAGCAGTACAACCACATTGGCAGCTAGGTTCTTACATAGCGACACATATGATATAGAAGAAAGAAATAAAGAACAAATATAATTAGCTAACTACATTGTTCTCTCACAGCCACCGAATTGCATGTGCATCCAATCTGATCATGAAGGGTCGTGGCCGAAGTCTCTAGCCGGATGTGTTCCAAACGCAAGACTGGAAGCACCGTCAGATGCTTGGAACCCAAAATCTTTTGCTGGAAACCCCTCAATGCTAGTACTCATATGAGAAGAACTAGAATAGTTGATTGCCTCCAACTTCATCGACAAAAACTCAACTTGGCACTGCAGTGATTGGATGTAATTTATGATCTCATCCAACACTAAAATTTTTCATGGAAGAGACATATCCAATGATGTAGAAGTTATTGTACTGAATAGAAAAATATTATATGAAAGTATATCATTGGTGTTGTATTCAATATAAGGAGCACGGTAAAATGTCCTCCCCATGTAATTCTCAATTGATTATAAATAAAAAATATTCATACTTTCAAAAAAGTGAGTTCGTCTACAATTGACATTTATTTAGAAATCATGATAATAAATTGAAAACTGAATGACTAAAAGCTATGAAAATGCAGTAATACAGAACTAGTAGTCATTAGTGGCTTTTTTATACGCCATTAAACTCAATTAGATCATTTTCATACACCAACATAATACAAAATAGTGACATTTGTATAAAAGTCAATTGATGGATCGTGGCTTTTTTATAAATGTCAAATGATGTTTTAGTGGCCTTTATTTGACATTTATTGGAAGCCACTAAAGACAAATATTTAGTGACATTTACAACTTACACCACTATCTTTCTAGTGGCATTGGTACTAGAGGCATTTTTTTAAGTGTCAACAAATGCCACTAAACATGTTAGTGGTGTTTATTTTTTTTCAGTGGCATTTCTAAAAGGCCACTAATGTAAATGTTTGTTGTAGTGTTTGACAGTCTTCCCGACTACGCTCGACCGTATGATCCCATACCCACTCATACCACAGCCCATGTGCCCACTCCTACTCCTACTCCTACTCCTACTCTTGTGCTTGCTGCTGTTGATCCCACTCCCACTCCCACTCCCACTTCTCAGTTCATGACATAGGGACCGACAGGGCCATACTTTTCAAGAGCTGGTTCATTTTCTTCATACATCACCCCACCTCCACCAACATCCTACTATGGAGCAGGTCCTTCTTCTATTCCATATACTCCACTCTCACCACCAGTTATTCATGACAGTCGACCACCATCCTATGTCACATACTCACCGACTCCATTTGATTTCTCAGGATGCACCCCACTTAATGCCCCACATCCTAGTATTCAGAGACCCCCACCCCACCTCCAACTTTTCATTACTTCCCTGGTCCTCATGAGCCTACTGCTACGTAGTTGTCCCCCATTGAGGCATCTCCAGATGATTTCGGTACTTATGAGCCAGATGTATAGGGAGGTAGGCGAGGACGTCGTGGGCGTGGAGTACGTGCTTAGATTTTTATAGTTTTGTACATGTTGTGTAGTGTTGTATATATACGTTTTTTCATGCATTTATTTGGCTTATATGTAGATCTATCATATTATGATATCATATTAGTTCATTTTGGATCTATCAGATTGTTTTGTTGTGTATTATTTTCTCATCAAGTTGGTTCATATTTTAACTTTGTTTTTAATGATATCTCATTTTTTAGATTAATTTCTTCTTATATAATCAATTAGGATGCAACTAGTGTTGGTTGCAATACCACTTCTATAATCCATATGTATATTATCAGAGCTAATGAAATTAACATATTTATAATAACTGGCTATATTATAGACATTCAAATATAAGTGAAAGAATAGTAAATGTGCAAATATAATCAATGTTGTTAATATACAAACAATATGCATTAAAGAATAATAATGAATGAAAAAAAAATTGTAAAACAACAATACGTCATGTATGGGGACACATTACACAATGCATCCCCATGTGGGACACATTGCTGGGTAATGCATCTTAGACCGGGATGCATTGCTCTCTGGTGGGACAAATGCGTCACGTTTCGAGACGTATTGCTCTGTCGTATAGCAATGTGTCTCCATCCGAGATGTATTGCCCCTGTGTGGGGCCAATGCGTCCTGATGTAGGACACATTGCTTCACGAGAAAGCAATGTGTCTTCACAGGGGAGGGGAAGCATTGCTAAAAAATGTGTCATTTTGGAAATTAAGTTCAAAAACGTGCTATTCTAGGAATTAAAATAGCCAAACGTGCGATTTTGATTTTTTTTTTTTTTCCTTGAACGCGGGAGACCAGCGTTGTATTTCCATGAACCGTTAAATATGAACCGAAAATCGGCCATGATCCTCCGGTTAGGGCGTTTATATTGTCTTCCTCTGTTTGCAGCTGGACGATGAAGAAGTTATTGGCGACGTCTATGAGGTTGAACCCTCCAAGAGGCTTCCATAGTGCCTGTATCCGGTCACGTAGTGTTAGGAACCCTATGTCTCCGGATAGCCGCTTGACGATCACCGTGTATTTCCACGGTCTGAGAAGATCTTCCCATATCTCCTGCTTTAGGTTAAAGGCAGGGAAGCCCTGGTCGGTCGAGACGATCACGTCGTCCGCTTTTAAGGAGATGTCGCAATCATCTGCGTTAATCTTGATGAAGCCGGGAACAGCCGTGGTGTCCATCCCCATGGCGTCCTTGTACGATGATTTGGTGGCATTAGGAGGGTCGCTTCCGTTCTCAGTATCTGTTAACCTGGGAAACTGTACTTCACGCGTAGACGAGTCAATATCCATTGACGCTGTGACATGGCTGGCTTGCTGCGGGGGAGGGGTGTTCTTGCTTGGGTAATTCAGATGAATTACCGAGGCGCCCAAGGGAATTGAGTTTCCTGTTCGAGGGGGGTTCCCATCGAACTCCTTCTCCAGGTTGGTCGCGCCACCGGCAGGATCGCCGTCTCCCGCGTGCGGAACCCTAACGGAAGCCATGGACATAAATTTTGTATTATCTAATTATATATGTTAATATAATGACTCTGTCGATTAGTTTTAAGAAACTACTGCATCGATCGATCGTGATGATAAACACATAAAGAATGGTGACCATTGCAACGCTACAGTACTCTCTTAGTTGCTAGGCTAACGGCATCTCACATCCACATTTCGTTTGACTCAGAAGCCAAACTGATCGACGGGCTGATATACTATCATCAAGCTCCTACTTCGGGCACGCATGCAATTAACAATAGTGCACAGATGAAGAACGGAAGCTTCAGAAAATAAAATTCGTTACTATTGTGTATGTACCCGCCGACCTTGCCAGCTAGCTTTGTCCGAAAGATGGATGTCGAAGGGGACACACCAAATTATTATACATGACGAATCGTAGACTGCGGCAGTTAAGTGAGGCTTCGTGGTGACGAATGCTATCTATATGCATTGCTTTTGATGAACACGATCAATAAGTGATGCAAAAGATATATATGATCTGCCGTCCAAACAGGCCGTTCGGCAGCCGGGTCCGAACATGACCAAACGCTACTGTATGCAACGGAGTGCTGACGACGGTGACGAGGCACATGATCACAAGGAGGATAAGAGGAGAAATCGATGAGTACAAGGGTCGGTACCAGGTTGGGAAGGTCGAGGGATGTCGTCATGCATGCACTCACGGGGCGTTGGCGTTAGGTTGAAGCTCGATCTATAGAAGATTGCGACTAAATTTCGTCCGGCCACTTCAGGATACTCCATGTGGTTTCAACACACAAAAACTCATATCCTAGAGCTCAAGTGCATTTGGGTAATTATATACAATAAGATCAAAATGTTGGGATATATCCTTCACCTAGGAGTTTTCCATAAACTCAGCCACAACAAGATCAAAACGTTGGAATAAAGGTTCTCTCAAAGTTTTCCATAATCTCAGCAAGCTTGCACACTTACTATTAAATTGGAACATTTTCATCTAACGACAAGCAAGATATTTCATAAAAATAATGATCTAAATCTCTCGGCTTAGAGAGGCTGAAAAGACAACAAAATTCTTTCACAACATTAGCAATTCAAATAAGCGAAGGTCCCGTATTCACATCATCTCCATCAACTACACTGTCACTAATCCACACCACATCCAACCATTTCTTCGACCAACTTCCAAGCCATATTCCACCATGGTCTCTCCTACTCCAACCTCATTAAACTTAACTGGAATCTTTTCACCTCTGAAGTTTAAAATCATGACATTCCCATAAAAAATGTCTCACAACATGAAATGGTTAATGCGATAAAGAGACTTGGTGCTGAAAAACTACAAGGAACGATATTTTTAGTATGTATTTCTATCATAATATAAGGAAATATTTAAAAGCATCCTTCAATAATCTTCTCACTTACATTTATCACCACAATGACATCACTCTAATGTTAAACTTTTGAATTAAACCCATATCACACTTTGAAGAACCAAAAGGATCCTATTATTGCTCAACACTTCCATCCCATTAGTCTCATCAGTGCCTTTTACAAAATTATCTCAAAAGTTCTCATTTCTATAGACTCAAAGGCCCATTACAAGACTTTACTGCGCTCAAAGAGACAACCCTTATCAAAGGTAGATGCATCTAGGACGCCTATTGAGTCCATACAAACATGCAACTCTAACAATATTCCTCTTTTGACTCTCAAACTTAATTTTGAAAATGCATTTGATGACATAAATTCGAAATTTATTATGGAGTGCCTTACATGTGTTGATTTTTCTCCTCATCAGAGTCAATGAATTAATAATTATATCAGTTTGGGTTCCACCTTAATTAATGGATCACTGTTTGCCTATTTCAGTTGCTTCAATTGACAATGTCTGAATGACCCATAGTCCCTTACCTCTCCATCATTGTCACTTCTATTTTTGCTAAGATGCTCAAACTAGGCACCACAAATTTCTTCTTGACGATATCCAAAAATACCCTAAGAATACCATTGATGAATGTATATTCATCACCTTTTTATTGCGAGTTATAGATTGGTTTGACTCATTTAGTTATCAATAGAATTGTGTTTTCTTAGCTTCATTAATTTAATTATTGTCCTTCAATATTAGGATTATTATAATCTTACTCTTATGCAAAAGAAATCACACATAAACTCAAGATCAAGATAAATTTCCCTCTCCAGGTTCATGTGCAAGTTTAGGAACGAATTCACAGAAGATTGGATCCAAACAACACAAGTCAGACATGTCGATCGGGAGATCAGACCTCCTAGTCAGCAGACCAACCTACCCTCTAAGAATTTCCAAGACAAGCTCTAGATCGTGCAATCACCGTAACAGGTTGGCTAATCAGAATGTCGTTCAAATTTATAATAATGCTGATGAATTTTTAAGATCAAATGATAGACCGTTCTATCATCTTGATAGGTTGATCCTCCTAGATATGAGTGCCTTAAAATACATTGTTGATTGGTCGATCCACCTCACTAGTCGGTTGACCACATAATGTGCCACCAAAGTAAAAAATCATTAGAAACCTCAAGAATTCATTTGATCAGTCGATTTCCTCCTTGGATTGACTGTTCTAGTTACTCTCCAGAAGACATATCAATGTGATGATCGGCTGATCCACCTAACTTACCGGCTGACCAAAATGGCTAATCAGACAACTAGACTTCCTGGTCGCCTGATCAACATGATAGATAGAGAAAATTTGCACAACCGTTGGTAGAGGCTATTTGATAAAAAATAAATGAGGCCTAACCTAATTATCAATCATTATGTTCACTTTGATTCCATAGCATGTTTGGAGCAAGGAGCCAGGGGAGAGGAAGAAGAGGATGATCCTAGAGG
The DNA here is from genome assembly GCA_963693085.1 of Alisma plantago-aquatica. Lineage (NCBI taxonomy): Eukaryota > Viridiplantae > Streptophyta > Magnoliopsida > Alismatales > Alismataceae > Alisma > Alisma plantago-aquatica. The sequence goes on from OY856409.1 coordinate 627,938,625, forward strand.
GTTTCCTCAGATTCATAGTGATCGAAGTGGATTGTGGAATTTAGAGACCTCTGGCTGCTTCTCTCTTCTCCAGTACTGACATGATTATTCCACTCTCTTCTTGTATCAATGTTCTTTCCATGCAAATGAGTGAGTAGACCTTATCGTTGGTGCATGGTGAGTAGCTCCATCACTCATACTCTACCTTAGTTGTTATCAAACTCAATTATTCTCAATATTTTATACTATTATCCATTCAATTAATTCTTGATTCATGAACTAATCTCTTATTTAGCATGTTTGATATAATTGAGTGTGTAGAGACCATGAAACTTAGGATTAGATCCTTGATAGGATGCATAGGTCCAGAAGAAGACCTATATGATCACTGGATGATGAACTGTGGGTAATGATACCTTGAGCCCACAGGGAAATCGTTTCTAGTGTAATTCACATTACGAAAGGAGGTGAATTCACTTGGCCTCAGTTTAAATAATGAGATCATTGAGTTGTAAACATTTGGACATGTACCTATGTGATAGCGGTGAAGCACAAACATCCTAATGTTTCTCTAGTATTGATTTTAACCCATTTATTCTCTTGTTGAAATCTTTTAGTTTGATCATTAGCCTATAATCTTTATTAAACATTTTTTTTAAATTATTATTCGTACCAATTGGTACCAAAGGTAATTTCTTAAAAAAATTGTGTTTTGGATTCAACAGTTTACCATATTATGATTAATCCCTCTTCTTGCAGGTGAGTTAGTTGCAATTATGATAAAGGTTTAAAATCTAGAATAATTCTTCTTAGGGAATTTGTGTGTATACTGAAGTTACATCAAATTTTGGCACCATTTTTGGGGACAACAGAGTAGAAGATCCATTGTTTTGAATGATTAGAATTTTAATTTTCAAATGATATGCATTATTTTCTACCTAAAATTCCCCTTCCATTAGTTTTGACGTTGTCACTTCTCTTTTCAGATTCCAAAGTTACATGTAACACTTTAAAAGAATTGTCTCTACACCTCTTAAGTTTGAACTAGAGATTTATAGATCTTTTAACCACCTAAACCAAGATTTTTGGAAATGGATGGATTTGACTTCCCAGAGAGAGGCCCTTGGGAAAGATACAAGAGAAACTATTTCCACCAAGAATAGAGCTAGAGAAGCAACATCACTTGAATAAGAATGGTAGAAGAGCTTAAGGACTTCTATGTACCTAAGCTTGTTAACGCACACCATCTATGGTTCTTCCAGACGTCACCACCCCTTAGTTTATGATTCACACTTACTAGATTACCTTGCTACATTGCAATGCCTTCATTTGCAACAAAGGTGATGATTGGAAGACTCACATATAATGGTTTGCTTACCTTTGTGCTTTGAACAAATAGCCTGAAATTTCTGAAGACACCCTCAAACTATGACTTTTCATATGTTCATTAATGGATTAGGCAAGGTGTTGGTACTACTCCATGGAGGGGGATCACATGACCACATAGGAAGGTCTCCAGTATAAATGTCTAGAGAAGTACTACTTGCCATCCCTCATTTACTAGATCAGGGGTCAAGTCACACAATTCAACATGGTATTAGGAGAGTCAATAGTTGAGGCTTGGGAAACATTCAAATAGCTCATTTTCCAATGCCCACATCATGTAATCTCATAAGTTCAGTTGATAGAGACATTCTATAGATGTTTGGAAGACATCACTACCGAATTTCTTGATTCATCATTTAGAGGAAATTTCATGTATTAGAACTTCAACAAGAATGGTAAGTTGTCAAAAGAGGTTCTAAAAATTTGCCCTAATCCAATTCCTACAATGGACAAGGTGGCATCCTAAAAGTATCCAAGGAGGAATATAGTTCAATTTAAATCCAAATAAGAAATGTCTTGAGAATATAGCCTTTAAGAAAGAAAACCTTGAGTCCTCTTCCAATGCATATGAAAAGAGAGCACGACCACAACATTTGTAGCACCAGGTCAAGTCTTCTTGTCTCTTCTGTGAGGCATTTAAGGGACATGGATACTCCACTCTCACTATCCATCTTCTATATAGTGTGATGGTGAAAAACACCTAGGTTAGAGAAGAAGGGCAGATGGAGGACCTCTACTCCATCAACAACATTCTTGTCCAAGGCTAATATAACCCAAATCAAGCTAGACACCATCTGGGATTTCATACGATAATCTTCTTGGTGTAAAGTATGCATCACATTAGCAGTCACCTTAAGCAAACAACCAAGGTCATACCCTCCTAGTTTTTAATACAATCAATAGAAAAACTTTAGGAACCAAGGAAAAAATTGAGGCAATTTTTGGAACTGCGACTACAATCAAGGGCAACAATTTTATAATATGAACCAAGTTCCATAGATACCGTAGCTTGCTTCTTCCTCTTTAACAGAGGAAAAGGTTTCATGCATAAGAAGATTCTTCAATCTCAATTATCTATGATTTCCATCCAACTGACATGCTATCCAATCAACAATCTTACCAAAAATCCATAATTATCATTTATCCTTGATATCACCCTTTCTACGCCCCCTACATCAACCTTAATTGGGCAACTTGAGAACAACCCTGAGCATTCCAAGTAGTTGAAAGTCATATCGACATGTTTGGCCAACATGATTGCTCCTTCTCTATGGAAATCAACTATCATTCCTATCGATTTTAATGATGATGATAATGTGATACTCGAGAAGGAACAAGTACAAGATGTAGTTGTTGATATAGATGCAAGTAACGCTACTAGTGTTGCAAAACCAAAATTCAATTCTATTGACCCCAATATGATGGTATACAAGTCAACTGCTCCCAATCAAGCACATATCAAGCAATTAAGTCTTTACTCTAGATTCATGAGATTTAAGGAACCTATGAAGCTTCATGTGGACGTCCCCTTCTTGGATGACCTTTCTAAAATTCCATATTTGTTCAACAATGTGAAGACTCTTTTGATTATGAAGTACACCACCAAGGAGTATGGATGGTAAACTCACATTTGACATCATTCTCAACAGAATGCCTAAGGATCAAAAGGATCTTGGTTCCTTCAGGATAGGTTGCTACCTTGGTGATGAAACTTATATGAAAGAGTTTCCATAATTAGGTGGGAGCATATCTATCATGGAATGCAACCTATGTTAGAGTTTCATATTCACTGAGATGCTCCCCTTGTCATGACCATTCAGCTACAGATTCATCCATGATGAAACCCATCAATATCATATAGGATGTTTGTATGAAGGTCGGCAAGGATCCCTATATACCTTGAAACTTTGTGATTATGGACATAAAGCTGGCTCTAGTGTGCTCTCATATTTAGCCTCTCATGCCTTCCCACAACCTGATATGTAACTGATGTAGAGGCAGACACCATTCTTCTGAGAATAGGAAGGAAAACTCTTGAGCTTATTGTATTTGAAGTCATATAGGGACCTAACATCCATGAGGAATTTTCTTGCTTGAATGCATTGACATGATATCTCAACATAGTTTTAATTTTGATAATGGGTAGGCCAGCCAATGCATGTTTCATTTGAAATCCTATAAAGAAGTAACCCATGTTAAATTTGAAGGACTGAAAATGATATATGTTACAGAAGAGAAACCATAACCACCAAACACACTAGAGATGAAGGCCCTAACGAAATTGGTGAAGTATTATTTTCTTGACAAGTAAGAAGTTTCCTAGGGATCGTCAATTCAAATCTCACACAAGAACAAGAAGAAAAGTTGATGAACAAGCTAAAGAGGACAAAGGAAGTCATGTGTTGAAAAATGACTAATATGAGAGGTGATAATCAATCTATCTGTGTATAGATGATCCCCATGTTAGAGGACTACAAAAAATCTAGAGACATCCATTACAAAATAAATCCCAACATGAAGGGGGTGGTTTATGTAGAGCTTATCTAATTTCTCACAGGAGAAATTGTTTGTACCATTTCATATTCTCCTTGAAGAAGTCTCATGCAAGACATTCTTAAGAAATGTGCCGCCACTATTATGAAGAACGATAAGAACAAGCTCATCCACACCCGCATAGTAACGAAATGGAGGATGTGCATTGACCATAAGAAGATAAATAAAGTTATAAGGAAGGACCACTTTCCTCTTCCTTTCCTTGATCAAGTTCTTGAGATCTTGTCACATAAATAGTTCTTCTAATATATTCATGGAAAATCCCCATCCATCCCGATGACCAAGAGAAGACCACATTCATTTGCCATTTTGGCACTTATGCCTATAGGAGGATGTGTTTCAATTTGTGCAAAGCTACTTCCTTTCATATTTGTATGAAATATGTCTTTTCATGGTTGATAGAAACCAAAATGGAGGTGTTCATTGAATCATTTGACTATGGTTTGCATCACCTATCTCTTATTCTAGAAAAATGTGAAGAAGAACATTTGGTGTTGAATTGGGAGAAGTTCCACTTAATGGTGAAGGAGGCCATTGTCCTTGGCCATAGGGTGAGATATAAGGGTATTGAATTTCATAAAGCTAATATCATAGTCATTGAAATGATTTTGATGCGGAAAAAAATGTCAAAGAATTTCATGCTTTGTTTGGTCATGATGGTTTCTACAATAGTTCATCAATGACTTCTAAAAAATTACAAATACAATGACCAATCTTCTTTCAAAAGATGATGCATTTTATTTTGTTGATGCTTGCATGGAAAGCTTTACTAACTTGAAGGATGCACACCAATATCATTCCCATCATTATAGCATTAAACTAGTCTCAGCCTTTTGAGATCATGTGTTATGCCAGTGACTATGATGTAGGAGCAGTCTTAGACCAACAAATTGACAAGTGGCATTACATCATCTACAATGCCTCTAATATGCTCGATGAAGCTACAATTGAGGAAGCGATGCTTTCCATTGTGTATTCCTTCAGAAAATTAGATTATACCTTATCAATTCTAAGGTGATCGTCCACATAGACTATGCTACCATCTACTACTTGATGACTAAGAGTGATGTCAACCCTATATTGATTCGGTGGGTCCTCTTATTATAAGAATTTGTTTAAAAAAATTGGCATCAGAAGGGAAGTGATAATGTGGTGGCTAATCAGCTCAACCATATTCATCTTCTTGACAATGATAGAAGCCTGATTGACGAATCTCATCGAAATTACAATCTCATGAAGGTGTCTTCTTATATTTCGCGTTTTGAGGACTTTGGGATATACCTTGCTATAGGTGTTTTCTATACCCCGAGTAGATAGACCATTCCAAGAAGAAATTCATGCATGACGTTAAACACTACTATTGGGATGAACCATATCTTTTCCACCTTAGTACAGATGGCCTATAAAGAAGAATTGCATGCAATTCTTGAGCAGAGTCACTCAGGTCCAATAGGTGGCTACATAAGTGCAAAGAAGACAACTTTGAAAGTTTGTCAGTGTGGATTCTACTAGCCTTCTATTTATAAAGATGCTTATGAGTATATTCTTATCTGTGATCAATGCCAAGGATTTGAAAAAATTATGAAGCATGGCACAATGCCTTTAACATATTGGAAGGAAGAACTATATGGGCTCATCTCCCCTACTTGTGGATACAACTACATTCTTTTTTCAATGGACTATGTCTCAAAGTGGGTTGAGGCTATTCACATAGTCGAAAGTGACTTCAATTTTTTTATGCAATTCTTGAATGATATTATTTACTGTGGATTTGGGGCACCACAAACCATCATCTCCAACACATCCCATTCAATGAAGAAGAAGTTTGAACCTTTGCTGAAAAGGTATGTTTTTCATCACTCAACAAATATGTCATATCATCCTCAAACTAGAAGGCAAGTTGAAGTATCAAACCAACAGATGATAGCCATCCTAGAGAAAATAGTTTGAAGAACAAGAAAAGATTGGGAACTGAAGCTCAATGATTCTTTATGGGAAAATCAGACTACATTCACGCCCTTGGATCCCACTCCATTCTGATTCATTTACAAAAAGTCTTGTCATATGCTAGTTGAAATGGATCAAAAAGCTAGATATCAAATCCGATTTCCGATTTCTCAACTTTGAATCTCTATTTTCGAAATGCTTCCTACAATTACAAGAGTTGGAGGAACTACACATGTGCACATATGAGAATGCACACATGTACAAAGAACATACTAAAATGTGTCATGATGTAACTTGAAGCAAAAGGACATCTAAGTGGGATCCAAGCTCTACTCTACCTCTCCCATGATCTTGGTGGCATGCATCATACTTTGTGAAGAATACCAACCCACATGAAGATTTTCTGTTATCAGATGAGACTAAAGGAGAATTCATTGCAAACATACATCAACTGCAACTGTAACAATACCCTCCCCCTTATTATCCCCAGTTAATGTGGGCCAAGAAGGCAAGGGTCATTATCATAATTCCAGGATCAAGGTTTAGCAAATAACCAATAATAATTAGAAATTTCATTGAATGGAAAAATGTTTTATAAGAACATGAAGCTAGAACCTCCTCTAACGAGTTAGAGGGAAAGGGTTACTAGAAGTGCATCATAAAGTAAATCTATCTATAATCCTCCAATAGAATTTAACCATCTTTTCTAATGGTGTCATCTTCTCTGTAAGTCCATATCCTCAAGTAATTTGCAGTTTAACCTAAAATGGTGTAAAACAACAATGTAGTGAGCATACCGCTATACTGACAACATGGAGGACCAAAATATATTCATGTAATAACAATAAACAACCATAACAACAATTATTATTAGATAATAAAGCATGCATTTTCAGTCATATCTCAACCCTTATTTGCTCAATCTTTTGGGATACCCTCTCATGGGGTTTTGTCCCTGTAGTGGACTTGGGCCACCTTCCCAGTTTGGGATTTGGCATCATGTCATCCTTCCCAATCTAGGGCTTGTCCTGTTGTGACCTTCTTGGTCTGGGGCTTGATCATAGTCATCCAGTGATACTCATATGTATATTGTAAAGGGTCACAAATCATATTCAAAATACTAATCATGATTTAGTCTAGGGTTTAGGTTTCTTTACCATCCTAATTTCCACAATTAATATTAATAATCATAATTCATATTAAGTTTAATCATGATTATCACAACTACCATATTATTGCATCTTGAACACTAATATCAGATTATGCGCATTAAGGTCATAGAAAGTTACATCATAGGTGTTCAAAATCTTGATTACACATGTTGAGGATTATTGGTCTATAAACCCTAACTATTCACCATCTTCATCATCTCATTATAGCAGCTATATCAATTTAAATGGTAAAGTAAATCTTTTTTATATACTCAACATGTTAATTATTTGGTCTAGTATTTCCATGTATTTATCATTACTTAATCATGCATTAGACCTACTTTTAAAATTAGGATCATATCGATGTCATAATACTATTTTATTTGATTCTACTTGTTCTTCCAATCAATTTTGGTATATAATGTTGCCGCATTTGTGTAATCCTATCAATTTCTACAAATTAAACAAACTAAGAATCTATACCTCAAACATGGAATGACATGGTGACCTCTACCCTGGAGACTTAAAGGAAAGGGATGTGTGGTGAATTACTTTAGAAGATCCTAGACTTCCATGTCATTGTGGAAAGAACCTTGTTACAAGATACAATGAGACCATCATGGATGAGGAAGAGCATTGCCATGATGAAGGGAGAGGGGTTTTCTACCTCGCTGTTGTGGAAGGAGGGGATTGGGGTAATTCACCTTCTATTTGTACTACTTCTTATATAACACAAGGGTTGAAGATCTATGGGTCTATTTTCTACAAGTTTCCTTACGCAATTAGCAAGGCATCATACTAGGAAAATAATAACTATATTCCTCCCTCATGTCCTTATAATAACAATATCATATCTTTCAGTATATAGATCCAAAAGTTGCATAAATGAAACCATCCCTCATACCATTATTTTCAAAAAACTCTATTCGTACTATTAACATACATTGGGAAAATGAAAAGTCCTTGGTTACTCTCTAATCCAATGGAAACTTAGTTTTAAAGAAAAATCTACATAAGTACCAACTAAATTATCTGAGCACAAAATATGTTAGAACTTCCTGGATTTTCTTCCATGATCCTATATTTGGATCATCAATCTCATTAATTATAATGAGTACATTTCATGAGCATGAAAAATACTTATTTCCCTACTTTGTATCCAAGGACCCCTTTGTAAACCTTGATTGTGGAAATTAAGTAATTCATATCTATCTCATCTTTACTCCAATTTTCCCAAAATTGGATGCTTCCTTTATTATCCTAGAATTTCATATTGATAGAAATTTGGTAACAAGGGATGTTTCTAGATATCCTTTTCTCTTTCTTCAAACAAGGGAACCACATTTAACTATTGCAAGCAAGTCGCTCTTCCTTCTAGATTTTCCATTGGCTACTAGGAGCGTCATTTCACTATGAAACCTGGAGGGAAACTTACTAATCTAAAGTTATATATATATATATATATATATATATATATATATATATATATATATATATTATGGATTTATTGGGATAACTTTCCCAGGTAAAACTTTCCATTTATGTATTCTTTTAAACAATTACCCACATCATATGGAAAATACATGCATAAAATATTATAAAACTATCTTAGTTTCCTTGTCATATTTACATGTTCCAAAAACCATACAAAATTACCCTTAATTCCTGCCTCAAATATTACAAAATATGTTAGAATATTTTGGAAAAATGCCTATTATTCCATATTTCCATATTTAAACAAGCCATAAGCCCATTATCTTTTATTTATGCATAAATTCTCTTTTATTTCTTAAACTTGTGCCATAAGGACCTATTTGCAAAATAATTAGTCTCATAGACTTCACTTGGGATATGGGTTTCACCCATGCTACAAAGTGGGTAGTCGTATTATTCTATTGCTTATAATTAGGGAACATTCTTATCAAATCAAACATTATATTTATACAATTCAAATTCACCAAGTTTGAGGATATTATAGAAACGATACATCACGGATAAAGATTTTGTAGAAAGGGAAATGACTCCACTCCCTCTTTCCAAATCTAATTATCATATGAGAACCCATGTTTCAATCCGCGACTTTAAATAGGGCCCTTATTGTGAGGAAACCTGATGATTGTCTACTTTGATTTTTAGTTTGTCGGGATAGGTAGATTACACTCATTTCATGATTTCAATTTCTTGTTTTAGCTCTCAGTTGAACACCTAGTGGTTAGTAGCTAGCTAATTTTCTCTTGCAATGAATCACTACATCCTATTCACCCACTAATCATCCACGCATGCATTTACCCACTATTTGGATTGCCTAACCAGGCCTATAGATCGGGCCACCAAGGAGGGCCTGAAATTGTCAATATTCACTAGAATGAAGGAACTAATCAAGATCAACTAATGAAACACATCGATCGTCTGACCAAACTAAAGCCCAAAACTTTAGTTACTTTTGGTCCATTGAAATTTGAGGATGTTTGGCCAACCAATCTTGTGAATTGACTATCATGAATTCATGAGTTTGATCGACCATACAAGCATCTACATGTCTGATCGAGTAGTAAACATTTATGAGATTGCTCAACCAATACTAGAGTTTCATCAACACCTAGGACCCTATGAATCTGCTGAGTCACTCTAGATTGCTTGATTACTTCCCCTCCACCTCCAGAACAACCACCACCATCAGTTCAACATGACAACTTGTGGCATTTTCAATGATCTTTTTCCCCTCCATTTGGGATTTAGAGTTTACTCGGGATGAGAAATTTTCAATATTTGGGGTGGAGGGTGGGTGGTAATGTCTCCATTCCACCCCTCTACCTTCCCTTATCCATCATTTTCTTTCTAATTAGTATTGCATCTATTTTATATGGCCATTTTTATTAAATTTCAATGATTAGTTGCATGTAATTGACCATTATCTAGTCATCCTAGATTACTTTTTGTTTTATGTTTTGTTTTACATAATCAACAATGTAACCCCATTTGAATGAAATGAGTCCTTTTTTTGCAACAATGAATCTCAAATATCAATGTTAGAACCTATAATATACCCAATGATCCTAAATAATATCACTCCTTGGAAAAAATGGTAAATTGTATGGGATTGAGAGGAATAAAATTGTAGTGTGTCTATTTTTTATCATTGTAAGATTCTTGTGGGGTTATCATCATTTTTTAATTTACATGGTATGATTCAATTGTTTATTGAAGTTGTTCCTATGCACTGAATTCCCAAAAATGAGATGCATAAGTTAAACCTAATCCCTTCTCACCCCATCATATATCAAACATAAACCAAAATGACAAAAGGAATGTGCCAAACTCCAAGTTTGGGGGCATCCCTTTCTCACCCTTTTGTGTCTTCTCATATGTAATAAGGGTGTACAAAAATAAAAAGATGCCAAGTCTACAACAAAAATAAAATGAAATCCAGTCAATATATTGTAGAGAAAATAAGCAATCTCGAGTAGAATATAGGACACATTAAAATTAATTTAACTTCCATGCCTCCATTCACTCAGATATCCTCCCATGGGACAGCCAATCACCCAAAAACAACTCCCTTAACAAATAAAACTTGCATTTGTGTAATCTAATTGGAATTTGTGGAAATGTTTGAGATACCAATAATAATATGATTTGATGCAATTGTTTTGACACAAAATCTTATTTGTGAATGTGAAGTTGATACAATGAATTTAAAGCTGCATTTTGTGATTCAAGAAGATTGGGTTTCTGGTCCGTATTTGGTTGTTATGAAAGAGAGGTGACATACTATTATTATTATTTGACAAGTTGTTTAAATTTTGTGTTTCTTGTGAACATGCAATGTTCAAGTTTAGGGTATTTTTATGAATGCATATTCATCATGTATTCATTACATTTTCTTGATTGGATCATTTTATTTGTCAATTTCATCAGTTTTTCATAGTTTCATAATTTTTTTTCTTTTTATTATTTATTAGGGTTTTTAGTTAAAACTCTTGCTCCTATGCAGAAGAAAGTGAGATTGTACAATACTAGCATGTTACCATCAAGAAGGTTTCTCCTTCCCTCCAACACTAGAGTACAACATTGTGAGAACCCATTACACTAAATGAGATTACTCAAAATGTAAAACACAATCAATCACTAATTAATCACATACCCAAAAATATGGGTAAATTAAAACCAATTTCAATGTTAGCACCCGCTCAAAAACATTTGCATAAGAGCCCAACATCTTTCTTATATCCATACTATGCCAAGAATTTGATACAAATTGTTCTATTTCCTTAGACACAACATATATACACAAGAGAACAATTGTTACACCCCGACCTCACAATTACCATTAATCATGAGATTAGGGCATAAATTGAGGATTTAACGTAATATAAAGATCACCCTTAACTTTTTATTCTTTTTCAAACTCTTTCTTTTCTCACATTAAATCAAATAAACAAACTTTACAAGAGAATTAAACCTTGATTACTCTAATATGATCTCAACATTAATGATACACATCCATACATTCATTATGTTTCTCACACATCCATGTACATATGACATCATAATCAAATGCGTTCTCTCTTATTAAGGAAACAAAGATACAAACATCATTTACAAATATCTCACATCTATACGAGGACCTAGAGTGACATGGACTGACTGAACTTAGCTAATCTCATACTTAACTCATGTGGTAGATCTACTCTGATGCTTTGACCTTCTTCAAGTCCACATGGTTTCCCTAAAAATTATGACTAGAGGGGTGAGCCTACTCGCTTAGTGAATGAGTACCTCAAAGAAATAGTCTAAAGCACTGATATAATTACATATATACTTTTGAGCAATTGATATCAATTATAACAGTAGTAAGCTTTAAATAGATCGACCATTGACAATCATAAATATGGCAGGATACTCTAGATATCAACAAGAGCAAATCAATATATGAGCATGCCTGATTAATTTCAAAGAGAACTAATAATTCAGAAACATACAAAGAATAATTGCTGGGAAACTATACTCGAATCTTTCTTAGCCTTTCTTACTTATAAGAAACTCTTTAAAACTTATATTATCATATTTTAGCTTATGCCCTGAACATATGCAGTGTACTCTACATATGAAGACTCGTAGTGAACTATGATCTCACCATACAAGACTTAGCTTAAAACTCGGGAAGCTAAGCCTAGAACTAAATTCAGGTCTACTTGACTCAAATCGTCACATCTGACTAAGGCGTCTAAACATCTGGCCTTTAATTGGACCTCTCCTTCTAGCTAGGCTGAGTACACAGGGGGAGGGTCTGAGACTCTCTGTGGGCCTCATCTTTGTATGCTCTGTGGGTACCTCTTGGTTACCACCGAGATCTCCAGTTCATGTTGGGTAACCTATCTTCTCTTAGGAGACTTCCTCAAGGGCTTCATCTCCCCGCACACACTGTGGGTGTGATCCGATCCCCATATACTGGTCGCTGCCAGGGTGGATCGTTTCCTCCCTACAATGCATACATCCATAGGGAATCTACAGTGTTCAGGGTACCTATGTCTATTATTTTATTATTCTTGGAAAGCTCTTTCTACATTGCACCTATCTCTTACTTATACTTGACTCTGATATCTCTATGGTACCACATCTATTTAATTAAAGTTTATAACACAACATGTATATCATCCTTAACTTGGCAGAGCACTATATTCAAACATTGTAATATACTGAGAAATCAACATACTATACACGCAAGCAGACTGAAATACTTAAATAAACATAATGCATGTCCATTTGGCACTTACACACTAGAATCATGCAATTAAACATCTTAATATACTGATGAGAGCTAATTACTTGGAATACAAGTAATCGTCATTTGCACCCATAAATTATTTGTACTTTCTTGGAAAACATGCACATCAACCCAAATCCTGGGTTGTGCATCTCATAATAACATGGTAATGAAAATTCTTAGTTCATTGAACACCATATCCATAGGGTTTCATTTACCTCATTCACTTATCACCTGGCTCTCATAAGGATTTCATGCGACATAAACGTTCACTAAATCAAGACTACTATCAACAAATCATATAAAATGAATATATGTATGAAACCATGGAACTAAGTTGAATTTGGTTTTCCATGTCATTCACTGAGATAACATGCATGAATAATAAAATTGTATAAATAAAATCTATCATGTCAAGAAATTCTGTTCAAATGGATTTCACGATATCTATTCACAAATATCCAACATTCCTCGCATCTAGGGTTTCACCCTCTTTAATGAGATATCAAACAAGCACTATTCACCTTAAATGAAATCCAAGATAGTATCTGACATATATGTACTATGAATTCAGATAAACAATCATTCATAACCAAGGGAATCCAGATAAACAAATTTCTCTATTTAATTATACAACAATTTCAGTCATAGACAAATTCCCAATATTTCAATTTACTCTTATAACCTCTGCGAATACTTAGGGAATTCTCATTAGGATATATTGTATACATTTCTAATATGATTTTATCATCTAAAATTCGTCCAAATAGAGGAGGAATCTGCTTCATATCATTTTGCAACAACTCAGATTAAACACACAATTCAGGGTTTGTAGTCGCATACTAAGAAATTAAAGATTATGGATGATTTAACCAATTTTCGTATAATATACTATTTAAAGGAAGTTCCCGCTCACCCTAAGGTGTGAAAACACCTTAAAAATTTAGCTCATCCCTAAAAATTGAGACCTCATATCAAATCCCTAGCAATTCAGCCGATTCTTCTTCCTTTCAACTCAGAAACCCTAAAAATGAGGGATTATGAAGAAAGAGTGAGAAAAGGGGAAGTTTTGATACCATTTTGGATCAAATCATAGGAGGGATAGAATCTTGAGATGTGCAAGAAGATTCACCATTAAAGTATATGCAATGAAGCTGAACTTACATGATTTCATCATTCCTCGGACTGCAAAACCCTAGGTCAGCATATCCGTCACTTTCTCCTCTCAAACCCTAACTCTCCCTCTCTCTCTAGGATTTCGTTTCTCTGGATTGAATCACAAATTATGAGAGCTCCTTTTGTGTTAGGTTTACCATATAGAGCAATTGAGCTGCTTGGGTCAATTGCACATTGACCCCTCACTATACTTTCTCTTATTTCAACTGAATTTTCTTTCATAAAAATATTACTATAATTCATCTACTGATAAGGTCTAAACACATCCAAAATCATGAAACTTTTACATATTTTTTATGATTGAGTTTCAGATCTCCAGTTAAAATTTCAAATCATTTAGATTTACCAATAAATAATTAAAAATAAAACACTACACTGCTGAAAAGCTCTCTATTAGCATTTTGGTCGAAGTATAGTTCGACCGAGAACCACATTCAAAGAACACTCATATTCTGAAAGTTTTCTCCAATATGCATGATTGAGTTAACCATATCATATCCAAAATTCAATTAAATATAAATTTGTTTAAAATCTGAAAAACATTTACCACACTGCTATCCTGATCAAATTCCATATTCATGTACTATCAAAACCCTAATTTTTGCTGATTAGGGTTTACATTTCTCAAACTCTAATTATTCAAACTAAAATCATAGTTATAGTTTCTTCTTAGGTTTGAAACATCACAATTGATCTACTCTCATTAATCAAGTCTAAACGATGTTCAATCTAATCAAGCATGTAATCATTCAAGTAAACCCTAGTTTACCAATTAAGCACAAATGTGGTCATTACAATTCTCACCCCCTTAAAAAGTTTCATCCCCAAAACATAAATACGCAAACAAAGTATATTCAAAGTTTATTTTAATCTTATGAAATCTTACATGTCATTACATTCTTATATTTCATACTTGAATGTAGTTTTCAACATTAAGTCCTTCATTTCTTTTCTAGTCACAACATGTTAAAACAGTTCTGAATGATAACAAACAAATTCTCTATGCCAGAATCAAACATAGCATAAATAGAGAAGCAATAATTTCAATATTTTTTTATACTCTTGACGTGTTACCTCAACATTGATCATCTAATCCAACCATCTCAATTCATACATCTCAATATGTACTATTTTTATGTATTACCTCTAAGTCACAAAAGAGAGTTCACCATGTTGTTTTAATTTTACTATCATGCTACATAAATAGCAAAGCAGTCATGAGTTGGAAGACTAGATTCAACAACATTTGTAGAATACTACTCACGACATCCCCATTGCATCATGGATGCATTAGGTGAGGCATTACCATCACATTCCTTATTATTCTCAAGTACGAACTCACACATAATTCAAGGTGTAACCATCAGGTTATAGCATACTAGGGTTTCAACAACAGTAACAAAGTACTCCATGATTGTATTAGTCATTCAAGGACTATTCATACCCAATTACCATCAATTTGTTATATTAAATCTAGGTATAACAAGCTATATCTCATTAGGGTTACATATCAATACAATATGCTTATCATCCCTTCTATTCATATGAGTGAATAGGTAAGACTACCTTATACAGGGTAACCCTCCATTTGTTTTATCATCATTTGACCCATATCACCATACCACAATTGTACAATACTAAGATGGATTACTGGTATGAATGACTACATACACCTTTAATTAACATATTGCTTGCACATGTACAACTAAAATCATATGTAAAACAATTTTACATCCCTTAATATACCTTCAACAAATTATACTTCTAAAAACAAATTCACATATTACTAAAAGACAATGTTTTCTCTTGTCTCTCTCCTCATTCACTACTGCTTACTTTTTTCTACTTATCCTTCTCATGTTAATCATGTAGATTAAACATTCCTCAAATTGAAACATACAAGGTACAAATAGATTATTCATCATTCTTGCTATCACTGTAAGAATTTATCTCATATCGCACTTCACACATATTGTATTTCTCCTTTTGTTCAAAACACACTTGTTACATTTCAAATTTATATCTTACTCTTTATTCTGAATCATTTCCATATAGTTTATCAACCTTTCAGATTAAGTATCTTTAAACCCTGGATTACTATCAGTGCTAGTTTACTTCTCATAGTGCAAATCTCATGATCTTGTTTTATAGAGATGCTAGTATTCAAGATCAAATCACTAGTGACATCCCTTGAACTACTACAACTCTAAATATTCTAGGGTTTGGTCCTTATCAGTAGCATGATGTTATTGTGATGTAACTTTGCTCCCTTAATTTGAAATTCAAAATTTGGATCTCACAAGTTTTACTAAAGTCTTTCTTATCTTATCAATTGAATTTTCATTCTCTTACTTGACCTATTCAGATAGATTACATTCTCAATTACCCTACTAAGGTTTCATCATCATATTGTGTGTCATAATTACATTCACTAGATGTCTCTACCACGATGGTTATGCATCATATATGATTCATTTTCTTATCACTTCATTCCCACATTGCTCTCATCAAGGAAAATATGATAGAGAAGATGATTTTGAGACTTAGAATTCTTATTTTCAAACATTCAATAATACATTTCTCATATGTAGGTTTAATTAATTATCAACAAGGATACTTGACTAATTAGCACTTTCTTGAATCTCACAACCTCTTTCTTTTATAATCTATATTACTCCATTATGTTTCAAACCCTTCTTTACTTTCCATAATCCCCTTACCATATACTACTATTCCACATGTCATCTTTAACTTCTAGTTTTCTCTTATGATCATGTTGCTTCTTTTATGTGTATGATCATGTATACCATATTGCATATATGTGCTTTTATCGTTATACTAATGTGAAGTTGAAATTCTATATCAATAATCTCTCTACTAGTATCACCTCATGTTTAATACATTACATATCCTTCATTTTAAATCAAACGGTTCATGCATGGGTGAAACATAGTTTCTCTTTCAATCAAGTTTTTCCTTCCTGAATATAGTCTACCTATGTATGACTTATTCATTTATTTAGCTACACCTTAGTTCTTCTTTTAGAAACTAGTTTGTTGTTCTATAGAGACTTAGAATCCAAAGGCAGTAAGGATGAATGTATTAAACTTATTAATAAAGGTACACATTCCATGCTCTCAATTATATCATAATCCTCATTCCTTAATCAAGCTCATTACTTCCAACATTTCTCTTTATTTCAACTAAGTTTCTTATCCTAGTTTTATGATTTACATGCTTATCTAGTTCTCTTCACTTTAACTCTTCTGAAGACTCTTCACTTCTATGTACTTATTGTATACCTAGCTCTTTCTTCTATTTTCCCTTTGCTTTTGAGTACATAAAAACATTGTACCCAGTTATATAATTCATTCCTCATGATTGATTCTTACTATCTTGGCCCCTTACATATTTTTCTCATATATTTTCCATATTTCATATTTAGAGTTCATATAATACTAATAATTAAACTTAATCAGAACCTTATGCTGTGTTCCTTTATTCCCAATTAAGGGTTTCTCATATGAGGCCCCAAAGTTGGATCTCAGATATCGGTTCTAATTGATTCTTAGTTATCCCAATCTTTCCCTTATACTTCAAAATCTTAGAGTATATACATTCATACTAGAATTTGGATCTAATCTATCCAGAATTTACTCTTGTTATGTTACTAATAGGAGTCATTAGATCCCAGTAATGCATCCGGCCAGCCAGACCAGGCCGAACCTGCAGTCTGAAGCCAAGAGCTACTTAAGATTACTCAAATCCTATTCATCTCAAATTTGTGGAAGAAAACTTATCCACTTAGGAAAGCTCATTCAAAGATTATTTCTAGTCTACTTGATACAAAGAATGTAATCATTAAATGCTACAACTGCATAGTATACAAAAAATCTGAAAGACCCATATATATTTCAAAACACTGAATATCTAAATTCAAACATATAAGAGCTTTCTATTCATCTCCAATAAAACAAAAATATGAAATGAAAGTTCTATCTCATTTTATATTTATGCTCTTAATTCATGTTACTTATCTTGTTTCTAACCCTAATATTTCTGGGGTTCCTCTCTAGACCATCCTTCCACTGTATACCTGTCCAGGGTATACATGAAAGAATAGATAGAGTAGCTTGATATTGGTTGATCCAAGTACTCATATATCGGGTCAGGATATCCAAATACTCAAATCCCCAGAGCTAACATCATAACATCTCCTATCTGTCACACTTATGACTCTAACTTACTAACTTAATGGTCCCTGACAACTTAGCATAAGCTCTGAAACCAAGCCGTTACACCCCAATCTCACAATCACCATTAATCAAGAGATTAGGGCATAAATTTAGGATTTAACATAATATAAAGATCACCCTTAACTTTTTCTTCTTTTTCAAACTCTTTGTTTTCTCACATTGAATCACATAAACAAACTTTACAAAAGAATTAAACCTTGATTACTCTAATATGATCTCAACATTAATGATACACATCCATACATTCATTCTATTTCTCACACTTCCATGTACATATGAGATGATAATCAAATGCATTATCTCTTATTAAGGAAACAAAGATACAAACATCATTTACAACTCTCTCACATCTATACAAGGACCTAGAGTGATAGGGACCAACTGAACTTAGCTAATCTCACACTTAACTAATGTGGTAGATCTACTCTCATGCTTTGACCTTCTTCAAGTCCACGTGGTTTCCCTAAAAACTATGAGTAGAGGGGTGAGCCTACTCGCTCAGTGAATGAGTACTTTAAAGAAATACTCTAAAGCACTGATATAATTACATATATACTTTTAAGCAACTGATATCAATTATAACAACAATAATCTTTAAAGAGATTGATCATTGACAATCATAAAGATGGTAGGATACTCTAGATATCAACAAGAGAAAATCAATATAACAACATGCTTGATTAATTTCAAAGAGAACTTATAATTCATAAACATACAACGAACAATTGTTGGGAAACTGTACTCAAATCTTTCTTAGCCTTTCTTACTTTTAAGAAACTCTTTAAAACTAATATTATCATATTTTATCTTATGCACTGATCACATGCAATGTACTCTACATATTAAGACTCATATTGAACTACGATCTCACCGTACAAGACTTAGCTTAAAACCCAGGAAGCTAAGCCTAGAACTAAATCAGGGCCTACTGGACTCGAACCGCCATGTCTGACTAAGGTGGCTAAACAGCTGGCCTTTAACTAGACCTCTCCTTCTAGCCTGAGTACACAGGCAGAGGGTCTAAGACGCTCTGTGGGCCTCATCTTGGTATGATCTGGGGGTACCTCTCGGTTACCACCGAGATCTCTGATTCATGTTGGGTAACCTATCTTCTCTTAGGAGACTTCCTCAAGGGCTTCATCTCCCCGCACGCTCTGTGGGTGCAATCCGATCCCCGTACGCTGGTCGCTGCCAGGGTGAATCGTTTCCTCCCTACAGTGTAGACATCCGTAGGGAATCTACGATGTTTAGGGAACCTCTGTCTATTATTTTATTGTTCTTGGAAAGCTCTTTCTACATTGTACCTTTCTCTTACTTATACTTGACTCTTATATCTCTATGGTACCACATCTATTTATTTGAAGTTTATAACACAACATGTATATCATCCTTAACTTGGCAGAGCAGTATATTCAAACATTGTAATATACTGAGAAATCAACATACTATACATGTAGGCAGACTGAAATTCTTAAATAAACAAAATGAATGTACATTTGGCACTTATACACTAGAATCATGCAATTAAACATCTTAATATACAGATGAGAGATATTTACTTGGCATACGAGTAATCGTCATTTGCACCCATAAATTATTTGCACTTTCTTGGAAAACATGTACATCAACCCAAATCCTGGGTTGTGCATCTCATACTGAGAACATGTTAATCAAAATGCTTAATTCATTGAACACCCCATCCTTAGGGTTTCATTTACCTCATTCACTTATCACATGGCTCTCACAAGGATTTCATGCGACATAAACATTCACTGAATCAAGACTACTATCAACAAATCATATAAAATAAATATATGTATGAAACCTTGGAACTGAGTTGAATTTGGGTTTCCATGCCATTCACTAAGATAACATGCATGAATAATAAAATTGAATAAATAAAATCTATCATGTCAAGAAAATCTGTTCAAATGGATTTCACGATATCTATTCACAAATATCCAACTTTCCTCGCATCTAGGGTTTCACCATCTTTACCGAGATATCAAAAAAACACTATTCACCTTAAATGAAATCCAAGATAGTATCTGGCATATATGTACTATGAATTTAGATAAACAATCATTCATAACCAAGGGAATCCGGATAACCAAATTTCTCTCTTTAATTATACAACAATTTCAGTCATAGACAAATTCCCTATATTTCAGTCATAGACAAATTCCCTATATTTCAGTTTACTCTTATAACCACTACGAATACTTAGGGAATTCTCACTAGGATGTATTGTATACATTTCTAATATGATTTTATCATCTTAAATTCATCCAAATAGAGGAAGAATCCGTTTCATATCATTTTGCAACAACTTAGATCAAACACACAATTCAGGGTTTGTAGTCGCATACTAAGCAATTAAAGATTATGGATGATTTAACCAATTTGTGTGCAATATACTATTTAAAGGAAGTTCCCACTCACCCTAAGGTGTGAAAACACCTTAAAAACACAGCTCATCCCTGAAAATCTCAATCTCATATAAAATCCCTAGCAATTCAGCCGACTCTTCTTCCTTTCAACTCGGAAACCCTAAAAATGAGGGATTATGAAGAAAGAGTGAGAAAAGGGGAAGTTTTGATACCATTTTGGATCAAATCAGAGGAGGGACGGAATCTTGACTGTGAGAGACGATTCACCGTTAAAGTCTATGCAATGAAGCTAAACTTACATGATTTCATCATTCCTCGGACCGCAAAACCCTAGGTGATCATCTCCATCACTTTCTCCTCTCAAACCCTAACTCTCCCTCTCTCTCTAGGATTTAGTTTCTTTGTATTGAATCAAGAATTATGAGAGATCCTTGTGTGTTAGGTTGACCATATAGAGCAATTGAGCTGCTTGGGTCAATTGCACATTGACCCCTCACTATACTTTGTCTTATTTCAGCTGAATTTTCTATCATAAAAATATTACTGTAATTCGTCTACTGATAAGTTCTAAACGCATAAAAAAATTATGAAAATTTTACATGTTATTTATGATTGAGTTTCAGATCTCTAGTTAAAATTTAAAATCATTTAGATTCCAATAAATAAATATAAATAAAACACTACACTGCTGAAAAGCACACTGTGAGCATTTTTGTGAAAGTATAGTTTGACCGAGAACCACATTCAAAGAACACTCAAATATTTTGAAACTTTTCTCCAATATGCATGATTGAGTAATCCATATCATATCCGAAATTCAATTAAATACAAAATTTTTATAAAATAAGAAAAATCATCAACCACACTGCTATCCTGATCAAATTCCATATTCATGTACTATCAAAACCCTATTTTTTGCCGATTAGGTTTACATTTCTCAAACTCTAATTCTTCAACCTAAATTATAGTTAGAGTTTCTTATTAGGTTTGAAACATCACAATTTATCTATTGTCATTAATAAAATCTAAACGATGTTCAATCTAATCAAGCATGTAACCATTCAGGTAAACCCTAGTTTACCAATTAAGCACAAATGTGGTCATTGCAACAATATTTCAATATGCCACACAAACAAGCATTAATATGCTAAAAAATTCTGATTCATTTGAAACATAATATACAATCTTTTCCTACCAGGACCTGACAGTACATGGATGACTTTAGGACACACTAGACATCTAATCAACTTTATCAAAGATTCATTACTATACCCCCTATTTGCTGCCAGATGTTTGTTTTCGTCACTTATGATTACCTAAAAAAATGTGGCGAACCAAAAGGGTGAGACCCAGTCCCAGCAAGAGATATAACCTCCAACAAAGTTTATTGATTACAACATTTTTAAGTAATTAAACAGTTAAGCAAATTAATCATATATAACAAATAAGCTCAGCAACACTGATGATTGTCAAAATACACAAGGGAGCAGATAATAACTATCATCATTAGCCAGACTATCATCCTTTATCTTGTTGATAACATAAGCAATTCAGTAGCTATGCATAATTAGCATCATGAGCAAGTCTAGTAACATAGCATCTCTATCATTATGAATAAGTCTAGCCACATAAGCATAGATAACAACATTAGCATGACTAATAGATTGAACATATCAACATCATAAAAAGAGCTAACACCATAAGCACAACTATCTGGATAAGCATGATCAACAGTATATGCATATCTAGTAACAAAGGCATGGCTAGCATGCTAAACATAACTAACAACATGAGACAGCTAGCATCATGATTATAATCAGCAGTAGTAGTATAGTTATCAACATAATCATGGCTACTGTATGTATGCATCTAAAATTTGAGCATATCCACAACATAAGTATATCTACTATCTCTTAATTGCACTAAGCATAATCTTTATGTGAAGAGAACAAACAAGGATTATCATCCAATGTGAATCATCATGTATAAACCTAAATAGACATATTATATGACTGTATTACATCTTTTATTATGCCCTGAGGAATTTGAGGATACCACTCAAAATCCAACCGACCACTGCTAAGTCGAAATAAGTGCCATATAAGATCTAGGAAGAGTTGGACTCCTAAGATCTTCTCCGCCCCCGGTCAGTACGGGGCCCCCACATTGACACATAAGGTCAAGCTTCTAACAACCTAGTCCATCCTTGGTACAGGTCATGACACTAGTGAAAGAAGCTGTGTATGCATACCCTGCCATCCGAGGGACAACCATAGTTGTCCTCTAATTTTGTCACATATATAATCACCGAGACACAACCACAACCGTTCTTAATCACATCAGATGTATGAGGCATGACCATAGCCAACCTCCACAATCTACATTTTGGATGACTAGGATATATCATCAACTTGCCACCCCCACATACTCAATAATATGCACTCTGAGTTTCCCTTAGGAATACTCATTTCACCATCTAGAAAATTCTAACACTCAGATGGATCTATGGCATAGGGCGCTATATGATAAGATTATCACTTTTTTAGTTATGCCAATTGGGTGAATTAAGGTTGCATCAAAGAAGTGGACATACAAAACCTAATTCACTTCTAGAAAGCATATAAATATCACAACTTTAAAACGATATAAAATGTGTGAAACATAATTTCTCATCTCATCATCACATGGTAGTATTCACTTTCCATTCATCAGATCACACTAGTCATCATACTATCACAAGATAATAATCTTTTTCACAATATCACATGGTATCAACCCTTATCAACATAAGAGGATTACACCTCATTCAGGGCTCAACCATGCCCAAAGGTCATTAAGACCATCATACTATCACAAGATATAAATCCTTTTCATAATATCACCTGGTATTAACCCTTACCAACAAAGGAGGATTACACCTCATTCAGGACTCAACCATGCCCAAAGGTCATTAAGACCATCATATTATTCCCTGCAAGATCATCATTATCTTTGCATGCCTTATAACAAGGCTCAACAACATCACTTAAATATAATACACTAGATCATCACAATATTGCATTAATGAACTAGGTTATATTCATAAACAATCATAGCAGTGTTACATTAACATTAAGAACATTCCTTTATTACATCAACATGCAATGAATCTAGATATGATTAACTCTCATCATATTCATAATGCACATGTTTAGCATACGAAATTATCAACCATGTGGCTATGATAACCACCAATTAACATACCAAGGTTATGATCATGTTAAGGAGGTTATTCCACCATCATTCCATCATTTAAGAATGTTAAACATGAATACTCATCTTTATCTATTTGCATTAGAGTTAGGTTCAACATGATAAATTATATAAATGTTACTAAATAGCACTCATACCCAAACCCTAACTCACAACATCCCCATTGGATCATGGATGCTTAAGGTGAAGCATCACCATCACATTCCATACCATTCTCAAGTATGAACCCACACATAAATCAAGGTATAACGATTGGATTATAGCATACTAAGGTTTCAACAACAATAACAGAGTACTTCATGATTGCATTAGTCATTCAAGGACTATTCATACCCAATTACCATCATTTAGTTATATTAAAGCTAGGTACAACAAGCTATACCTCATTAGGGTTACATATCAATACAATATGGTTATCATCTGTTCTATTCATATGAGTGAATATGTAAGACTACATTATTAAGGGTAACCCTCCATTTGTTCCATCATCATTCAACCCGTATCACCATACCACAATGTCACCCAGAACCATTAGATATTTAAAAGGTAAGGCCTTTGGTTGTTTATATAAGTAAACACCTTAGATAAACCACCTATGAAGTCCTTGATTTGTGCTCTAGAAAGAGTCACCATATAACCCTAGACATCCCTTCATTAACAACACAAGAAATTCCATTGAGAGTAGGGTAAAACCCACAATCGACTGTTTAGTTAAAATAAGCCATCCATTGTCAACAAGTAAGCTCCTTAAGTTGATCATATAAAGGAAACCATCTAAATCCCATCACTAGGACCAATATATTATATTATCCATCATTCCACTTTATTGGAGGAATAAACATTAGATCTTGACCATTGGGTCAAGTTCATATATTAAAACCATCAATTATAGTCTAGGTTTGACCATTGCATCAAGTGACCCAAGAAACCATTTGTCTAAGGCTTAATTGATGCTGAAACTATATGATTAACTCACCATAGATTGTAGAGACCTGATCAATCATCATTAGTGATCATTAAATCACTATAGGTTGTTATATCAACACTATATTCATTAATCAACATCAAATATTAAGCTTGTATCATCATTGATTGATAAAAACAGTAGGGTACTTAATGGTTGATCATTATACTTCTAATTGATCCAAAACCTGACCTAAGGGGATGAACATAGGTTTTCACCATCATTTGACACCCTTGATCATGACCATGAGTTGTTATGAAGACAACATCATAGGGTTGTTCAATGGTACCATCATCGGGTCATGGTTTATAGAAGAAATCAACTTTAAACCCTAAAATTGACCATTGTTTCATAGGTACTTAGCACCAAAGGTTGTCAAAATAACCAGATCCAAGTCATATAATACCTTCAGAATAATTTATACATGATCACAGGTTCATATATAACTGAAATCAGAACAGGAAACATTATAAAAATCAAAATCCTAGTCAAGCATAGCTTTTTAGTGCATGGATCGTCATTTTCAAGCAAGAACATGTGCTAGTAAGCTTATGTTAAGCAATAAACGTGGAGCAAGTTATAAAACTTGCCTCTAGTGAGAATATAAAACCACAAAAAGAAGAAATCTCGAGCAGGTAGGGTAGAAAATCCAAGAGTAAGCTATGAATTCATTCGTCTAGCACCTTTCTTCATCAAATGAGCAAACCCTAAGCATAAGGAGCAAGAATGGTAGGGTTTTAGAGCTTTAGAGCAATTTCTACCATGGAAGAGCAAGATTCCGACCAGTAGAAAGCTAGGAGGAAGGATAAAAAAGAAATAGGTGGAGGAAATAAGGGAATTCTTACACTTTTTGGTCAAGATCACTAGAACGAAGCTTTTTCAACCAGAAAAGGAAGTCAATTTAAACCTTAGAGCCTTTCTCCAAGAAGATCCCCGCTTTCTTCTTCCTTGGGAAGAAAAATTCGGAGATGAAAAGTGTGAGAACGAGGTTGGGAGAAGGAGGGAGGTGGTGGATAGAAAATGGCTCATTTTGGTGCTTCGAAGTAAGTATATGACACCTTAAGATAAAGAAAAGGAAAAAGTTGAAGTTCTAATATCTATCGAAGTGTCCATGGCCTTAATTTATTACGAATATACAAGCACACACACAAGCAGACCCCCACCATGTGTATATACCTGATTATCTTTTCTTTTTCGAATTTCCCAGCCAATCAAATAATTCATTAGTAGATAGCTACTAAAGGTAGCTCATCCGTGAAGGGGAAAACCCTAAAATACCCTTGGCAAAAACACCTTCAAACCAAGGTTTAAATAGGCGCCCCATGGATTAAAAAGCTAAATAATGATGATAGAATATCAAACGAACATAATGAAAGTGATAAATTGCAAAGAAAACCTCTCAATTGGGTAAATTGTAGAAAAGTCCCAAATGTGCATAAAATTGCATAACTTGCTCAAACAGTGTCCAAATTGGACCAAATTTGAAACTTAATCTTATATTATGATTTCAAAGCATATCACAAGGTTTTATTAGGGTCCTAAGCATTAAATTATTATAATTAAGCTTATTTAACTTGTTAAGAAAGTTTAGGGGCCTTAAAACTATAAACCCCTAACAGGGATTTTGCCCCTGAAATCCAAGGTAAACAAAGATGGGTACTTCCTTTGCATCTCATCCTATTGCCTTCACATGGTTACTTTCATATAATGGTAATGTAAAATCATTCATACATATCTCATCTTGGGTCAACACGAAAAACCCCACATAAGAAGACATTTGCAAATATGGAACATAGAAACTTGTTCTGCTACCTGTACAAAGCTAATAGTAATGTTCAACTTTAAATTCTAGCTATAATCATAAAATTATATCTATTGCATCAACACATTACTCAAAAGTCATACTTGCTAGCTTTTTACCAATCATGCCATGTGTCCCATACCATTCCTTGAAGCATAAAAAAATGGGCAATGTATCCATTCCTTTTATTATACACTGACACTAGAACTCTTGTCAGTTCTTTTTCAGCCCAAAAGAAATACTGACACTGACACCTATCATTACATACAAGAAAACATCATCCCTAGTCAAACTTGTTAGGGGTGAAATAACAACACTATCCTCACCTTACTAGGATTTACACAACCTACTTAGAAGACATATCATGATCCCATAAAGACATTTAATCAACCCCATCTCACTCTTGTTCAACTTGTCTCATAGCTATTGCTGCTTCGGAAACCCTAAGGTTTTTGAAGGAATATTGATCATATTTTTGACCATATTTGAAATACTTTGACATGTCATCATTCAAAGTTTGACATAACTTGTATGACATGACTGGAAAACTTTGTTCCTCCTATTCATAAATTCTATTTGTACATTGGTTAGTCTAAAGGATATAACTCTAAAATCATCATGGTAATGTGAATTATGTCATCCAATCTAACTCTTATGCATTGATATTTGATCATAGGTTTATCTTAAAGGAACATAGTATCACATATCTATTAACTAACAAACCATCTATCCTTGATAGTGGTCTTTCCCAGCTATCACTGAACCATACACAACATCATAGAATCACTTTTGTTTTTCCTTACAAACAACATTTAGAGGGTCATTATCAACTCTCTCCCCCTCTCTCTCTATGGAAGAGGAATACTTGGAATGTTAATTTAATACACATCTCCAACTTTCACACATTTATCATATTATTAATACATCTTGGATACTAGGATTCATTACCTTGGTATCCACCTCACGTACTATAAGAAACTCACATCCTTATATCATCTATTTTTACAAACATAACAAATCTCAAGACATATAAGAGAAATCTTCCTAATTATTGGAAGGCTCAAAAGCAAACTCGTCACAAACTTTATGATCTTGGAACCATAGTCCAAGCAACCTTATGCCATAATAAACTATCCACCCTCATGTTTGCAGTGAATCCACATGTACCAAGTGGAAATGATCCACTTAAAAGTTGTGCCTTAGAAAGGAAAGACACAAAGGGAAACACACTTTCCACATCATAGAAGCAATTTTCAAGGGTCACTAGCAAAAGATAACCAATTCTATTTCATTATGCAGGTTAATGCTTCTTATGTATCATTTTACCTTTTTCATTTCGGGTTCCTTGCCATTAGCATAGGAATAATCATGATTAACATATCTCATTACTCCTTCCTTG
The DNA here is from genome assembly GCA_963693085.1 of Alisma plantago-aquatica. Classification (NCBI taxonomy): domain Eukaryota; kingdom Viridiplantae; phylum Streptophyta; class Magnoliopsida; order Alismatales; family Alismataceae; genus Alisma; species Alisma plantago-aquatica. The sequence goes on from OY856409.1 coordinate 627,966,646, forward strand.
ATGAGTATGTATCACACTTGGGTATGTTCTCTTATTTTTTTATGTTTTTCAACCACTTATCAATAGGTAAATCATCATATTCCACATTTTCTTCATTAAACATGGATCATCTGCCTTAATTTCTTTCAAACTCCATGCTTATTTTACATTAACACTTTCTTACAGACATAGGTTGGTCCCATCTTATTCCTTTGTAATTGTTCCCATTTATATTCTCATTTTGTACTTGTTATATGAGTTCTTTCCATCTTATGTTGATTTCATACCTTGATTCACTTTATAAGCACAGACTTATTTGTCTTTTACTTTATTATCTTCTTCAATCACATCTAGAAAGAACTCCTCTTTTCCTTATTTGTATTCAGATTTAGATTTCATGGTGTTGTATCTTTCTCTTATAGTTACCAAACATTCACGTTTTAATTGATTATGATGCAATTCCCATCTTCTTTAAGATAGGATCGAGATATTCACACCATGATTGTTTTATTCCTTATGCTCTTTAGATTGTCTCAAAATGACTAATTGATCAGAGTAATCAGAAAGATAACAATCTAAGAGTTCCATACTTACCTTTTCTTCAATAATTGAATACTTGACCAGGGCATCCAAGTACTGAGATTAGGCAGTATGCACCATGTTTTTGTGTCATGTTCCTAACTTAGACATCATTCTAGTCTTAAGTCCTAGTGTCCCTGTAGACTCAATTAACTCGTGACATTAAACAAGATTACTCAAAACATAAAACACAATCGATCACTAATTAATCATATACCCAAAAATATGGGTAAATTAAAACCAATTTCAATGTAACCAACCGCTAAACAACATTTGCATAAGAGCCCAACATCTTTCTTATATCCATACTATGCCAAGAATTTGATACAAATTGTTCTATTTCCTTAGCCACAACATATATACACAGGAGAACAATATTCGAATATGCCACACAAACAAGCATTAATATGCTAACAAAATTCTGATTCGTTTCAAACATCATATACAAACTTTTCCTGCCATGACCTGAGAGTACATGGATGACTCTATGACACACTAGACATCTAATCAACTTTATCAAAGATTCATTACTATAGATCTTCTTTGCTACCAGATGTTTGTTTTCATCACTTCCGAATACCTAAAAAAATGTGGTGAACCACAAGGGTGAGACCCTATCCCAGCAAGAGATATAACCTCTAACAACATTTATTGATTACAACATTTTAAAGTAATTCAACAGTTAAGAAAATTAATCATATATAACAAATAAGCTCAGCAGCACTGATGATTATCAAAATATACAAGGGAGAAGATAATAACTATCATCATTATCTAGACTATCATCCTTTATCTTGTTGATAACATAAGCAATTTAGTAGCACATGCATATCTAGCATCATGAGCAAGTCTAGTAACATAACATCTCTATCATTATGAATAAGTCAAGACACATAAGCATAGATAACAACATTAGCATGTCTAATAGGTTGAACATATCAACATTATAAAAAGAGCTAACACCATAAGCACAACTATCTGGATAAGCATGATCAATAATATATGCATCTCTAGTTACAAAGGTATGGCTAGCATGCTAAATATAACTAACAACATGAGATAGCTAGCATCATGATTATAATCAGTAGTAGCAGTATAGTTATCAACATAATAATGTCTACTGTATGTACGCATCTACAATCTTAAGCATATCCCCAACGAAAGTATATCTACAATCTCTTAATTGCACTAAGCATCATCTTTATGTAAAGATAACAAATAAGGGTTATAAACCAATGTGAAGCATCATGTATGACCCTAAACATATATCCACATCTTTTATTATGCCCTGAGGAATTTGAGGATACCACTAAAAATCCAACTAACCACTGCTAAGTCAAAATCAGTGATATACAAGATCTAGGAAGAGTCGGACTCCTAAGATCTTCTCCGCCCCCATTCAGTATGGGTCCTCCACAACAACATATAAGGTCAAGCTGCTAACACCCAAGTCCGTCCTTGGTACATGTCACGACACTAGTGAAAGGAGGTGGGTATGCATACCCTACCATCTGAGGTACAACCACAATTGTCCTCCAATTTTGTCATATATATATTCACCGAGACACAACCACAATCTTTCTCAATCACATCAGATGTATGAGGCATGACCATAGCCAACCTCCACAATCTGCATTATGGATGACAAGGATATATCCTCAACTTGCCACCCCCACATACTCAATAGTATGCGCTCCGAGTTCCCCTTAGGAATACTCATTTCACCATCTAGCAAATTCTAACACTCAGATGGATCTATGGCATAGGGCGCTACATGATTAGAGTTTCACTTGATTAGTTATTCCAATTGGGTGAATTAAGGTTGCATCAAATAAGTGGACATACAAACCCTGATTCGCTTCTAGCAAGCATATAAATATCACAACTTTGAAAAGATATAAAATGTGTGAAACATAATTTCTCATCTCATCATCACATGGTACTATTCACTTTCCATTCATGAGATCACACTAGTCATCATACTATCAAAAGATAATAATCTTTTTCACAATATCACATGGTATCAACCCTTATCAATATAAGAGGATTGCAGCTCATTCAGGGCTCAACCATGCCCAAAGGTCATTCAGACCATCATACTATCACAAGATATAAATCCTTTTCACAATATCATAGAGTATTAACCCTTATCAACACAAGAGGATTACACCTCATTCAGGGCTCAACCATGCCCAAAGGTCATTAAGACCATCATATTATTCCGTGCAATATCATCATTATCTTTGCATGCCTTATAACAAGGCTCAACAACATCACTTATATATAATACACCAGATGAGCACAATATTGTATTAATAAACTAGGTTATATTCATAAACACTCATAGTAGGGTTATATTAACATTAAGAACATTCCTTTATTACATCAACATGCAATGAATCTAGATATGATTAACTCTCATCATATTCATAATGCACATGTTTAGCACAAGAAAGTATCAACCATGTGGCTATGGTAACCACCAATTAACATACCAAGGCTTATTCCACCATCATTCCATCATATAAGAATGATAAACATGAATACTCATGTTTATCTATTTGCATTAGAGTTAGGTTCAACATGATAAATTATATTAATGTTACTAAATAACACTCATACTCAAACCCTAACTCACAACATCCCCATTAGATCATGGATGCATAAGGTGAACCATCACCATCACATTCCATACCATTCTTAAGTATGAACCCACACATAAATCAAGGTATAGAGATTGGGTTATAGCATACTAGGGTTTCAACAATAGTAATACAGTACTTCATGATTGAATTAGTGATTCAAGGACTATTCATACCCAAGTACCATCATTTAGTTATGTTAAATCTAGGTATAACAAGCTATACCTCATTAGGGTTACATATCAACACAATATGGTTATCATCCCTTATATTCATATGAGTGAATAGATAAGAGTACCTTATTAAGGGTAACCCTCCATTTTCTCCATCATCATTCAACCTGTATCACCATACCACAATGTCACCCAGAACCATTGGATGTTTAAAAGGTAAGACCTTTGGTTGTTTACATAAGTAAACACCTTAGATAAACCACCTATGAAGTCCTTGATTTGTTCTCTAGAAAGAGTCACCATCTAACCCTAGACATCCCTTGATTAAAAACACAAAAATTTCCATTGAGAGTAGGGTAAAACCCACAATCAACTGTTCAGTTAAAACAAGCCATCCATTGTCAACAAGTAAGATCCTTAAGTTGATCATATAAAAGATACCATATATATCCCTTCATTAGGACCAACATATTACATTATCCATCATTCCACTTTATTGGAGGAATTAACATTACATATTGACCATTGGGTCATTTTTATATATTAAAACCATCAATTATAGTATAGGTTCAACCATTGCATCAAGTGACCTGAGAAACCATTTGTCTAAGGATCAATTGATGCTAAAACTATATGATTAACTCACCATAGATTGTAGAGACCGATCCACCATCATTAGTGATCATTAAATCACTATTGGTTGTTAGATCAACACTGTATTCATTAATCAGCATCAATTATTAAGATGATCATGTCATCATTGATTGATAACATCAGTAGGGTACATAATGGTTGATCATTGCACTTCTAATTGATCCAAAACCTGACCTAAGGGGATGACCATAGGTTGTCACCATCATTTGACACCCTTGATCATGACCATGAGTTGTTATGCAAACAACACCATAGGGTTGTTGCAATGGTACCATCATCATGTCATGGTTTATAGAAGAAATCATCTTTAAACCCTAAAATTGACCATTGTTTGATAAGTGCTTAGAACCATAGGTTGTCAAAACAACCTGATCCAAGTCATATAATACCTTCGTAATAATGCACACATGATCACAGGTTTGTATATAACTGAAATCAGAACAAGAAACTTTATAAAAATCGAAATCCTAGTCAAGCATAGCTTTTTAGTGCATGGATCATCATTTTCAAGAAAGAACATGTGCTAGTAAGCTTATGGTAAGCAATAAACGTGGAGCAAGTTATAAAACTTGCCTCTAATGAGAAGATAAGACCCCACAAAGAAGAAATCTTGAGAAGGTAGGGTAGAAAATCCAAGAGTAAGCTATGAATTCGTCCATCTAGCACCTTTCTTCATCAAATGAGAAAACCCTGAGCATAAGGAGCAGGAAAGGTAGTGTTTTAGATCTTTAGAGCAATTTCTACCATGGAAAAGTGTCCATGGCCTTAATTTATTAAGAATATACAAAAACACACACAAGCAGCTCCACCACCATGTGTATATACCTGCTTAGCTTTCCTTTTTCAAATTTCCCAGACAATCAATAATTCATTAGTTGATAGCTACTAAAGGTAGCTCATCCGTGAAGGGGAAAACCCTAAAATACCCTTGGAGAAAACTCCTTCAAACCAAGGTTGAAATAGGCACCCCGTGGCTCAAAAAGCTCAAGAATGATGAGAGAATATCCAAGGAACATAATGAAAGTGATAGATTGTAAAGAAAACCTATCAATTGGGTAAATTGTAGAAAAGTGCAAAATGTGCATAAAATTGCATAACTTGCTCAAACAGTGTCCAAATTGGACCAAATTTGAAACTTAAGCTCATCTTATGATTTTGAAAAGCATATAACAAAGTTAGATTAGGGTTCTAAGCATTTAATTATAATAATTAAGCTTATTCAACTCATTAAGCAAGTTTAGGGGCCTTACAAACATGGATTTCCCATCATCCTTGTGGACCAGGTGGAAAGCTTATTGTATAAATGCATTGGGAGATATCTTATTTGTGCCTATATCTTTTGTATCAATGTCACTAGATTTACTCTGTGACAAGGTGTATATCACACAACCACTACTACATTTTTTTTACTATGGTTTCACTTATCTTAACATTGGTTTCTATAGAAAATTCATACTACTAACATCTATGATTGGTTATAAAATCACAAACGTCATTTTTGGTCAATTCTTGGAAATTAGGATAAAAAACACGAGTGTTGCTTTCATTTTGACGTGTAACATCCCAAGATTTGAGGTATCGGGTAAGATGATCTTAAAATGAACAATTGGACTACACATATCACCAAGTTGGACCTCCTTTTCAGGGAGCCCATCATTAAAGAAGTTTATTAAGGGTGCTAAGCCTAGGATAGTACTAGGATGGTGAATAGTGAGAAAGTTTATCTTGGCTTACGTGTGAGTGAGGACAAAGGTGAAATTAAGGCTAGCGGTGGTATGTGGGTCCAATCTTCATTCCTGAATCTCTGCTAGAGCCTTAGGTAGTGGGCCAAAGTGTTAGAAGTGGTATCAGGGTAAAAAAAACCTCTAGTAGGTGGGACCAACACGGGCATGCCGCATGCCAGTCTTAAGTCATTTGGTCCAGGCCTGTCAGAAAGAGCTATCCACTGAGATGTGATGCAACTGCCCTTGCACTGGTATTCTTGGATGGTAGTTGGGTGGCTATGGGCCATTATGAGTCTACACTAAAAATCGGGAAGATATTATGAGGTTGTATAGTTCAGCTTTGACAAGGACGTCAAGAGTCTAAGTGGGGGAGATTGTAACATCATAGGATTTGAGGCCTCGAGTTAAATAATCTTAAAAAATGATTGGAATACCCATATTACCATGGTGAACATCCTTTCCAGGGAACTTATCACTAAAGAACTCTATCGTTAAGTGTGCTAAGCCATGAGTAGTACTAGGATGAATGACCAGTTGAGAAGTTTATCCTGGCTTACACATCAATTTAGACAAGTTCACAGCTAAGAGTATTAGTAGTCTGTGGGGCCATTCATCATTCCTAAAAATCAACTAGAGCCTTGGACAGTGAGCCCAGGTGTGACATGACGTCAGTTTCTTAGGGTAGAACCAACATCATAAACAACCTGTAAAATTTAATTTCTTAGAAAAATGATATAGACTTGTCATTTTAGTGGACAAGAAACCGACAATGCAACCCTTCCCACACAAAAAGATTTACCTACAAAACTCCTTTTCTATTGGTTAATCTCAAATGAAATTAATATTTTAGGTTACGTCCTCAGTGATTTTTTTACCTCTAAAAAGTATGTGGTGTCCGTACGGTCTTACATAACCGACGATATTGGGTTCTCATCAAATGCCTCATTAAAAATATGTCCCTCCAAATTGGGTTATGCATCATTTTTTCTCTTGAAACTGAAAACATAGGTTTTAGTGAGGTTGGCACTTTTTATGAATCAGAACATATCTCGTCAATTTTTTAGTGTTTAACTGATGATAGAGTTTGAACTATTCATCACTTTTTCTAGCCAAACCCACGACTAAGTCTATATTGAGGTTAGTGCCTTATATTAGGGATAAGGACATATGTCATCATTTTGTAAGTGTCTAACTAACAATAGAGTTTAACTTATGTCATCATTTTTATTTACCAAACCGAAGACTAAGGTCTTAGTGTCCATTAGAATGGATCAACCAATGACTAATTTCTACTTAACAACACATGAAAAACTTTCTTACTCCCATTTTTTGTTTCATCATGTGATACCTAGATAGTGCTCTGGAGACATGATTTGTTGCCCAACTATTACAACCACTCTTTGTAGTTGCCACTGTTGTGACTTTGTCATCACTGCTATCGTCACCATCTTACCCTCTTCTTCCTTCTTTGCTATTATTGTCGTCCCTCTGACAACTGTCTATTGCACTCTCCTCTGACCACCACGTCTCAACTCATATGACCATTGTAATGTTGCTCCCTTCTCCATCCCACCACCATCATCACTGCTACTTCTACTACTTGAGTTGTCTCTAGTGTGGCTGATGTTGCTTGAGATCCTTACTTTCACCCTCTCCTCTCTACTCGAGGGCTAATTTGTGATGTTTTCTTTTTAAAACAATTAGCTATAATTGTTGATATCCAATATTACAAATACATTTTTGTTATTTATTACATTTGTGACAATCTCCACCTATGGAAATGCATGCATAGTTTCTTATTACATAATTGTTAGGTCACCAAATTCTACTTGTGTATTTATATAGAAATAAAAATTATGCCTAGAAAAATGAGAGTATAGTTGTTTATTTAGTTTGTTTAGAATTATTCATATAAATATTGTATATTATGTTTGGTATCATTATGAATATTTGGCATGAAAATTATATCTAGGATTATTTCTGAGACCAACCCCAACCTAATGATGATAAATTTAAATAACTAATAGATGTGTGACATAGAGTCTATCCCTAATATGTAAACCCTAATTTCAAAATCATGGTGTTAGCCTACAAACCCGTATGAGATTTAGTCATTAGGAGTAAATCTTAGATATTCCATTGAATGGGACTATTCTTGAACACTAAATATCATTGAGGATGTAAGTATATAATGTGTATTCAGTTTTCAAGATGTTTCATCAACGCTTCTCCACTTGTTCTCTAAGTACATATGTAGGTGGATATTTTCCCATATACATATGTGTTCTTAGAGAATTGCATGAAAATACTATCAAAATGTTCTTGAAAATTGAATACGCATTGTACACTTACTAGTGAGATTAAGTTTTCAAGAATGGGATAGATGGTACACATTCATTGAAAAACCCTAAAACCTAAACCCTAGATAACAAACCCTAATCTCTAAACACCTGATTCTATACTCATTTTCTCTGTGATAATAGAATGGATCAATCATGGATGTCTATCCCAAATCACTATGCTTTTGAGTTTATTGCTAGACTAGATTAGTTTATAATATTTGTAGAGGAACATATGAAATGACCTAGAGATAGGTTCTATTGTCGATGTAGGAATTGCAGTAACAACTTGAAAGTTGTTGCAAAATCACAAGATTTGAGGCCTCAGATAAAATAATCTTAAAGGGAATGATTGGACTACCCATATTAGCAAGGTGCACCTCCTATTCAGGGAGCCTATCACTAAGAATTTCATAGTTAAGCGTGCTCAATTTGTAGTAGTACTAGGATGGGTGACTAGTCAGGAAGTTGATCCCGACTAGTGCATGAGTGAGGACAAAGCATACAGTTAAAGCTAATGGTGGTATGTGGGGCCAATCCTCATTTGTCAAACTCTACTAGAGCCTTGAGTAGTGGGCCCCGACATTATCAAAGTGAAAATCCCTCTAGTAGGTGGGGCCTACATGGGCATGTGGCATGCTGATCTTGAGTTGTGCAGTCCAGGCTTGTTGCAAAGGGATGTCCATGGTGATGTATCTACCCTTACTCTATTAGCCGTAATCAAGAGTTGGATGTTTGTGGGCCACTCTACACTTGAACTGAAATAGGGAAATATTATGAGGCAATATAGTTGAGCCTTGAGGAGGACGTCCAAAGTATAAGTGGGGGAGATTGTAACGTCTCAGGATTTAAGGCATAAGATAAAATAATCTTAAAAGGAATGACTTAACTACACATATCACCAAGGTACACCACCTTTTTAGGAAGACCATCAATAAGAACTCCATAATGAAGCATTCTCAACTTGCAGTATTACTAGAATGGGTAACCAATCAGGAATTTGATCCTAACTTATGTGTGAGAGAGGACAAAGCTTACAATTAAGGCCAGTGGGGGTCTATGGGTCCAGTCATCATTCCTCAAACTCAATTAGATCCTTTGTCATTGGGGTCAGACATTATAGTTGGCACTGTTGTCAAAATCAAAATTCATGTCATATGCAACAAGATTGTACATGGTTATACAAAATGTATTGGTGTGTAAAGATTCCTAGTATGAGATTAGTAGATGTTGATTGCAATACCTTTGCTGAAGAAGAAATTAAAGATGTCGACATGGTTGATGTAGTTCCATGTCTTTGTGGGGTAAATCATACTAATCCACCTTCATGTCTTGGCATGTAGATGTAAATAAAAATAAAGATGGGATCCTACATCATGTGTCTGATTCCCCATAGTGGAAGAAATTTTATTTGTTGTACTCAAAATATGGTGAAGAAGTCATGAATCTGCAATTTGGGCTTTGTATCGATTGGATGAATCAATATGTCACACAAAGAAATTAGCATATAACTTGGCTTGTGAAGTTTATTATATGCAATCTTCCCCCTTGGTTGTGTATAAATAATTAGTATGTCATGATGTCTTTGTTGATATTGGGCCCCAAACAACCTGACAATATATTTATACTTTTATTTAATCTTTGATTAATGACTTATATAAATGATTGGGAAAAGCTGTGATGGCATATTATGCTTGACATAGAGAGACATTTTATTTTCATTCTATGTTGTTTTTCACTATTAATTACTTTCAACATTTGGGAATTTGTCTAGATATACTGTAAAATAAACCGAAACATGCCCTATATGTGATGCAAACACTAGTTCAATATGACTTAAACATGGAAGAAATATTATATATTTTGGTCATTGAAGATTTCTTTCAAAAGTGCATCCTTACCGAAGGTTGCATAAATAATTCAATGGCTTAATTTAGGAATAGAGTGCCCCAAAACCTATATCAGGGGAGGATGTTAATGAAAGAATAGAGGGCTTTATCAATGCATTTCGTAAGATATCACAAATTACTATTCCCATATGGAGTGACAAATCTTTATTCAAGAAGAGATCAATATTCTAAGAACTTCCTTATTGGAGTTTTTTGGCAGTTAGGCATTGTATCGTGATAGCATCACAAATTACTATTCCCATATGTCATGCATGTTGAGAAAACTATCTGTGATAGCATCATTCGTACTCTGTTCAATGCACAATGTGAGACTAAATATGTCATCAAATCCATAATTGAGCTATAGGAAATGGGTATAAGGATGAATTAACCATAGAAATTAGCAATGATCAAAAAACAAATTTACCTCATAATGTGAGACTAAATATGGCATCAAATCCATAATGGAGCTATAGGAAATGGGTATAAGGATGAATTAACCATAGAAATTAGCAATGCTCAAAAAACAGATTTACCCCATACTTGTTAAAAGTTGTCTAGAGAGGAGAAGAGAACTTTTGTGAGTGTGTTCTTAATACTAAGGTACCACATAGATACTCTTCCAACATATATGGACTGGTATCAATGAAGGATCTGGAGCTAATATTTTTTTTTTGAGGAAGGACGGGAAGCCCTATGATTGGGGCTCCCCGTCATCTATTAATTAGCTAAATCACTAATTACAAAAGGCATAAAGTTCGAAGGAAAATTCTGGGAAAAGGAAAACCTATCTACTTGGCCCCTACGTGCAGCATTTGCTACCTCGTGGGAAACCTTGTTACATCTACGGCTAACATAGCTAAGATTACAGAAAGAAAAAAATTGCTTCAGATGGAGAATGTCATCTACAACAGAGCCAATGCAGTCTTTCCTTAGGCTGCTGCTGTTGCATGCGTGGATGATTGCCTTGGCGTCGGATTCCACTTCTACCATGTTCAAGCCCTTCTCTCTTGCCCATGCGAGTGCTTCCCTTTTTGCTAAAGCTTCTGTCAATGTGATATCACCTCCTGTCATTACCCTTGCCCCCAACATCCCCACGACCAAACCCCCCTCGTCTCTAGCTACAACACCAATTCCCGCCGCCCCTTCCTCCCCACACGAGCCATCCACATTGACTTTAATATTTGCATGCACCGGTCTCCTCCAAATGGATCCAGCGTCAATGCTAGGCGCCACACGATCTGTCCCCCTGCGTTGCTGAATTGTCGTGCCTGCCTGGGTGGCATGCATGCATTCACGTACCTCCCCCTCCATCTTATTTCTCACCATGGCCATATAGCAGTGGAACAACACTCCCATATTCGGAACGCCAAACTGGTAGACTCACAAGCATCAGCCTCTCCATATAGCCACCATAGCTGCCACTATCACCTCCCTCTCTCCGGGTGTCGTGTCTTGTAAAGTAGCTACCATGGTTGATTGGATCTCCCCATCCTTCTTGTCCTCCACCCATTGTTGGATCTCCCTCGAGGTTTGACCCCACACTTCCATCGCATTCGGGCACCTAAACAACATGTGAGGTATGGTCTCATTTTCAGACATGCATAGCATACATGTTCCGTCTTCAAAACAGTGCCTGTCAAAAAGCTGTCCCCTCATAGCAAGCCCACTCGTACATACTCTCCACAAGAAGTGCGCCGTCTTTGGAGTCCATCCATCCTGCCATACTCTCTTCCATATCCCGTCTCCTACCCGGTCATTGTGCCTCCGTGCCTCCTCCACCCCAAGCAGCCCCATCCAGTAAGCAGACCTGACTGTAAATTCCCCATTCTTTGACAGCCACCACATCAATGAATCAGTGGGCTTCCTACTGCTGATTGGGATTGCACAAACCTTTGTAGCAATACTGTCCGGAACGCATTCCCTCACCTTACTTTCATCCCATCTCGATCCGTCCTCCGTCATGAGCTCCTTCACTTTGTGGTATTTTGGGCTGCCCTCATGTTTGAACTTTCTTAGAGTGTCCACTTCCTTCGGAACCCATTTGTCATCCCATATGTCTATGTCGATCCCGTCCCCCACTCTCCACTGGACCCCTTCCTTCAGCACTACCTTTGCTCCCCATAGACGCCTCCAAACATGGCTCGGGTCATACCCCCTCCTCGCTTCCCAAAAGGACGTCCTTGGATAATATCTCGCTTTGAGTACCTTGGTAACTAGAGCTTTCGGGTGACAAACCAACCTCCAAGCTTGTCTGGCTAGAAGGGCTTGGTTAAAGGTGTGAAAGTCCCTGAAGCCAAGCCCTCCCTGCCTTTTTGGTTTACAAAGCCTCTCCCAACTCATCCATGAGAGCTTCCTCTCCTTCTCCTCTGCTCCCCACCAGAATCTAGCCACCATCCGCTGTATTTCCTCCATAGTACTCATGGGCAACTGGAAAACACTCATGATATAGGTAGGAATTGCTTGCACCACTGCCTTGATGAGGACATCCCTTCCTGCTTTTGACAACAATTTTTCAGTCCAGTCTTGAAGCTTCCTCCATATTCTTTCTTTTATGAAGTTGAACACCTACTTTTTTTGACCTACCCACCATTGTGGGGAGACCAAGGTAGCAAGCATGACGATCCACGACACGTACTCCCAAGAGATCACACAGCTCCTCTCTTCTTCTGCCTCGTACACCTTTACTGAAAACAACCTCTGTCTTTTGGAAATTTATTTTCTGACCGGATTCCTGTTTGTACTGGCTGATGATTTCAGCTATCTTCAGGCATTCTGCATTGGTTGCTCTAGCAAAAAGAATAATATCATCTGCGAAGAAAAGATGTGAGATACTTGGTGCTCCCCTATACGGCTTAATGCCATGTATATGGGAGTCTCAGGTAGCAATGCTTAACAAAGTGGAAATGGCTTCAGCACAGTCTAGTACAGAAAATATGTATTACTTCTTATGGTTGTCACAGTCTAGTACAGAAAATATTTCTTGTGGCTACTCGATATATACTGCCAAATCGTGCAAGATTTGCAATCACCAGGCATTGTTTCTTCTTCAACACTCTATGCAAAAAAGTTATTGATCCAAAGAATCTTGATAAGTTGCAAAGAGAAGTACTTGTTACCCTGTGTCAGCTTGAGATTTATTTTACTCCCTCATTATTTGATATCAAGGTACATCTTGTTTTGACTAGGGAAGTGAAAACGTTGGGTTCGTTTTTCTTACATTATATGTATTTTTTTGAATGGTACATGAGTGTCTTGAAAAGTGATGTTTGAAATAGTTATCAACCTAAAGGGAGTGTTATTGGGGGTTATGTCTCTAGGGAGGTTATGGACTTTTGCAATGATTTTCTAAGTTGTAATGAAGCTCCTTCCAATGCAAAGCATATTGATGCTTATTCCAGAAAAGGGACATTAGGAGCACGAGTGAAAGTAATAATCTGTGAGCTGGGGGAACAATCACACTTGTATATATTACACATCATTGATGACGTGGGTAATTCTATTAGCGAACAACCAATTTTATCAAGAAAAAATGTCCTTGAATTAGTTCAATGTGGCTTGATGGAGAGCATAACAGGACATTTATTAGGTTGTTTGAAGATAAAGTCTTCCATCAACTATCTCAAACACCAAAATAAGTTGCTAAAAATATCATATGACTCACCTTTAAAATAAAAAAGAATGTAATATCTTACAAAGGGTTTTACATAAGTGGATTTTCATTCTACACAAAACTTCAAGATAATAAGAGTGTCATGCAAAATAGTGGGACACCCTTGAAGCATCTTCATTGTATATTTATAGTGCAATGATAAGAGTCCATGCGAAGCTAAAATATCTTATTACAGTGTCAATAAATACATATGGGAGTTTCTATACACTGACCTTAAAGTTCCCATCTTTTGGTGTAATTTGATTGGTAACAATAATGATTTGTAGTGGATAAATTGGGTTTCACATTAGGGAAATTTGAAATATCGGCGATAAGGATGAACCACTCATAATGGCATCACAAGTGGAGTAAGTATTCTATATTAATGAACCTGTAAATGAATAACTGTCTGTCATTCTTCATGGGAAAAGGCAGTTCATTGTAGATCCTATAGATGAAGAAGAATACTATGACAAGTATGTCGACTCTAGTCCATTCTCATTTGGCTTGCGAAGTGTAAATTCTAAAGCTAACACTGACAAATATATAGGTGAATATCACATAAAAAGATTATTAATTGATCAATGATCTAGACAATACTAGAGGCATGCATTTACTACTTATATGCTAAATGTGCATTTTACATTCTTCATTAGAATTATATATGCTTATATGCTACATGTGCATTTTACATTATTTATTACTTATATGTCATTCTTTAACTATTTTTAATATGACATTTTTAGATGGCATGTTAGGAAGAGTACCATGATGATGTGCACAGCGAGGATAAGTCTGGTGTAAGTTGTATTTCTTTATTACATAGATGTGTATCTTACATTCTCTATCATAGTTATATAAGATGATTTTTTTATCACTTATATGTGTTTTTTGACAATTTTAGGATGAGCAGTCTAAGGATGCACACCCTAAGGATCTTGTCGGGTCTTCTAAGGTGTAGCGTAATTATACAAATAAAAGAGGCATCACTTTGATGAACAAGTTAGCAACACAAAGGAGCAATGGTCTGAAACATGCTATTTACTTTGATGAAATAGAAAATCCTAATGGGAATAATCCTAGTTCTTTTTGGCAACATTTAGGTGTCATTGTTTGTAGCAAAGTAGAAATAATAATAAAATCTTGGCATATAGTTGATCTTGTCGTTAAAGACCTCATATGGAAGGACGTTTTTGTGAGATTTTATATTTTTCAATGATATTCACAATTCTTTTTTCAAAAATATGCCATGATGTGTAAGAAATTTTGTAAATAAACTTTAACATTTATGAAAAATTGCATTATAAAAATGTTCTACAATGTTGTGGGAGGATACTAAGGAATTATAGAACAAATCTGATTAGAGAAACATATTGAGAGATAAGAGGAAGAAGCCCAATAGGAAGGAGTGGACCTATATTGATAATATGTGTGGGAAGCACTTGTTGCTTTAGGACACTGATGAATTCAAGGTATTAAGTCTCCTTTAAAATACATTCATATAATTAATAAGATAAATTTAATGACTATTGACATATGTTTGGATTAACTAGGATATTCTTGATAAGATGACAAGGAGTTGCTTAAGTGGTCAAGCACGATGTCCCTAACATAGGGACCCGAGCTTGAATCTTAGTTGTCGCCTTGATCTACCACCCTTCCAGGCATTCAGCCTCCGCCACAGGTGTAGGAGAGGGGGGAGAAATCTTTCTCTCTTAATCTCATAGGATATAATTGATGATAAAAAGGAAAGGCATACAAATAATGTGCATGACCACAAGTTCAACCCATGTAATTACTCATGGTGTCGCAAACAAGGACAACAAATGTCTTCTACTGAGAAACCTACCCATGGGTCCGTTGAGTCTTCTACTACTCATGCACATTTACATCACCACGAGGAGTGAATCGACGTGAGGAAAAACCACTCCAGAGAAATACCCAACCCCTCAATTGGCTAAGGTAGCGGCAAAAATGGTAAGATTCAACTCTAAGAGTGCATGTTCATTTTTTACTTTGATTATTATATTTTACTGACCAATTACTACTGATGATGATACAAGGAAACTCTAAAAGAAGAGAAATTAAGGCAAGTCATGTGTGAGGGCCAAAGGCATGAATTGATTATTGCACTGGGTAATCCATAGCATCTTGGGCATCTTAGGGCCACTGGGGTGGTGTAGATATAGAATCCTTTTTTGAAACAATAGAGCATAAGAGTAGATCTGCAATAAAGGTGCATTATCAAAAGATGAGGTAGAGGACATAGTAGCAAAGAGAATATGAGAACCAATGAGATAATTTCAAGATTCTCACTCTTAACCTCCTAAAACTGTATCTTAGCCTCACCACTCTTCATAAGAGGTGGACCCACATCAAAAAAATATGGTTGGGAGTAATACCATGGATATACCATGCATACCTAGTGTAAGTTTTTTGGTGATAAAATAGTCTTTCAAGTTAATTATATGGTTTGTTTGGGTATATATAACACTATATAAAAATTGTAGGTGTTGAGATCATGGCGTCCTACACTATTGGAACCTATATTATATGTCACTTTGTAGGGCGACACTTTTCCACCCTTGCAGATGATATGATTCAAGGTGCTTCAATGTCTAACAATGTGGTTTGTGTGACTAATAGGCTTGTCTACCCAGATAGAAAACATACACCATAGCCATGTGGCCACCCCAAGAACGACATAATAGGATGTGCAAAAGGTGTAATAGTTTTGTGACCCAAAGCTAGAGTTATCTACGAGAATGTATGATAGATTTACATTGCATTTGTATTTATGATTTTTTTCTATTTCTATGTATAATTGGCAACTCATATGAAAATACATATAGATCATTTTTGCCCCCTATAGTTCCTCCTCTAGTTACTCCTCAGTAACTTTCTTGTATTGCAAATAACCTATTTGAATCACTAGATCCTACGTGTAGGGGGTGGCTTTATGGTTACACAAATAATAGTAGGGTCTGTTGGATAAATTGACATTATGATAAATCCCTTTGTTTCGATGATGACAAACATTTCATTCTTGTTGATCTAACGTGCTGCTTGAGTGTTGCAGAAATGAGGTGGATGACAAAGCACTAGGGAATCTATATGATTGAATGCTTGTAAATTTCATGAAATGTAATCAATTGTAAACTTGTACAAATATATAATGTACAAGTACTTAGAATTCATGTAAATCAAGCGTTAGATCTTCCCTAGCCAATCACTACACTTAGATAGATCATCCCCTTCATTAGTGTCACATATGCACACTCATACATACACTTAGCACTTTATTTGAAACATTGAAATAGGGTCAATCTCGGCCGACAGATTCCTCGACCGAGACACTCTCGGTCGACAAACATCTCGACCGAGAAAGACCGAAGTAGCCGTTAGACACAGATGACAAGGTAGTTGGCAGTTGGAGATGAACGTTGCAAACACTTGATCCAGAGAGCCTGTCGGTCGACAAAACTTCGACCGAGTAGGTGTCTCGGTCGACAATTCCTCGACTGAGATGGACTCTGACAGCAACTGTAGAATTAATTAACTAGTCGTTGCTAAAGCAACTAAAGTGTACCTAACGGCTAGTTAAGCACTTAGAACCCCCTAGAAAGTGTCTAGAACGTCCTTAAGCACTTGTAGGTCATTCCTATAAATAGGACATGCCTTAGGACACCTAAACTTACCAATCTTCACTTGTGATACACTTGAGCTTACACTTGCAATAGTGAATCTGTTTTGAGAAATTGAGCAACACTTTCATTGGCTATTCTTCTCCTTGCTCTAATTTCATGTCCTATAGGATAGTATCTCCTATCCACAACAATCACACTTCCATATACATTGGTTAGGAGATCTACACGCTTGATATAGGAAAATCAAGCCTTGTGCTTCAAAGGTTAAGTGTAATTTCCATTTTCCTTCTTGTTCCTTTTATCCTTTGTATTCTCCTTGCTACTCCTAGGGTTGGAGGCTGCGGATTGGAGAAGGTTCTTCTCGGTGGAGAAGTTGGACTTCGAACTACTTTAAGAAGGCTATTGCAACGGGAAGCTACTTCAAGGGGGAGCTTGAAGTTACTTCAAGAAGGCTGCTTCAAGGTTGGTGCAATTACTTCTAGGTGAAGGCTGTTTGAAGGGTTTGGTGAAAGAATTGTAATTTTATGTAAAGTCCTTGCGAGGTAATAAAATTTAATTCTTTCAAAATCCCGGTTGGGTAAGCAACCGGGTAGTGGACTGACTTCCTTAGTATTTGCTAAGGTTGGAACTACTCTAAATCCTTGTCCCCTTGTCCAATATTCTTGTGGTTGGTTGTTTGAGTTAAATATCTTTAAAATAATCATAAAACCCTATTCACCCCCCCTCTAGTGGTTTTTCAGGGTCAACTATGATGGTTCTTATCTAGGAGGATGCTACATGTCAAAATCACGGTACTCGTGTATTAATGACAAACATTTTGGAGATATTTACTTATGATAGGTTGAATAAAACCATGATAGTATTTTGTTTATGGTGAGATCTTATGCATAATACCTTCTTGTTTATATATGAAAATATATGTTGAATTTTTTTCTTATATACATATCCATACATATATGTTTTGCAACTACTTATATATAGTGTAAATTTCAGATTAACCAATGTGGCAGGTCTAGTTCCATAATTTATTTTTTGTGTAAATAGAGACCAAACATTAGTTTTTGATTAATGTTCTACTGTATGTAAATATTTTGGTAATATGGGAAGAACGTGATTGTAGATCATCTCAATGTTAAGTAATTCCATGGACTTTGCTTATAATTTAGACTTATGAACTATATTTCATCATTGAATTTGAGTTTCTTTTGTTTATCTTATTTTCACTCGGTAACAAGCACCAAGAGTTGTTTGTAATTGTCACTAATATGCTATCTACGTATTATCTAGATCCTTAGGATAGCAAAATATGCAGTGGGGGACCACAATGATAGTGGAAATAGTAGCGTAAGTAATTTTTTATCCTTCAACATGTATTAATGTGTGCATAATTACATGATTATTTACTAATTTAGTTAAATGTATTACTTTTACTTGTAGGGGAGGGGTATAAAAGTATGCAAAAAATATAGAGTAAAGGTAGATAAGAGAAAGAAAGTATTAACAAGTAAGAATGTTAAGGTAGTTTTCAGATTCCATATTATATATATATATATATATATATATATATATTATAATATAATAAAGTATATATATGCCAACTATGCTTACTTTTCTAATAATATTTCATATTACTATAAATTTATAGTGCCCTATACAACATAACAATTCAACATTGTGAGCCACCTTATATTGCACTTATAAGAGATTACATTAGGTTACCTCCCTTTATACATTCAGGGCTACCTAGAATTTCCATTTAGCACAAGCGAGCCAATAACATTTGAGAAATTGAGCAACACTTGCATTGGCTATTCTTCTCCTTGCTCTAATTTCGTGTCCTATAGGCTAGTATATCCTATCCACAACAATCACACTTCCATATACATTGGTTAGGAGATCTACACGCTTGATATAGGAAAATCAAGCCTTGTGCTTCAAAGGTTAAGTGTAATTTCCATTTTCCTTCTTGTTCCTTTTATCCTTTGTATTCTCCTTGCTACTCCTAGGGTTGGAGGTTGCGGATTGGAGAAGGTTCTTCTCGGTGGAGAAGGTGGACTTCGAACTACTTCAAGAAGGCTATTGCAACGGGAAGCTACTTCAAGAGGAAGGCGACTTCAAGGGGGAGCTTGAAGTTACTTCAAGAAGGCTGCTTCAAGGTTGGTGCAATTACTTCTAGGTGAAGGTTGTTCGAAGGGTTTGGTGAAAGAATTGTAATTTTATGTAAAGTCCTTGTGAGGTAATAAAATTTAATTCTTTCAAAATCCCGGTTGGGTAAGAAACCGGGTAGTGGACTGACTTCCATAGTATTTGCTAAGGTTGGAACCACTCTAAATCCTTGTCCCCTTGTCCAATATTCTTGTGGTTGGTTGTTTGAGTTAAATATCTTTAAAATAATCATAAAACCTTATTCACCCCCCCTCTAATGGTTTTTCAATTGGTATCAGAGCAGGCTTCAAGGAACTCTAATCAAGCCTTGAAGAATGGGTGATGGGATGCTCAACAACCTCAATCTTGAAGGAACACTTGTGACTAGGCCTCCTATGTTTGATGGAACAAACTATACCTACTGGAAGAGAAGGATGCAATTCTTCTTCCAAGGGATTAGCTGGGATCTATGGAGGATGGTGTCAACCCCCTATGAGCTTCCCCAAATGGAATATGCAGCTTGGGACACCAATACGGTAAAATCGGCTCAAATGAATGCAAAGGCTGTAAGTATTCTCTATTGTTCAATTTCAGTAGGAGAATTTAATAGAATATCTAACTGTCAAACAACCTATGAAATTTGGCATAAACTTTCCATAACTTATGAAGGGACTGTTCAAGTCAAGAATTCCAAAATTAGTATGCTTAAACAAAAGTTTGAACATTTCCGTATGGATATGAATGAATCTATTAGTGAAATGTATGCAAAATTTTCTTCTATTGTAAATGGTTTGAATGCTTTAGGTAAAGTTGTTCTTGAGGAAGATCAGGTGTCAAAGATCCTTAGATCACTTCCTCCCAAATACAAGCCCAAGGTGACGGCCATTGAAGAAGCAAATGACCTCACCCGACTAAAGATGGAACAACTCATTGGCAACCTAGAAGCTCATGAGGCAACTTTAGAAGAGGAAGAAAGAAGAGAACATGAACTTCAACAAGGGAAAAAGAAGGACATTGCATTCAAAGCATCAACCAAGGACACAAGTGAAGATGATAGTGAAGAAGAAACTCTCATTGTAAATGGTAAGCAATATAAAAGTTTTAAAACTAATAAAACTTCTAGTGGTTCTTCTTCCAGGTGCTTTGAATGTGGCAAGAAGGGACACATGAAAGGTGATTGTGCAAAACTCAAGAAAGGGAAGAAATCATCTCACAAAAAGAAGGAAAGAGCATATAAAGCTGCATGGGATGATTCAAGTGATGATAGTGATGATGGAAAAGATGAAGTAGAATGCCTCATTGCTACAACAAATGAAGAAAAAGAAGAAGAGGTAAGTCTTTTTGATCTACCAAAAGAAGATATAATTACTAGTATTCAAGATACTCATGAGAAATATATTGAGTGCAAGAAGAAACTTAAGAAATCAAATAAAGTAAATGATGATTTAAATGTTAAACTTCTTGCTCTTGCATCTAGAAAAGAAGATCTCAAAAAGGCAAATGAAGATTATGATATTAAGTTAAAATCTGTAGAAGCTAATTGTAATCTTCTTTCCTTAGAAAAGTTAAACTTGCAAACTCAAGTAAATGATCTTCAAAAACAACCTATTTTATGTTCACACTTAGATTATGATGAGGTTGTAAAAGAAA
This sequence comes from Alisma plantago-aquatica, assembly GCA_963693085.1. Lineage (NCBI taxonomy): Eukaryota > Viridiplantae > Streptophyta > Magnoliopsida > Alismatales > Alismataceae > Alisma > Alisma plantago-aquatica. Next base: position 627,987,719 of record OY856409.1, read on the forward strand.
GAAACTCTCTATCATCTGATTTAGATCAAGCAAAGAAAGATATAAACAAGAAGATGGATGATATTGCTAAGCTACAAAGAAAAATAAATGAGTTAAGAGGAAATGACATCCTTGAGAATATTCTGAAAATTTCCTCTAGTTATAATGGAAGAAGAGGATTAGGATATGATCCAAAGCGAATTCAACCCAAAAGAGCTAAAGCATCCAAGACTAAGACTATGTTTGTACCTAAGAACACAATTCCTAGAAAGAGAAATGAAGTTGACTCCATTAGTTGTCATTATTGCATGCGCCTTGGACATTATTCATTTTCATGCCTATATAAGAAAAAGAATGATGATCTAGCTTGGATTCCTAAAACTTAGAAGCTTAAATTTAACTAGTTGAGATTTGACCTAAACTGATTCTTGATATACAAATGTCACATCTCAACACAATCGAGCTCTAACTTGCATAATTTCGTTTTACTTGGAAGCAATTTATAGTTATGCAAACAGTACAAAAACCTTGTCGGTTGAGAAACTGTCGACCGAGAGAACATTCGGTCGAGAAATCGTCGACCGAGCAGGTTACTGATTTCCAGTCTACAATAAATCTGCTGAATATGTTTTCAATTGATCAAATTGCTATCTATTCGTTATTAATAACTATTTTTACATGCAAAACAAAGAATAAATTCTGGAAACCATCCTTGAAAACTTATATGAGATTATTTTGATTTATTCTTTAAATTGTTTAGGTTAAAACTAAAAATTATGAACCATGTTGATTTAAGTCAAGGAAAATTACTGCTTTCATGGTCTATTATAAGTATTCTTTGATCTATCTACATAGAAACCATGTGTTGAATCTCATGCTTCTATTGTTCTATCATTCAGCTTTCTACATATAAAAATGATGCTATGTTGCATAAAAATAAAACTCTATGGCACAAAAAGATAATGATTATTGAGTGCATGAATTATGTCATGTAACACATGAATGATTCTTGATGATACATAGGCAAGCAAAATGATTCGTTGTTGATATGTTGCTTAGAACAAGAACTTCAATGCTTGCAAGAGCAAAATGTCATAACACATAAGATAAAAAATTTCTCAATTAAGAACTTGAGATATTCTTGCTTTCAAGGATATACATATATTTTCTTGAAGAATCATATGATTAATCTGAGTACAAGAAGAAATAGGACTTGATACTCATGCACCCACAACAAGGATTAGGGGACATCATTCACAATAGACATCACTCAATGTGCTTCAAATTGATATTTTCATGTTACCTGCAGAAATTATATTTAACATATGAATGTGCTATCTGCAGAATTTGCCTCTTGGTTGAATTTAAATTTGACCAAGGGGCGCTATGGTCGTAGTCAAGGTCGACCTAAAATAATCTTGACACAATGCTTATTTGGACATCATTTTACTGCACTTAATCTTAGTATCTTGATTCAAAATGTGTTTATCATATTGAAAACATGAAGCTTTAAATAAAAGGTCAAAATCAAATCTTAAAAAATCAATTTGTGACATTAGAATCCTCAAATTATCTTAATTATAAGATTAAGGGGGAGCTCACACAAACAAATTTGATTATTTGATTGAGAAGCTTACAAAACATTGTAAACATCATTTGAAGCTTGTTATGACCTTAGTATTTTTACTTTTGGTTATGAAGAAATCTACAAATTTCATATATCTTGTTCTTAAAGGAATTCTCTAAAACAAATAAGGGCTTAACATCCCGTGAATTTGGTTAGAGACATTTTTCATGAACTCTAAGATTAAAGGACTCTCATTTCATTTTTAGGGCTTAACATCCCTTGCAAAATAGATGAGAAATCAATATGCATTCATCATAAGCTTAGGGGAATCTCATATCATTTTCAGGACTTCACATCCCTTGTAAAATGGGTGAGACTTCAATACATATGCTATGAACCTAAAAGGATCTCATATCACTTCAAGGCTTAACATCCTTTTCAAATGATTGAGAAACAAATTATGGCTAAATTACACAAAAATGATATTAAATCCCTGTTCTTAATAGAATATCTATCTAAGGGGGAGCATAGTATAAAATTAAGAGGGAAAAACGAAAGTCACACAAAATGATTTTCTTTGGATATCTTTTTGAGATGACAAAGGGGGAGAAAGAAAATAAAATAAAAAACATAAAATATGAGTTTCATAAATATCACGGCCAACACTCATTTGCAAAATAAGAATGAATACAAAAGGTAATCTTCAGGTATGAAACTCACATGCTTTATATTTCCTTATTTTATATTTAGGAAATGTTTGTCATCTTCAAAAAGGGGGAGATTGTTGCATAAATTGACATTATGATAAATCCCTTTGTTTCGATGATGACAAACATTTCATTCTTGTTGATCTAACGTGCTACTTGAGTGTTGCAGAAATGAGGTGGATGACAAAGCACTAGGGAATCTATATGATTGAATGCTTGCAAATTTCATGAAATGTAATCAATTGTAAACTTGTACAAATATATAATGTACAAGTACTTAGACTTCATGTAAATATAGCGTTAGATCTTCCCTAGACAATCACTACACTTAGATAGATCATCCCCTTCATTAGTGTCACATATGCACACTCATACATACACTTAGCACTTTATTTGAAACATTGAAATAGGGTCAATCTCAGTCGATAGATTCCTCGACCGAGACACTCTCGGTCGACAAACTTCACGACCGAGAAAGACCCAAGTATCCATTAGATACAACTGATAAGGTAGTTGGCAGTTGGAGATGAACGTTGCAAATACTTGATCCAGAGAGCCTGTCGGTCGACAAAACTTCGACCGAGTAGGTGTCTCGGTCGACAATTCCTCGACCGAGATGGACTCTGACAGCAACTGCAGAAGTAATTAACTAGTCGTTGTTAAAGCAACTAAAGTGTACCTAACAGCTAGTTAAGCACTTAGAACCCCCTAGAAAGTGTCTAGAACGTCCTTAAGCACTTGTAGGTCATTCCTATAAATAGGACATGCCTTAGGACACCTAAACTTACCAATCTTCACTTGTGATACACTTGAGCTTACACTTGCAATAGTGAATCTGTTTTGAGAAATTGAGCAACACTTTCATTGGCTATTCTTCTCCTTGCTCTAATTTCATGTCCTATAGGATAGTATCTCCTATCCACAACAATCACACTTCCATATACATTGGTTAGGAGATCTACACGCTTGATATAGGAAAATCAAGCCTTGTGCTTCAAAGGTTAAGTGTAATTTCCATTTTCCTTCTTGTTCCTTTTATCCTTTGTATTCTCCTTGCTACTCCTAGGGTTGGAGGCTGCGGATTGGAGAAGGTTCTTCTCGGTGGAGAAGTTGGACTTCGAACTACTTTAAGAAGGCTATTGCAACGGGAAGCTACTTCAAGGGGGAGCTTGAAGTTACTTCAAGAAGGCTGCTTCAAGGTTGGTGCAATTACTTCTAGGTGAAGGCTGTTTGAAGGGTTTGGTGAAAGAATTGTAATTTTATGTAAAGTCCTTGCGAGGTAATAAAATTTAATTCTTTCAAAATCCCGGTTGGGTAAGCAACCGGGTAGTGGACTGACTTCCTTAGTATTTGCTAAGGTTGGAACTACTCTAAATCCTTGTCCCCTTGTCCAATATTCTTGTGGTTGGTTGTTTGAGTTAAATATCTTTAAAATAATCATAAAACCCTATTCACCCCCCCTCTAGTGGTTTTTCAGGGTCAACTATGATGGTTCTTATCTAGGAGGATGCTACATGTCAAAATCACGGTACTCGTGTATTAATGACAAACATTTTGGAGATATTTACTTATGATAGGTTGAATAAAACCATGATAGTATTTTGTTTATGGTGAGATCTTATGCATAATACCTTCTTGTTTATATATGAAAATATATGTTGAATTTTTTTCTTATATACATATCCATACATATATGTTTTGCAACTACTTATATATAGTGTAAATTTCAGATTAACCAATGTGGCAGGTCTAGTTCCATAATTTATTTTTTGTGTAAATAGAGACCAAACATTAGTTTTTGATTAATGTTCTACTGTATGTAAATATTTTGGTAATATGGGAAGAACGTGATTGTAGATCATCTCAATGTTAAGTAATTCCATGGACTTTGCTTATAATTTAGACTTATGAACTATATTTCATCATTGAATTTGAGTTTCTTTTGTTTATCTTATTTTCACTCGGTAACAAGCACCAAGAGTTGTTTGTAATTGTCACTAATATGCTATCTACGTATTATCTAGATCCTTAGGATAGCAAAATATGCAGTGGGGGACCACAATGATAGTGGAAATAGTAGCGTAAGTAATTTTTTATCCTTCAACATGTATTAATGTGTGCATAATTACATGATTATTTACTAATTTAGTTAAATGTATTACTTTTACTTGTAGGGGAGGGGTATAAAAGTATGCAAAAAATATAGAGTAAAGGTAGATAAGAGAAAGAAAGTATTAACAAGTAAGAATGTTAAGGTAGTTTTCAGATTCCATATTATATATATATATATATATATATATATATTATAATATAATAAAGTATATATATGCCAACTATGCTTACTTTTCTAATAATATTTCATATTACTATAAATTTATAGTGCCCTATACAACATAACAATTCAACATTGTGAGCCACCTTATATTGCACTTATAAGAGATTACATTAGGTTACCTCCCTTTATACATTCAGGGCTACCTAGAATTTCCATTTAGCACAAGCGAGCCAATAACATTTATAACGGGTTCACCAACTCTTAGCTAAGGGTATTCCGACATTACCTTTCACCTTCTTTCACCAAGGAACCATATTCAAATTATCACCATTAATGAGAGATATTAGAAGAAGAGAATGGTAAGCTTTTCGAATAACATGTAGTTCATCACTCTTAAAGGCATTCCAGTTTACAAAATGATTCTAGTGAAATAATCTATCTCAATAAGTCATTAGAGGATCTAGAGGCACTGTCTCTCACCAACTAAAGTGAGCATGAACGGTAACCATGGGATGACCACTGGGTCCTATTTATAGTTAAGGGTGTTATATGGTTAATACAGATAGTTGTCATGAATTCTAGCCATTTATAGGGTATGATAGGATGTTACAACATATTGTTTTTCAATTGTTATCCACTTCTAATTTCTATATTTCACTTTGCAGATGGGTACAACAACAATATCATTGACCAAGATTATAGTACCAAAAATCAATTGATGGAACTAGAAGATAATAAACTCTGGCTCAATTGACCTATTTTTGTGTCCCAGATCTCAATAGTTGGCATATTGGTTTAGGACTTTTTTCATTAGCTAAATTTCATGTTAGTAGAAAATCATCTGATGACCATTAATGAGAAATCAAAATAGTTTTTTTGTCTGAGATTTACCATAAAACATCAACATATGAAAGTGAAGATTTCTAATTAATGTAAAGTGGGATTCAATTCGATTTAATTAACTTTTCACATTTAAGCTTTATTATAAGTCTTATAATCTCTACAAATGATTTATAAAACGTTTTTAAAGATGTCTATATATTCTTCAATTGTTGAAGATTGAGTTGTATGACTTAAAATTCAATATTCTAGGGTTTGAGAATTAGATCAATGTAGTTGTGTCTATCATATGGAAATTATTTCACTAGAAATGTTAGAGAGATTTGAATTAAATAGTGAATTCATCATTAAAAAAAGAATTTGAAGAGAAAATACATCAATTCATTACTCATAATCCATGCGGCATCTACTTCTAGAGAAAAAATTCCAAAAGAATAAATGACTAAGAACATAGACCTAATTCCACTACATCTCATATTATAACGAGAATGGAATGCTTATATGTAGATCTCTCCTCTACAATGTTGGCATAGACAACTTTTCATGAGAGATACGTTCAACTTGAGTGAAAAGTTGTGGTGAGAAAGTTGCATCAGACGAAGGTTCCAACTGGAGGTAGACTGCATAGTCAATGTCATACAATTGAGCAACAAACAAACCTAAGCAAAATTGAGACAAAAAACTCTTGTAGCTCACACAAGGAGAGGCTCACAACCCCAAAGGGACTAACAAGCCAGTAAACTACAACTAGAGGCAGCCTATTGCCTACAAAAATGAAGAAAAAACAAAGAGGAACTATATTTTTATAGGGGGGAAATGATGCCAACCCCAACAAAAAGACACCAAGGAGCCAAACCAAGCCACCTCTGGCCATTGTTGAATAATTGCAATGATAGTAGAAAAGCCACTACTCAGAAAACACCACCTCACTGCACTAGACCTAGATTATCTGATCTAGGAACAAGATCCATCAGCAGAGGAGAAACAGAGAAGTGGTAATGAAGAGAGGATAGTCGACCAACACCTTCAAGGCATGTCATCCTTAGAGGGGGTGTTGATGAGGCCCATGGGAGAAAGGTAGTTGTAATATGATATCCAACCTCCTCCCCTTGGCCAAAAATCTATGTGGAAGACCTTGGTCACCTTGTCAATCATGAGAGCTTTATTGGATAGGTTGGTGTAGTGTAACCATCATCAAAGTATAGGTAGACTATAATTTCTTGATAAAACACTCTGCCTCTTTGGAGATGACAAACCATTCTTAAAAAATATTGAAAAGTTAAACCCAAAATGTATTACCTTTGGAACATAGGGTGGTTACCACTGAGTTAAGAACGACCTTCTCATTTCATGATTACCAAATATGTATTATTATTTATCAAACATATGCACAATGTTGTTCATATTTCATTAATGTTTTAGCATTCATCAAGATGTGCTTTTGAGATACATTTTAAAATAGCTAGGTTTGTCTCCCCCTATGTGATACCATAGAAGCTTGATAGTAGGGGTAGAAGTTTACAAAAAATGATTGTATTTGATCAATTCAAAACCATTATAAAACCATTAAATCACACAAGTATGCCTTTCTGCAAGACCTAATAAAATGCACATGCATGATCACAATAAAATTATCCTCATTAGTAATAGGGTGAGTATAAGAGGTAAAAAGGATATTGCAATATGTAGAAAGTAGAAGATAATACATCAACCACCACACAACATGAGAAATTAAGATGAAATTTGAAGAACCATTTGTAATGCATGCTAAGTTCACAAAATACAACTCATATGGCAATACAGCCTATATATCTAGTTATCTAAGGAAAAACTATAGCCTTCATGTTCCTTTACATTTAGTCAAGTCAATGGGAGATATGACTCTCATGAAATTTCCCATAAGTGCCTTTGAAATCATTCCAAGAGTTCACCAAGCCATCATCTTCATCACTTTCCTCCTTATAGTATCTACAACGATGTCATCCACAACCATCTCAACATCATAAGAGAAACTACCTTCCCAACTTGCATTAAAATGTGGCTAAGTTATGACTTTGTTGTCTATCATGGCCTTTTCTAGAAATAGGTAGGTTGGTAGGAGTAGTCAAAATCCCAAAGAATATATAGGAGACCATAAGACAGGATCATGTCCATGTGGAAGTTAGGGACTACAAGTGGAGCATTATGATGGTGTAGTCATAAATGGAGAGAAGGTATGGTCAGTTGTAGCTATAGGAGTATGAGAAGAATGGGTAGCATGGAAATGGATGGTGCGTATTAAGGTTAAGGGTAAAAGTGATCATTAGTGTTGGTATATAATTAGTAGAGGAGAAGGATGGAGGTAGAATGGGTATGGGTTAGGATTGGAAACGTGTGTGGTATATATGATATGGAAGAGTCATCATGGAGGTGGAATTTGACCCAATGGTGGCTGGCTATCTAATCGTTCATATACCCCATAAGTTGATCATTGGATATAGAAATGGAACCCCTATATGGTTGGGATGACATCGGTGGAGGTGTTGTCTAGATGTGTTGGGGTTCACAGTTATAATTGGAGGCGAGGACATGAATAGTGGGAATTGAATTTTTGGTGCTCAGTAAGGATTTCTTGATGTATGTCTTATTTATCACTATTCCTTTACATTATGTATGATAATTTGGGTTATAGTATGGGGATTTTCAAGAGTGATGATGGAAGAATCCAAAATTATGTATAGGGTAAGGTTGAGGGTCTCATGTGTGTTCTACTTAAAATCAAAGAGTCATTTTCATATTGAATTTAATGAGTACACAACACAATAATACCCTTTCATAGTTAATAGAATCACATCTATGTTTTGAACAATTTACATACAATTTTTCTTGGGATGGATATTGATATCCTGGATGATTTTCTATGGGGCAAGAATATGGGTGGAGGGATGATGTGAAGAGGGTTGACCTATTTGTGTACTCATGATAAGGGTTCTTTATGGAAAGGTGCATATCATGAATATTTATTTTGGGGTCATAGAGATTTAATTGGTTATCAAGGGCAATAAGGTTGATTTTCCAACCATCTTTATGGAAATTTGATTGAATTAGATCAACTAAAATAGTAAGTAACTGGCCTTAGATATCTCAAAAGGAATACAAATGATCTTGGATGATATAACAATGGGTTTATTATCCAAAGATATATTGTAAGTGTAGTTATACATAATATTTGCATTGAAATAAATAACAACCTTTTTTCTTCACTTGTTATTGTCAAGTATGAGGCACAAATGAGGAGAGAAATTGGTTGTTGATCTCTAAAAAGCTACTTAATCCCATATCTTGCCATCTTTTCTCCATATAGGGGAAGAGTTGTCTAGAGAGAAGGGATTTGTACTTAGAAACTACTTGGTTATGGATGAAAATGGTTGTATCAAAAGAAACGGTTCCAGAAGAGGTACATGTACAGAGAAGCATTCATTTTTAAGGTTTCTATCAGAGTTCTTCCTGTTCTTTCTAGTATACATCTTGGATATCTAAAGAGGGGAAGAATTGTCTAGATCAATAGAGACAGAAAATAGAGGCTAGAAAAGGTAGGGAGGTGTGGATTTTGGGATTTGTTAAGGGTCAGTGGTACGAGAAGTGGCTAGATTTTGAGGTTGGTAGATATTAGAACTAGTTAAAAGGGTTCAAATTTGATCAAAAAGCTTCTTTTACATCTCAAAAACTAGTGTCATTTGCTAAGTTTTTTCATTTGGAAATCTAGTTGAACACATTGTTAAGTCATCCCTTGGGTAGCTCATCAGACAAGTTTTGTACATGAAAATCTCAAAGAACAACAGAGCTCGTTTAAACCTCCAAAAGATATTTCATGTAGTAATAAGGCCTATAAAATTTTTATTTGTGAGCCTAAAATGTTGAAATAAGATACAACACATTTAACTCAAAATAGTTTACTTTTAGTGTAAAATAATGAAAAATAAATGTCTCAAGATTTACCTAAAAACTACATAATTAGATATTCGAACTTGTCAATTTTGGCACTCAAAGAAAGAAACATGATACTCAATCCAAGTATATATTTGGAAATAGACATATTTCTATCTCGGGGAACTAAAAATCATTAATGTTAGTGATTTATTATTTTTATAGAATACAATAAAATTGCTACCTAGAAAGAGGTTTAGTGAAGATATTTATAAGTTGAATTATGTGTCCTTGTTTGTGATGCATGTCTTTCATAGATATATGGTCAAGTACAAATTATTGGAAGTCCTCTCTATGATTAACTATATTATGCAATTAAAAGAAAAGTTGATTGCATGGGTATTAATAAAAAATGATTTGATAAGCGTCATAATTATTTTAAATTCCAAGAAAATTTCCTTCATTCATAGAACATGGGTATGAAAACTACCAATACATTGTATTTATCCTGCACTGTGGATAATGTCTCTAGACTTTGCTTCTCAGAGAACTATTAAACTAAGCATGTTTGTAGGAGGGAGCAAGTTCCTTTTTGTACTTTGTATATATTAAGCATCTGGCGCAGTATGAATCACTCTAGGTGGTGAGAGTGAAGTCATTTGGCTTCAGATACCATAGAACAAAATTTCAGGTCTTGTCTAGGTACAGTAAAATTCTCTTGAGCATTGAAATATGATAATTTCTAGGGAAAGATTGACATCAAGTACAAAAGACAATACCAAACATTATATCGAATTAAAAGGCAGGAAGATATGAATGACTACCAATCATACCTCTCAATAGATTTTCACATACCTATTTCCCTTCCCCATCCTTATAAAGCTTGGTAGTGTTAGACATGAGTATACTAGTAGGCTTATCCATACCAATGTATTTCATGAACTATGTAATGTACTTGATTTGGTTGATATCTCATCTTTCATCTTCTTGAGTTTGAGTCCTTGAGATAAGGTGATTTCCCTCATCATGTCTACCTAAAATTCATTATATATAGGGAATTTAAGATTAATAAACTTAGTATTGATAGCATCAAAATTATATCATACCATTATATTTAAAAAATGAGAAAGTGTTATGAGTGTTTATGGAAATAATTTTCCCACTACGTATCCTCTTTAAAGCAAGACACTCTTTACTTTCTCATGCCAAACTGTAGAGGCATATTTTAGACTAGAAAGTGCCTTGTACAAATTATCAACATGATTAACTTTTTTTATAACCGTAAGGATAAGACACAAAGACTTCCTCCTTTAAATTTCCATATAGAAATGTTTTTAAACATCCACTTGGTATGTAAGGATATTGTATGACTACAAAACAAAAATAGAGTACGAATATATTCTAATCTAACTACCTGAGAATAAGTTTCATTAAAGTTTATGCCTTAATTTCTATTATAACTTGGTATTGTTATCCTTTTTCTCTTACCAACTTTCCTTGTTCATATAGATTGTTATTGTGAATATATTTGGTGTTAATGATCTTTCTTTCCTTTGAGCTTTGAAATAGATTCCACATGTTGTTCTTCCAGAAATGTTGTAGCTCCTCTTGCCTGATTAGGATCCACTCATGCTCACCAAGAGCATGTTTAACATTCTTCAACTCCATTTTATTGATAAAGGTGATCTCGTATTGATGTATATTGTAAGCAACCCATGTCTTAACTTTCTCATAAGGATCACCTATACTAAGTTATTTGGGATGATATTTAGCAAACTGAGGGATGGAATCCCTCTTTTATTGACTTTAAGAGCTTGCCTCTTGTTCCACTTGAAACACCTCTATTTATTTTATTTTTACTAGTGATGTAAAGTTCTTATAAATTTGGAATAACCTAACCTAGTAGATTATTATAACCAACATTCTTGCACAAAGAGTGGGTTTACCCCAATAAAATTAACGTTCATGTATTTACTTTAGATTGATATTTTTGTAGACATGGAAAGCTCTACAAAAAGAATTATATCCAAGATATATATCCCTATAAAATTTACATCAAATTTATTTAAAGTACTTTTATTAACCACAAAATAAGTATAAAGAATTTATATACCAAATAAATATAATGAATTGTTTTACATTATAACTCATAGGTGGCTTTCTTCAGAAAGGGATGTCTGAAATACTTGATTTTGCACAAAGAAAGAAGTATGTATGGATTCACCTAAAAAAAATTAGCATGTCATTCTCCAAAAGCATGGTTTTTTCCATCTCTTAAAGTGATCTACTCATTCTATATACACGCCCAATTTTATGAGTTATATGAAGAAAATAAAATATATGCACCTTTTAAGATTCACCAAAAAAGGACTTTTAAAGAATATTTAGAACTCTTCCCAATGGTCAGATTACATATGTTACAACCCCAAATTTTGGGTTCATTTGATGAGAAATGTAATTTCTCATATTATAGATATTTGAACAAATGATGATATAATGTGCTTCAAATAAATGGTTTTTGTTTACAATAGCCTTGATGTTTGTATTGGGGGCTTTATTGGCTATTGGGCCCGAATAACAAGAAAATTCAATGAATAAATGGATAATTGAAGAAAAGAAATATGTATAAACCTCTAGAAGGCAAATCCAAAGAGGATTTCGTGCCTCTTGGGTTACTTGGGTACCAAGGAGTCCAAGGTTCCAAAAAGAGAGCAATAAGAAAAGAAAAGTTTAATTAAGTATTTCTTTATTAAGAAATAAATTGAAAATGATGATAAAAAGTGGAAAATGAGTGGAAAGAGACATAAATGAGATTTCTTGGGGAATTTTCGTATCCATGAGATTTCCAATGATAAAAGGAATGCCAATGAGGAAAATAATAGAGAAATAATGAGAAATCCTCAAAAGGAATTATTTTAATAAGAAATAAACAAGATAATGTGAAATAATGCATTTAGATGCGTCTGGAAAGATAATGTATATCCAATAAAAAGGATTTCGAATTATTTGAGTATCTTGGGATCCAAGGAATCCCAATAAAGAGGAAAGAAAGAGAAAATACCAAAAAGGAAAAATAAGAGGATAATGTGGTACCTTATTAATAAATTATAAGGTCTTGATAAATAGGAAAATAGTTTCTATTAAAAAGAGAATATAATTTTGTGCCAATAAATGAAAAGGGCAAGTACAAAGAAGATAAATGGTATAATTTTCGAAAATCCTAATATCGAAAGGAGGAGGAATAGTAAGGAAATAAGAGAGAGAGAGAGAAACTAACTTATTAATGAAGGAAATATATTCCAATTAGGAAAAAGGTTTTGCTAATGCTTAGATGAAGGGTGTAGGGCATGGATACTCTCCCCTATATAAGGGGAAGAGCCCTTGGCCGAGTTGAAGTCGGTTCCAAGCAGCCATTCTCTCTCCTTCTTCATCTTTTACATCTGAAACCCTAAAATGTGGGTGGTGTCTTCTCAGGAGCAATGGAGGCATGTGGGGTCATCCCAAGGAGGGCCCGATGTACCTCGAGGACCAGTGAACGTTCAGATAATGATCTTGAGCGTCGGGCTTCACCCTACCACCGGAAACACACCTGCAAGTACGGCTGTAACTGGCCGTTTCGGCCATGGTCGGGGACGCCTCACGTGTGCCAGGGAAGGGCGGAGGCAACGGAACCCTCCCCGGTGGCCGAGGAGGTCAGGAAGAGGGAGGAGGCGTCGCTCCCACGGACGCTAGGGCGGCAGCCTGCTGCTGCCCGAGGTTGAAGAAGGAAAGATAGGCGATGGACGATTATGCCCTCCGCACGCTAAGGGGCCAGCTGCTCAAGTGGGGGGGGGCAAAGTGGTCTTTTAACTCTATCTGAGGTTGGGCGCGTGCGCAAGGTATGTACATGGTGAGCGCTGACGTGGTGCCGTTCGATTGGTTAATTTCAGTTTTATTTGCAAAAATCATATCTAGCAAACCGTAACTCGGATAGACATAAATAATATATGAATTTTGATCCTCAAAACGAGGGGAATTCAATAAAAATATGTGTAGAAGCTAATTCCTCCTGAAATTTGAAAAGTAGTGTAATTTATCAACTTAACATAATGATGATTAAAGAAACCCTACTTTGATATGATTAAAGTGATTAATAGGGTTTAATGGTTCATTAGAGTTGATATTAACCTGTTAAATATAAAAAGGTACATTAAGATCGAAAAGGATGATCTTTGTACGTACTTAGTTTAATTTGAAGATTATATACATAAATATGATTAAAAATTGAAAAAGTACATAAAGCTATCATCTTTAGTGTTTTAATTAAGGAAAAACCCTTAGATTTGATGATAGATGGATAATTCAACCTGATATTAACATGTTGTTAATGAAAGAGAAAATAGAATTTAAAAATATGATCTTTTTATATATTTGGGGTTTCATGCATGATTATGCATTAATGAGCTTGAAAACCCTAATTTTGATGAATATGTCTGTTAACTGGTTTAATTGTGTAAATCCACGAGTAAAATAGAGATGTGATGATCCTAAGCCAATTTGAGCATAAAAGGTCCTTAATGCGGATAATTTGAGTAATTAGGGTTTTTATGAGTGGAAAAGTTGTTTTAGGGTTTGTTAATTTAAAAAGGATAAAGTTTGAGAAATTGATCTAAGAAACCCTAATGCATCCTAATGAGACTTAGGAATCTTAGAAAGGTGTCCCAAGTCAATAAGGAGTTGTTTGGGATATGCTTGTGACAATTAGACATTATAAATGTTTTTCAGAATCAATGTTTGCTTGATTGATTGATTGGCTTGCTGGATTGGACATCTAGTTGGATTTGGATAAATTGTTGCTTGAGATCTCCAGGATAGGTATGTGGTTACTTATGAATAACCGCTTAGTTTTCTGATGGTTTCTCGGACGTTTAATCACATTGAATGCAACTAAACTGTTTGGATTTTCATATTGCAGTTATAAAGTGACTATGACTATCACTTAATGTATATGCCTATAAACTCAGATCCTGGTTCTCTCTGTGGAATAATAGCTAACCTAGTACATGGCTGCCTATGGGTAGGTCCATCAGGTTAGAGAAAGGCCTAGGACATGGCTACCTATTGGGTAGGTCCATCAGGTCTATGGATGACCTAGTACATGGCTACCTATCGGGTAGGTCCATCAGGTCTATGGTTGACATAGTACATGGCTACCATTGAGGTAGGACCATCAAGTCACAATGAGTTAGATATTGGGCTATCTCTGGATAGTGCCATGCGACTCTATTACCTAAAAGAGAGGTGATATCCATGTCCACTGCAGGGACAACCCAGAGTTCGAGAATATGTATGGATTGAGTTGTATGGCTTAAAGTGTAATCTTGATTGTTAAATGTTTAATTGAATGATTATATTGTTCACATAGTTGAACATTATCTATTTCATCCACATACCAGCTTCGGCTGACTGACGTTTTGTTTGTCGGCATTTTAGGTGCAATGAAAAGAACAAATAGTAAAGTGACACCTTGTGAATTCAAGAATTAAAGAATGAGGAGGAACTAGTTAGAATAGTTAAGCTGGGGTTAGAAGTTTAGTTTGTTCCAAACTTTTCAAAGGTATGCAAAGAAAAATTTTATTACCATTTTCAGTATAGTCTGTTAGAATTTAATAATTGTTTATAGTTATATGTCAAACCATTGATCCGGGATTAATGGGTGCGGCTTCAACCTCTTGATCTCCCTTAATTGGGGGTTACTGAAAGGTGAGGTCGTAACAGCATAGATATGATTCAACAAGAAGGTTTGTTTTCAATACACTTGCATAAATATGAGAAGACATCAATAATCACTTTTGCACTTTAAAATAAAGTCCAAATAAACTTTGAAAAATGATAAACGATTATCGAGAAATATGTACTAACTTTGTGTGATTGTGTGTGCATTTGTCCATATAAACTAATATGAAGAAGTTAAGATTTCTTTTTTTAACAAGGATTACTTTGGACATAATGGAAAATTTGTTTTCTTTAGGGTTGGACAAGAAACCAAACCTGGCCATAAAACCAAACCAAACTTGCCAAATCACATGTTTAAGATGGGTCTATATTGTACTCAAGTTTGTTTTGAAAAAGGGTTTTGACCATCCTTATCTGGTATGGTCATAGTCTGGGTGAATAATTCACTATATAGATCAAACTTGACCAACTGTATAAATGTATTTGTGTGTCTATATATATATATATGTATATATATATATATATGTATATATATAGTTAGTTAGTTAGTTAGTTAGTTAGGCTAGAATGCACTTGAGTGTATCCGGAGCGAAATACATATATGTATATATATATATATATATATATATATATATATATATATATATATATATATATATGTGTGTGTGTGTGTGTGTGTGTGTGTGTGTGTGTGTGTGTGTGTGTGTGCGTGTGTGTGTATGTATGTATGTATGTATGTATGTATGTATGTATATATACATATATATACATTGTGTTACCCGTGTGTCATTATATATTGTGTTATATTAATCTAAAGTAACTGTGGCAATAATTGTAATTATTTGCACTTGTTGTACGTGCATGAAATGGAATAGCAGTGGCAATAATTGTAATTATTTGCAGCTGATGTACGTGCATGGAATGGAATAGCGGTGGCACTATTAGTAATTATTTTATAAATAATTATTTGTGCATGGAGTGGTGGTGCAAGACTGATCTAAGAGTAAAATTAGTTGGTGCCAACCACGTCAATATTGTACACGTACCAATCATAAAATATACCAATTCCCAATGTAACATGTCTAAAATCATTACAGTGGTGTCCTTTTATGGAGACAAATAAATATATTATAAATAATAGAATACTTCAGATTTTATTACGGAATGTCATCCTTAGTTTCAAATATTTCTGTTCCATTATAAAATCTATGCTGTCATTACAATATAACAATTATCCTTACAGAATCTATGATACTCTCAGATTGTATTACGTAACATCATTTTTAGTTACAAATTTTTCCGTTCTAGTACATATTCTATGTTCTTATTACAACATATCATTTATCCTTACAAAGACAATAGTTATAAGAAATAGCAACAAGTAAACAAGTAGCATTCTAACGACGTATAGTGAATTACAACGACGAGTAAATAAAGATGACGTTTTGTAATAAAAAAGAAATGTCTATAATCAAAATAGATAATTTGTAATGGAAAGGAAGCATATGTAATCAAGGGTGACATTTTGTAATACAAATCTAAATGCATCAAATTCCACTATCTAAAGGAAATGATATATAACTAATGTAGATAATTTGTAATAACTAAGTAAACAAGTGGCATTCTAACGATGTATAGTGAATTATAACTAATGTAGATAATTTGTAATAAGAAAAAGGTTTTGTAATCAGAACAGATAATTTGTAATGAAAAAGAAACAATTGTAACCAAGGATGACATTTTGTAATACAATCTAGATGTATCAAAGTTTACTTTCCAAGAGAATGAACCTTGATACATCAAAAGTTATAATAATAAGGAACACATTATAATAAAAATACATAATTTATAATGAGAATGAAATTTGTAACCGATGATAACATTCTGTAATACAACCTACGTGTATGAAGTGTTATTATCTAAGAGAATGAACTGAAGTACATAAAAATTATAATAAGGAATGTTTTGTAATGAGAACTGAGAATCCACAATGAAAATGAGATAGTTATAATTAAGGTTGACAACCGATATTACAATATGTAGCTATCAATTTTTTTATATATGAGAATGAACTTTAGTACAAAATAAATTCTACTAAGAAGGAACATTATGTAATACAAATAAAAGAATTGTAATGAGGATGAAAAAACTATAACTTGAGATGACATCTTGTAATACAACATGACTGTATCACATACTGTATCCAAATTATGTACGCTAAGATTTGTTCTAGGTTGCTTGATTACAACTATTATATCTGACATGTAGGTTGAACTACGTACATGGAAACTACATTGAATATCTCTTAGTTATGAGTCAACTGTGAATATGTGTTTAGAGTGAACATTATTTAAAGTATTTGTCCTCACTCACTTTTTTATTCTTCTAATATGGATGTCTCAATGTCCACTATCTTTCCCACTAGTGCATGCATTCATAATTAATTATCATCTATCTACAATAGTGGCATTGCACCCATGCACTAGTAACGAATTTGGAATTAAAAAAATGATGCCACCATTGTTCCATGCATACGTACAAGAATTATGTATAATTACAAATAGATTCCACCGCAACTCCATGCATACGTGAATGAATATTACATAATTACAATATATGCCACCGCCACCATGCAAGCGTAATTGATTTTTATTTAATTACAGATCATGCCACCACTACTCAATGGCACAAGTATTTAACATGGCTACCCGCGCGGGCATTCAATACAATCCCTATATATATATATATATATATATATATATATATATATATATATATATATATATATATATATATATATATCTGTGTGTGTATGTATATATATTCATATTTGTATATATTTATGTATGTTTGTCTTTATATAATATTTAATCATAAATTTACATTTTTTAATTACATATAATAAAAAAAACATTTCATCTAATGTTTTGACAAAAAGGTTTACTTCATTTTATTAAACTATGATTTTTACTGAAGAGCATCTATAGCTTGACATATAATTATTATTGGTCATTATTTAAAGGTTTGGTTAGTAAATACTAGGTATTAGTTATTTTAGACCAAATTTAAACAAACTTTATCACATTTTATAAGTCAAGTTAACTTCGCTCTAGATCCTATTAGCAATGAAGTTTGATCTGGAAGATTGTCAAATCATGATATGTGGTCTGGTCTATGGTTTTAGGGTCAGAAAAGACTTCACCAAACTATGCCCACACATAGTTTTCTTATTGTGGGTTCAGGGTGCAATTCATAATCCTCTCAAAATTCAATTTGGGAAGTCCTTTATCTAATTTTTGACTCAATTTCTCCAATTGATGCAGATCTGCATGACCAAGCCTACAAATTCAAGATATATATCATTTACTTCAACAATCAAACAACTACGAACAATTGATTTAGGCTAACTATAAACAATAGTTCCAGACATGGTTCCCTTGTATACAACATTATAGGTGAGGGAACATAACAAAAAGAGATTTTGTAGTAGTAAAAGTGCTAACGTCTGTTATCAAATAATTGTCTTAGACTAATTAAATTTTGATGTAGGCCATACACAAGAGTAACATATTTGATGCATAGTGAATCATCGACATCACCCTCACCTACCCCCTTTACCATTCCTATTCTCCCTAGAAATTTGAGGACCACCTCTCTTCTTCTTAAGAGAATTGAAGTGGATTTTATCTCTAATCATGTGCTTAGAGCATCCACTATAAACTATCCATTTTCCATTCACCTATATAATAAGAAAGGATAGTATTAGATTTAAACATTTGAGTGTAGGGTCAGGTTAGAAACCAAACCCATTTTTGTCTTGGTTCCCTTTTCCTAATATGGACAATAGGAAGTGTAACAATCATATTTCTCAAAAAAGAATAATCAACTTTGCCATTGGAACCAAAGGATTTCCCTTGGAATGTTGGATGTCATTGCCCTTCTTGTTCCTATTCTCTAGGCTACAATCATATCCTATTTTATGTTAAAAGAATGTTTAAAGATTCTATTAGAAAATTTATTATCTTGGGTAAGAGAGTGATGGTAGATTACAACCTATCAATATCATCATGTCAATGCAACAAGTCATCACATAGACATAAGGCTTTAGTTAAGTAAGAATATTATTCAGGACTAAGACTAGCAAGTTGATAAATAGGCAAGATAGCCATATATTCTTTGTTGTTAAGTATAACAATCAACCTAGAATTTCGGTCCTTAAGAGTCTTACTACCATAAAGATAGATAATATGTTAATCCTTAAACTTTCTCAATGTGAATATTATTACCAATCTCATGATCATTGTATCTTTGCTAAAGATCAACATTGAGATCATCAAATTCTTCTATGTTTTCTTTTAAGCATATTTCATCATGTTCAAGTTCCTATATTTTAATATATAAGTCATTAGTATTTTGTACAAGTTTATTTTCCTTGGACTTGTATCTATCATAGGTGGGTTGCAAAGACTGAGCACTAGTAATAATTGTTCTTCATTGATCTCAACAAGGTTTCCCTCAAAAAAAAAGGTTTCCCTCACTTACCAATGTGCATTATTACTAGTATTTTCCATGAGGGACATGTTCCATTCATCTTCCGTTGAGCTAGAAGCACTAAGGTAGGACAAAGGGAAGTCCCATGTGGCATGTTGGGATGATTATTTTGTCCTATTATCCTTCTTGTCTCTCTTTTTGTGCCTACCCTCCTTGTATATATCATCCCTCTTCCTATGCCATATCTTGTGTTGGCGCTTCTTTACCTCCAGACATTTGTTTTCTAAATTCCTCTTTTGACAAAATTTAAAGCATCTAGGAGACAATGAAGAGGGCTTGATCTTGTATGGGTTCCCTTTGGAGTAGTAGCATTTTTCTTCACTACCATGATCACCATAACTTGAATATAATGATTGGGTTTGAACTTGAGCTTTAGATAAATCTTCCATTTGGGATTTGACTGATGTCTCATTCTTTTTGGTAGACTCTTCTTTGACTTATTCATCTCTAGTGTTGATCCTAGCCTGATAGGTTTATAGATTTCCTATAATCTTCAATTGGGATATCGAAGAGTTTATTGAGTTTTTAATGGTTGTAATCTTTTTATCTTAATCATGAGGATGACAAGGAATATAATATGCACACACACTCTACTTTCCTTTTAAGAGACTTAAGGTCATTTATGATGGCATTTAACCTTGACTACATTTCCATTATGGATTCTTTCTTGATATAACAAAACATCTCAAGTTGTTGCATGAGTATGATGATAATTGACTCTTGAACTTGCCCTATTCCTTCATATAAAATTGAGAGATTATCCAAATATGTTTGGTTGAATCACAAGATAAGATTTAGTTGATCTTAGTGGAGAGAAGGTCGAATAGAAAATGATCATGGATTTGGGATTGAATTGTGCCTTTTTCATGATTGTTCACTCCATTTAGACATTACCTCATTTAGCTCCTTATAAGGAAGATATCCCATCTTCCATCGGTCCAAGATTAGGCCTTAAATATGGAATTTCATTCTTCTCTTTAAATTTTGGTATTTGGTATCTTACCCAAGGATGTTTTCATCCATCTATTTACATGTGGAAGAAGTAGCTTGGAGAAGACCTCACATATACTACTAATTGCATATATGAGCTCATGAGGGTGATTGATTGAGCTATATGAACTTTAAAAAAAATTGATCAGACCCTCAAATTGTATTTCAAGATGCATAATTTGAAACTACTTATATGTAAGAGAGAGAAATTTTTTACAACTAAATATGAAGGGAAATATGTATAGTGGTTATGTCTCTTTAATACATACACCACTACCAAGAGGGGTCATGATCTACAATATCAAACCATGTGAAGCACCTTCTATTTCACTTGTAAGATATTACACCTTGAGACTGCCCTTTTTAGATCAAGAGCTTACTAGTATTCCATTTGATGATAAGAGATACAACGACCTTTAATAGGGACTCACCCACCCTTCATCAAGGGTCTTTTGCCTTTTCCTTTCCCTTTCCTTCACCAACATAGAACTTTCATGCCATCACCATGAAAGAGAGAGATTGTAAGTAGAGAGTGGAAAGCTTTAAAATGAGAAATAGTGTTAATTATCCTCAAAACATGTCTAATTAACTCTAATTATTCTAGCTCAATAATTAATTGGGGGATCAATAGGAATAACCTCTCAACCATAACATATGAACATGTAAGGTAACCTTAGGATGAAGCCCAATGGGTCCTATTTATAGTAAGAGCTTGCTACTAGTTAGTAAAGATAGTTAGGATGAATTTTAGCCATTTAGGGGATGATAATTAGATTACAATGGATATAGTTTCACTTTGTATACTCCTATATTGGTTATGTATAACTTTGCAAAAAGGTAAGGGTACAATACTTGCAGTCACAGTTATGATGCCAAAACGCAATTGAGGGGCACTAAAAGATGAGAAGCCCCTAAGTTGATGAGTTTTGTGTATGAAATATCGAATAATGGAAATATTAGTTTAGACCTTTTTGTTTGTCATTTGTGCTCCATGTGAGTGCAAACTTGACTAATGACCATTGATGGGAAAACCAAACACTATCATTGGTTGAATTTTACCAAGGAAAACTTATCCAATGGAAGTGATCATTTTGGAAAATCCCAATCAATTTACATTGTAATATTAATTCATACTGATTAATTATCTCACATATTAGAGTTTAATTACACATTATAAAATCATGATAAATGATTTACAATAAAGTAAAAAAAAGCATTTCTAGCTATTCTTCAATTTATTGGCTTTAAGTTGAATGATTTGAAATTTACGAGTCTAGGCTTTATCAGTTTGGTTAGTTGGATTGTGTATTCTAACCAAATATGATCTCAATAGAGCTGTTAGAAACATATTAATGGAATGGTCAAGTTAGCATAAAATATTCACAATATATAATTGTTGTGATTGGTCCTGGGTAGGAATTTGACAATCGATTCTAGCCAATAAAGCTAGAAACAGAGTACTAGATTCTTACAAAGGCTATGGAAGGAAAAAAAGTAATATGTGGCCATCGTGGTATAATCCAAGATAACATTAGGGATCTAAAGAGTTCTTTTTTTTGTTAAATACATACATATATATTAAAACAACAAAGTTCACGAGTTAGATATTGTTGATTGCCTAAGAAAAATGAGTTTTGAATCTTATATGTCTCAACTCGTCAATCACCTGCAAGTATATGGGATCAATTGTAGTTGTGGTTGAACCATCAGTAGCAGGGCTACCTAGTCATAAAAGGACTAATGTTCAATAATATAAGTCAATTACAATAGTAGATTTTGATTTAATTAGCTAAAAGGCAAGTAAACAACAAAAAGAGCCATCATCTTGGACATAATATTTTTCTGCCACACCATCACATCTTGTGTAACTACGAAATTAAAGCATGTCATTAGTTTGCAAGGAGGTTGTCATCATCTTGGACCTCCCGACAACATGAGATGGTTCTCATCTTCACATAACACTTTCATATATATGCTTAGATTCAAACACAATATTGAACCCTCAACATTCTCCAGTCGCTCCTGTGGTCAAGATCATATTTCCATGAATCCTACTCTTTACTTCCTCATACATCCTCCCGAATAGCCACAAGGAACCATAAAATATGTATAAAAGGTGGCCAACCAAGCATACAAATAATAAAACACCATAGGAACTCATGGAGAAGAAAATTAACTAGCATTCAATATAAATTTCGAGTTTAGATGTGTAATGGAATGGGAGTTACTCTCTCATGCACAAGAAGAAGGTTCTACTCACACATAATGGGGAAAAGAAAGTACACTAAAGAATTTTTAGAGTTTTACTTAGCTAAAGAGAAGAAAAAGCTAAGGGAACAAAAGTTGAAGTCAAGTGGAGTAGAACTCCAGATAGAGGACAAAATTGCACCCTTTGAGCTACTTCAACTCGGACAAGCTTCCCTTTTGAGAAGCTTGAATGAGAGGAATGGCTTTGTTGCACATTTTGGAGAAGAAACGGTGAAGAATGGATGTTCTTTCTCAAGAAAATTCTTCTTCCTTTCCAAAATTGCCCTCCTCTTTCTCTGGAACTACTCTTGATAAAAAAAAGTCTCAAATGACAAGTGATAACCGCCCCAAGTAGCTGCACTCAATTTTAAAATGAGGGGTGGTTGCTACTGAAATTTGTAGAAAACTAATAAAGACACGACATGTCTTTGTAGATACATGTCGTGTGTCTTCATGTAACGGGATGCTAAACAACTTCTTTGTGATAAGTACACAGTGTGTTCCAATAGAGACATGTCATGTGGCTGTTGTTGGATTCAATCTGGATAGGTAGCACACATTGTGTGCTAATAAACACACACATGTGTGAGTTGGTGGCAAGTTGAAATCAGTCTTGGAACATGTAGACACCCCACGTATTAATAAAGACATGTTGTGTCTTTTTCTCTATAATTTGTGCATCAAGGCCACTGGAAACTTACATGTCCATGTGTTAAATAACACACGGCATGTTCTTTTCTTCGTCGGCCCTTTTCAAAAAGTTACATGTCATGTCTTAATAATAGCAAGTCGTGTTCGATGTTATTTCTTCAACATTAACTTTGAATCAACTGTAAATCAAACGAAGATCCAACTGAGGTCGGATTTGGGTTGGACTATCTTCAACTTGTCATTTTCAACGTGTACATGTGATAAACATCATGCAACAAATAAAATAACTAAAACATGACAAGTTAAGTATAATTAGAGGAAAAATGGAAGGAAAAATAAACTAAATTTGTGTGCAAATGTGTGCAAAAAGTATATATGAAATGTGCACATCAAATCCCCCTGAGCTTGAACTATTTCTTGTCCTCAAGCAAAAAGAGAATAGAAACACAAATGAAGGAATTGCTAATATCATGCATACATTAAATAAAATGGAAGATGAAAATGAGGCCAAACCAACCATAATCATCATGTTCATATTCATAGCCTTGATTTCAACTCAGACATCCAAGAAAGAAAATTAAGTTCAACAAGCATGGTAACACATTGAATGAAGCAAAAAACTAGGCAACACTAAATTGAACTTATAGGACCAAGCCATACAATTAGTAAATTTGCAACAAAACTTTTAGATATTAGGGAAAGCAAAAGATGGAATCTTAGTAAACGTTAGCAAATTTTAGCTCTCTCTCATTGTTTCCCTAAAAGGTATGATATTAGATTAGGGGTTTGGGCACTTAGCTGCTAATGTAGGCTTACGCACACGAGCAGTGTCAGTTAGGTTATTTTACACTCTTTTTAAGACATATCACCTAACCATCGAGGCCAAATTAGACTTACACTAGGTTAGAATGACATGTAGGTAGTTTTAGCCATCTTTTATGGGGTAATTAAGGTGAAGTGAACAAAAAGGGGATTTAAATTGGTCATGGGTTTCACTTATCAGAACAAAAGAGAGTTAACCAAATTGCTACATTAGCTATATTCCATTCATTTGATTTGAAAATTTTTCACTGAAAGGGGTGGTTCTAAAATCACTAAAAGTTAAGCAAAATCATCTTGTGTTCTGAGTAGTGTTACAAAGTTGACAAATTCACAAAAGTTTTTACCAATTACATGTATTAGGAAATCCATGATGAAAAAGATGAAAATTTAGGCTACAATCATAAATCTGAAATTAAGCACATATCAGTGGCCATAAAGTTTCATTTGATTCATGCGTGCTCTTTTACAATTTCTTCAAATGATAATTTTTATAAGGGAGGAAAAGGTAGTTCAAACTAGGAAGAAAACAAGTTCATTACACAAGATAAACCTCACATCTTACTAAACTTGCCATGAGATAAGCATAAACCAAAAACAAGATATAAACTAAAAATAAGAACTAGAGAACTAGAGAAAAGATAATGAAAATGACTAAACAACTAAAACTACATTATTGACCGGTTGCATCCCCTAGCTTGAAATATGTAGTGTCCTCACTACATCAATCAAACATAAGGTAGAAGCAACATGTTACATGTCATGGAAGATATCAACAAGAAGGGTTAGCACCCCCATGACCAATAGTGAAATACTGGTTGACCAAATCATCATCATCAGGAATGTCGAACGACATGGGCTGTGGAGTAGGCTTTGGCTCGACTGGTGAGGCTGGTGAGGTTGGGGCATCGAATAGTGGCTTTGAGATATATGCCACATATCCATGCATTTGACCATCTCATGCATCACCGAGTATGGTTGACCCATCACATGAAGATGGTTGTCCATATGGTCAAAGAGCTATTGAACATAGCCATAAAGATGCCTGACATTAGGCATAGCCCAAGTGTACTTAGTCTAAGTGTTGGTGGAGGGTGGGGGTGTTGTGTGTGGCTGAGTGGCAAGTGCATTTGGAGCAGCTTGGTCTTTAGGGGAATCTACATCATCATCTTGGCCACTAAGGTCTACCTTCTAATTATATTTATTCATTAATGTTATATTCTCCAAGTCAAACATGTCAATGTACTAATCATTATAATATATTGTTTGAACTTGGCATCATCATTGGGTACCCTAGCAATCAAAGTTGTGCAAATCAAATATTGAATATCCAGTAGGTTCCTACTTGGTGCAATCTCTAGACCAGCCACGTCTACCTCAAGCTTTGTACGTAGCCATGAGGGTGATTAATCCTCCACACATGATGTCCCCAGATTCTCTCTTTTCGATCTTCTTAATGTCCAAGAACCTGGTGAGAATGAAATAACTTGTGTTGATCTAAAATTCATAAACCATACCCCACAAAAAATCTTGCATCATGCACACGCCTTGGGTTTCATTGTTGGTAAAGACCCCTATGTTGAGGAGTCAGTGGATGCATATGAAGATTGGGTGATGGATGGAAGATGCCCTGGCCTTCTTGGCATCATGTCTCTCCTCACCAATGATCTCATTCCACAAGTCATCACTATCAAAATCTGGAGGGTAAGCTAGAGCACCCTCGTAGTGGCACTCTAAAAGCTCACATAACTGCTAGAAGGTAATTATGTTGTTTTGGCCCAGTAGATAGAAACAAATGAAAGTGTATGGTTCCAGCCTATTCCTTGGGTCCTCCTTATACTTAAGAGTAGTAATAAATTCATAGATAGGTCGAGGGTAAGTGTTTCTCATTATGCAACAGATATACTTGAAACCCAACTCTTGGATGTGCTCCTTGACGTCATCCTTGAATCTCAGGGCTCCCATTGTCTGATCACATGAGAAGCATGTTGGGAGGACTCTACTAGAGATGAGGAATTGGTACGTGGTGTCTTCCTTTGCATTCACTCGAAATTGGGTCGTGGAGACATAGGTGGGGTCTGAGGATGAGCTTGGTCCATTCCTATGGTTTGGTGATTGCTTAGCCGACACCATTGCTACTGAGAAGTTTCTGAAATGACCTGGGACATGGTGTGTCTAAATAAGGACATGACATGTCTTCAAACAAAAAGGCTAGCGAACTAGGAGAAGGACACGACGTGTCTTCAAGAGGACATGACGTGTACTTGGAGCTTAGCTGTGATGAACCTCTCGCAAAAACACATGATTAACTAAGAGGAAGCGAATCATTTGCAGCGTATTACTGAAAATCACTAAAAATTGAAAACTTTTTGCAAAGAGATTCAAACATAGGAAACTCTTACAACAAGAACCATAGTATAACATTTACATCCTTGTTTAAAAGTATATGACTTATACTATCTCTTCTCGAGGATTACAACATCAGCTGCCCTAGAACATTATATACAGATAGCATAAAACCTCGAGGCATCAAGCCAAAATCTCAGATCAATTTATTAAAATACTAACTACAAACTCCGAGGACCTGAGAGTACAGAGACGACACATAGGACTTTCTAGCTATATGACTTGACAGTCAGGGTTCCACCTGAGATCTCACTGCTATCTAGGATGTTGCTTTCCTTTTTCCTACAAAAGAGTATTTGCTTCTTTGTCCACATCCACCTAAAAATGTTGGATCCCACGGGGGTGAGACAATTGTAAATTGCCCCAGCGGGAGATATAACTCTCTGCCAAAATATTGTTATTGTAGATTAAAGATATGAAACTGGTAAGGGATAAGTAGTTTAAAGCATTCTCATCTTTGAAACCATTATAACTATTTCTGATAGAGCAATATATCATCTATTCTTTTAATAAGGAATAGGAATGACATGTATATCATTTATCCATCATATTATACCATCATATCAAACTTTTCTTGTGACACTCATTATCTTGTTATGTCACTCATGAAACACTCTTGTTTCACTCTTTTGGCCTTATCCAAACTATTAAATAGATAAGGAGATATATCTACCGTGCACTTTATACATCATCAATACAGGCATCAGGTGATTACCAATCATGTGTCATCATTACAGGAATTGAGCCTCTGCCAGGTGTTGGACTCTTCCAAACCTGATTACACTGCCAGGCATTGGACACTACCAATCCTGATTTCAGAGCCAGGCATTGGACTTTAACCAATCCTCATTACATGCATTACACCTTTGCCAAGTATTGGACTTCTCCAAACATGATTACACTGCCAGGCATTGGACTTTAGCTAATCCTGATTACACCGCCAGGAATTGGACTATAACCAACCCTAATTACACCGCCAGGCAGTGGACTCTAACCACTCCTGATTACAGGCTTCATGCCTCTTCTAGGTATTGGACTCTAACCAATCCTGATTACACCGCCAGGAAGTGGACTTTAACCACTCCTGATTTCACAGCCAGACATTGGTCTTTAACCAACCCTGATTATAGGTATTACACCTCTGCCAGGTATTGGACTCTTCCAAACCTGATTACATGGATCATGGAATATAAATTCCTTCAACCCATCATTAATCATCTTGGTACCTCTTACTATGCTACACTTTTTCTCATGGCTCATAAAGTCCATAAAGCATCTTGTCACCTTTCATTAGGGAATATGTAATCATATGGCTCACAGGGCCATTCTACATCTTGTCACCTATCACTAGGCAACAAAATCATTTATCACATGTAATATAATAGTAACACCACTATTCCCTTAATAGGGTTAGGGATTACTATTCACATCACTTTGGGGATTCTCATGTCCCATTACCCAATTTAGGGTTAGGGTTTTTCCATCTCTCATTAATTAGAGTTTTCTGCTTATATTATTAGTTCAACCCTAATGTATTGCTCCACACCTCTAGGAGCATTCAAAGACATCATAAGTATTTTCTTATGATCACCATTCTAATCATATATCATTAATTGTGATAACCTAGATTTTAGGATTTTTTTTATATCGAATATAGAATTTGAAGACCATGAATGTTATGTAGATGACTAGTAGAAAACTAGGGAATTGATTATTCAATCATGGAATCTTTTCACTTAAAAAGGGTAAGCATATGTGCAATGAATGATTATTAGATCTAATTGGGTTCAAATATGATGAATGGGTTTGGTCAAATGATTTGTGTACTTATGAGACCAATATGTCCATTGAGTAGTTGCAATGAGCTTGACGGGTCAATCGATGAAACCTGGGGTCATGAGAATCATAAAAGGTCTTTAGATTTTTATTTGATCAAGATTGGAGAATCAATTGAATTTGGTTTAAGTTTATTTAAGGACTTTAGTTAGGTGATCAAATGCTAGAATTTTGAGTTCCAACTTGGTTATATGGGGTTTTGTGTGATGGGGAAATTATATTTCAATTCTCATATGAATTTGGATGGTTGAGTTATGAAAACTGTGATGCATACCGATCTATATTATGGAAGAGAATATGTTTCATTAAGGTTTGAGTTGACTTTCTTTTACTTAGGTTGGTTGCCATATAAATGTCACACAACCATGGTTATAAGTGATGGCCGCATGGGGCTTAGCCGTACATTCATCTGGTAATAACCTCTCATGGGTTAAAGCAAAAAGGGGAGATATTTGGTCTTCCACTTATGATTAAGTTGGATCTGACAGCAGTATCAGTTGTGAGAATGTTGTCTCCAGTAACCATATTCTCATGAATAGGTCAATATCATGACTCGTTAGCAAGGTGTACACAGCGAACCCTACCCTCAAACCTTCGGCGAGCTAGGAAGACGGTCGAATTCTCCTCCTCTCTACCTCCTCCACTGTGTTATGCAGTAACCTAGCAGAGAACAAAAGGGGTTAGCTCGAAGATCATGAACCCCTTTTATTTGAGAGATTCACGACATGATCTCGGATATGAAGGAGACTTTGTCAGACCTCCACATGATGCACTTCCCTCTCATACGGTCTGATCTTGCCTCATGAGCTCACCGGAGATGAGCATGATGAAAAGAAGGAAGCTTGCAGACGAAAGAAGAAGGGAGTAGCCTAAGGGTGGGGCTAGGACCTTCTTCCCTACTGTCCCTCTGGGCAAGGAGGTGGCGATATGAGATGATGCCTCATCAGAGAACTCACCCGCGGTGGCTCGCTACAACAGAATGATCATGCAAGAGATGAGAATGAGAGAGAGGATTGGGCCACAGAGTCTAGCATTGACTTGACCAGCCAAAACACTCCTCGCACCCCCTGTGAAGGCGATGAAGCTCCTGGGCGAAAACAAGACCGGATGAAGCAGAAGTAAGGCATGCCGACGTCCTTCCCCCCACTGCGGCAGCAGCACACGCAGGAGCAGGATGATAGAGCTCTGTGTGACTAAGTCCAGGGATTCACAGCTCGCGAGACGACGTAGAGGATGACATGTTTCTCACCGAAAGAGAGCCAGTGTCGGCGTCGCGTAGGAAAGGGGAGCCGCCCTGCACGACTCACCCTGAGATCGCCGCTATCGCGCGGAGGAGAAGGGATGGGTGAACCAGGTCCCGATCAGAGAACCAGAATGGGTTCAAAACCCTGAACCGGCCGGCCAGCCTGTGCCTCAAGAAGAACCAATGCGCCCCAAAGTGGATGTGTGGCAGCGCGTGATTGGCCACAATAAGGTAAATTCCCAAAAATTTCACTGATCTTGCATAATTCATAATAAATAGCATGTTTATCAGAAAAATACAAATAAGGTACCGAAATTCTCAGAAAAATGAGTAGAATAATATAGAAGCATAATATCAGCCTTTTAATGCTTTAATATCAGTGATATCATGTAAAGTTTATTATGCTTGTTTCATGAGTAATAAATATCAAACAATGGCCTAAAATCATGATAAAATGTCAGTAAGTATATAATCATGTTTAGAATCCATATGATGTCAATAATTATGATGTTGATGCATGAAATTATCTAATTTGATTAATATGGCTAATTAGGGCTATTAACACTAAAGATAATGTAATTAATGCATACATGCTCAATAAATGATGAAATTCACAGAACATTCTCATATCTGTAACTGAAAGATAATATGTAAATATGAGACCAGTTTTGTACCAAAAATTCATGTTGTAAGAAGATGAACCTTGATACATGGGTTGTAACCCTAACTTGAATAATGTATATAAACTAGGGTTAATATGTGCACCAAAAAAGATATGGGACCTAATATTCAGATAATGAATCATAATCTAGAAAATGACATCAGTAAGATAAATATAAGACAATAATGTAAGTAAACGTTGGAATATCCTAATGAGAAAATATAAACCCTAATGAACACGACTAGGGTTAAGATTATCAGAATCTGATGCTAGTATATAATTTTGTTATTAATTCGGTGCTGACCAGTTTGTCTAGATGATCAAAGATATTTATGAATCTCTAAACTCAAGTACGTGGGATTTATTAAGTATAAGACTAGTTTTCTGGTTGCATATGATATGTAATATCTTGAATGCTCGTATTTGGATATGATTGCTTGGTTGAACTAGTATGAGTTATACTTCGCCAAATTTAATAGATCATAAATGAGTATGATGGGTTGTAGCTACTAGAGCACATAGCCTGGTGTGGATGTATGTTGCCTAACATGGATGTATGATTCCTTGGCCCATGTTAGATGTATGAGGATACTATATTGCCCACACTAGATGTAAGTCAAGTGAAAGTATGTGTAGTACAACCGCATCAAAGTTAATGTAATAAAAGGAATGTTTACTTGATTATCGCTTTAAACAACGTTTTCTTTTAATCTTTCTTTCTCAAGTTTTTTTTCAATTATGCAAACATATTAGTATGTATCTTTCTACCCACGTGCACAACACCTTGTGTGTTGATTCGTTGTTTCACGTATGTTCTAGGTTCAGAGCTAGCGTGGGATAAAAGAAAGGAAGTGAGCAGTTGTCTAGGTTGTACCTATTACGTAGATCCTGATTAGCATACATGTTCATAGACTTGTAAATCTTCTTTTAATATGTAAATGTAATTCATTTTGTAATATACATGTTGAATGCTGAGAAATGTTATGGTGTATGCCTATGGTTGTATGTTCATGTATGCGCATATTGTTTCCGCATCGCTCTCTGATATGAGTGGATGATGTTTTCGGATTCTGACATCTCATTCCCAATAGGGTTTGGAGAAATCAAAATCTGGGGATGTCACAGTTGGTATCAGAGCATGAACAATAGCTACACCTAACAATTGCTCACCATGACACATAAAAACTAAATTCTCACCTTTCACTTTAACCATAGAAACTTAGTAAGTTGTTTTATAGGAATTAGGTTTCACCTAGCCTCTAGGTTAGAACCTAGATGTTCGAGAACTAGGTTTAGACAAGTGTCTGAAACCCTTTCCATATAGAGCTCATATGTATTGGGTAGCTACACTAGTCTACATCTCGTTCTCACCATTTCACTAGGTCACATGACACTAGACTATCTACTCTGTGTGGGACACTCGATTTTGCTTATTTGGTTTTTTTTAAATCGACTCGAGACTCGACAATTTTCTCTGACGTCTTCTTTCTTGGAGAAAAACTATATAATATTTTATTATATATATGTAAATATAAAAATGTGTTCCTCACACTGGAGAGTAGTTAGTGTTCATGCAATATAAGTGAAAGGGAGTGACATCAGTCTAGAAGAGACAATAGATCTAGATTAGATGTCTAGAGCCTCATAAGGTTATGTGATAGATAGATATACAAAAGAAAGATGAAGGAAATAAGTATATAGAATCTTACCTAAGTTGATCTATGATTGTATAAGTTTCCTTATTAAGATTTGAGTTATATATATGAACCAAATCCACTCTTGGGAGGATCTATGCTAAGTCGTGATGATGAAAATACATTCCCTTTTCCTACTCAAGATAAGCTTAGTTAAGATAGAGATGAGTGTGCATGAGCCTCAAGCTCTAATACAAGGAGGATGTCTAGTGGAAGGATGAGATATGTGGTGAACTCTAGAGAGAGTAAGACCCACAAGGAGAAGGTCATTGGACCTAGCCTCCAATATATGAGATATGTGTAAAAAACATGACCTACACTAGATTACTCTTGAGTGCTGAGTTGAGTCCTTATGCATGATTCAAATCTATATGTGAGAATTGTGTAAAATAAAAGGATGGGTAGATGACCCATATGAGAAAGTCAATTCCTTGACTGAGTTAGGTCCTAGCTTGAGTGACTTAAGTCGATGATGCTCATCATTAGCTGAAAATGAGGTGATATATGAAATGAAAGCTCTTGGAGTAAAATGCATTGTGCATAAGATACTCACACATGTTGTCCCTTCTTCTTCTTCTTCTCTTTCTTACTATATGATGCTAGAAACCTCACTTGAGCAAGATAGATGATGTATATATGAGGAGTCACTCATAGAAGCTTGGCATATGCTATATTCCTTTCCTAAGTGTACATGCAACATCCAATTTTTAAATAATGATAAGATTGACTTTGTATATCATCTTTCCCTTCATTACATACATGAAAGATATAAATTTGAAATTTTGAGCTTAAAATAGAGATATATGTGGATCATTGAGTAGATGATCACGAAATAAAGTTCCTAAACTCAATTTTACAACTCTACGCTTCTAGCTAGACTATAAATCTCGCACCTTAGGGTGAAACTCTATATTCAAGCATGTAAAGTAAGCTCTTCTATAGTGGTGACATCTAAGTAACATGTTGATCATAAATCCATTTTAATGATGTAAAATGTGACAATTTTTGTAACAAATGAAAGGAACACTTGATGTCAATTTGCATGGTTCAATAGGGTGAAAGATGAAACCCTTAGTAATACATTCTCAACTCTATATGTGTACACAAATTCCTAAACATTAGGGTAACAAGACATGTAAATCCTAAATGCTAGAATGTCAAGTTATAACTGAACTACGTGAATGATGCTTCCATCTATATAAGGTGAGGTGGTACACCCTAGATTATAGAGAACCTAAGATGTCAACTTGGGATACATCTAGAAGTATGAGAACTTTGGAATCCAGAAATGTTGACCTATACGAAGTTGAAGTTAGCTATATCACCTTAATTATGATAGTAGCCGAATTTCGAGGATGAAATTCCTTTTAAGGTGGGGTGAATGTGATAACCCAGATTTTAGGATTTTTTTGATATCAAATATAGAATTTGAAGACCATGAATGTTATGTAGATGACTAGTAGAAAACTAGGGAATTGATTATTCAATCATGGACTCTTTTCACTTAAAAAGGGTAAGCATATGTGCAATGAATGATTATTAGATCTAATTGGGTTCAAATATGAAGAATGGGTTTGGTCAAATGATTTGTGTACTTATGAGACCAAGATGTCCATTGAGTAGTTGCAATGAGCTTGAGGGGTCAATCGATGAACCCAGGGGTCATGAGAATCATAAAAGGTCTTTAGATTTTTATTTGATCAAGATTGGAGGATCAATTGAATTTGGTTTAAGTTTATTTAAGGACTTTAGTTAGGTGATCAAATGCTAGAATTTTGAGTTCCAACTTGGTTATATGGGGTTTTGTGTGATGAGGAAATTATATTTCAATTTTCATATGAATTTGGATGGTTGAGTTATGAAAACTGTGATGCATACCGATCTATATTATGGAAGAGAATATGTTTCATTAAGGTTTGAGTTGACTTTCTTTTACTTAGGTTGGTTTCCATATAAATGTCACACAACCATGGTTATAAGTGATGGCCGCATGGGGCTTAGCCGTACAGTCATGTGGTAATAACCTCTCATGGGTTAAAGCAATAAAGGGGAGATATTTGGTCTTCCACTTCTGATTAAGTTGGATCTGACATCAGTATCAGTTGTGAGAATCTCGTCTCTAGTAACCATCTTCTCATGAATAGGTCAATATCAGGACTCGTTAGCAAGGTGTACACAATGAACCCTACCCTCAAACCTTCGGCAAGCTAGGAAGACGGTCGACTTCTCCTCCTCTCTACCTCCTCCACTATGTTAGCAGTAACCTAGCAGAGAACAACATGGGTTATCTCAAAGATCATGAGCCCCTTTTATTTGAGAGATTCACGACATGATCTCGGATATGAAGGAGACCTTGTCAGATCTCCACATGATGCACTTCCCTCTCGTACGGTCTGATCTTGCCTCATGAGCTCATCGGAGATGAGCATGATGAAAAGAAGGAAGCTTGTAGACAAAAGAAGAAGGGAGTAGCCTAAGGGTGCGGTTAGGACCTTCTGCCCTACTGTCCCTCTGGGCGAGGAGGCGGCGATCTGAGATGATGCCTCACAGGAGAACTCACTCGCGGTGGCTCGCTGCAACAGAATGATCATACAAGAGCTGAGAATGAGAGAGAGGATTTGGTCGCCGAGTCTAGCATTGACTAGACCGCCCACAACACTCCTCGCACCCACCGTGAAGGCGATGGATCTCCTGGGCGAAAACAAGACCGGATGAAGCAGAAGCAAGGCACGCCGACGTCCTTCCCCCCTTTGTGGCAGCAGCACACGCATGAGCAGGACGATAGAGCTCTGCGTGACTGAGTCTAGGTATTCATGGCTTGTGAGACGGCATAGAGGACGACATCTTGCTCACCAGATGAGAGCCAGCGTCGGCGTCGCATAGGAAAGGGGAGCCGCCCTACGCGACTCACCCTCAGATCGCCGCTATCGCGAGGAGGAGAAGGGACGGGTGAACCAGGTCCCGATCAGAGAACCAGAATGGGTTCAAAACCCTGAACCGACCGGCCAGCCTGTGCCTCAAGAAGAACAAATGCGCCCCAAAGTGGACGCGTGGCAGCGCGTGATTGGCCACAATAAGGTAAATTCCCAGAAATTCCACTGATCTTGCATAATTCATAATTAATAGCATGTTTATTAGAAAAATACAAATAAGGTACTGAAATTCTCAGAAAAATGAGTAGAACAATATAGAAGCATAATATCAGCCTTTTAATGCTTTAATATCAGTGATATCATGTAAAGTGTATTATGCTTGTTTCATGAATAATAAATATCAAACAATGGCCTAAAATCATGATAAAAGTCAGTAAGTCTATAATCATGTTTAGAATCCATATGATGTCAATAATTATGATGTTGATGCACGAAATCATGTAATTTGATTAATATGGCTAATTAGGGTTAATAACACTAAAGATAATGCAATTAATGCATACATGCTCAATAAATGATGAAATTCACAGAACATTCTCATATATGTAACTGAAAGATAATATGTAAATATGAGACCAGTTTTGTACACAAAATTCATGTTGTAAGAAGATGAACCTTGATACATGGGTTGTAACCCTAACTTGAATAATGTATATAAACTAGGGTTAATATGTGCACCAAAAAGGATATGGGACCTAATATTTAGATAATGAATCATAATCTGGAAAATGACATCAGTAAGATAAATATAAGACAATAATGCAAGTAAACATTGGAATATCGTAATGAGATAATATAAACCCTAATGAACACGACTAGGGTTAAGATGATCAGAATCTGATGCTAGTATATGATTTTGTTATTAATCAGGTGTTGACCAGTTTGTCTAGATGATCAAAGATATTTATGAATCTCTGAACTCAGGTATGTGGGATTTATTAAGTATAAGACAAGTTTTCTGGTTGCATATGATATGTAATATCTTGAATGCTCGTATTTGGATATGATTACTTGGTTGAACTAGTATGAGTTATACTTCTCCAAATTTAATAGATCATAAATGAGTATGATGGGTTGTATCTACTAGAGAACATAGCCTGGTGTGGATGTATGTTGCCTAACATGGATGTATGATTCCTTGGCCCATGTTAGATTTATGATGATACTATATTTCCCACACTAGATGTAAGTGAAGTACAAGTATGTATGGTACAACTGCATCAAAGTTAATGCAATAAAAGGAATGTTTACTTGATTATCACTTTAAACAATGTTTTCTTTTAATCTCTCTTTCTCAAGTTTTTTTTCAATTATGCAAACATATTAGTATGTATCTTTCTACCCACATGCACAACACCTTGTGTGTTGATTCGTTGTTTCACGTATGTTTTACGTTCAGAGCTTGCATGGGATAAAAGAAAGGAAGTGAGCAGTTGTCCAGGATGTACCTGTTGCGTAGATCTTGATTAGAATACATGTTCATAGACTTGTAAATCTTCTTTTAATATGTAAATGTAATTCATTTTGTAATATACATGTTGAATGCTGAGAAATGTTATGGTGTATGCCTATGGTTGTATGTTCATGTATGCATATTGTTTCCGCATCGCTCTATGATATGAGTGGATGATGTTTTTAAATTCTGACATCTCATTCCCAATAGGGTTTGGAGAAATCAAAATCTGGGGACGTCACATTAATGATCATCACTTCAAGGTATGAGTTCATTTCTCATCCTTCTCATGGTATGATTACAACATACTCATTGATTTGGCTTAACTCCATTCTCAAAGTATTTTAATAAACATTTATCAAAGTACATTGAGTTCATTACATCTTTATTGTAACAATTGCATATCACACACTTCATGTGTTTCTTAACCAAGAATATTGGATTAGAGGTTCATCAAGGTATGTCTACCCTGAAATGTTGAATGTGATATCTATCATGTCATGATGTATCACTTTCTTCTCATTGCCATCTCACTTAAGTTAATCAACTAACCTTGTATTAAGGTATTTCCCTCTTAATACTTTATCCACTAACTTGTTACTCTCATTATATAGAGCATAGGCTACACATTAAAATTTTCCAACTATATTTAAGGATATGGACTTATCCAATGGTTAGGCATTGTTGATATAGAATAAATCATCATCAACCACATTAGGTAATTCCACCCATAGGATGTTATTCACTCCATTATATAGTATTGCATACATTACTCCTAAGAGTTTCTTGCCCTCATCTTTGTAAGATGTAAAGGGTTGATACACATGTAGAGAGTTGGATATATATAAGGATCTAGGCATCATCTTGTCTCTTAGACCGTTACTGACTAGAATAACCACATTACCATTAATATGGTTCATCAACCTTACCCTACATGGTTATAACATTATCATATTACTTGATTCATGTTAGCCACTCTCCACTTTAGTATATTGGCCATCTTACCATCACTCGGGTTTCACATATCCTGGTATCATTGCATGGCATCATCCATGATTGAGTCTTACATTACATCATTACATTAGGGTTCCAGATAACATTATTTTAATTTAGGATTTCATATGGCATTACTCTGGATCAGGGTTTTTCATTCCATAATCCACAATTAGGGTTTACTATTTACATCACATTACCCTAGATTAGGGTTTCTCATAATATCAACCTCAATTAGGGTTTCTCATAGATTCACCCTCAATTAGGGTTTCTCATGGATTCACCCTCAATTAGGGTTTCTCATGGGTTCACCCTGAATTAGGGTTTCTCATGGGTTCACCCTTAATTAGGGTTTCTCATGGGTTCACCCTCAATTAGGGTTTCATATGAAGTTACCCTGAATTTGAATTCCCCATATTGTCAACCTGGTTTAGAGTCACAACATTACCCTTGATTTGGGTTACATCTGATATTTCCCTAGATTTAGTTTAGGGCTCAACGACCACCTTAATTAGGGTTTCATGATCTCTTTATTAAGGATCATACCCTATTTGCTTAATCATTCATGTTGAAGGTGTTGAGGCTTATCCACTACATGATTATCACTCATGTAGGAAGTCCCCTCTCTCTCATCTTCTATAAGATGATGTTTACTTCAGATTTGATTAGACTAAGTCACTCATCTTGGAATAAGAATTGATACCATGATTATGTCATCACCATCATGAGCCTTAGTGATTTATTCAAATGGTACTAATCACCCTATCTCATTAAGGGTACCATTATTGTAATCACCCTTGGATTATATCATGTAATTGTTCACTTAAACAATTGACCTTTGATCACCTTAAGTGTTCATACAATTTGATTAATTATCTTCCAAATGATCTTGGTCACTTAGACCTCAAACGGTCTTGACCAATTAGACCTCAAACGGTCTTGGTTGAATACTCAAAACCGTTTAGTAAAGTAGGTACTTTGAAACTGTTTGCTAAAGTTGAACATTGAAACCGTTTACTAAAGGTGAACCTTGAAATCGTTTACTAAAGGTGAACCTTGAAACCGTTTGCTAAAGGTGAACCTTGAAACTGTTTGGTAAAGGTGAACCTTGAAACTGTTTACTAAAGGTGTACACTTGAAACCGTTTGCTAAAGTTGAGGTTGAAACCGTTTGCCAAAGTGAATCCTTAAGATCGTTTTCTAAAGTACAATTTTGAAACCGCATGAGACTCAACAGGTTTGGGATCGTTTGGTCCCAAATGGTCTTCAGACCATTTGGTCCCAAACGGTCTTGAGACCGTTTGGTCCAATCCTCCTCAAAACTGCATGGACCAAAAATGGTCTCAACCATTCCAATCGGTTTAGGGTTTCCAAGGTTAACTCCCTCATCAAATGAATCTATGGAATTACTCATCAATTGAACCTAACACCTTACTTAAATTGAGATAAATAGGTCATCCTTCAACTGATTTAACCCTCAATTAAGAATCAATTAGGGTTTTGAATCAATTGGATTAGGGATTGAACCAATGAACATCAATGTTAATCATTGTGAAACTAATTGCCTTGAAATCATTAGGTAACCATACAAATTGGACACGACCTGACCTCAAACAGTCTTTAGGTCATTTGGATGACCTCCAAACGGTCTTGAGATTGTTTTCCCATCATATCATTAAAATCCATGACATGCAATTAAGGTTTGAGTCATTGGGTTGATCATCAAATCAGCACTTAATTGTATTTCAATTTGGTATCTTTGGACCTTTAAACACTTGACCACTCTTAACCCTAGACCTTCAAATGGTCTTGGGTGACCCTCAAACGGTCTTGAGACCGTTTGGGTGATCCCCAAATTGTTTTGAAACCATTTGGGCTAATCAACCCAAAGTTCCAAGTCAATTGATTATCAAATCAGCACTTAACATGATTAGGGTTTGGTGATTGATGGACCTTCAACTCATGAACCAATTGGAACTAATAAATTATAATTAGTGGTTCATTAACCAACATCATTATCTACAAATCTCCAAATGGTCAACCCTGGTCAACACCTCCAAATGGTTTGAAAACGTTTTCCCTTAAATGGTTTGTGAAACTGTTTGCTCCCAAACAGTTTGTGAAACCGTTTAAACATTTCAATTGAAACTGTTTGGCCTAGATATTTGGGGAGGTGTGTGCTTATAATTATTTCGTCATCATAAAGCTCTAAACTCATGAAATCTACTGTGATTTCCCTGGAGAATGTGTCAATCAACCAAATCAATTATTGTGAATGAAGAAATAATCATTATTTGATAAGGAATTGAATGCAATAACAAAATCAAGGGTTCAAGTAATAAAACCCGCCTCCAATTGAGCTCTAAATCTCCAAGATCATGGCAAAAATGGTGTATGAAACTTTTGCAACTCCCCCTAGGCTCTTCCTCAAGCTTTTGGTTGAAAAGATTGGCTAGGGTTGAAGAGGAGATCGAAATAAGAAGAAATCAATGATTTATTTTCGATTTCCACCATGGAACCAAGGTGAAAAAGTGTCAAGAACCTTACCAACAGGTTGGGGGTCGTCCCCCTGATCCTCCCTAGCTCCCTTGGTCGATTTTCAAGAAAGAAACCTTTCATTTGGCTTGGGAAGGGTCTTTTTATAAGAAATTCAATGAGAGAGAAAATACTTTATAAAAGTCTTTTAATTCCTAAATTGTTGCCACCATCTCCCCCTTGGTTCCTTGTAGGAAAAGTCATCTCTATCCCCACCGATCTCCCTTCCATTATCCAAGAATAAAGGGAAAAGAAATTAAGCACCTTAACCCTTATAATATTAATATCCATTTTTGAGTGGAATTTCTTTTTCTTATAATAATGGTGAGTGGAATTCCACCTCCTTAGGATATGCTCGTGCCTTTACAAGTCTTAAGGAAGTCCACACACATCTGAATCCAACCATATTAATTTTTGTTGAAGGCCCTTCAATTATTTTATTTATTTTTGCATTAAATTGAATTAGGGTTTCATTTAGGCTTAAATCTTGATTATTTTAATATCAAGATTCTCTCTCCTCCAACTTAATTCAAATGAGGCTCCCCTCTCATTTTATTTGCTCTACATGACGTCAAGAAACATTAGGGACCTTATTGAATTGGTAATTGGCATATTAAACCCTAGGTTTTGGGTAAATTACACATTACACCAAAACTGGGTTTTAATGCACAAACATTGTCCAACAAGCTCTATCTTGGTGCCCAAGCTTTTAGAAATCATACCACTACATCATATTCATTCTTATGATGTCTCAACATCATAGGAACATATTATCATGTAACATTTGCAATTTAACCTCTTAACTTGGGTAATTTCACATTAGTCCAAAATAAGCAAAACATTGCTTCAACATTATTCAAACATGACCAAAATTGAAACCTAAGCTCCTCTTGATCGTTAATTACTTTTCACAAAATAAAATTAAGGGTTTAATTATCTTTCCTAAGCAAAACGTCTAGGGTTAAGGCATAACCTAGGTCAGGGATGTTACATCAGCGACGTCTGGCAGTTGTAGATGATGATTTCTTTACACGGTATGACTTTGACTACTCACGGCATGTCTTCTAGAGCTAGTGAAGAGGTAGATCCCAATAGAGGAGATGGTGATGGAGTTGCTTTTCTTGTTGAAGCAGAGAAGAGGCTTGTAGCAGTGGTGGAATCACGACGGTAGATTCATGGTAGAGCTGAGGCTTGCTCGGGTGGAGAGATGGCGGAATGGTGGAGTTTTCGAGCTGTGTCGGAGCTTGTGGAGGGCAGCGGTAGAGCTTGGCCATTGATCGGAGCCTATTAGAGTTGCACACTTCTGTAAGGGGTCGCACACGACTGCAAAACACAAATGTCTCTGAGTGGAAGTGAGAGAGGCGGCTGGAGATTGGGGTTAAAAACCCAAATTCTTGTCTTTAAACATGTTGTGTCTTTTTAAGGACATGACATGTTCCCTTGTATAGATCACCTACTCCTTTTGAAACTTGCTTTGATTGAAGAGGACACTTCATGTTCTATTTAAAACACATCATGTATGTTTCCCGGAGTCAAGGTTGAAGTTACCAAACTAATAATGACACATCATGTACAAATAAACACAGGACATGTGTTTCTCCAGAAAAATAGAGCCATTCGAATGAGCATTGGTACACACCGTGATTGAATTAAAACACACTGAGTAACATTCCAGGTGTATGAAGAGTGCTCTCAACCTGATAATGAAACGATGCGTTCAAATCAAGACGTGTGTTTTTCCAAAAATATATATTGCATAAGAGTGATCTAGTGGACACGTCGTGTTTGATAAAAAAATATGACGTGTCAGTTTTCAGCATATGTGTTCTTTGACCATGCACATTGTGTCAAAAATAGAAAATGTTGTGTGCTCTTGAGTTTTTGCATAGTCACCTATCTGTTAGTGGGTGCAAATAAAGACATGTCGTCTCTTCCTAAATTTATGCAGAAATCGTCTTCTTTTGATCAACACCTGCAAAGATGATATGTATTTATGAGGGTCTATATTATTACATTCATCAATGATAAGTTTATTTTTTAAAATAATAAATGTTCTTGATTGAAACCAATTAACAAAATATATCCTAATGTGGGGTCAATTTGCACAAGTTCCTCCATTTAAAGTTTGGAGTGAGACTCTTTAGCTCCTTGATCATGCATCTTGGAGGGAGCAAGAGGCTCCCTTGTCAATCTCCTCCTCATCCGTGTACAACTTGCATCTTTGTCCATTAACCTTGAATGTTGATTGCTTCCCTTGTAGCTCCACTATCCCTTAGGGATAAACCTTCAAGACTAAGATTGATCAAGACCAATTAGATCTTAGTTTCCTTGAAAAGAATTTAATTTTGGAACTAAACAATAGAACTTGGTCTCCTTAACTGAATTATTTGATTTTGATTCTTTTTTCATGCCACATCTTTGTCTTTTCTTTAAAGATCTTTGCGTTCTCATATGCATCCATTCGGAGTTCTTCAAGCTCCTAGAGTTGTAGCAATATTTTCTCCCCTGCTTTCTTCAGATCATAGTTGAGGAATTTGATCACTCAAAGTGACTTATGCTCCAATCCTATAGGTAAGTGATAGGATTTACCATAGACTAGCTTGAATGGGGTCGTCCCAATTGGCGTTTTGAAAGTTATCATGTATGTCCATAGTGCATTTTCTAGTTTCAATGCCCAATCATTTCTTGAGCTGGTGACGGGTTTTTCTAATATAGATTTTAATTAACTATTGGAGATATCTACCTAACCTAATGTTTGAGGATGATAAGTGTGGGCACCTTATGCTTCACTCCATACTTGTTGAGTAGTTTGTTGAAGTTTCTTTCATTGAAGTGGCTTCCACCATCAGATATGATTACTCTTGGGACTCTAAACTTGGCAAAATAGTCTTCTGAAAGATTTTTATCATGGACTTAGAATATGGTGATTAATCGGGTATTGCCTCAACCCAGTTGTATACATAGTCACATGATACTAAGATGAGCTTGTAGTGGCATGAGGATGGAAAAGAGCCCATATAACCCATGTCACGCACGTCAAAGACTTCTATCTCTAGGATTGAATTCAATGTCATTTTTTCCTTCTTTGAAATCCTTCCAGCTCTTGGATACTTGTCACAAGCTTTAACAAACATGTGTGTATCACGAAATAGACTTGGCCAATAGAAACTTGCTTGAAGAATCTTATTTACAGTCTTGTCTGCTCCAAAGTGTTCTCCATAAGGGGAGGAATGACTATGAAATCACACTTGCAATCTCTTCATTGGGAATGCATCTTTGAATAAGTGTGACACATCGTCACGCTAAACGAGATTATTCAAAATACAAAACATGATCAACTATTAATTTCACATAATCAAAAATGTAGAATAATTAAAACCAATTCCAACAATGTAAATAAGCTCTAGAACATTTACATAAAGCCCCACCATTCCATTCTCATATACTGTAACAAGTATTCACATATGGGTCTAAAGACCTCAGTCACATCCTTCATACAAATGATATTTCACATGTACATGCCATATATTTACAAACATTGGCATACTACTAAAATCTTGTGTGGATATGAGTATATCATCTAGAAAACACATCCCATACCTAGACCTGAGAATACAAGGTTGACACTAGGACTCTACTACTAACATCTACAACTAACCAACCTTCTGGATATATTGATAACCAGGTTGGTTCTCTTCTACAGTGCGACCTCGACCTCATTGCCTGCGACCACCTAAGAAAATGTGGTGACCCACATCTTAGACCCAGTCCCAATGAAAGATATAACTCTCTCCAACACATATTGATTATAACATATTAATTAACAATAAATAAAATGTGAAATTAGGGTATTGAATAAGTAATATGAATAGATTGAACAATTTAAGCATACTAAGCAAATAAGCAAATAAGTTGTAGCATCAAGTAGAATTACTCAATTTTCACAGGTTTGCATCATGTAAGAACTATGTAGCGTAAATACAAGACAAGGGTTAATCAACCAATGTGATACATATTAAACCCTAGCAATTATACTACACGTCTGGTATTATATTTTTTATTATGCCCTGGGGAGTTTTGAGTCATACCACTCAAAGTCCAACTGACCACAACTTGGTCGCAATCAATTCCATATAAGATCAAGGAAGAGAGAAACTTTGAGATCTTCTCCATACTCAGTTAGTACGAGTCTGCACTGCAGTGACATCTCAGTCTAACTACAAAACAACAACATATAGTCCTGTAAAAAACTAGCCCACCTTGGTACATGTCTTGGCACTAGAAACCAAGGTATGCAAAGAAAAACCTTTATAACATGATAATCACCAAGACACAACTACAACCATTCTCAAAAAGAGGGCTAGGTATAACCACAATCATCCTCCAAAAGCACTTGGATTCAGGATGACAAGCACCCAACATACTCCATAGTATGTGCTTTGATTTTCCCTTAGGAATACTCATTTAACCATCTAGAAAGTTTTGGCACTCAGATGGATCTATGGCACAGGACACTACATGATTAGAATTTCACTTGATTAATCATTGCCATATGGGTGAATTAAGGCTTTGTCATACAAATGGACATACAAAATCTAATTCATTTCTATCAACTGTATAAGCATTACAAATTTAGAATATATAAAATGTTTTAAGTATAGATCTCAATCATATTACCATATGCTATCATCCATTGCATTATAATGAACTACATCATCATCATGTCATTTCAAGATATCCATTTCTTATGACAATTTCCAAGGTTTCAACCCTTATTGGAACATGAAAATTATTTCACCTCAATCAGGGCTCAAAATGCCCAAAGGTCATTTAAGACCATCACATTATTCAACGCAAGTTGATCCTCATTATTCCATGCCTTAAACAAGGCTCAAAAGGTCATAAGAAAATATGTCTCCATAGGTATTATTATAGCAAGGCACTATCATATTGAAAT
This sequence comes from Alisma plantago-aquatica, assembly GCA_963693085.1. Classification (NCBI taxonomy): domain Eukaryota; kingdom Viridiplantae; phylum Streptophyta; class Magnoliopsida; order Alismatales; family Alismataceae; genus Alisma; species Alisma plantago-aquatica. The sequence goes on from OY856409.1 coordinate 628,032,676, forward strand.
AGCACTACATTGTGGTTTCAGCACAAAAAGAGTGTAATACATTGTCACATTAATCATTCAATAGGTCTGATTATAAACAATCAACATCATCTAATTACATTGAGGTTATGTATAACAAAATATATCACATTGGAGTTACGCATCCACTCATTATAGTGATTTATCAAATATAATTATACAAGAGAAAAGGTAATACTACAAATTAATGGTATTGAACCATCAAATTCTCATTACTAGGACCCACCTATAATACCATGGGGTTTATTATAATACATTGGATGTTGAGGAATCCAATATTATTCATTGGGTTGGGTTCATTGTTCAAGGTTACCAATTGAAGTATAAGTCTAACCATTAGATCAATTGAACCAAGGAACCATTACTTTAAGGTTTAGTCAAATCTACATTTACATTTGTAACTCACCATATGTGGTGATGATATGATCCACCATTAATTGTGATCATTAATTCACCATTGGTTGTTAGATCAACAATATATTCATTTAAACCATCAAATATTAAGCTAATATCATCATTGATTGATAGCATCACTAAAATACTTTGTGGATGATAATTAAACTTCTAATTGAGCCACAAACTAGCCTAAGGGGGTGACCATAGGTTGTCACCTTGACACCCTTGATCACAAACATCAGTTGCCAAGATAGCAACACCATTGGTTGTTGAATGGTATGACCATCGGTTGTGTGATAGGGGAGGAAATAGCTTGAAAGTCCTAATTTGTACCATCGATTATTTTGTACTTAGAACCATAGGTTGTTCCTATCAACCTATCCCAAATAATATTATACCTTAGAAAGGTTGTACACATGTTTACAAGTTTATATAGAACTGGAACAGAATAGGGAACACCATTAAACATTCATAACCCTAAACAAGCATGGTTTCTTTATGCTTTGATCATCACATTAAAGCATAAACACCAACTAACAAGCTTCTAGAAAACAATATAAGTGAATAATGTTATATAACTCACCTCCATAGAGTATGTAAGATACCAAACAGCAAGATTATTGATAAAATAAGGCAAGAAAACCCTAGATTCAGATCTGAACTTGGCCAAGTAGGCACTTCTCTCCATAAAGAAACAAAACCCTAGAAGAATACACAAGAAGGATAGATTTTTGAGTTCTAGAGCCACTCTCACCATGGAACAACAAGGTTCCAACCTGGAGAAATATAGGAGGACGAATATCAAAGAAATAAATGGAGGAAATAAGGTAATACTTACACTTTTAGGTCAAGATCACTAGGAAGGAGCTTTAGGAACCCCTAAAGGAAGTCAATTGCAACCCTAGATTCTATTTCCAAGAAGATCCCCACTTTTATCTTCCTTGGACAGGAACTTTGCAACATCATAGAGGGAGAACAAGGTTCATCGAAGGAAGGAAGTGGTGGATAGCAAATGGTTCGTTTGGGTGCTTAGGGTAGGTATATAAAACTTTAAGATAAAGAAAAAAAAGTTGAAGTTCTTGTATCTTTCCAAGTGTCCATTGCCTTAAACTATTAATAATATACAAGCACACGCACAAGTAGCTCCCTCACCAATCTATGTAGACCTACTTAGATCTCCTTTGTCGTATTTCCAAGCCAATCAAATATTTCATTATTTGATAGCTACTAAAGGTAACTCATCCATGAAGGGGTAAACCCTAAAATACCCTAGAAGCAAACTCTAACAGAGTCATATGCACATCCCAACTACCAAGAAATTGCAGCATACATGCCTCAACAGATCCTCTAAACTCTGAATAGTCCTTTCACAGTGGCCATCAATCTGTGGATGAAAATTTTTAATGAATCTCAAATGTGTTCCCATTGTTGAATGTAGACGCTCCCAAAAATGACTTGTAAACTGTGGAACTCTATTAGAAACTATAGTCACTAGAATGCCATGCATACGGACTATCTCATCAACTTATAATTTTGCCAATTTCTCTACTATAAATGTCTTCTTGACTGGCAGAAAATGAGTTGACTTAGTCAATATGTCTACTATCACCCATATGGAATCATGACCCTTGGCTGTCCTAGGAAGACCAACCATAAAGTCCATAGTAATATGATCCCATTTCCACTATGGTATTGGCAAGGGTTGTAATGTCCATGCAGGCTTCTGGTGCTCAGCCTTCACCTGCTGACAAGCTGGACATTTGGCAGCAAACTCTGCCACATCACACTTTAGATCTGGCCTCCAATACATGTCTTTCAAATTTTGGTACATCTTGGTACTTCCAGGATGCATTGCATACATGGAGGAGTGAGCCTCTTCAAGTACTATCTTCCTTAACCCATCAACATCAGGAACAACTGTCCTATTATGGTAACCAATTGTACCATCATCTTCTTCATGAAAGCCATCATACTATTCACTGCCATTCCCTGATCGGATATTCTACATCACAATATCATTTTGTTGTACATCATGAATCTGCTGTCCAAAGATAGGTTTCACTTGTAGCTATGCCAACAATCCTACCACAAGGAAACTTCTAGTTGTACATTCATCTGGCAAAGAGACACCAGCATATCTCTCTTATGAAAGATCAAGGAATTTAATTTTACATTATCTATCGTTGATGATGAAGACAACTTTCTACTCAATCCATCAGCTACCACATTCACTTTCCCTAGATGGTAATCTATTGTGCAATCATAATCCTTAATCAGCTCCATCCATCTCCTCTACCTCATATTCAACTCCTATTTTGAGAAGATATATTGTAGATTCTTGTGGTCAGTGAAGATCTAACACTTCTCTCCGTAAAGATAGTGTCTCTAGATCTGTAAGGCATGGAGCACCACTGCAAACTCCAAACCATGTGTTGGGTAATTTTCCTCATGTTTCTTAAGTTGTCCCAAAGCAAAAGAAATTTTATCCTACAAAAACATGCATCCTAATTCATTCTTTGAAGCATCACAAAAGACAATATAGCCTTTCCCTTGCTCTGAAAGTACTAACACTGGTGCACTAGTCAACTTTTCTTTCAACAGATGGAAAGAACGTTGCCACTTGTCATCCCAAGCAAAAGGAACATCCTTCCTAGTTAACCTAGTTAGGGGTAACACAATATAACTGAAGTCTTTGATGAACCTCCTGTAGTAACCTGCTAGACCTAGGAAACTGCAGATCTCTATCAATGTCTTTGTTTATTCCCATTCTAGTACATATTCCACTTTCCTTGGATCAACCCAAACACCTTTTGCAGATATAACATGGCCCAGAAAAGACACTTTTGCTATGGGTTATGTTCCAAAAACAAGATTGATCTCAAACTCAATATCTTTAGGAGGGGGAATGCTAGGAAATTCCTCAAGAAAGACATCCTCAAATTCTCACACCACTGTACCTCCTAGATACTAGTACCTCTCACCTTGGTATCCATAATATGAGTTAAGAAAGCCTCACATCCTTTTCTCATCAACTGCTCAGTTGTCATAGCTGACATCAAACATGTAGGTAGAATCTTCCTATCACCCTAGAAAATCCATTATACATCTCCATCATGGAACGTCACCATCTTAGTACTATAGTCTAATACTACCTTGTATTTTTTCCAAGATATCCATTCCTAGGATTACATCAAAACCATGCATGTCAAGTGGATAAAAATTTGCTTGAATGTTGTGTCCGGAAAAAGAAAGAACGCAAGAAGGACACACTTCCTGCAACTCAGCAGAACCAAACAAAGGAGTCTCTAGCCACAGACTATCAGATCTATGACTAATAGGTAGATAACAACTATCTATCACCTCTCTGGTGATAAAAGAGTGTGTCATACACATGTCTACTAACACAGATACAAAATAAGAAGTAGACAAATCAAAATTAAATAACTCCATCTGACCTGTCAAGACTCGTGGATTGACCACTGCTTTTGGCAGGGTCATGGCATAGAACCTTGCCACCGCATGTTGTCATCCATGTCCTCTGTTATCCTATCCATAGGATCCGGCCTGTGATGCTTGATCGTGTCCTCTGCCACTACCAGTGCAAAACTATTTCTCTTGTGAACTTTGTTGATTCGGTCATGGTTACTGAGTCACCTCCTCATTTTTCATAGGGAAATACCACTTTGTGTGTCCCTCTTGTCCACACTTATGACATGTCTTACTTTCATATCATGGCCTAGATGGCCCTATCACTGAAAGTGATGATGTGTTGCAGGCTCCTATAGGTGGAAAACTGTGACCTCTACCCCTACTTGGGGTGCATTTGGATGGAGTGAACGAACTCTGCTCACTAAAAGTCAATCTCTACTGCAACTATGATGGAGTAAATCTTGGCTTCTTAAATCCTCCAAATGATTGTCCTTGTAATTGAACTGGTCGCTTCTTAGCATTAGCTCCATACTTTTCTATGGCAGACCTCTAAATCCTCCTTACGGATTCCACAAAGGTGGAAAACCTCTCCCTATTTTTTAGGGCTGATGTTGTTGTAGTCAACTCAGTATTTAGGCCCTTTTCAAACCTATGGATCCTTTCTTTGTCAGTGGATTCCATGTGTGGGAAGAACCTCAAAAGCCCCATAAACTTTGACTCATACTCATTAATAGTCATAGCCCCCTGACGAATCTTCTCAAACTAAGATATCTTCTCATCTAGATAGGTCTCTGGAAAATATCAGATAACTAATTCCCTCTGAAACTCCTCCCATCCTATCACAACTCCTGGCCTTTTCTCCTCTTCTATGGCCCACCAGTGGCCAACACTATCCTTCAACAAGTATACTGCATGCTTAACTTTGCCTTGTTCAGTGATGTTTAGGATTTTAAATGCCTTTTCCAGCTCAGTCAACCACATGTCACCATTAGCTGGATCAGAAGTACCTAGATATTCAATCACCCCAACATGTCTAAGGTGTTCAAATATCTTCTCGACACCTTGGGAGTCCACATTAAAGGTAGCTTACCTAGATAGAGGTGGTGGCACTCTGTCAGTGATATATGTAATTGTGGCCATCATATGTCTAAACATAGACTGAAACTCAGGATTGGCCGTCATTATCGGGTCTAGATGAGGCATTGTGGGCTGCTCTGGCCATGCTTCTTGAACTCTCTCATCGCATGCCTTCCTTCCAACACCTCCTCCTGGTATAACATAGCAACTCTAAATGTGTTCTGCATGCCCTCTAAAGATATCTACATAAGAATAAACTATGATCAGATATGTCAGATACATAAGAACAAACTCAAACCTAAGTCATATGTCTCAGTAGACTCAGTAAACCTAGAGCTCTGATACCAACTTAACTGTGACACCTCATCATGTTAAATGTGATTACTCAAAACACACAACACAATCAACTACTAATTAATCACATAGTCAAAAATGGGGAATAAATAAAACCAATTCCAACAATGTAAATAAACTCTAGAACATTTACATAAAGGACCATCATTCCATTTTCATATACTATAACAAGTATTCACATATGGGTCCTGTGAAAGATTGGATTTCTAGCTTAATTCCGAGGACGAAATTTCTTTTAAGGTGTGTAGGATGTAATGGAGTACACTTCTGGAATCCTAAATGTCCAATGACATAAATGAAATCATATGGTTGATCTATATTAAGAGTTCCAAGCTTTTGACAAAGTAGGTGTGTTGATGTGAGGTTGACATCATGATTAAGATATCTCTTTTTAATGCCTTCTTGAGGAATTTAATAGAATGATCAAATAGCTGAGTTTCATCACCAAAAATTGAGTAGAATGTAGGTTGAGAGGTAGTGAAGCTATGGTGTAAATTTGGTGGCTATTTGATTATCCTAGAGCAAGTTATTTAGGTTTTAAGTAGGACAAATGATTGGTATTTTGATGTATTCCGGAGCAATGTTCCTAATTAGAAACTTAGGATTTCATCAAATACAATGGCGCACCCTCCCCCTAGGCTGAAGAGTCACAGATCCACACCGTGGCCTTTTGGGCACCGTTGGATAGTATTATGTGAATGGCTAGATGACTGTTCCCAACCTCCAACTGAACTGGAATAATAGGCTAGAGTGGAGCTGGAAACTTTGATCGCAAGTTCGTGGGTGATCGTGCATCCACAGGAGAAAAGGTAGGAAATTCTCTTCATCTTTATGAGACCTACATATCGACCCCTTATGTTGCATAGTTCAGGAGCAGACGAGAGAAAACGTTTACTCCCTCTTCACCATTCCTCCACTATGGCGACCAGTTTGGGCGTAGGAGAGAAAAAGAACACAGAGAAGATAGTCTAGATTAGGAAGAATGGAGGGCATAATACTCCCAGTTGCTTGACCAACCCAACGAGCCCCCTAGCTTACCTGCATCTTCAACCTCCATGGGAGACGAAGTCAGTCTTCTGGAGTAGGTCATGGAGGCTAGTTGGAGCACAAGGAAGTGAGGTCAGAGGTAATCAAGACTTGAGTGGAGTTCATGGAGACGGCGTGATGCTTTGGGAGGCTTTGGATTGAAGCAATATCAAGCAGAGGCCTTTTGCCTCTTTTCTCCGCCCCTACAGAGACCGACGGTGGCATTTCTCTGAGCCGCATGAAGGAGGCACCAATGGTGATCCTAAAGAGGATGGTGGCGCAATATGTGTGGTCTAGAGAGGCTCCATATCATAGAAGGTTGTAACGAGGAGGAGGAACCAACCGTCTTATGCTCTCCGGAACTAAGCACAGCGGCGGCGGCTGCCTTGCGAAAGAAAAGAGTCCCGCTGGGGGCTCTGAAACGTGGAGCAGGAGAGGAGACTGAACCAGGTCCTTCCCCATCCCAGGTCGGCCGGCTCAGCGTGAGCTGGGCAGCTCTGAGTAACGCCCCTACAGTGGCCATGTGGCGAGGGCCGATTGGCCTTTTAAGGTAAATATCTCAGAAATGTTCAGATCTCAGATAATTCATAGTAATTATTATGTTTACCATAAAAATACAAACAAGGTACCAAAACATTCAGAAAAATGAGTATAACATAGTAGAACTATAATATCAGGCTTTTAATGCATTAATAACTGTGATATCATGTAAGATGTGTAATGCTGGTTCAATGGATAATAAATATCAAATGATGTTCTAAAATTATGAAAATATGTCAGTAAATGTATATTCATGATTATAATCTAGTGGATTCCAGTAATTGTAATGTTAGTGTATGAAATCATGTAATTTGCTCCATATGGTTAATTAGGGCTAGTAACCCTCATTAATATGCAATAAATACATACATGCTCAATAAATGATGGAAGTTTACAGAGTAGCTGATATCAGTATATGGAACCTCAGTTTTAATTATGAGATCATGATTATGCATAAAATCCATGTTATATGAAGATGACCCTTAATACATGTTATGAAATCCTAATTTTGGTTCATGATGTAACGTAAGGTTAATATGTGCATAAAAAGGATATGGAACCTAATGTTTAGATAATGAACCATAATCTGGAAAATGACATCAGTATGATAATTCTAAGACAAGAAATGCAAGTAATGATGAGAATATCCTAGTGAGTTAAGTAAACCCTAAAATGGATACGATTCAGGTTAAGATGAGATGTAAGATGATGAGAACCTAATGATAGTATATGATTTTGTCTTGACTAGGGGTTTGACCAAGATATAGTTGACATGAGGAATATATGATTAGAATGTCTCTTGATCAAGGTACGCCATTACCTCTTACTTGGCTTATTATACAATATGCTTGTGTTATACGCATAGTAAAATACTTTGCATATGGTATTGGATGAAATGATTATTCTTGTATGATATATTGCATGATTTGTTTTCATACGTATTGTTATGAACACATCAACCATAATATATTTGTTCCATTATATGAAAGAATTAATTCTCTTTGGTCGCATAGTTCTGGAAAGTGATCATTCTCTTTGGTAGTAAATCACATTTTACAATGATCTAACTCTTTGGTAGTACATCATAAGGCCTTCCATCTCATACTCTTTGGTAGCTAAGATGATGCATTATTCCCTCAGGTGGAAAATGTATGGATATATAATGGAAAATGTGCTTAAAATATGTGTTCTCTTTTGCTAATGAATACCTTTGTGCAAGTATACGATTTTCTTATATTCTTCTATTACTTCCAAGTATTAGTTTTATCTTATTGCCAAGATATGATGAGAGGTATATAAAAGATACATAGGCGTACTCAGTATAATATTCTCAAATATTGTGCTGACATGTACCGCATGTAATCTTTTGTTTAGGTTGTGGACATGTGTTCTTGAAGATCCAGGATAGTTGAGAGTTGTGTGGCGAGCTGATGTATAGGTGGACCTGTTGTCTTTAGATCTTGTTGTTTAGTGGTAGTACATGTGTATGTAAGTTTGATGTTCAATATGTTATAATAATTAATGTTGTAATTATATGTGGAATGGTGAACATGTGTTTTATGGTTTTATTATTGTTCATGTGCATGTGATATTGATTATTTCCTTCTTACTCCCTTAATTTTCTTCTTCTTAGCCTAGTGTGGGGTGTTTAAATTGGGATTCTCGCTGAGGTGAGGGTTTCAATTTGGACGTCGCACATCAGATTAAGTTTTAGAAAATCTGGGGACATCACAGGTCCAAAGACCTCACTCACATCCTGCATACAAAAGATATTTCACATGTACATGCCATATATTTACAAACATTGGCATACTACTAAAATCTCGTGTCGATACGAGAATATCATCTAGAAAACACATCCCATACCCGGACCTAAGAATACAGGGATGACACTAGGACTCTACCACTAACATCTACAACTAACCAACCTTCTAAATCTATTGATCACCAGGCTGGTTCTCTTCCACAGCGTGACCTCGACCTCGTTGCCTTCAACCACCTAAAACAAATGTGGTGACCCACGGGTGACACCCAGTCCCAGCAAGAGATATAACTCTCTCCAACATATATTGATTATAACATATTAATTAATAGTAAATACATTGAGAAGATTGGGTATTGAATAAGTAATATGAACAGATTGACCAATTTAAGCACATTAAGTAGTTAAGAAAATAAGTTGTAGAATCAAGTAGAATTACTCAATTTTCATATGTTTGCATCATGTAAGAACTATGTAGTGTAAACACATGACAAGGGTTAATATCAACCAATGTGATACATATTAAACCCTAGAAATTATACTACCATGACTAGTATTATATCTTTTATTACGCCCTAGGGAGTTTGAGTCATACCACTCAAAGTCCAAGTGACCACCGCTTGGTCGCAATCAGTTCCATATAAGATCAAGGAAGATTCAAACTCTAAGATATTCTCCATACTCGGTCAGTACGAGTATGCACTATAGTGACATCTCAGTCTAGCTACAAAACAGCAACATATAGTCCTCTAAACAACTAGCCCGCCTTGGCATAGGTCATGGGCTTAGAGACCAAGGTATGCAAAGCAAAACCTTTATCACATGATAATCACCGAGACATGACCGCAGACATTCTCAAAAAGAGGGCTAGGTATGACTACAATCATCCTCCCTAAGCACTTGGATTCAGGATGACAAGAACCCCACATACTCAATATTATGTGCCTTGAGTTTCCCTTAGGAATACTGGTTTCACCATCTGGCAAGTTCTGACAGTTAGATGCATCTATGGAACAGGGCACTACATGATTATAATTTCACTTGATTAATCATTGCCAATTGGGTGAATTAAGGATTTATCATACAAATGGACATACAAACCCTAATTCATTTCTATCAAGTGTATAAGCATTACAACTTTAGAATATATAAAATGTTTGAAATATAGATTGCAATTTTTTTTACCATATGATATCATCCATTGCATTATAATGAACTACAGCATCATCATATCATTTAAAGATATCCATTTCTGATCACAAGTTCCATGGTTTCATCCCTTATTGGAACATGAAAATGATTTCACCTCAATTAGGGATCAACATGCCCAAAGGTCATTTAAGACCATCACATTATTCATAGAAAGGTCATCCTCATTGTTCCATGCCTTAAACAAGGCTCAAAAGGTCATAAGCAATTATGTGTCCATAGATATTATTATGCAAGGGACTATGATATTCAAGTACAACTACATTGTGGTTTCAGCACAAGAAGAGTGTAATACATTGCCAAACTAATTATTCAAGAGGTATGATTATAACCAATCAACATCATATAATTACATTGAGGTTAGGAATAACAAACTATATCACAATGGAGTTACGCATCCACTTATAATATTGATTTATCAAATATAACTATACAAGAGAAAAGGTAAGACTACAAATTAATGGTATTGAATCATCGAATTATCATTAGTAGAACCCACATATAATACCATGGGGTTTATTCTGATACATTGGACATTGAGGCATCCAATATTATTTATTGGATCGGGTTCATTGTTCAAGGTTACCAATTAAAGTATAAGTCTAACCATTATAACCATGGAACCATTGGTTTAATGTTTATTCGAATCTACAATTACATTATTAACTCACCATATGTGATGATGATATGATCCACCATTAATTTTGATCATTAAGTCACCATTGGTTGTTAGATCAGCAATATATTCATTTAACATCATGAAACATTAATCTAATGTCATCATTGATTCATAGCATCACTTAAATACTTAGTGGATGATAATTAAAATTCTAATTGAGCCAAAACCTGACCTAAGGGGGTGACCATAGGTTGTCACCATAATATTTGACACCCTTGATCATGAACATCAGTTTCCAAGATAGCAACACCATTGGTTTTTGAATGGTATGACCATCAGTTGTGTGATAGGGAAGGAAATAGCTTGAAAGCCCAATTTGAACCATCGATTGTTTTGTACTTAGAACCATACGTTGTTGGTATCAACCTCTCCCAGATCATATTATACCATAGAAAGGTTGTACACATGTTTACAAGTTCATATAGATCTATAACAAAATAGGGAACACCATAAAAAAATTGTAACCCTAAACAAGCATGGTTTCTTTATGCTTAGATCATCACATTAAAGCATAAACATTAACTAAAAATAGTAAGCAATATAAGTGAAGAATGTTATATAAATCATCTCTATAGAATAGATCAGATCCCAAACATTAAGATTGTGGCGAAGCGTTCGAACAAAACGTTATTAACTAAGCGAAAGCAAACATCAACAACGGAATTACTGAAAATCACTAAAAATTAAAACCATTTTCAAAGAGATCCAAACAGAGGAAAACTCTTTTGTCAATAACCAATATAATTTATTTACATCCTAGTTTATAAGTACATATTCTGTACCATCTCTTATCGAGGATTACAAGCATTGACTGCCTTGTTAAAACTATACATAGACAACATAAGAACCTCGAGGAATTAAGCCAAAATCTCAGATTGATTCATTAAAGTACTAATTACTGACTCCGAGGATCTGAGAGTACAAAGACGACACATATGACTCTCTATACAAAGCATGACAGCCAGTGTCTCCACTTGAGATATCATTGTTGTCCATGTTGTTGTTGTTGATGCTGCTCTTTCCCTGCAGTAGGGTTTTTGTCTCTTCTTCTGCGTCTACCTAAAAAGTTGGATCCCATGGGGTTGAGACAATTGAAATTGCCCCAATGAGAGATATAACTCTCCGCCAGAAATATTATTATAGCAATTTAATGGAATAAAACTAAGCATAGGAATCATAAGTATTCAACAATAGATAAATCAATTGTCTATGCATATTAGAGTAATGCTCTTCTTCAAAGTATTTCATCTTGTAACTTGATAAAGCACTATCTCATTTATCCAATAAGGAATATGAAGAACATGTATAATATTTATCCATTTGAAACATACTAAGCAAGATAACATCAACCAGTGATTTTTGTATTTCAACCTTAAGCAAATACACTACACGGCTGAATACATTTTACAATCATACTTAAGCCCTGAGGAGATGAGGTATACCACTCATACTCCAACTAACCATTGTGAAATCGAAATCAGTACCATACATAGGTCAATGGAAGAGCTGGCTGCCATGACCTCCCTTATCTCGGTCAGTATGAGATTTCATGCAGAACATCTTGTGTCTCTGCTAAATATCTTTCCAGGGTATATTGGCAACTTCGCTATCGAGCTACAGCGTCAACTGCACTCCTTCAACATCGAGAGATTTCATGTTTATCTCACATCGATCCGGAATTAAAATTATTGGGAGATTCGTGATACATCCATCCCATCTTTGGGGGATTAGTGATACATCCACCCCCGACATATATAATGATGGATTGAGAGATTTAATGCTTATCTCACATAAATTACTTCATTTGGGCGTAAGGATATTTTCTCCCATCACCCCCACATATTCAAAAATATGCATTTTGGGTTATGCCGCGGAGCAACCCGTTTCACCATCCAACAAATTCTGACATAGATGGTTATATGGCCAGGGCACTACATTATGAGATTTCACTTGATTAATTAAGTACATTACTGTATTCTTTTAGCATCAGTCAAGTTCTCAAACATTATTATGACAAAAGCTACAAAGAAAACTATAATTTATCTATCAAGTACTTTTCAAAACTTTATAAAAACATTGAGATCTTAATCCCTTGTCACATCATGGGCATTCTCATCCCTTAACATCTCATCATCATGATTATGGAATATGGGTATTAACACCCTCAATTCATCAATAACACTTGTTACCACTTATCAAGTAACTAATACCTTCAGGTCATCTGACCAAGGTAAACATGATACTTGTTGCACAAGCATCTCACATGGCTCTCAAAGCCCATTTGGTCTCTTGTTATCTCTTACTAGGCAAAAAAGCATATAATGGCTCACAAGGCCCTTAAAGAATTTAAATAATAAACACATCATAGCTCATACCTGGATATGCTCATCATTTCATGATTACCTACATAATCATTACATGCTAACAGTTATATCAATTATATATCAGCACTATGCAATGTAAGTGTAGCATCACTATTCCCTTATTTAAGGCTAGGATTTCTCTTACATATCCTCACCCTTCATTAGGGTTAGGGTTTTCCATTATTAACCATTTAGGTTCTCAAGATCATATTATTAATGATCAAGCCCTAATTCATTGCTCCACACAGCTAGGAGCCAACATTGATAACATAAGTATTCAATCATGCTTATTTATTCTCATCACTTATCACTAAATGAATTATCAACACAAGGTATAAGTTCCTCTCTCAGCTTTACCAGAATATGATTACATCATACTTTATTAATTTGGCACACCCTTTTCATAAGGTATGTTAGCCCACACTTGTCAAAGTGCATTACATCTCAATGTAATAATTGACATGACACATTTCATGTTTTACTCATCCAAGTATATTGGATTTAGAATAGATCAAGGTGTATCAATCTTGAGGTGCTGGATGTGATACCTATCATGTCTTTATGTATCACTTCCTTCATCACATTTATCTTAAGTTCACCAACTTATCTTGTATTAGGGTATCTCCCATCCTAACACTTCATGCACTAGTTCATCACATTTATCATGTAATGTATTGGTTACAAGTCACTTATTTGAGATATGCAACCATTGTCAATGATATGGACTCATCTCGAGTTAACGAATTATTGATATAAGGTCATTTATTAACAACCACCTTAGGTGTTTCACTTATCAATATATTAATCACTATTCCATTATTAGGGATAGGATTTCCCATCTTTATCAATTAGGATTTACATAACATCAACATATATTTAGGTTTCACATAACATCGCCCTACATTAGAATTTCACATAACATAATCCTATATCAGGGTTCCACATACCTTCACCCTATATTAGGATTAGGGTTTCCTAAATCATTATCCTTAATTAGGGTTTTACATGACATCACCCTTAATTAGGGTTTCATGAAACATCCTCTTAAATTAGGGTTTTTCTTTATATTGCCCTGAATTGGGATTTCTTATATCATCACCCTAGATTAGGGTTACATCATTACCCTAGATTAGGGTTTCATGTAGCATTGCACTAATTTAGAGTTAGGGCTCATCAACCTTTTCAAATAGGGCCTCATGATTTGTTTATCAAGAATCATACCCTAATTACATATTTTATTCATGTTGAGAGTGTTGAGGTTTAATCATTACATGATTATTATACATGTATGGATTTCTCTCTCTCTCATCCTCTCTAGGATATTAATTACTTCAAACTTGATTAAATTAGGTTAACTCAACTTGAATCAAGGGTTGACACAGTGTATTAAGTCATTGCTTCCATAAGCATAAAAAATTATCTACTCAAAAGGTACTAATCACTTAAGTACCTTGAAGGTACAACCATTGTAATCACCTTTGATAAACATCATCAACAATTCATGGGGTTGTTTATACTTACAAGGTTTGAATTAATTAAACCTTCAAACGGTTTTGAGATATTAGACCTTCAAACGGTCATGAAGTATTTTGACCTTCAATCGGTCTTGATCAATTGTAAATCGAATCATCCCATTCGGTTTTCGAAGCCGAATCAATTCATTCGGTTTTCGAAACCGAATCAATTCAATCGGTTTTGAAACCGAATTAACTCAATTGGTTTTGAAAACCGATTGCACCTTCCTTTGTTGAGTGTGTACTTAAGATGACATCATCATCTTCAAGCTTCAAACCTTCGAAATCATTTGTGATTCTTATAGTGATTTCAACAATTAATCAAAAGGAAATCGAGAAAGAAGAAAGGTTCAACACATAGTGAATAAATTGCAAGCAATAATGACATTTAAGGGTTCAAGTTATATAACCCGCCTTCAAAGTTGAACCAAACTTCAAGCTTCATGAATTCAATGGTGAATGAATCTTTCTCAACCTCCCAAGGCTCGTTCTCAAGTCTTTGAGTGAAATGAATGGCTAAGGTTGAAGATTGAATGAGGAAAAGAAGAAATCCAGCATTGAATTTCGATTTCCACCATGAAATCAAGGTTGAAGATGACTATGGAGCTTACCTACAGGTTGGGGCACGTCCTCTTGTTTCTCCTAAGCTCCTTTGTGCATGGACAAGGCAAGGAAAGAAATAAGGGTCGAAAAAGCCTTTCAATTGAGTTAAAAATGGGATGTTTATAAGGAAATTTCAATGAGAGAGAAAGTGATAATTAATTCCTTCAACTCCCAAAATTGGTGCCACATACTCCCCTCCATCCCTTGCATACAAATCCATATCCCCCGCCTTGTAATTCTTTTCCTTATCCATGGATTAAAAGAAAGCAAATTAATCACCTTATCCGTTATAATAATAATATCCAAAATTGAGTGGATATTACTTTTCCTTTTACTAATGTGAGTGGGCTCTCCACTCACTTTAGATATTTCGTGGCCTTTTCAAGGCACAAGGACGTTCACACTTACGAAAATTCAACCATCTCATTTTTGGTTGAAGGGCACTTCCATTAATATATTTATTTTTGCATTAAATTGAATTAGGGTTTCAATTATGCTTAAATCTTGATTATTTTAATATCAAGATTCTCTCTCCTCCAAAGTGATTCAAATGAGACGCCCCTCTCATTTTATTTTCTCTTCATGATGACAAGAAACATGAGGGACTCTCTAGAGGTAGTATTTTTCATATTGAACCCTAGGTTTTGGGTAAATTGCATATTACACCAAAATGAGGTTTTAATGCACAAACATTGCTTAATAAGCTCTTTCTTGGTGCTCAGACCACCATAAGCCATATCTCTGTATCATTTTCATTCTTATGATGCTTCAACACTAGAGGAACATTTTACCATGTAACATTTGCAAGTTAACCCCTCAACTTGGGTAATTTGCACTTTAGTGCAAAATAGGCAAAACATTTATTTCAACATTATTCAAAAAGGACTAAAATGAAACATAAGTTCCTCTTGAGCCTTAATTACTTTTCAAAAAATAAGAGCAATCTTATAATCAACTTTATTAAACAAAACATCTAGGGTTAAATCATAACCCAAGTCAAGTATGTTACAAAGAATATCAAGCAAATACGGCAAGAAAACCCTAGATTCAGATCTGAACTTGGCCAAGTAGGCACTTACCTCTGCAAAGAAGCAAAACCCTAGAAGAAGAAACAAGAAGGATTGATTTTTGAGTTCTAGAGCCACTTTCACAATGGAACAGCAAGGTTCCAACCTGAAGAAATATAGGAGGAAGAAGAGAAAAGCAATAAATGGAGGAAATAAGGTATAATTACACTTTTAGGTCAAGATCACTAGGAAGGAGCTTTAGGAACCGCTAAAGGAAGTCAATTGCAACCCTAGATTCTTTTTCCAAGGAGATCCCCACTTTCTTCTTCCTTGGAAAGGAACTTCACAGAATTATAGAGGGAGAATGAGGTTTGTTGAAGGAGGGAAGTGGTGGAGAGCAAATGGTTCATTTGCGTGCTTAGGGATAGGTATATAAAACTTTAAGATAACGAAAAAGAAAAAGTTGAAGTTCTAGTATCTTTCCAAGTGTCCATGGCCTTAAACTATTAAGAATATACAACCACACACACAAGAAGCTCCCCTACCATCCATATGGACCTTATTATATCTCCTTTTTCGAATTTCCAAGCCAATCAAATGATTCATTAGTTGATAGATACTAAAGGTAGCTCAACCATGAAGGGGTAAACCCTAAAATACCCTTAAGGAGAACACCTTCAAACCATGGCTCAACTAGGAGCCCCATTGCTCAAAATACTCAAGAACGATAATATAACATCTAAGGAACATAATGCATGTGACAAATTGCAAAGAAAACCCTTCAATTGGGTAAATTGCAGAAAAGTCCAAAATGTACATAAAATTGTATAAATGTATCAAATAGTGTCCAAATTGGACCAAATTTGAAACTAAAGCTTGTCTTATGATTTCAAATCATATAAAAAGTTATATTAGGGTTCTAAGCATTCAATTATGGTAATTAAGATTATTCAACTCATTAAGCAAGTATAGGGGCCTTACAACTATAAAACCCTAACAAGGATTTTACCCCCAAAATCCTACGTAAAAAGAGATGAGTATTTTGTACACATATCATTATCTAGTTCCCATGTGGATTCCACTATGACAGAGTGATTCCACATAACTTTCACTAGTATTATATCTTTTCTCTTCATCTTTTTCACCCTTCTACCAAGATCACCAAAGGACCCTCAACATAGGAGATATCCTCATCTAACTCAACCTCTATTGGTTGGATTATCTGCTGGATATCTGGATGGAATTTCCTCAACATAGAGGTATGAAAGACATTATATAATATATGTAGCTCTGGTGGTAGATCTAACTTGTATGCTACCTTTCCAATATGACCTAGGATAGGGTATGATCCCATAAATCTAGGAGCCAACTTACTATTCTTTTCAAACCTCGACACACCTTTCCTAAGAGAAACCTTAAGATATACTATATCTCCCACTTGGAACTCAAGTGTTCTGCGTCAGTTATCTGCATAAGATTTCTGCCTATCCTGGGCTACTTTCAACTATTGTTGTATCACTTTAATCTTTTCTATAGTCTTATGTACTATCTCAGGACCCAAAAGTTAATATTCACTTGTTTCATACCAGCAAAGAGGAGACTGACATTGTATCCCATATAGAGCCTCATAAAGAGACATATCTATGCTTCCTTGATAGCTATTGTTGTACGCAAACTCTAACAGAGTCAGATGTACATCCCAACTACCAAGAAATTGCAGCACACATGCCCTCAAGAAATCCTCTATAGTCTGAATAGTCCTTTCAGAGTGGCCATCAGTCTGCAGATGAAAAGTTGCATCGAATCTAAGATGTGTTCCCATTATTGAATGAAGACACTCCAAAAAATGACTTGTAAACTATGGACTTATGTCAGAAACTATAGTCACTGGAATGCCATGTAGACGAACTATCTCGTCAACATATATTTGTGCCAATTTCTCAATTGTAAACATCGTCTTGACTGGTAGAAAATGAGCTGACTTAGTCAATCTGTCTACTATCACCCATATGGAATCATGATCCTTGACTATCCTAGGAAGACCAACCACAAAGTCCATAGTAATATGATCCCATTTCGACTATGGTATTGTCAAGGGTTGTAATGTCCATGCAGGCTTTTGGTACTCAGCCTTCACCTGCTGAAAAACTGGACATTTGGCAACGAACTCTGCCACATCACACTTTAGACCTGGCCCCCGATACATGTCTTTCAAGTTTTGGTACATCTTGGTACTTCTAGGATGCATTGCATACATGGAGGAGTGAGCCTCCTCAAGTACCATCTTCCCCAACCCATCAACATCAAGAACTATTGTCCTATTGTGGTAACAAACTATACCATCATATGTCTCATGAAAGCCATCATACTTTTCACTGCCATTTCCTGATCAGATATTCTTTATCACTGTATCATTCTATTGTGCATCATGAATCTGTTGTCTCAAGGTAGGTTTCACTTGTAACTATGCCAACAATCCTACCAACAAGGAAAATTCTATGTGTATATCCATATAGCGAAGAGACACTAGCAAATCTCTCTTATGGCACATCAAGGAATTTAATTGTGCATTATATACCATTGGTGATGAAGATGACTTTCTACTCAATGCACCAGCTACCACATTTGCTTTCCTTAGATGGTAGTCTATTGTGCAATCATAATCCTTAATCAACTCCATCCATCTCCTCGGCCTCATATTCAACTCCTGTTTTGAGAAAATATATTGTAGATTCTTGTGGTCAGTGAAGATCTGACACTTTTCTCCATAAAGATAGTGTCACTAGATCTTTAAGGCATGGACCACCTCTGCAAGATAAATACCATATGTTCGGTAATTCTCTTCGTGTTACTTAAGTTGTCGCGAAGCAATAGAAATCACATTTTTATCATGCATCAACATGCATCTCAACCCATTCTTTAAAGCATCACAAATGACAATATAGCCTTTCCCTTGCTCTAAAAGTACTAACATCGGTGCACTAGTCAACTTTTCTTTCAACAAATGGAAAGAACGTTGACACTTGCCATTCCAAGCAAAAAGAACATTGCATGGTTAACCTACTTAGGGGTAACACTATAGAACTGAAGTCTTTGATGAACCTCCTGTAGTAACCTACCTGTAACAACCGCCACCAAACCAACAACCGAATTATTACTAATTATGCAGAATAATCATAAGTAGCGGATTAACAAAAATTACTAAAAATTAAAACCATTTTGCAAAGAGATCCATTTCCAGGAAAACTCTTTAAGGAAGAGCCAAAACCTTATATACATCATTATTCACATTGTACATACATTGTACCATCTCTTCACAAGGATAACATATAATAATTAATTTGTCAAAACATATACTGAAGCAACATAAAACCTTGAGGCATACTGGCTAAAACCTCAGATTGTTCATAAAACCATCACGTACTAAATCCAAGGACCTGAGAGTATAGAGACGACACATAGGACTTCTACCTACAAGATACGACAGACTGTACACTCAACCTAAGCTATTATTGTTGTCCCTAATGTTGTTATCCTTCCTCTACAGTACGCTCTCTACCCCCTTCTGCACGTCTACCTAAAAAAATGTGGATCCCACGGGGTGATACAATTGTCCCAGCGAGAGATATAACTCTCCGCCAACAATGTTATTATCACAGGTAAATTGTATTAAACTGAGCAAAGGTTCTTTTATATTACTAATCAAGGTTAATCATTGTGGATAAGTAGATTAGAACATTCTCAACTTTTAAAGCATTGCAACTGTCTATGATAGCGAAGTAAATCATCTATTCACTTAATAAGAACATGTGTATCATTTACCCATCATATTATACCAACATCTCAAGCTTATCCTATAATAATATCATCATGTTCCAGCTTTATACCAATCTTGTAAGAGTACAGCCATGTATTGTATTGTACCAATCCTATGATATTACAGCCAGGTATTGGAATGTACCAATCCTATGATATTACAGCCAGGTATTGGGCTATGCCAACCCTATGAGATCATTTTGAGAGTACAACCAGGCATTGGATTATACCAACCCTATGAGATCATAGCCAGGTATTGGATTGTACCAATATTGTGAGTTCCGACAGACATTGGGATATGCTAACCTTGTGAGATCATTTTGAGAGTACAACCATGCATTGGATTATACCAACCATGTGAGATCACAGCTAGGTATTGGATTGTACCAATCCTGTGAGTTCAGCCAGGCATTGGGCAATGCCAACCCTGTGAGATCATGGCCATATTTCTAAGTATTCCATAAGAGTTGGAATACCTTTATGTTTCCCTTTCACTTTCATCATGGGATATACTTCCCTTAAACTCATCATTGAACACCACATCACCTTTGCTAGGCATTATCCCTCAATCAAACCATCATACACATCCACATCCTTTATGTGATATGAGTATTCTTCATATCTCATTTTAACATATTAAAAATAATATAGCCCTTATTTGTCTATAACCATTTATTATTATTATTATTATTATTATTATTATTATTATTATTATTATTATGTTAATGGTTTCCCATGTTCCCTGGTTGATTTTTGAACATTATCATCTCTTACATAAATCTCTAGATCATGAGACTTTGATAAACATCTTGTTATCATCTATGAGCTACTTTGTGTGATATCTAAGGGGCTTTGCACGATATCTCCAAGGAGGATGGTTTTGGGGTTCATAAACTTCCATAAGTTGGTGCAAGGTGAAGTATATATACTTGGGTTCATGAAATAAAGTGTATAAGAGGTTTCTTCACCTCATGCTACTAGATGAGACTTGGACATGCTTGGTTGACACGTGGCCATGCATGCACACATAAATATCTTACTTTGCAAGAGTCTTGAGGATTATCTAGAGATAATATATCGGCCATCCTTTATCTTGTTGGATAAGTTTCCTCATCTCTATCTCATCAAATAAGCAACCTCATACACTTTATGCAAGGGGCTTGCAACTCGTCATGGGCCACCCCCTTGAGGTGCTTTTCCCGTCATGGCTTTTGAAAAGGCTCAAAAAATCAATAGGAGACTCCTACTATTCCTCCTTGGTCGATAGGGCTCCTATATCAAGTCCACAACTCGATACAACACATATAAAGCTTTGCATTTAATCCTTTCGTGGTCTCCTCATCACCAAGAGTATTATCACTCAAAGGTGATTTCAAACATGGAAGACCCTTCTTTATCTCTACTCTAAATGATACATAGATAAGTAGGGACACTCTAGAGGTGATAATGTTGCATTTCAACCCCATACATTGGGTAAATTACAAATTGTACCAAAATTGGTGTGCATAGTACTAGCATTGTTCAAACAAGTTGTAACTTGGGATTTAGGCTTTCCACAAGCCATCACTTAGCATCATACTCTCTCTTATGATAAGAAAACACTTAGAACACATTCAACATGTGACATTTTGCAATGTAACCCCCTCATCTTGGGTAAATTTCATATTTCACTCAGGCTATTAATTAATGTACAAGTAGTTTGCAATTAAGCTCAAACTTGACAATAAACTTCACATGAAGCCTTAATTACTTTTAAAAAGATTAGAATCAATTTATAGTAACTTACTTAAGAAAAACTCCTAGGATTAAGCCATAACCCAGGTCTGGGTCATTACAAGTTATAAACCCCTAACAAGGATTTCATCCCCAAAATCCCAGATGAAGAAAGACAATTGTCATTCATACATCATATCATCGAATCTCCACATAACATCTTGATATCATGGAGATGCCATAGAACTTTGACCAGCACAAGGTCATTCCATTTAGAGTCATCATAGAATCTGTCAAGACACATACCCAATTGTCTTTTTCATTTTGATAAGATTCTAGATAGGGATATTCTAAGGAATCCTTTTTAGCTTGGTAAGCTTTTCCCACAATGATTCTACAATTGTTGCTGAAAGGAAATATCACAAGGGAACATAATCCTTATTATCACCCCATCATTATTCAGGGTTGTTTATTAAAGAAAAGAGATTATCACCTTCTTCGAGTATTGCATGAACTTTCAATTGTTTATGTGTCATTCAATCTTGTTTCCTCTTAGGTTCCTTGCCATTAGCATTGGAATTATAAGGATGATTACATGTCATGATCCCTTAGCATTATCATCATCATGATTACTATATATGGGTATTCAAAACCTTAGTTTATCACTGAACATTGTCACCTCTCATCAGGTGACTGATACCTCAAGGTCCTCAGACCAAGGTATTCATTATACTAAACATTTCCTTTTGTTTATAAGTTGATCTATGATTAACTCAGATTCCTTCATATATCAATTAGGATGTGGTAGAAATAGTTGTGCCACATCTACTACTTCATTATGCTCTTTAGATTGTCTCAAAATGACTACTTGATCAGAGTAATCAGAAAGATAGCAATCTAAGAGTTCCATACTTACCTTGTCTTCAATAGATGAATACCTGGACAAGGTATTCAAGAACCGAAATTAGGTAGTATGCATTTGTTTATACTACTTAGTATCTCAAATTTTCTCTGGGTGTTTCTTTTACATCTCTTCCTTTCATCATGAAGAGAGAAATTTCAAAACATATAAGACAATATTGGAATGAATATAGGTTCTCATCCTTCTTATCTCTTCCTCATGTCCTCATAGGACTAATTAAAGGAAGCTCAACAACAACTACCTTCTTATGATTATCATATAGAATCAAGAGAAGACATATCAGAATGAAAAAGCTTTGTCTGACTATCAACCCTCACGATCATCTGCCACTTCAGGTTGACTCAAACATAGAGTCAAGTTGTTTCATGTTGTTACTTTTGTCTTTTTACACTATTGGGTTGTAACTTTCATAAGCCCTACCGAGTTTGCCTCAGTTGTAGGATCCGTTCCTCTCTTCTTTTTGAATAAAAGGGTTTAGTATGCTCAACGTGTCCATATCTATAACATATCTTGTCTGTGTACCATAGCCTTATCGGTCTTATTACCAATGTAGAAGCTAAATCAAGAGTTCTTACAAGTGGAAAGTTAGGACTTTTGCCTTTACTTAGTGACTACTGCCCTGGTGTACTAGGCATTTATTGCACTAATGGTACCAAAAACATTGGCTTTTTAGACAACTAGGCAAATGTCTCTAGAATTATAAAGACATTTCCTTAATTCTCAGCTTATTGCCCCTCTTTGGGAATTGCCATCACAGATGTACTATCTATCTATAATTATGGCAGAGTCTATTTTCTTGCCATATGTTAATCCTTCTCACATTTTCCACTATTCCAACATGACTATGTCATCCAGGAACCCATTCAGAACCCAAAATTTCTGTATTGAGGGCTGGTAACCTAGGTTGTATTGCTAGTATCTAGTCCACTATATTCATCGCTATTGTCCTAACCTGCCCAACAAGAGCATAAAAAGCAAGATTCTCTATCATGATTGGGTCAAGATGGGAATTCTCAGGCACTCATTCTTCTCTTTCCTGATCCCTTGCACCTTCTCCTAGTGCAACAACATTACTCTTAGCAATGTATTCCTCATGTTCTCCAGTCATTTTTAAACTTCACCCTTTCTTCTGCATAAGAAGAAGTCATTATAGGATATACTGAAGGACACTAGAACACACTCAACACCTTAGTCCTATGTCTGTGTAGACTCAACGAACCTTAAGCTCTGATACCAAACTTTATAACGACTGCCACCAAACCAATAGCCAAATTGTTACTAATTATGAGGAATAATCATAAATAGCGGATTAACAAAAATTACTAAAAAATTAAAACCATTTTGCAAAGAGATCCATTTCCAGGAAAACTCTTTAAGGAAGAAACAAAACCTTATATACATCATTGTTCACATTGTACATACATTGTACCATCTCTTCTAAAGGATAACATATAACAGTTGCTTTGTCAAAACATATACTGAAGCAAAATAAAACCTCAAGGCATACTAGCCAAAACCTCATATTGTTCATAAAACCATCACGTACTAAATCCAAGGACCTGAGAGTATAGAGACGACACATAGGACTTCATTCTACAAGACACAACAGATTGTACACTCAACCTGAGTTGTTACCATTGTCCCTGATATTGTTATCCTTCCTCTACAGTACGGTCTCTATCCCCTTGTGCACATCCATCTAAAAAAAATGTGGATCCCACGGGGTGAGACAAGAGATATAACTCTCTGCCAACAATGTTATTATCACAGGTAAATAGTATTAAACTGAGCAAAGGTTCTTTTATATTACTAAGCAAGGTAAATCACTATGGATAAGCAGATTAGAAAATTCTCAACTTTTAAAGCATTGCAATTGTCTATGATAGAGAAGTAAATCATCTATTCACTTAATAAGAACATGTGTATCACTTACCCATCATATTATACCAACATCTCAAGCTTATCCTATGATAATATCATCATGTTCCAGCTTTATACCAATCTTTTAAGAGTACAACTAGGTATAGGATTGTACCAATAATGTGATATTACAACCATGTATTGGAATGTACCAATCCTGTGATATTATAGCTAGGTATTGGGCTATGCCAATCCAATGAGATCATTTTTAGAGTTCAACCAGGTATTGGATTATACCAACCCTGTGATATCAAAGCCAGGTATTGGATTGTACCAATCCTATGAGATCAGCCAGGCATTGGGCTATGCCAACCCTGTGAGATCATGTCCATA
This sequence comes from Alisma plantago-aquatica, assembly GCA_963693085.1. Classification (NCBI taxonomy): domain Eukaryota; kingdom Viridiplantae; phylum Streptophyta; class Magnoliopsida; order Alismatales; family Alismataceae; genus Alisma; species Alisma plantago-aquatica. The sequence goes on from OY856409.1 coordinate 628,057,357, forward strand.
TTTCTAAGGATTCCATAAGAGTTGGAATACATTTATGTTTCCCTTTCAATTTCATCATGGGATATCAATCCCTTAAACTCATCATTGAACACCACATCACCTTTGCTAGGCATTATCCCTCAATCAAAGCATCATACAAATTCACATCATTTATGTGATACAAGTATTCCTCATATCTCATTTTAATATATTAAAAATACTATAGCCCTTATTTGGATATAACAATTTATTATTATTATTATTATGTTAAGGGTTTCCCAGTTCCCTGGTTTATTTTTGAACATTATCATCTCTTACATAAATCTCTAGATCATGAGACTTTTATAAACATATTGTTACCTTTCACTAGGCAACAACCATTCACATGGCTCACAATGCCATTACACATCTTGTCACCTCTCACTATACAACAACTATTCACATGGCTCACAAGGCCATTACACATCTTGTCACCTCTCACTAGGCAACAACTATTCACATGGCTCACAAGGCTATTACACATCTTGTCACCTCTCACTAGGCAACAACTATTCACATGGATCACAAGGCTATTACACATCTTGTCACCTCTCACTAGACAACAACTATTCACATGGCTCACACGACCATTACACATCTTGTCACCTCTCACTAGGAAACAACTATCTTTTGGGTCATTACACCAGAAAGACATTATATTTTTCATTCAAGTATTTAACATGTCTCACAAGGCTTATACAATAAGAGAAATACAACCTTCCCATTATTAGGGTTAGGGTTTCCCTTTATAGTAGAATAGGGTTTCAAGTTCATATTATTAACCCAAACCCTAATTCATTGATCCACACATCTAGGAGCATACATTGCTAACATAAGTATTCAATTATACTTATTTATTCTCATCATCTATCATTAAATGATTATCAACACAAAGTATGAGTTTCTCTCTCATCCTCACTAGGATATTGATTACATCATACTTTTGGTTCAATCCTCCTTTTAAGGAATGTTGGTTCATCATTAACAATTCACATCATCTTTTATATTGCAATAAACACAATCTACAACATATGTCACTCAATCAATCACATATGATTGAAGTGTCCCTTCCATATCGGGTATCAACATGTGTGTATGTTAACATATTATGCTTTAAGATACATTCTTATTTCATGTGGTATATCCATATCGGGCATGTCGTATAACCACATCACCATGTCATGTTTTAGGGTGTATCCCCTAATCATCATATTATGTACCCATATCAAATTGACTATTACTTAGTTCTTATCAACTCAAGATAACATCATATAGGGTATAAGCTAGGTTTTTGACCCCATATCGGGTATAAGCTATGTGCTTGGTACCATATCGTGCACAAGGTGTGAACCATATCGGGCATAGATTGTATGCCTCATCATGTATCATTTAGGTGGTATATGTACAAGATACCATATCGGTTTCCCATCTAGGATTATCATATTAGGTCTCCATGTTTGGTAACATATCGGGTTACCGTGTCAGGTAGACCCTTAGGATCATAACCCCTTCTTACCTTCAAGGATTAGCCCTATCACTTATTTATATGAAAAGCTAGGTATCTAATTGAATTCTCTTATCCCAATTCATTACACAAAGGATAGGGTATATCAGATTTCAATTCCTCAACTAGGGTTTGCCACCATATTGGGTAAAATGAGCCATATCATGCATGAGGTATGAATTGGACCTCGTATCATTCACAAGGTAGAAGTAGGTGCCATTCTTATCATCCAAGGGATATCATTCATATATTCCATGTGGTATCACTCACCACTTGTATCGTCTTACCCATCATCTTGGGTTTCCAACTCTATATTGATTAGAGTGTTCACTATCTCTATATCGTACAAGAGTTGTAATCTTATACTTGTATCATGTATAAGGGTTAAGTGGGTATCTCCCATATCGTGCAAAATGCATGACTCGTATCATGTATGAGATATCATCTATCCCCATATTGGGTTAACCCCCATCTTGGGTTTCATATCGGGTTAAGTTATTTCAACCATATCGAGCTATACCTTATATTTGAATCCATATCTTATATTGTGTATAAGTGTATACTCAATCAATCATATCATGCATCAGATGTGTGCTTCTAGATATCATGTACCAATTGTGTACTACATGATCATATCATGCAAGTGGTACTTGCTTATCCTACTCATACCGAGTTACCCAAACTAGGGTTTCATATCAACTTACAAGTATACACTTGACCCTATATCGTGTGTGGAGTCTTCTCTTGACTTCCTATAGTGCAAAAGGTATATGATTAACACCATATATTGTTCAAGGTGTAAAATTCATCTCCATATTGTGTAAGGATATGTAATCTCACAAGCATATCGTGCAATTGATGCATGTATATTACCATATCGGGTTAGAGGTACTTGTTTGTGTGCTTGAACCCGATATCACTTTTTAAAGCGATACCATCTTATTCAAGCTCTAGTCCTTCGTTATAACTATTATATCTCATGAATAACAGATCTAGGAAACTACTAGAGCTCATAGTTTCATCAACTATTCAAAAAGATTTCGGAATTGAAAGTAGATCATTAAGTATAACAAGATAGGTGATGAATAATAACATGATTGGGTTGAAGTTATATAACCTGCCTTATGAAAAACTTCAAAGCTCCAAGGATTCACATTCCTAAGGTTGAAAATTAACTTCTTCAAGATCCAAGGTTCGCTTACAATCCTCCATATACAAGAAATCACCATTGTTAAGTATGTGGTGAAGAAGGAGAGAAAGGAATATCCATAACTCGATATCCAACTTCAACCAAGGTTGAAGATGACCAAAGCCTTATCTTAAGCTTGGTGCTCAAGCTCTCCTTGCTCTCTGAGCTACTTTTCATGATATCTAAGGGGATTTGCACGATATATCCAAGGAGTATGGTTGTGGGGTTCGTAAACTTCCATAAGTTGGTGGAAGGTGAAGTATATTTACTTGGGTTCATAAAATAAAGGGTATAAGAGGAGTCTTCACCTCATGCTACTAGATGACACATGGACATGCATGGTTGACACGTGGCCATCCATGCACACATACATATCTTGCTATGAAAGAGTCTTAAGGATAAGCTAGAGACAATATCTCAGCCATCCTTTATCTTGTTGGATAAGTTTCCTCGTCTCTATCTCATCAAATAAGCAACCTGATACACTTTATGCAAGGACTTGCATCTCTTCATGGGCCACCCCCTTGAGGTGCTTTGCTCGTCATGGACTTTTACAAGGCTCAACAAACTGATAGGAGACTCCTACTAAGGCTCCTTGGCCGATAGGGCTCCTATATCAAGTCCACAACTCGATATAACACATATAAAGCTTTACCTTGAACCCTTTCTTGGTCTCCTCATCACCAAGAGTATCATCACTCAAAGGTGATTTCAAACATGGTGCCCCTTCTTTTTCTCTCCTCTAAATGATACATAGAGGAAGTAGGGACACTCTAGAGGTGATAATGTTTCATTTCAACCCCATACATTGGGTAAATTACAAATTGTACCAAAATTGGTGCACATAGTACTAGCATTGTTCCAACAAGTTGTAACTTGGGACTTAGGCTTTCCACAAGCCATAACTTAGCATCATACTCTCTCTTATGATGTTAAAACACTTAGAACACATTCAACATGTGACATTTTGCAATGTAACCCCCTCATCTTGGGTAAATTTCATATTTCACTCAGGCTATCAATTAATCCACAAGTAGTTTGCAATTAAGCTCAAACTTGACAATAAACTTCACAAGAAGCCTTAATTACTTTTTAAAAGATTAGAATCAGTTTTTAAGTAACTTACTTAAGAAAGACTCCTAGGGTTAAGCCATAACCCAGGTCAGGGTCATTACACTACCAGACCTCAAAAATTACAGATCTATGTCGGTGTCTTTGGTTGTTCCCATTCTAGCACATATTTCCCTTTCTTGGGATCAACACAAACACCTTTTGTAGATATAATATGCCCCAGAAAAGACACTTCAATAACCATAATTAACACTTGTTGAACTTAGCATATAGTTGATTCTCCCTCAACAAAGTTAATTCCTAGTGAAGGTGTTGCTCATGTTGCTGACTATCCTTGGAGTATATCAGGATATCATCTACGAACACAACCACACAATGATCAAGATAAGGTCTAAACACCTTATTGATCAGATCCATAAAATCTACAGGTGCATTGGTTAGCCAAAACGGCATAACCAAAACATCATGATGACTACACCTAGTCCTAAAAGATAACTTGGGTATGTCATCAGCTTAATTCTCAACTTATGGTAACCTGACCTCAGGCCTATATTTGAAAACATAGTGACACCTCTCAATTGATCAAAAAGATCATCAATTCTCAATAAAGGATACTTATTTTTTATTGTCACCTTGTTCAACTGGTTGTAGTCTATACACAACCTCATTGAACCATCCTTCTTTTTAACAAACAACACCAGAGCACCCCAATGGGAAGTGCTCATCCTGATAAAATTCTTTTCTAATAGTTCTTGTAACTATTTCTTTAACTCCTACATCTATGTTGGCACTATTATGTATGCTGATTGTGCTATGGGTTGTGTTCCAGGAATAAGATTGATCTAAAACTCAATATCTAGAGGAGGGGAAATGCTAGGAAATTCCTCAAGAAAGACATCCTCAAATTCTCACACCACTGATACCTCATGGATACTAGGACCTCTTGCCGTGGTATCCACAACATGAGCTAAGAAAGCCTTGCATCCTTGTCTCATCAATCGGTCAGTTGTCATAGATGACATCAAACATGTAGGAGGAATCTTCCTATCACCCTGGAAAATCCATTATACATCTCCATCATGGAACGTCGCCATCTTAGTACTATAGTCCAAGACTACCTTATATTTTTCCAAGGTATCCATTCCTATGATTACATCAAAACCATGCATGTCAAGTGGTAAAATATCCACTTGAATGTTGTGTCTAAAATAATAAAGAACGCAAGAAGGGCACACTTCCCACAATTTGTCAGAACCAACCAAAGGAGTATCTAGCCATAGGGTATCAGATCTATGAATAACAGGCTGATAACAACTATCTATCACCTCTCTGGTGATAAAATAGTGTGTCGTACCTAGGTCTAGTAACACAGATATGAAATAAGAAGCAGACAAATTAGAATGAAACAACTCCATCTGACATGGCATGACTCGTGGATTGACCACTGCTTCTGGGTTGGTCATGGCATAGAACCTTTCCATCAAATGATGTTGTCCACGTGCTTTGTTAGCCTATCTACAGGATTCAACTTGTAACATTAACTGATCTAAATCACACATACAAAAGGAGAGGGTTCAATGTAGTCAGACTTTTAAAGAGTTAAACCGACTCTCAGGCCCCCACAACAATAAATGGGGTCTGATGTAGCGATCGGGGTCAAACGTAGGAACAAGGTTGGCAGTGTTAAGTACAGAAAATCTAACACTCATATACTCCAGGTGAAGAGGGTATTTTAAGTGGGGTTCTGTAAGGAATGATTGCCCTCATACCAAAATAAAATAAGTAAAACAAAGATAATAAGAACAAATGAAAATGAAAATAAGATGAAATAAGTATATGGAAGGAAACTCGAATCAGGTTTCACCTACTAAGACATGTCTCCAACATGCAACATCATCTCTCTCTCGCGCGTATATTCCCATAAAGATTACAAGCAACCATCTATAGTGTCTATTCCACTCTTTCTCAAGATGAGGATAGATCCAAGTCTTAGGGTAGCCTCTCTCTTGAGATGACCACACGTAAACCACAAAGTAAAACATATGACTTAAAGCTTTAGCATTCCAACACTCTCATGCATTCGTACTACTCCATAACACATGATAAAAGTGATATTACTCTCTTGAGATATCAACTATCAAACATCAAAAGATGGTAGCTAAGCATACAAGTGAAGCATTAAAATAGGTGTAAGGAGATAATCTTGACAAGAGTATATATATTCAATAGAAAGAGACATTATACATGTTGGGAGATCCCTAGTGGCTACTCCCAACCCAAGTTAAGGTGTTTAGCTACTCATGCTTGCAGACAGAATAATGACATTACAAAAAGATAGATACATGAAGTCCCATGAAATGAGGAGGGAAGTATATTGGAGTAGAATGATAGATCTAGACAGAGAGAGAAGGAACATCATATGACACGTAACTTCTTTAGATCTAGATCTAGTATGTTGATGGAACGGATGATCTTCTTCTCTCAAAGAAGGAGTCTTTAGTCTTCTCTCTCCTCAGCTTCTGCCTTTGGAGATCCATGATTGGTGGATGGGATGGAATGGAATGAATCTGGGATGCAGCAACACTTCGTGGCCTTCTGGATCTGATCTATGATCCAATGCCTTGACAAGATGAGTGAGTGGCCTATTTATAATCACACTCCACCAACTTGACTTTTGGACCACAGTCGCGGTCCGGTTTGTGGAGGGGCAAGAACACGGTTGTGGTCTCCTTGCCATTTCTTCCTCTATCGTGGTTAGGCAAGCTCCCCCACTTGGTTGCGATCTGGATGTAGCTTTCATGGGTGAGGATTGCGGTCGAGGTTGAGGTCTCCCCACTTGGTCGTGGTTTGCATGTGGCTCGCAGTCTAGCAAGGATCACGGTCTACTTGAGGTTTGCAGTCTCCAAGTTTATCGCGACCTCTATGATGATCACAGGCTTAGCAATGATCGCGACCTCCAAGTTGATCACGATCTTAGCAATGACTGCGGCCTCCAAGCTTATCGCGATATGGCTTGAGTGCAAAATGACCGTGAGCTTAAGGCAGTTGAAGACCTCGACTGTGGTGATATAGTCCTTGTTGCATGAATGGGTCATGGTCGAGGTGATGATTGTGACTTGGGCTATATATGTACCTGAAACCAAGGAAAGATGTGTAAGTGAAGTCTTTGGCAAAAAGATGCTAAAATTGTGGGAAAATTTAGCAAAAGATATGCTAAAAGAGGTATAAAATATATATAAAAAAAGTACATAAAATAAAGTATTATCAAATCCCCCAAACTTAGAATCAAGCCTGCCCTCGGGCGAAATGTAGGTTCGAAAACTTAGAGATAGAGAGCAAACTCATGTGATAAAAAAATTCAAGACTAACATGACTGAGTTTTCTCATTCTTACATCAATATTGTTGTGGTATGTTCTCTAATCTTGAAGTCTCATTCTTTCCTCTCAACTTGATTTGCATAACTTCATTTTCTTATCATTGCCTTCAATTGTAAAAGGTTCCTCCTTCTCAACTTATCACCCCTTCCCCTTAGGTAATAACCATACTAATACAAGATCTTTTTGGAGGGGTAGCTTTCACACCTTTTCTTTATTTTCAGTTGGCCCTATGCTAATGTGTTTGGGTAGGCTTAAGGCTTCAAGTGTTTTCCTCGTCCTTCTGAACTCCTCACCCACAACTATCGTAAGAATAGTGTTGTCATTTTTGGGCTTCTGACTTTAAGTTAGGTGGTTTCGTGAGTTTCATTCAGGATTAGAGGTGGGTAAGCTTGGCTTCAAGATTCCACTTTCAGGAACGACATATCTGCATTCATGAGTGCAGTAATACATCGGTTGTGTGGAAACTTTTGGCATCTTTTTGGGCACAACTCTCATTATTATTTATTTATTTTCTTTTCTTTTTGGCTTTTTACATCTCCTTTCATGCTTGGGTGAGAGGGATTTTAAGTGGTCTTCTGGGTGGATAAGCCTCTTTTTAGATTTACTTTGAAAAGAGTAGTTGTTTCCTTCTCTATAGAGATAAGGATATTTTGGTTAGAATCGTCAGGTGAGGGTGGTTGGTCAGGAGTATGGCTAGGTGAAGTTCTCTATTCTATGAGGTTTTCATGAGTTAAGGTTGTCACATGTACAACAATTTATTGCAAGAATGCGATAGAGAATTATTGCTATGTTTCTTATTTTACTCGTATATATATATATATATATATATATATATATATATATATTGGTTGCTCGTTTATTTCTCTCTAGGAAGGAGAAAGTACTACAACTTTTAGTGGAGATAAGGCTAGATTCTAAATATGTACATGCAAAAATTTATGAAAATTTTTGGGAGGTAAAAAGATAATAAATGTACCTCTCTAGCCCGTTTATGACCCCTCCCCCAAAATTATCATACACCCCGTCCCAGAGTGTCAAAATTTGAGTGAGACATATAAACGGGCTTTCTTTATTCTTTCTTGTTGTAGTTGGAGGCCCACTCAGACTCGAGGAGCATGCTTGTGTATACTCCTCGTAGTGCATGGTACTGTTTGTACTGCATGCACTCCACCTTGGTGTTCATATTGGCTACGGCCATCATCCAGACTAGACAGAAGAAGCCACATTCATTTGATAGGGGCACCTTTTGGGGGCTCCTGTGACAGAACTACGTCTTTTTGGAGTCTTTTCCCACTGTATGCTTGTAACCTTTGCCATGGCTTTTTATCATATCATGAATCGCCTCTGCGCATGTGTTGGCCTTTTCTTTTGTTGGAGTCTTTGCGGTCATCATGTTAGTCTATTTGTTAAGTACAAAGGATGAATCTGAGCTGTTGTAGAGCATTGCAGTCCTTTTGATGATATTGATGACCAAAAAAGTCCAATGATTGTCGTGAAGAATTGGCAGAAAGATATAGTCTGGTAGGGACATCGTCAGGCATTGTTGCAGGCGCTCCTTTTTGCTTGATCATTTGTCTTTCAAAATGTCATCTACCAATAGGAAGTATGACATGTGAGCATTTGTCATGTTGTCACCTAGTAGCACCTGGTAAGCTGACATTGTGCTTACAGAAAGGTATCCTCCTATTTTCAGCATTTCTCAGAGGTCATCTTTTAGCACACAAATGTCGTCTCTCTCGAAGATGACATCTCCCAACAAATCAACTTCTTTCAAGGACCTCACAATGGCATTCAATTCTTCTAAAGACAGGATAATGCAGCTCCATCTATCAATGTCCTTGAAAGAATATGTAACATCTCCCGTCGGTCCGTCCGATTTTACATCAATCGGGTCTTCTTCTTCAGCCTCTCCCTCTTTAGGCTGTTCTTTTGAAGGCTATTTTTCTGGGATTTCTACTACTGGTAGCTGCTCTGGTTCGTTTTTTGACATGTTCTTTATAGCTTCTTCAGTGCTTTGATTCCAGCCTTCTTTCTAAGTTGCAGCCCTAGCTAGCTCTGTTGGATCGACCCAGATGGTCTTCAGTTGTTCCCTCCAAGTCACCTTTTCAAGAAGCGGGATATGTTTGTGAAGTCTTTGAGGTACATCTTCTGAAGGCATCATTGGGTCACTGAAGAAGTGATGATCGTAGATGACCTCCATGGCATACACACGCCACAGTACATGCACGTCCTCATTATCTAGATCTTCCAGGGGGATGCCCTTGTTGATGGCTTCCATCATTCTTAGGACTATGAAGGAGCAATCCCTCGAGCCAGCCTCTTCTTGAGGGACCTTCTTGTTGATGAAGAAGAACTTCTAGAAGCCCTAGAATTTGTCATCTGCTTCTTTGATTGCTCATTGCAGATGTAGTGGTATCTTTGGGGCATCTCTTGCGTCCTTCCTTTTGTAGATGAGCGAGGTGTTGTCCAGTTCAGCTGTGCAGTAGTTGAGCACTATATTCTTCTACTTGTACAGGTCTAAAATGATCAGTGTCCAATGCCTTACATTACTTATGGGTAGCACTACACATCTTGTTTCTTTTCTATAAATGGATGCCTTCAGCTCAGTGACATCTATTGCCTTGTAGTCTTCTTTGTAGAAGAGGCTAGCCAGATGTATTGTTCCATTGAAAACTGGTTGTGGCTTGTCTGGGTGTAGGAATTCCTATAGGAGGGTGGCACAGAGAACTTTAAATAGTCTTTTATGTACTCATGCCTCTTTCAAGAAAAAACCCCAGAAGTGATCCTTAGTTAGACATCTACACTTGTAATGATATAGAATGTCACACCTAGGTAGATCATCATTGAGGATGTACGCCAAGATGTGGATATCTCTGCACGTAATTTGTGACACTACAGACATATCCATCTCCTTCATTTTGCATGACAGGGGAGGGGCCAAACCTAGTCTTTCTTTTTTAGCTGACGTACTCCTCTCCCTGGCGGGCTCGTTTGTAAAGAAAGTGGATAGTCATTTGTCAAAGGTGACAAAGTTTCTTCGATAGTCGGCATAGTTGTGGCCACTTGCTCTGCTACTTCTGAGGAAGCTTTTGTAGCTATGTTGTCTCTGATATTGCTTTCCTCAGAAGTTTGGCCTAGTTTGGAAGCTGCCATCATTTCCAGATTTGACTCAATCTTTCCATCATAGAGGTAGTCGTTATGCTCATTGTCTCTATGGAATAGGAGGAACTCGTTTCTCACTTCGAGACCGGTACCCAGCTCAGCTAGCATGTTCTCGAGCTCACCGCCCCTTGTCGCGCTGAAATCTGTCATTTATGCAGCGACTTCTTCTCGATGAGCTATAGCTTGTTGTTCTTATTGTGTTAGCTTACTTGTAGGTAGGGTCGTTCTTCGTTCTTCTAGTCTACCACTGCCTTTGTAAATTTCTTGTTTTACTTCTTCAGGGGTGCTATTAAGATTGAGATCCCTTGACAACATTGTGGTTTTTGTTGTCTTTGTCATTGGGGGAGCTTGGTTGTTGTGGAGTTTCCTTCTCCTTCTACTCAGTCGCTGGTGCCATCTTTACATTGGCACTTTTTTCATTCGACGCCTCTGCCCCCATGCTGGTCCCTCCTGCATTTTCATTGTTGTTGTCGTCTTGGCTAAAGGGAGTTGATGAAGAATGCACTGGGCTCGCCAAACTCTTGGCTATCTTCTTCCTCTACCAGCCCTCAATTTCTTCGTGTTCTTTCTCAAATTTCTAGCAGTCCTCTTTGAGTCGTTGGTGTTCTTCTTCTAGGCTAGCCATCTCCATATCGTAGTCGCGATGCATGTGTTTTTTTTCGACATGAATGGCGTGCCTCTCCTTCTTTAACTCCTCCATTTCTTCCTTCATTTCCTTTAACACTCCCATCATTATCTGTTGGTTTCTTAATGTTTCTTGTATGAGGTCTTGGGGCTCTTTAGTTTTGTCGTTGAGGACCCATACCTTCGTTGTTGGTGCAGATAAAAAGGAAATAACATTTGTATTTACTACAGTGGTTTGATGCATGTGTTCCCACATGGCATCAAACCTATTACCTAGTACACCCCCAAAGGAGGGTGTATGTTGTTGTTGTTGGTGCAGTTGTTATTCTATGTGTGTCATTGATGTGATTGGTCTTGCTGGTTGTAGAGGTGGTGGTTGTGGACCTTGTCCTTTCTCTTTCTGCTAGTCTTGTTGGTCCATGTCGGCTCCTTAGACTTCTGGTTTCGGTACAGCTTGGGAATCTTGTTTATTTTGCTCAACCTCTGGTTCATTGTTGGGCTACAGGTTATCCCTTGTGGCTTCTTCTTTTCCCACCTCTAGATCCACTATAGTTACTTCATTGTGTGGCTTTCCAGGTGTGGGCTCTTTATTTTCCACTTTCCCTCTAGAAGGGTAGGTAAATGGGCTAGTAGTTCTACAGCTTTTGGTGTTGCGGTTGACATAGTCGTTGTATCTGATATATGCCTCTTCTTTTAAACTGATAGCTTTTTGTACTACTCTTTTCTCTTCTTTTCCTTTATTTCATCCTGGGCACTACTCTCTCTGAATGTAGATGGTTGTTCTATGTCAGTTCATAGTGCCCCTGAGAACATCTTCTCTATGTCATCTTGGGCCGGCCACAATTTTTCGGTGTCGTAAAACACCATCTCTGGAAGGGGAGGAGCTTTTTTTAGCTGCTCTACTTGTAGTAATTTTTCTCCCCCTTCTGCGCCAAAATTCCAGTGTTGATGAGGGACTTGATATCTATTTTTGATTGTCCCTCTATCTCCTTAAATTTCAAGATCTCTACTGCATCCATAAAGTATTGAGCGATCTTTGTTATTTGACCACCCATGTAGTATTTAGAATTCCTTCTTGCTTCTCCTCCCACTGATGTAGATAAATGTTTGATTAGTATCTTTCTGATATTTACTGGCTTCTTGTTTATCATCGACCATATTAGGAACAAGTCCCCCTTGCTTGTTGTTCCCATCTCAGACTTTGTGTATATGGTGTATGTTGTTATCTTCTGGATTGTGCGAATGAAGCACAAGGTTATCAAGGTGTCCTTTGAGTTCTTTGAGTTGTGCTCTTTTTCACCAGTCAGCTCTTCCCACATCTGGTGGCTATCATAGCTGACCGCTTTGTGGCAACACATCCCACTATCACACAGACAGCGAGGTGTTACGCGAAAACGTGCGGAAATCACCATAACCACATATTACCAATACATGGGTTAATTAAAACTGATTGTGAAAAACTGATAATACTGAGAAACTATTACATTCAAGTCCACATCCTGCAAGAAAACAGGTTATATACATATATACAAGCCTTGATATGTGTTCATATCTTAGAGCAACAGTTGTCTTATCACCACATGAGTTCATCACATGTTCATGCATACATAGAGGCCCACATACGGCCAACAGAAGGATATACAAAACATCAACGATAGTGCATCGTGCAACAACGTCAAACACTTCCAAGGACCTGAGAGTACAGGGATGACTCTAGACTCTACTACAAAACATCCAAAACAGCAACATATCCAACACTTGCCTCTATTGTTCTTCTTGCTGCTCGGCCACAACTCCGCGACCACCACCACGTCTTGCTCGACTACCTAAAAGGGGTGTAAACCAACGGAGTGAGACAATCGAACATTGTCCCAGTGAGAAACATAACTCCCCGCCGAAACTACAAAACCTCAGAGGTATATATATATAGCAGCTAACTGATAAAAGGTATAAAAGAGCAGTTATGAAATAAAGCTATCTATGCCTAGCAACTTATCAGATGTAATCAAATATTACTTGTGAAACATGATTAACAAGACGAGATATATAAGTTCTACTACATATGAAGAACATATAAGCAATTGCAAGATATAACAGAGTTGACTACCCAAACAAGGCCTCAACCAATGTTTCGTGTTTGTCTTAAGCAGTAATACTATTCGGCTGAATTACATATTATTATGCCTTGAGGAAGTGAGTCGTACCGCTCAAATCCAACCTTCGGTTGCGAAACCCAAGACGGTGCCATACAAGGTCAATGGAAGAGTCAGACTCCATGACCTTGCCCCTTGTGGTCAGTGCACGAGTACAATACAAGCAGGACCGCAGTCTCATGCTGAAGTGGTCTTAGCCATAGGGTCAGGCTACCCTCTGCCTAGCCCGCCTCGGTACAGGTCTCGGCGCTAGTGAAAGTGAGCCACGGGCATGTTCACCGTGCTCTGAGCCATGAACACATTCATGCTCCTCATATCACATATCATGATCCATGGGCCTATTCACCATGCTTTTCATCACAATTGGGCTATGGGCCTGACTCCGCACCCTGGAGTCTACAACCGGAGTTGCACTCTTACCTCCTCACTTTAGGCTAGGAGCAACCTCACATATTCAACAATATGTGCTTCGGGTTAACCCGTAGGAGAACCCGTTTCACCATCACCAAACTCCTGACGATGATGGATCTATGGCCAGGACAACTACATGATGTATTTCACTTTAATTATTTAGTATCTTTTACATGGATTGCAAGATTCAACCAAGTTATATATGATGCAAGTTATAACAAAAAGTAAACAACATAAACTCAACATTATGTTATTATTGTAATCATATCAACCTGATCTATCTCAAGGATCCAACATCACATGTTATCACTTGGCCTCTTGCCAACCATCCAGATCCATCTCAAGGATCATCACATACCATGGAATATCAATCCCTCATCATGTATTGCCACTGCCTCTCAAGGCTTTCATCATCATCATGGGACAAACATGTCATACATGCAACCTCTTCAACAAGAGTAATTATCAAAGTGATGTTACTCATCACATATTTCCCATAGTCTTTTCATGGCTAGTCATCACCTGCATGGTCAGTGTACACAATAATCATAGTTTCAACATAAGGACTATGTTATCAACATAGGGTGACATTAAAGGTGCTAAACTTGTCAATCATACCTCAACTGATGACCATATGCATAAGATAGATCATTAAGCAACTATATCTAGACTTATCTTTATCTCAGTATTATTCAATTAATCAAGGTGTTCACTTCATGCATGTAGTCATGCTAGATATATAGAACAAGTGTTATTATTACCACTACCATTACCACTCTTTGCATTGACAAATAATCACCTGGATTAGATAAATGATCAAGCTTATGATAACGTGCATCATCATCTATATAAGGAGTCATCATCATTACGCAAAGACATATACTACTAGGTTGTTTTCATGATACAAGGATCCCTCACAAAAGATACCAAAACACTCGCTAAAAGAGGTGTATCGGGAAACCTGCCCTCACCCAAGGATCAACACATAACGGCTGATAAGTGAGCAAGCAGCAACGTTGTGTTGCCACCAAGGCAACCAGCGCGCGATGCAGCGTTACAAGGGGGAGTGTCGCGCGACAGCGGTAGGGTGTCTAGCACTCCTCACATATCGGGCAACGCCCGTCACAGGGGCTAGCGACCAGGTCAAACATTAAACATAATGTTTGAGAGAGAGAAAGAGAGATAACTCAAACCACATGTCGTTCATCCACTGATCCAGGCCTAACGGCCGATGCAAAACAAGGAAAAGATTTGTGACGCCCATCACAAGAACAAGGGGTGTCGGCCGACACCACCACACATCACTCGACACAAGAGAAACTGCATCATCCAACACAGGCATGTCAGCCAACTCACACACATACATGGTTGTCTTCCTCCTCAAACACAAGGTGCTGAAAACCCTAGAGGGCCAAGGAGATGGCTCACCTCAATCAACCAAGAAAGAGGGGTCTTGCACACCACCTATCACCCATCGGGCAACACAAAAACCAACCGAGCTCACCCTTCTAGTCCATGGTGAGAGGAGAGTGTTTCTCAAGCAACTAGAACACAAGCTCACCTCAATCAACCAATAAAGAGGGGTGTTTCTCATGGTACTAGAAGATTAAACTCACTCCTCTAGACCAAAGAGAGAAAGGAGTATTGCTCACCAAGAAACCACCAAGAGGAACGGCCAACAAGGATACTAAGCAAGATGTAAAAACTGACAACAACATATAAGCAAGAAAGGGGATAATGTAGATAGGGTTAGAAGTTATGCAACCCACCTTAAGCTCCAAGCTCCAAATAAGAAGAACTCCAAGGGATGTCGACCACCACTTGCTCCTTCAAAGGGGGGGTGTATCGGTCGACACAAGCAAGGAAGAAGGGAGTGTCATGCACAAGGTGGTGAGGAACCAAAGGAACTCCTAGCTAAGGAAAGGAACCGCCTATATAGAAGGAAAGGGAGGAGAAAACAAGGTTGGTCCAAGAAAGGTGGCACTTGCCTAGGGACACTTGTCCTAGTGCACGAGCCATCACTCTAGCAAGCTCCATACACATGTCCAAGATATGTTCCAAGTGTCCACTAAACAAGGTCAAGGCTAGGTCAAGCATCATGGTCGACACAAACACTTGCACCATGGGCAACACAACAAGGCACCATGGGCGACACACATCCATGTTGGCCGACACAAACATCTCTTGGGTGACACAAAGCTCAACCAAGCCAAAACAAGGCACCTCAAGGCCCAAACAAGCTCAACCAGGCCCAAAAGAACTCAAGCAATGAGCCCAAGCCTTCCTCTCAACACAAGAGGAAGCAAAGAGAGGGAGGAACACCTCACAAGGTGGCAAACTTGCCTATAAAACCCTAGACTTGGGTTATTTGCAAGTAGTGCCTCCAACTCTCAACACAGCACAACCAAACCCTAATCACCACTAAAGGTGATTAGCAAGCACCACAGCACCAGGGTTAAGCAAAGCAAACAGGGTAAACCCTAAACGAAGGTCAGGGTCCTTACAAGCTAACACCCTTAAGGGATTTTGTCCCCAAAATCCGAAGAGAAAAGTGAGGGATACTTCCTCCTCACTCTTCCTCAAGCTCCCACGTGGCTTCCTCAACGCCACGATGACGCCAAAGAACCTTCACAAGAACTAGGTCCTTCCTCTTCAGCTTCTTAACCCTTCTGTCAAGGATCGCCACAGTACCTTCCTCGTAGGTCACATCTTCATCAAGCTCAACTTCAACTAGCTGTATCATTGTTCCTGAATCTAGATGGCTTTTCTTCAGCATACTGACATGGAACACTGGATGTAACTTGTGCAACTCTGGAGGCAACTCTATCTCATAAGTTACCTTTCCAACTCGTGCTGTAACTGGATAAGGCCCCATATACCTGGGTTCCAACTTACCCTTCCGTCCAAACCTTAGAACACTCATCCATGGCGAGACTTTAAGATATACTTTGTCTCCTACTTGGAACTCCAAAGGTCATTAGCGATTGTCTGCATAAGACTTCTTCTTGTCCTGTGCCACTTTCAATTGTTGCCGTATCACCTTGATATTTTCTGTTGTCTGCTGTACTAACTCAGGACCCAAAAGCTGATACTCACCAGACTCGTACCAACACAAAGGAGATCTACACTTCCTCCCATACAAAGCCTCATAGGGAGCCATATCAATGCTCTGTTGATAACTGTTGTTGTAGGCAAACTCTATCAACTAAGATGTACATCCCAGTTGCCTAGAAACTGCAAAGCACAAGCATGGAGAAGATCTTCCAAGATCTGAATAGTCCTCTCAGACTGTTCGTCTGTCTGCGGGTGGAAAGTGATACTGATTCTCAACTGCGTTCCCAATGCCTTATGAAATTGTTCCCAGAAATGACTCATAAACTGAGGACCTCTGTCAGAAACTATTGTCGTTGGCACACCATGCAAATGTACTATCTCATCCACATAAAATCTAGCGAGCTTCTCAGTTGTATATGTCGTCTTTACAGGTAGGAAATGGGCAGACTTCGTTAATCTGTCCACTATCACCCAAATGGAATCATGATTCCTAGTTGTCCTGGGTAGACCAACTACGAAATCCATGGTTATATGATCCCATTTCCACTGCGGTATCGGCAAAGGTTGCAACGTACCTGTCGGCTTCTGGTGTTCAGCCTTGACTTGCTGACAAACCGCACATCTAGCCACGAACTCAGCTACATCTTTCTTCAAACCGGGCCACCAATACAAGTCCTTCAGACTATGATACATCTTGGTGACACCTGGATGCATAGCATACATCGATGTGTGTGCTTCCTCGAGCACTAACTTCCTTAGATCATCAACACCTGGAACCACCATCCTATCATGAAAGCAGACTAGTCCATCCTCGCACTCATGGAACCCATCACGCTTTTCGCTGCCGAACTCTGATCTGATCAATTGTACCGCATCATCTGCCTTCTGTGCATCTTTGATTTGCTATCTTAGCATAGGTTTGACTTGCATATATGATAAAAGTCCAGCTAATGAGGAAACTTCCATCTGCACATTCATCCGTCGCAAGGAAACAAACATATCCCGCCTTCAGCATACTAGAGAACTCAATTGTGCCTTCTTTGAAGAAGAAGAAGAAGAAGAAGACTTTTTGCTAAGTGCATCATCTACCACGTTCGCCTTACCAGGATGATACTCGATAGTGCATTCGTAATCATTGATCAACTCCATTCATCGACGTTGTCGCATGTTCAACTCTTGCTACGTAAAGATGTACTTCAGGTTCTTATGGTCCGTAAAGATCTGACACACTTCCCCATAAAGATAGTGTCTCCAAATCTTTAATGCATGAACCACTGCCGCCAGCTCCAAGTCATGTGTTGGATAGTTCTCCTCGTGTTTCTTAAGCTGTCGCGAAGCAACAGAAACCACATGATCCTCCTGCATCAGCACACAACCTAAGCCTTTCTTGGAAGCATCAAAGAAAACCACATAGCCCTTCCCAGGTTCTGGCAGGATTAACACTGGAGCACTAGTCAGCTTCTCCTTCAAACTCTAGAAAGCTTGCTGGCATCGATCATCCCAGACAAAAGGCACATCCTTTCTCGTCAACTTTGTCATCGGCAAAGCAATCGCACTGAAGTCCTTGATAAACCTTCGGTAGTATTCTACTAAACCCAGAAAACTGTGAACTTCTGTCGGCGTCTTCGGCTGCTCCCAATCTGCAATGGATTCCACCTTCCTCAGATCTACTTTGACTCCTTCAGCAGATATCACATGACCCAAGAAAGTCACTTCTTCCAACCAGAACTCACACTTACTGAACTTGGCATACAACTGATGTTGGCAAAGAAGAGTCAATGCTCGATGAAGATGTTGCTCATGCTCTTTCCTGTCCTTACTATAGATCAAGATGTCATCTATAAAGACTACAACAAACTGATCTAGAAACTGACGAAACACTTTGTTCATCAGGTCCATGAAAGCAGCAGGTGCATTGGTTAGCCCGAACGGCATAACCACGAATTCGAAGTGACCATACCTCATCCTGAAAGCTGACTTTGGTATGTCATGCGCCTTAATCCTCAACTGATGATATCCAGACCGTAGATCGATCTTCGAAAACACTGTAGCACCACGCAACTGATCAAACAGATCATCTATCCTTGGTAACGGGTACTTGTTCTTGATCGTGACCTTATTCAACTGTCGGTAGTCTATACACAACCGCATTGAACAATCCTTCTTCTTAACAAAGAACACGGGAGCACCCCAAGGTGACCTGCTTGGTCGGATGAAACCTTTGTCCAGCAACTCTTGTAACTGCTTCTTCAACTCTGTCATCTCAACTGGAGACATACTGTACGGTGTCTGTGCAACTGGTTGCGTCCCTGGGACCAGATTGATCTCGAAATCAATCTCTCGGGGTGGGGGAACACCAGGAAACTCTTCAGGAAACACATCTACAAACTCTCAGACAACTGGAACCTCTTCAAGGCTGGTACCTTTCGCCTTTGTAGCCATGAAGGTATCCACCACATGATCTAAGAACGCCTCACACCCTTTTCGTAACACCTTATCTGCCACCATAGCTGATACCAGACATGTCAGAAGAATCTTCCTATCTCCCTAGAAGATCCACTTCTCTCCAGCATCATCAAACTCTGCCTGCTTGGATCCACAGTCCAAAACAACCTTATACCTCTCTAATCTATCCATCCCAAGGATAACGTCAAACTCGTGCATATCAAGTGGTATAAGATCCACTTGAATGCGGTGTTCCGAGAAAGACAAGACACAAGATGGACACTCTTCTCGAAGCAACGAGGAACCATCAAGAGGGGTTTCTAACAACAAGCTATCCTTCTTACGACTAATAGGTAAGCGACAGTTCTCAAGCATACTATAGGCGATAAAAGAGTGTGTAGAACCCAGATCAACCAGAACAGATATAAAGCAAGAAGAAGACATATCAGAATGAAATAACTCCATCTGACCTATCACTACTCGTGGGTTGACTATCGCCTTTGGCTGATTCATAGCATAGAATCGAGCCATTTCTTGCTGTCCACGACCTCTGCTTCCTTGAGCAGACGAACCTGCTTGAGACGCTTGACTGCGTCTCGCCCTCTGTTACCACTGAGTTGCAGCCTCTCTGACCCTTGATGATTCTGCCTCAGCTGTTGCGTCACTTCGACATCTCTATTCGGGCAGTTGAACCTCCCATGCCCGATCTGACCACACATATGGCATGCTTTATCATCAACCTGTGGCCTAGATGGCCCTGTCACTGCCACGGAAGTTGTACTTTGTGCCTTAGATGGTGAAGAAACATAACCTCTTCCTCTATTTGGAGACCACTGAGACGGTCCACCAGAACCTCTCATCACTGATGGTGCTGCAAACTTGGCTTCTTGAAGCCACCAAACCTCTAACCTTGGAACTGAGCAGGTCTCTTCTTAGCCATAGACTCTCTCTTCTCCCTAACTGATCATTCGATTCTTCGGACAGATTCCACAAACGTCGCAAACCTCTCTCGATTCTCCAATGCAGACACAGGGGTTGTCAGTTCAGAACTCAGACCCTTCTCGAAATGTCTGATCCGTTCCTCATCTGTCGCTGCCATGTGAGGACAAAACCTCAATAGATCCATAAACTTGGCCTCAAACTCAGTGATGTTCATCGTTCCTTATCGCAGGCTCTCAAACTGACTGATCTTCTCATTTAGATACGTCTTCGGGAAGTATCTGGTGACGAACTCGCACCGGAACACTTCCCAATAGATCACCTCACCAGGCCGCTTCTCCTCCTCTATGGTCCACCAGTGACCAACACTACCTTTCATAACGTAGACAACGTGCTTTACTTTGTCTGCTTCGGGGATATTGAGGATCCGGAAAGCCTTCTCAAGACTTGTTAGTCATAGATCTGCATCCGCTGGATCAGCCGTTCTGGCATAATCCAAAGCTCCGACTCGGCAAAGCCGCTGAAGGTCTTCCCAATACCTGATGCTTCTCCATGGAGAGCCTGTGCTCGCAGAGGAGGCACTGGCAATCGCTCAACCATGACATTCATCATAGCCATCATATGCCCTAAAATCTATTGGTAGGAAGGGTGTTCAAGAATGGCTGAGTTAGGTTGGGGGACCTCAGGCAACCGATCTCCATGTGTCTACTCAAAAGCTCCATCGAATGATGCAGCATCACTGTGCTCATCAGCATGTTCTTCATGGTTTCCAGACATCTTGGTTTTTCTTCCGCTGAGGGCAAAAGAAGTTGTAAGAAAACCTAGAAAACTCACAAGAACAGACTCAACCTAGTCCTAAATCCCTATAGACTCAGCGAACCTAGAGCTCTGATACCAAACTTTGTGGCAACACATCCCACTATCACACAGACAGCGAGGTGTTACGTGAAAACGTGCGGAAATCACCATAACCACAGATTACCAAAACATGGGTTAATTAAAACCGATTGTGGAAAACTGATAAAACTGAGAAACTATTACATTCAAGTCCATGTCATGCAAGAAAATAGGTTATATACATATATACAAGCCTTGATACGTGTTCACAGCTTAGAGCAGCAGCTGTCTTATCACTACATGAGTTCATCACCTGTTCATACATACATAGAGGCCCACATCCGACCAATATCAGGATATACAAAACATCAACGATAGTGCATCGTGCAACAACATCAAACACTTCCAAGGACCTGAGAGTACAGGTATGACTCTAGACTCTACTACAAAACATCCAAAACAATAGCATGTCCAACACTTGCCTCTACTGTTCTTCTTGTTGCTCGGCCGCAACTCCGCGACCACCACCACGTCTAGCTCAAATACCTAAAAAAGAGTGTAAACCAATGGAGTGAGACAATCGAACATTGTCCCAGTGAGAAACATAACTCCCCGCCGAAACTACAAAACCTCAAAGGTATATATATATATATATATATATATATATATATATATATATATATATATATATATATATAGCAGCCAACTGATAAAAGGTATAAAAGAGCAGTTATGAAATAAAGTAGTCTATGCCTAGCAACTTATCAGATGTAATCAAATATTACTTTTGAAACATGATTAACAAGACGAGATATACAAGTTCTACTACATATGAAGAACATATAAGCAACTGCAAGATATAATAGAGTTGACTACCCAAACAAGACCTCAACCAATGTTTCATGTTTTTCTTAAGCAGTAATACTATTCGGCTGAATTACATATTATTATGCCCTGAGGAAGTGAGTTGTACCGCTCAAATCCAACCTTCGGTTGCGAAACCCAAGCCAGTGCCATACAAGGTCAATGGAAGAGCCAGAATCCCCGACCTCGCCCCTCGTGGTCAGTGCATGAGTACAACACAAGCATGATCGTAGTCTCATGCTGAAGTGGTCTTAGCCACAGGGTCAGGCTACCCTCTGCCTAGCCCGCCTCGGTACAAGTCTCGGCGCTAGTGAAACTGAGCCACGGGCATGTTCACCGTGCTCCGAGCCATGAACGCATTCATGCTCCTCATATCACATATCCTGAGCCATGGGCCTGTTCACCATGCTCTTCATCACAATTGGGCTACGGGCCTGAATCCGCACCCTGGAGTCTACAACCGGAGTTGCACTCTTACCTCCTCACTTTAGGCTAGGAGCAACCTCGCATATTCAACAATATGCGCTCCGGGTTAACCCGTAGGAGAACCCGTTTCAACATCACCAAACTCCTGACGATGATGGATCTATGGCCAGGGAAAATACATGATGTATTTCACTGTAATTATTTAGTATCTTTTAGATGGATTGCAAGATTCAACAAAGTTATATAACATGCAAGTTATAACAGAAAGTAAATAACATAAACTCAACATTATGTTATTATTGTAATCACATCAACCTGATCCATCTCAAGGATCCAACTTCACATGTTATCACTTGGCCTCTTGCCAACCATCCAGATCCATCTCAAGGATCATCACATACCATGGAATCTCAATCCCTCATCATGTATTGCCACTGCCTCTCAAGGCTTTCATCATCATCATGGGACAAACACGTCATACATGAAACCTATTCAACAAGAGTAATTATCAAAGTGATGTTACTCATCACATATTTCCCATAGTCTTTTCATGGCTAGTCATCACCTGCATGGTCAGTGTACACAATAATCATAGTTTCAACATAAGGACTATGTTATCAACATAGGGTGACATTAAAGGTGCTAAACTTGTGAATCATACCTCAACTGATGACCATATGCATAAGATACATCATTAAGCAACTATATCTAGACTTATCCTCATCTCAGTATTATTCAATTAATCAAGGTGTTCACTTCATGCATGTAGTCATGCTAGATATACAGAACAAGCATTATTATTACCACTACCATTACCACTCTTTGCATTGACAAATAATCACCAAGCTAAGATAAATGATCAAGCTTATGATAACGTGCATCATCATCTATATAAGGAGTCATCATCGTTAGGCAAAGACATATACCACTAGGCTATTTTCATGATACAAGGATCCCTCACAAAAGATACCAAAACCCTCGCTAAAAGAGGTGTATCGGGCAACCTGCCCTAACCCAAGGATCAACACATAACGGCCGATAAGTGAGAAAGCAGCAACGCTGCGTTGCCACCAAGGCAACCAGTGCGCGACGCAGCGTTACAAGGGGGAGTGTCGTGTGACAGGGGTAGGGTGTCGGGCACTCCTCACATATCGAGCAACGCCCATCACAGGGGCTAGCGACCAGGTAAAACACTAAACATAACGTTCGAGAGAGAGAAAGAGAGATAACTCAACCCACATGTCGTTCATCCACTGATCCAGGCCTAACGGCCGATGCAAAACAAGGAAAAGAGTTGTGATGTCCGTCACAAGAACAAGGGGTGTCGCCCGACAGCACCACACATCACCCGACACAAGAGCAACCACATCGTCCAACACAGGCCTGTCGGCCAACTCACACACATACATGGTTGTCTTCCTCCTCAAACACAAGGTGCTCAAAACCCTAGAGGGCTAAGGAGATGGCTCACCTCAATCAACCAAGAAAGAGGGGTCTTGCACACCACCTATCACCCATCGGGTAACACAAAAACCAACCGATCTCACCCTTCTAGTCCATGGTGAGAGGAGAGTGTTGCTCAAGAAACTAGAACACAAGCTCACCTCAATCAACCAAGAAAGAGGGGTGTTGCTCATGGTACTAGAAGATTAAACTCACTCCTCTAGACCAAAGAGAGAAAGGAGTATTTCTCACCAAGAAACCACCAAGAGGAACGGCCAACAAGGATACTAAGCAAGATGTAAAAACTAACAACAACATATAAGCAAGAAAGAGGATAATGTAGCTAGGGTTAGAAGTTATGCAACCCGCCTTAAGCTCCAAGCTCCAAAGAAGAAGAACTCCAAGGGATTTCGACCACCACTTGCTCCTTCAAAGGGGGGGTGTATCGGCCGACATAAGCAAGGAAGAAGGGAGTGTCTTGCACAAGGTGGTGAGGAACCAAAGGAACTCCTAGCTAAGAAAAGGAACCGCCTATATAGAAGTAAAGGGAGGAGAAAACAAGGTTGGTCTAAGCAAGGTGTCACTTGCCTAGGGACACTTGTCCTAGTGCACGAGCCATCACTCTAGCAAGCTACATACACATGTCCAAGATATGTTCCAAGTGTCCACTAAACAAGGTCAAGGCTAGGTCAAGCATCATGGTCGACACAAACACTTGCACCATGGGCGACACAACAAGGAACCGTGGGCGACAGACATCCATGTTGGCCGACACAAACATCTCTTGGGAGACACAAAGCTCAACCAAGCCAAAACAAGGCAAATCAAGGCCCAAACAAGCTCAACCAGTCCCAAAAGAACTCAAGCAACGGGCCCAAGCCTTCCTCTCAACACAAGAGGAAGAAAAGAGAGGGAGGAACACCTCACAAGGTGGCAAACCTACCTACAAAACCCTAGACTTGGGTTATTTGCAAGTAGCGCCTCCAACTCTCAACAAAGCACAACCAAACCCTAATCACCACTAAAGGTGATTAGCAAGCACCAAAGCACCAGGGTTAAGCAAAGCAAATAGGGTAAACCCTAAACGAAGGTCAGGGTCCTTACAACTTCCTTCTCTCCTAGGGTGGCAGAGTAGGCTTTGGCTTCATCTCCTATCTTCGTGAATATCTTATTCAACGTGGCCTTTGTGACCGTGTAAGGCTTGCCTCCTAGCCTTACTTCCAGTTTGTAATCTCTGCCGCCCGCCTTACTTTCTTCCCTATCCATGGGGATTTTATCTAGGGAAGACAGGAACTCTACAGACAACTTCTTGAAGGATTTGGCCTCAGATATGCATAAGGTGCGTAGATTCACACCTTTTGGGAATTTGATTACCTTGTCGTAGATTCCCATTTTCTTGAAATCCTCTACGTCCAGGTACCTAGTTGGGATGAAGACCTTATTTTGATACATCTAATCATAGGTAGACTGGTGTACACAGTTCTTTGGCATGAATGGGGGTTCGCCAGATTCTAGTGATGTCTCCCCTGTGACTTCTTTCTCTCGGTTGTCTTTTTCTATATCCTGCCCCCTTGGTTTCTCAGCAACCACTAGTTTTGCCTTCTTGTCTTCCTTGGTCTCCTTGGGTGCAACTTTCCTTTTCTTTCCTTAAAATTGGGTCTCTGATTGTCCTAGTTGATACTCAGAGGTCTCTATTTGTTCTATTTTTTCTATTCCTTGTAGAGAGTCTTCCCATGTTTGGTGACCCAAGATCCTCTAGTACTGTTAAAGTCACTACTGCATCTCAACCCTTTTGGCTACTGGCAGAGATGTGCTTTTCTTCAGTCTCACTGCCAGACTTGCCACTATATTTTCTACCTCCTTGAAAGATGTTGCCTGCCTATGGATGGATTCACTAGTCGTGAGAGAACACATTCTACAAATTTTTCACAATGAGTTAGTTTATATTTGATCTAATCAAGGATTTAATTTTTTTTTTACAATTGTCTGGGAAAATTTTTTAAGTTCAAATTTGTTTATAGGGACCGTGACCCGTTGGTCTTTTTGGTGACTCAAGGGACACCACGGTCATGGTCTAGGGGAATGTGACTTTAGGAAAAGGTCTTCAATACAGCGACCCACGGTGTGGTCTTAATATTCATGTGTTTGAGGGAACACCGCGACCGGGTTAGTTCAATGTGTAGATCGTGGTCGCAGCTACTATTGAAGCATATCATGACTCACGATCTATCTGGTTCAACAGCTCCAATTTCCTTTTGTCCATGTTTGATTGGGACATGTAGGTAGGGAAGAGGTCGAAGGACCTTAATCGTTGATGTGCTCAATGGCGGTTATTATCTTTTTGCGTTTTTAGGATTTGTTTGAAAACGCCACCCTAGGGTGGGTGGGGTTTTGATAGGAGACAACAAATGGCAGAAGTTCATGGGTAGAAAAGAAGGGGAGGGTGGAGGCATGGTGGCACAAAAGGTGGAAAATGACAAAATGAATCAGCAAAGGAGCGAGGGTGCGAGGTGAAACCGGCGATGATTGCAGCGGCGGTGAAGAACTATAGAGACGATGGGCGAAAAGAAAAAAATAGGGTTGGGTGGTTACCTGGCTTGATGGATAAGATGACGAGATGGAGGTGAAGGCATGGCGTCGAGTCAGCTGCGACGGAGTAGGTCAGTCGTGATCGGGCGATTTGTTAGAGTCAGTGGGTTTAACTGAGGCTCGAGAAGGTAAAAAGTGAAGGGAATCAGTGAAACTGGGGTTTTAGCATATATAATAGGGATTACCATAGTCCGTTGAGCATATATAGGAGGGATGACTGCAGCCGCAGTGTGTTCAAAGCATGAATGTGACCCGCGGTCTCTTCTCCTCAAGGAAAAGTTAGGTCGAGGTCTTATCGGCTAAGCGGCGGCACTACGAGTCACAGTCTTGCTTGAAGCAAAGTTAACACCGCGACCGTGGTCAAAGCAAAACTCATTTCATCAATCAATTCATCTTTTCAAAGGGGGGGATAGGATATGTACAAAACTTAATAGAGAAAGGAACTAAAAAAGTAGGAAAAGTAAAATCTTAGAGAAATAACAAAAACTTGGGTTGCCTCCCAATAAGTGCTTGTTTTAAAGTCTCTAGCTCGACTTCTTAATCATTCATTCCTTGGTTCTCTCAGTTGGATGTTGCAATTCCTCATTCCTTTCCACTAGTGACTGATTGGGTTCCTCCAAACTGATTTCAGACCTTCAGACAAAAGCTTCATCTTCATAAAATATTTTCACGATGTGACCATTAACCTTGAAAGTTCCTATTTTCTCCCTTAAAATCTCCATCATTCCTGATGGATATATCTTTACTATAGAAAAGGGGCCTGACCATCTTGTTTAGATTTTTCCCAAGAAAAGTCAGATGCTTGAATTAAACAGAAGAACTTTGTCACCCTCACTGAAATATTTGTTCTTTAGGTGGGCATCATGCCACACCTTAGTCCTTTATTTGTAAATTTTTGCATTTTTGTAAGTGTGCAGTCTCAACTCTTTGAGTTCCTAAAGTTGCAGGAATCTCTTCTGGCCTGCTTTCTCCAAATCCATGTTCGTGAACTTGATCTCCCATAGGGCTTTATGCTCAAGCTCAAGGGGTAGATGGCATGATTTACCATAAATCAGTCTGTATGGTGTTGTTCCTATAGGCATCTTATAGGTAGGCATGTAAGCCCAGAGAGCGTCGTCAAGCTTCATAGACCAGTCTTTCCTAGTACAGCTGAATGTCTTTTCTAATATTTGTTTTATCTGCCTATTGTACACTTCTACTTGTCCTGAGGTCTAAGGATGATAGGGTGTAGAGACCTTGTGCTTTATCCCATATTTCTTCAATAGCGCCTCAAATTGTTTTTCTCCAAAGTGTGATCCTCCATCGCTTATAACAGCGTGAGGCACTCCAAAGCGTGGGAAAATGGTCCTCTCAAATAGCTTGATCACCAATTTAGAGTCACAAGTCTGAGTTGCTACTGCCTTGACCCACTTGGACACATAGTCGAAGGCTACAAGGATGTACGGGTATCCTTTTGATGATGGGAAAGGGCCCATATAGTCGATTCCCCATACATCAAAGATCTCCACTTCTACCCATTCATCCATAGTCATTTCACTTCTTTTGCTGATATTACCAGTGAGTTGGCATTCCTTATAGTCCTTTACAATAGACGTTAAATCTTTAAATAGGGTGGGCCAGTAAAACTCAGATTGGAGTACCTTTGCAGTAGCTCTCTCTCTCCACTGTAGTGCCCTCCATAAGGTGAAGATTGACATTCTTTGAGGATAAAAGAAACTTCTTCCTTGGGTATACATCTCCAATACAAATTACTTGAACACCTTTTAAATAGCAACAAATCATCCCTATAATAGTTCTTGACGAATGAGAAAAGCTTTTTCTTCTGGTGATATGTGATCTCAGGTGGCAGTTGGCCAAAGGCCAAATAGTTACAAATATCAACAAACCATGGTAATCTTTGTTCCTCTGATTGGGCCATCAACAAGGCTTCATCAACATAGTTATCATTAATAGGCAATTGATTTCCCTCATCAAAAATGATTCTGGATAAGTGGTCAGCTACCACATTCTCCTTTCCTTTCTTGTTCATAATTTCAAGATCGAATTCTTGCAATAGCAGATCCCATTGCAGCAGCCTTGGCTTGGTATCTTTCTTCTACATAAGGTAACGTATAGCGATGTGGTCAGTATACACTTTCACATTAGAACCTATAAGGTATGAATAAAACTTATCAAATGCAAAAACTATTGCCAAAATTTCCTTTATAGTGGTGGTATAATTTACTTGAGCTTCGTCCAATGTGCGTCTAGTGTAATATATAACATGATGCCTTTTGTCTTTCTTTTGTCCTAGGACTACACCTATGGCATAATCACTAGCACCGCACATTATCTCAAATGGAAGCTCCCAATCTAGGGCTTGTAGGATAGGAGCAGAAGTCAAACCTTTCTTCAGGATGTCAAAAGCTTCTAAGTATTTGTCATTGAATTCGAAAACTGCATCATTTATTAGAAAATTTGATAGGGGTTTTGAGATTTTTGAGAAATCCATGATGAACCTTCTATAGTATATGGCATGACCTAGAAAACTTCTTACCCTAGTCACAGACTTTGGAGGTGGGAGTTTGGAGATAGCTTCAATTTTGCTTAGATCCACTTCGATGCCCTTCTTGGAAATTTTATGTCCTAAGACAATACCGCTCTGTACCATAAAGTGGCACTTTTCGCACTTTAGGACCAAGTGTTTTTCCTCGCATCTTTGTAGTACTAAGGATAAGTTTCTTAGGTAGGCATCAAAGTTCGTCCCATATACTAAAAAGTCATCCATAAAAACCTCTACTATATCCTCCAAAAAATCAGAAAACATAGAGATCATGCATTGTTGGAAAGTCGATGGTGCATTGCATAGCCAAAAAGGCATTCTTCTAAAGGCATACGTGCCATACATGCACATAAATGTCATCTTCTCTTGATCATCTGGGTAGATTGGAACCTGATAAAACCCAAAATATTAATCCAAGAAATAGAAGTAATGGACTACTCTACTTTTCTTTTTGCTTTCTTCATTGGACTTTCCCTTATCAGTAGACTTCTTAGAAGTAACTTCTTTCTCAGGTTGTGGCTCCTCATATTTTCCAACCTCATTGTCACCCCCAGTTCTAGAGTTACTTAGTGTCCTCCCAGATCGGAGGGTAGCCATTTTAGCAGTCTGTGTATTCGATGGGATTTTTCCTGAGGGATTCTTCACCAACTCTGCCAATTGCGCAAGCTATTGGTCAATTTGGCATTGGTGTGTTTGCATATCCACCATCTAAACTTGAATGGTTTTCAGGACTCCTGAATTAGCTAGAGCGCTTTGGGCTAGTTGAACGTTCATTGAGGCTTGCCACTTAGCAAAATCAAATAATTGGGCGACTAAGTCTTATTGGTTGTTATCCTTTCCTTGTCCTGATCCTTGGCCTTGGCTCGGTCTTTCTCCTTGACGATTCTGATTCTTACCTTGTCCTGAGTAGTTGTTCTTGTTGGTTTGATAGTTGGTTGCCCGAGTATACTGAGTTTTTCTGCTTGTTTTGACTGGTTGTTCAGTTGATGTGAATTCTCATCTGCATCCTTGTTTCTGTAATTGAAACTAGGATGTTTTGGCCTCTTGATGTTAGTGTAGGAGACATTCTCAGCCTCTTCCTCACTTTTACTATCATCAGATTCCTCTGACCTGGTATGAATGCAGTTGTCAATTCTGTGCCCTTCTTGGCCGTAGGTAACACATTTTATCACTTTCTCTACATGTTTCTTGCCCTTACTGCCTGAGTCCTTTAACTATTGGGCATCAGTAGCTATCTTTTGAATCTGGGTAGTGATTGCCTCCAAAGCCTTAGCTTCGGAAGACTGTCCTTCATTGGTCTCCTTCTTTGCATATCATATATCATTTATGTCGTAGTCCATGCCTGCTTACAGTGCAGCCATGTTCTCAATGATCTTGATCATCCTGCTTGGTTTCTCTCCTAGGAAATCACTTCCTTCCACAACATTCAGTGATGCCCTCTCAGCTTTGGTTAGCCCATTATAGAAAGTTGTAACCAAAAAACGTTTTCTATAGTTATGGTGAGGGAAATCTTGTAGATATTCTTGGAATTTCTCCCAAACCTCATGCATGTTCTCACCTGGCTTCTGCATGAATGAGGTTATCCTTTGACTATTCCAAATTGTTTTCTCAATCGGATAAAACTTTGTGACAAAGGCATCAACAAGATCCCTCCATCCATCTAGAGAGTGATGTGGTAGGTTGAGGTACCAAGATTTTGCCTTATCTTCTAGGGAGAAGATAAATCTCTTGCAATAGATTACCTCTTGGGGAACTCCTCTCATCTTGATTGTATCACAAATATTTTTGAAGGCATCAAGGTGGGCGTATGGGTTTTCATTTTTGGAACTTCCTCGAAAAGACTTGTTTTGAATGATCAAGATTACAGTAGGCTTCAGTTCAAAGTTTTCTACATCAAAGCATGGGATTATGATAGGGCATCTAGACTCATTTGCCCTGGTAGCAGACAATTCATGGAGAGTTTTGTCTTCTTCGTCGTCTTCTTCACCATTCTTGTAGTTGCGATCTCTCTCACAATCCCACTCGTAGTCGTTGTGGTTCCTGCTATGTCTGTGACGATGGTGACGATCTTCGTTGTGACGTTCGTCCTCACGACGGTCATATTCACATTGCTCTTCATTTTCTTCCTTGTGTTCTTCACACTCTTCTTGTTCATTCTCCTCTCTTTCTTCTCTGAAGGGAGGTGGATCACGTGGGATCCTAGCACGTTCTTCACCAGAGTGGTGGTCATCCCTTCGAGGAGGCATCTTGTTTCATAGGAGAAACAAAAGCTAGGATGGAGATTATACTTGCCTTCTTCAATTTCCTAAACAAAACGTTCGGTCGGGTCAGAAAAACTGGACATGAAAAATGAACTGTAGTAATTGTAAGTTAGCAAGGTTAAAGATTTAAGTGTAGTCAAGCTTATTACTAAGCTTGAGGCATGAGAGTATAGAGGAGTGGACTCACGTTCTTAGTGGTTCCATTTTTCCTTGTCCCCAGAAACGGCGTCAAAAAGTTGACCAGCCTAAATTACATGTCCAAAAGGAGTAGATTCAGAGTAGTCATACTTTTAAAGAGTTAACCTGACTCTCAGGCCCCCGCAATGACAAACGGGGTCTGATGTAGCAATTCGAGTCGAACGCAGGGACAAGGTTGGCAGTATAAAGTGCACATAATCTAACACTCTTATACTCCATGTGAAGAGGTATTTTAAAGGGGGTTCTCTAAGGAACGATGTCTCTCAAACCAAAATAAAACAAGTAAAACAAAGATAATAAAAACAACCAAAAATGAAAATAAGATGAAACAAGTATATGCAAGGAAACTCAGATTGAGTTTCACCTACTAAGACACCTCTCGAACATGCAACATCGTCTCTCTCTCTCTTGTATACTTCCATCAAGATAACAAGAAACCAACTATAGCGTCTATTCCACACTCTCTCGAGACGAGGATAAATCTAAGTATAAGGGTAGCCTCTCTCTCGAGATGACCAAATGTAAACCACAAAGTAAAACATATGACTTAAAGCTTTAGCATTCCAACACTCTCGTGCATTCGTACTACTCCATAACACATGATAAAAATGATATTACTCTCTCGAGATATCAACAATCAAACATCATAAGATGGTAGCTAAGCATACAAGTGA
Source organism: Alisma plantago-aquatica (assembly GCA_963693085.1). Lineage (NCBI taxonomy): Eukaryota > Viridiplantae > Streptophyta > Magnoliopsida > Alismatales > Alismataceae > Alisma > Alisma plantago-aquatica. The sequence goes on from OY856409.1 coordinate 628,089,139, forward strand.
AGCATTAAAATAGGCGTAAGGAGATAATCTTGACAAGAGTATATATATTCAACAAAAAGAGACAATATACATGTTGGGAGAGCCCTAGTGGCTACTCCCAACCCAAGTTAAGGTGTTTAGCCGCTCATGCTTGTGGATAGCACAACGACGTTATAGAAAGATAGATACATAAAGTCCCACGAAATGAGGAGGGAAGTATAGCAGAGTGGAATGATATATCTAGATAGAGAGAAGGAACATAATACGACATGATACTTCTTCAGATCTGGATCTAGTACGTAGAAGGAATGGGCGATCTTCTTCTCTCAAAGAAGGAGTCTTCAGTCTTCTCTCTCCTTAGCTTCTGCCTTTGGAGATCCAACACTGGTGGATGGGATGGAATGGAATGAATCTAGGATGCAGCAGCATTTCGTGGCCTTCTAGATCTGATCTATGATCTGATGCATTGATAAGATGGGTGGGTGGCCTATTTATAGGCACACTCCACTGACTTAACGTCTAAACCACAGTTGTGGTCTAGTTTGGGGAGGGATAAGATTGCGATCGTGGTCTCCTTGCCATTTGCTTCCTCTGTCATGGTTAGGAAAGCTCCCCCACTTGGTCGCGATCTGGATGTAGCTTTCGTGGGTGAGGATTGTGGTCGAGGTCGATGTCTCCCCACTTTGTTGTGGTATGCATGTGGCTTGCAGTCTAGAAAGGATCACAGTCTTCTTGAGGCTCATGGTCTCCAAGTTGATCGCGACCTCTACTATGATCTCGGGCTTAGCAATGATCGCGGCCTCCAAGCTGATCGCGGTCTTAGCAATGATCGCGGCCTCCAAGCTAATCGTGGTTTGGCTTGAGTGCAAAATGACCATGAGCTTAAGGTAGTTGAAGACCTCGATTGTGGTGATATGGTCCTTGTTGCATGAATGGGTCACGGTCGAGGTGATGACCGTGACTTGGGCTATATATTTACTAGAAACCAACCAAAGATGTGTAAGTGAATTCTTTGGCAAAAACATGCTAAAATTGTGGGGAAAGTTAGAAAAAGATATGCTAAAAGAGGTATAAAATATATAAAAAAAGTATGTAAAATAAAGTATTATCAGACACTTGACTACATCCTCTGTCACTACCAATGCTAAACTATTTCTGCTGTGAACTCTGTTGACTCTATCTTGGTTGTTGAGTCACCATCTCATTTTTCACAGGGCAATACCACTTTGTGTGTCCCACTTGTCCACACTTATGACATGTCTTACTTTCATACCATGGCCTAGACGACCCTATCACTGAAACTGATGATTTGGTGTGGGCTCCTATAGGTGGAAAACTACGACCTCTACCCCTACTCCGGGTCCATTGGGATGGAGTGAATGACCTCTGCTCACTAAAAGTTGACCTCTGCTGCAACTCTGATGGAGTAAATATTGGCTTCTTAAATCCTCCCAATGATTGTCCTTGGAATTGAACTGGTCGCTTCTAGCATTTGCTTCATGCTTTTGTATAACAGACCCCTCAATCTTCCTTATGGATTCTACAAAGGTGGAAAACCTCTCCTTATTTTCTAGGGCTGATGTTGTTGTAGTCAATTCAGTATTTAGGCCCTTTTAGAACATACATATCCTTTCTTTGTCATTGGCTACCATGTGTAGGAAGAACCTCAAAATCTCCATCAACATTGACTCATAAACTAGAGTTTGTTATCTTTCATTTGCCCTAAGACTGCTCCTATAGAGTAATCACTTGCATCACATATCACTTCAAAGGGAGCACTCCAATCTGATTACTGGTTGATAGATGCTAAAATTAGAGCATCCTTTAGTGTCTGGAAGGTTGCTTGGCAATCATCATCAAATACAAACTTGGAATCTTTTTCTAGCAAGGAACATAGAGGCTTTGCAATCTTGGAGAAGTCCTTTATGAATCTTCTGTGGAATCCTATGTGTCCCAAGAAACTATGAACTTCTTTAACATTTTTTGGAGTCGACATCTTTTAAATTGCTTCTACTTTTGATTTATCCACTTCAATTCCCCTACTTGAAATGACATGGCCTAGTACAACCCATGTTTTCACCATAAAATGGAACTTCTCCTAGTTAAGCACATGGTTGACTTGTTGACAGCTCTGCAAAACTTTAGTTAGTTTCAACAAACAATCACCAAAAGATTTGACATAAACATTAAAGTCATCCATGAATATTCCCATAATCTTCTCAATATAATCAGAGAAAATTGCCATCATACACCTTTAAAATGTGATGGGTACATTACAAAGCCGAAAAGGCATCCTCCTATACGCATATGTTCCATAGGTGCATGTGAAAGAGGTCTTTTTTTGATCGGGTGGGTAGATAGAAATCTAGAAGAATCCACTATACCCCTCCAGATAGCAAAAGTAAGAGTGATGGGTAAATCTTTCCAACATCAAATCAATAAAAGGCAAGAGGAAATGCCTTTTTTTAGTTTCTTTATTTAATTGTCTATAATCAATACAAATTCGCCATCCTGTGATGATTCTTGTTTTGAATTAATTTGTCATTTTCCCCTTTTATTACAGTAGTTCCTTTCTTCTTGGTTACAAAAATGTAAAGGGCTCACCCAAGGATTATCACTATGGGATATATAATTAATGTATCTTTGAGTTTGAAATTTTCTTTTTTAACAACTTCCATCATATTTAGATTTAGTCTTCTTGGAGGATCTATACAATGTTTGACATTTTCTTCTAAATCTATATGATACATACAAATAGATGGGTTGATACCTTTAAGGTCATCCATTGAGTACCCTATTACATCTTTATAGCTTCTAAGCTCATTCAACAATTTTTCTTCTTATTCTTTATTCAATTCAGAATTTATGATGATGGGAGAGGTGGAATTTGGTTCTAAGAAGGTGTACCTCAACCCTGGTGGGAGGGGTTTTAATTCTACTTGTTTCTTTGGAGCATCAATGTTGATTTCCTCATTATCCTTCGATTCTTCCTCACTTTTTGGAATCGTCAAGGCCTCAAAAATCTCCTCATTGAAGGTGACTTTTGTGTCTTCTTTGTTATCTTCTCTTTCAAAATCATCAAGAACAATCTCAACAGAATTATTTTCTTCCCCAAGCAATGTATCAATAGGGTCTATCAGACAAAGATACTCCTTAGAGATGGGTGCTTTCATGGAATCATAAATAGAAAGCACAAGTTCTTCATCTCCAACTCTAACGGTGAGTCTTCCTTCTCTAACATCAATAAGACAACCTGCAATACAAAGGAATGGTCTTCTGAAAAGAAATGGATTTGTTGGATCCTCTTAAATGTCAAGGACTACAAAATGACACAGAATGAAAAACTTCCCTATTTGTATGAGAACGTCTTCAATCACCCCTATAAGATGTTTGATTGATATATCTGCTAATTGAATTGTCATCGATGTTGGTTTCAAGTCTCCCAAGTCAAGATTTTCCCACAAAGAAATTGGAACCAAGTTGATGTTGGCACTAAGATCAACAAGGCCTTTATCAAAAGTTGAGTCTCCAACCTTACAAGGGAGAGTGAAAGCACCTTGGTCATCTAGTTTTTTTAGACATATGGTTCTGGATGATAGAGCTTAGCCTTTTTAGATAACATAATAGTTTCAACTTGACTGGAACTCCTTTTCTTTGTTAGGATGTCTTTCAAAAACATAGCATAAGAGGGCATTTCATCTATGACTTCAACTAAAGGCAGATTCACATATAGCTTGTTCAAGATGTCCATAAACTTAATGAAGTTGATATCATCTTTGGTATTAGCAAACTTGCAAGGGAAAGGAGCATTAGGCTTGCAAGAAGAGTCATCTTGATGCAGATTTCCAGTTGGTTTCTTCCTTTGGTTTTCAACAGTCTCCTCTAAGGTGGTGTCAACAACTACTTCAAATTTCCTCTTAGAAGGTGGTAAAGACCCTCCTATGACTGCTTCACTCCTTAGAGTCATGGATTTGTAAGTCTCCTTGGGATTCATAACCAGTTGATCGGGAAAAGAACCTAAAGGTGCTCCTTGGTTGGATAAAGCTTTTTGAGTGATATGGTTCTCCAACATCTTGGTGTGGGTGACAATCCTATCAACTTCAAAAGAAAGTTGTGTGATGACATCCTTCAAGAGATTGTCATGTTCCCAGAACGCATCATTTTTCTAAATCTGTGTAGTCACAAAAGTCTCAAGAAGACTTTCCAAGATGGACTTTTGTTGTGGTTGAGTCATTTGTTGAAGATGGTTGAAGTTCATGTTGTTGTTATACCCTGGTAGTTGTTGATGATTGGCATTCATTGGCTGGCGACTGCTCATACGTTGTTGACCTTGAGATTGACCTTGTTTCTACTAGTTTTGAGAATTGTTGTTCCTGTAAGAAAAGTTTGGATGGCCCCTCAATCATAGATTGTAGGTCTCTGAGAAAGGATTGTAGGCTTGTCTATTGTTGAAGTTACCTACAACATTGACATGCTCCTACGTCTCAGTGGCATCATTTTTGGTGAAAAACAAGAAGAAGAGTTGTGGTCAGATGCTATGCATGCCTCACACACTTGCTCAACTGCTTGAACAGAGTGAGTCGTCAGCTTTTCAAACTTTTGAGCTAAGGAATTAAGCTTGGCTGCAATGAGATCTACTGTGTCCACAATGTGCTTCCCACTAGATTTCTCACTTGAGCTAGTAGAAGAGAAGAGTTGGTTAGTCCTTTCAAAACTCCAATGGTTGTGGTTGAGTGCCATATCTTCAATATTAGCATATGCTTCACTATAGGACTTGTTCATTAAAGCTCCATTTGTAGTGGCATCAATAGACATACGGGTGTTGTAGAATTTATTATAGCATAGAATGTTTGAAGTAGCAACTAGTTGGTCAAACCATGATGAGCACAAAGGTGTTGCAGATCCTTAAATATTTCCCATATTACATAAAGTGTCTTACCTTCTTGCTTCTTGAAGTTTGTGATTTGGTTCCTCAGATGGGTTGTCTTGCTAAAAGGGAAATACTTAGGAAGAAAACCATTTAGTAGCTTGCCTCAACTCTTAATGGAACACTTTGGAAGAGAGGAGAGACACGCCTTGGCTCGATCTTGTAAAGTGAATGGAAATATGAGTAGATGTACTCCTTCAACTGGAAGACCATTGGTATTGAAGGTATTCATGTACTGCAAAAACTCCACTATGTGAAGATTTGGATCTTCCATGGGAGTTCCTCCAAAGTGGTTTTGTTGGATCATCTACATGATTGTAGGGTTGATTGAGAAGTTATTGGCTTCAATGGCAGGATGATCAATGGCTCCATGAATGTTGATGGAAGTCAACACATCAAACTCTTTAAGAGGGTGGTTGTCCTTCATCTCTGATGCTTGACAGTGATTGGGTGAGGATGGTGGTGAAGGTGTTGAATGAGGTTAAGGTGGTTTTGATCCCTCCAAATTCACGGAGTTATCACCTTTCCTTGCTCTCCTTGGACTCCAAAACGTTTGCTCAATTTCTGGGTCTAGGAAGATTGATTTCTATAGACCCCTCTTGGAGCGACGCATGCAACCTACAAAAGAAATAGATAAGTGAGAATCACACTACTTAAAAGGTATCACAACATGAAATATGGAAAATCATGACTTACTCTTGAATACTAACTAGCACGTTTACTCTAACGAAATTATTGATGCTCCCCAGTAACATTGCCAAAAACTTGTTGATTGCCTAAGGAAAATGAGTTTTAAATCTTATATGTCTCAACTCGGAAATCACCCGCAAGTATATGGGATCAATTGTAATGGAGGTTGAACCACAGGGAGTAGGGATATCTAGATGCAAAATGACTAATGTTCAACAATCTAAGTCGATTACAACAGTTGAGTTTGATTTTAATTAGCTAAAAGGCAAGTAAATAGTCAAAAAGAGATAAATATTAAAGGTTGAAAATAGAGAATATTTCCACTTCCATATCTATACTTATATTAGAACACAACTTTGAACCCTAGACATTCTCCATCCACTCCCATGGTCAAGAGAATATTTCCATGAATCCTACTCCTTACTTCCTCGTACGTCCTCCTGAATAGAACAAGGAAGCATAAAACATGTATAAAAGGTGGCCAGCCAAGCATACAAAAAATAAAACACTATAGAAATAGGAGAATCAAATTAACTAGCATTAAATATAAATTCTAAGGTCACATGAGTAGTGACATGGGTACTCTCCCATGCCCAAGAATAAGGTTCTACATGCACATAATGGAGAAACACAAGCACACTGTAGAATTTTCAGAGTTTTGCATAGCTAAAGAGAAGAAAAAACAAAGGGAACCAAAGGTGAAGTCAAGAGGAGTAGAAATGTGGCTACATGAAAAAATTCCACTCTTGGAGCTACTTCAAGTTGGACAATCTTCTCTCTTGAGAAGCTTGAATGAGAGGAATAGCTCTGTTGCACCTTTTGGATAAGAAATGATGAAAAATGGAGGTTCTTTCTCAAGAAACCTCTTCTTCCTCCCTAAAATTTCCCTCCTCTTGTTCTAGAACTTCTCTTGGTCGAAAAATATATCATATAACAAGTGATAATTGCCCCAAGTGGCTGCACTCAATTTTAAAATGATGGGTGGTTGCTACTGAAATCTGCATTAAACTGATGAAGACACATCGTGTCTTTATGGAGACACATTGTGTGTCATCGTGTAACTGGCTACTGATCTGCTTCTTTGTGAAAAGTACATGGTGTTTTCTAATAGAGACACACTATGTGGCTGCTATGGGAGTTGATATGGGTAGGTAGCACACGCCCATGTGTGTTTGCAGCAAGTTGAAATCGCCCTTTGAACGTGTGGACACGTTGTGTCTTTTACTCTATAATTTGGGCATCAAGGACGCTGGAAACTTGCATGCCTATGTGTTAAATAACACATGGTGTGTTCTTTGCTTTGTGACCCCTTTTTTGAAAGTTACACGTTGTGTCTTAATAAAGACATGTTGTGTTTGTTGTTATTTCTTCAAATCAACACTAAATCAGTTGCAAATCAAAGGGAGATCCAAGTGAGGTCGGATTTGGGTTGGACTATCTTCAATTTGTCATTTTCGATGTGTACCTATGATTAACATCATGAAACAATTAAAATAACTAAAAGATGGCAAGTTAAGTATGTTTGGGGGCTAAATGGAAGGCAAAATGAACTGAATTTGTGCGTGAATGTATGGAAAAATTAGATATAAAATGCACACATCAGATACTCAAGCTCATGTGAATCATAGTTCTATTCATTTAAATTGGTTCCTACCCTTTATTTGTATTCTATAGCTATTTGGATTTACATAGTTAATGAAAGATTTTTTAACCCTTATAAACACTTAGTATATGATGTGTGTTGATGGTAGGGTTTCAAATAAGTTCCCAACTTTTAGAATGACACTAAGTGCATTTCACCTTAGTTGACAACCTTTGTTAAGTGACTACTGACTTATAAATTGAGAAATCCAATAATGAGGTCTGAGTAGGCTTCTGTTGAAAAATTGGTTTCTAAATAGAGTTTGACCCATGTATGGTTAGTAAATCCAGTAACAATAGTTAGGTCATCTAGGTTTATATCAAGCATGTTGTGGGATCATAGTGATAGGGAGGTCTTCTACCCAGTGTTTGACTTGGACAACTTATGTCGATCAACTGAAGGTTTAGTTACCTAACTTAGGACATCATATAAACTTATTAGATAGCCAAAGGATGACTAGAGTTTATCACTAGCAGAGTGGAGACTATTACTAGAAGTGGTACAACAAGGTGGTTTAGAAACACAATAACATCCAATCCCAAAAATTAATGATATATATATATATATATATATATAGAGAGAGAGAGAGAGAGAAAGAGAGAGATAATGTAACTATAAATATGAATAGGTATTTTTAATTGTCTATTATAAGAAAACTAAACCCTTGCAATGATATCCACAGACCCTAAAAGAGATTTTTTAGAATAAATAGGAAAAAATAAATTAACCTACAAAGGATTATGAAATATAGGATGGGGTAAGGTTTTGTAATTCATGTTCCTTTTTATGTTGATAGAAGTGGAAAATTAGTGGCAATAACTTCATTTTTCATCCTTTCTCTTCCAGGTCTCCTTGATCTAGTAGGGTTTTGTAATGTGTAGATTGTAAGGTCATCTCCCATTACAAATATTGTGTATTCACATCCTATCACCAAACATGGCACTACATTTTGCTCAAATATGCGACTAGAATTTCATGGTTAAGTAGAGGTAGATACATTGACCATCTACCATGATGTTGTAACACCCCTGACCTGGGTTATGACCTAACCCTGGAAGTTTTGCCTAAATATGTAATTAATATACTTGTGAACACTCCCTGGCATGTAACTAAGTTCCTCAGGAACATTTAATTTCAATTTTGCTCCTTTTTGTATAAAGTTGTAGCATTGTGTTGTATGCAGGGACCTATGTGCAAATTACCCAGTTTAAGGGTTGAACTTGCAAAATTCACAAGATAAGATGTTCCTTTGATGTTGAGACATCATGAGAATGGTTATGGTAAAGTTTGAGGGATTTCCCAAGCTTGAGCACCAAGGTGCAGCTGTGGAAGCAATTCCCATGCTTAGAAACCCTAATTTGGGGTAAAGTGCAATTTACCCAAATTGAGGGGTCCAAGTTGTAATTCTTAATATCTAGAATATCTTTTATGACTCTTATCATCATTTAGAGTAGAAATGATGAAAGGGATACATCATTTAATAATCAGATGAGAAAAATGACCTTTGTGATAGAAATCACCTAGAATGGGTATGAAACCCTTTCATGTATGTACCCTAGTTGAAGGTTGGATTCCTTTACCCTTAGATCTTGAGATTTCATGAGATTTGCATAAGGATAGATAGGTTTGGTCGTGCCCTTGAGCAAGGAGGGGCCTAGATGTGATTTCCAATCTTGTGAGGTCCTTAGGGTGTAAAAGAGGCTAAAGTATATAAGCCCTTTTCCCTTGCAATTAAGTGAACGAACTTTCTTTCCTTCACTTCTCTTCTTTTCTTGCTCAAACAGCCAAGGATATCTCTGGAGCTCAGGGGGGGGACGACCAACCTGTCCTAGGTAAGAGAACCCCACCTTCTAGCTCAAATTCATGGAGGAATTCACTTTCTAAGGTTGGTTTTGTGGTTAGCTTACTTAGTCTTCTTGTTCTAGCTGACCAAAGCAACGTTTCCTTGGAGAATTCACCCCTGACCAAGTTGTGGAAGCTCAAGGACGCCATTAAAGCTTGGAGCTTGAAGGCTTGGAGCTTTAGGATCAACTTTGAGGCGGGTTTTATAACTCTAAACTTATGCTTTATATGTATGTTCAATTCTTGCAATTTACTTAGTAAATTCTCCTTCTACCTCCCTTCTTCCTTGCACGTTTGCAAGTAAATCAGTGGAGAAACCGACCTTGCTAGAGTTTGAAGATGAGGGGCGTGACTCCCTATGTTACTTTTTCAAACGACCTTGGACCTTTTGGTCCAAACGGTTGCAAACCGTTTGGGTTCAAACGGTTTCAAACCGTTTGCTCTCAAACGGTCTTGCAAGACCGTTTGGATTGAAATGGTCTCAAGACCGTTTGAAAGGGTTGACCAAAGGACGACCATTTGAGGGTCTGTTCCTAACATATTGAATTTCATCTCTGCAAAGAATCAAAGTCTAATTCTTAACCAAGTGAAAGTTGAAGGCACTTCAACATGAAACCCTAATCGGGTGAAAGAGTGCTGATTTGACATATAGATCTTGTTGAGTTTTGGGTTGAAGGACCCAAACGGTCTCAAGACCGTTTGGGGATTTCTCCAAACGGTCAACCCAAGACCGTTTGAAGGTCTAGGGTTAAGTTAATCTAATGGTTTGAGGGTCCAATTGTAGGAAATTGATGAATTGATGAAAATTGCTGATTTTGACCTAATTGGACTTCAACCTTAGTCAAAACGACTTGGATTTTGGTCAAACTTTGGGCAAACGGTCTCAAGACCGTTTGGATGAAGTCCAAACGACCTCAAGACCTTTTGGTCCAAGTTTGAGCCCAATTGGAGGTCAATTGATAGGTTCAACCTTGAATTGATTCACATTGTTGAACATTGATGACCAATCGAATTGAAACCCTAATTGAGGAGGATTGAACCCTAATTGGCTTGCAATTGAGGGTCAATTGGATGTCTAAGTGGTTAAGGCTAACCCTGACTAACTCAAATTATAAGTGGTTAGCATAGCTTTAACCATTTGAGGACTTCAATACACATATCCATGAACATTGGTAACCTTTGAACCACTTTGGAGGTCCAAACGGTTTGAGCCCTTTTTGGACCAAACGGTCTCAAGACCGTTTGGATCCAAACGGTCTCAAGACCATTTGAGACCAAACGGTCTCAAGACCGTTTGGGGCCAAACGGTCTCAAGACCGTTTGGGCTCAAACGACCTCAGGATCGTTTGGTCCAATCGATCTCAAGTAAGTTTGATCAAACGGTCTCAAACCGATTGAAGCTCCAAACGGTTGGGAAGTCAACCCTTCCAAACGGTCTTCACCTCCAAACGGTCTCAAGACTGTTTGGATCCAAACGGTCTCAAGACCGTTTGGGGTCAAACGGTCTCAAAACCGTTTGGGTGGTTGAAACCGTTTGAAGGTTGAAACCGTTTGGAGATTGGTGATGGTTTGTACTTAACCATTTGATGATGTAATTAGTTCAATGATGATTCAATCTAAACCCTAATGGTAACCTAGGTCATTAAGGGACTATGTGATTAGTGAGTTAACCCATGATGGTAATCATTTGGCAAATTACCAAAATACCCTTGAGGGGTCTAAAGGGGTAAAACCTTGTTCTAATCAAACCCTAATCACATGATGTTGATGTTTTGGATCATGTTAGTCAATAGAGACTTATCTCAACCTGATCTAGAGTGGTATTGTCACCATCTACCAGTTAGAGGAGAGAGAAAGTATTTCTAGAGAGAGAAAGTATCTTAGAGAGAGAAAGTACCCTTTTTAGGAGGAAACTCTAGTGAGATACTTCATTTACACATGAATGTGCATGATTAGGGAATGACCCACCTATGTGAGGTCATGGAAACCCTATTTATAATATCTAATGGATCTTAATTCTAATTAAGAGCCTTAATGATGATGTTTCTCTTACATAATGATGTAATGAGTACAATTCACCATGGAGTGAATAGTAAACCCTAATTTTAGGGTGATAACATGAAAGATGAACAGTAAACCCTAATTGACAGGGTTATTGAATTAAACCCTAGTTGAGGGTGATTCCATGTGAAACCCTAGTTGAGGGTGATTCCATGTGAAACCCTAGTTGAGGGTGATTCCTAATTATTGAATTGTTTATGATTATCTGTTGAACTAACCGTGCAGGTTATTATGAGATAATGGTCATACCCAGGTATGAAATACCATGTTATATTCATTGAAAGCATGTCTTAAAGCTTTATGAATAGTGAATCATCTTGATGCACTGCTAAGTGACATCTTTTGTGATTTATGGGTTGTAAGAGCCATAAACACCATCAAGGTCATGCTTGACAGATGACTTGTGATGAGATAATTGAGAACTGGTAATTGAAATGAGTTAGGCCTGCTACATTTTAGTATTCTCATATATAGCTGTGTTGTTGTATGATGATAAGAATATTGAATGTACCTAACTAATCAAGTGAAATGTAGAGCCCTGATCATAGATCCATCATTGTCAGAGTCTAAATGATGGTGAAACAGGTTTTCCTTAGGGAACTCCTGGATCACATACTTTTGAGTATATGGGGTACATGGATGTGTAGAACCTTACATCCTAGTATAGGTATTTGATGTAGATTCTTGTAGTCCGTCATACCTTCACTATAAAAGAAAAGGTGAGAGGATGATGTAGATTCTAGTAGTCCATCAGACCCCACCATAAAGTCCTAAAGGTGAGATGTATATCTACACTCCCTTAAAGACACAAACACCGCATCGATAAAAGATAAACAAGAAATCTTCCGATGACGAAGAGAGTACAGAACGCCACTGTAACTCTAAAATAGCAAAGGTCCAGTTTACCCTGGAGAGCTATAACAAAAGATATCCCGCCAGATATCTAACATTCGATCCTCTAACTGACTGAGGAAGATGAGGTCATAAGAATCCGACTCTTTTAATGACCTATGTATGATACTGATGTGACTTCTTAGCGATCAGTTGGAGTATGAGTGGTAAGCCTCATCTCCACAGGGCATAACAATAATGTTTGAAAAACATAATCAACAGTGTAGTATATCTGTTAGAGTTATCTACGAGATATTTAATTGATGTTATCTTGAATAGCATAGATGTTCTCATATTTTAATATTGATTGAACTCTTGCTCATCATCAGAACTGCTAGTGAATATCTTGAAGGCTCTTATTGCTTTAGTTATTCCTTGCTTTGCTTATAAAGCCTAGTGGAGAGTTATAACTCTCGCTGGGGCAATTATGTATAATTGTCTCACCGCGTAGACTTCTACTTTTTAGGTGGTCGTCGAAGATGGAGGAACAAGAACACAGGTGACCAATCCCAGCAACAGCAGCATCAGGAGCAGTAAATATCTCAGGTGGAGATCTAGCCTGCTTCATGGTGTAGTTAGAGTCAAGTCCTATGTGTCCTCTGTACTCTCAGGTCCTAGAGTGTTTTGGAGTATGAATTCTTGAGAATTTTGGTATCATGTTGTATATAATTACTCAAGAAGTAATTGTCAGTGATGTAAACAGTTAAATCCTTTTTCTATGGAAAAGGTTTGTGGTTTCAGGCTCTTGTCTCGAAAAGTTTTAATTTCCCGTGATTTTTGTCTTCCGTTGTTTACCGATTGCTTCCGCACATGATTAAATCGGGATTAATTCGTTGTTTGGAGATCGGAGCCCACAGATGTAGTAGGGTAAAATGGATTGACTGGCTAAGAAATACATAGTTATTATATGACAACAAAAAAGAAGAAAAATATTGTAGAAGCATTTATTAGACAAGAACATACCAATATTGATAAATGTGGATGATGAATTGACCTAATAAAACACATCACAATCAATGATCATCCTTCTTCATATATATGTTATTTATATCAACAATGCTTATGACCTATGTTCCTCAATAAATGATAATACAAAATAAAATGCTAAATCCATGTAGCAAATGTAAATTTTGCAAAACTTCACCACAATAAATTATTCAATTTTTGTATAAAACAAGGCTTATCAAGATTATTTACAAATTTCCAACTAGGACCTCATATTAATAGAAAATGGCATATTCAATTGAGTACAAAGTTGAGGTGTTAAAAATTAATCTTATTACAATGAACATGACCTCAAGGAAGTGATATTTGAGAATCATATGTAGAAAGTATGGAAATTAAGTTTGAATTAAATGCCACAAACAAACCAAGGAAACAATAGATATGGAAAAATGTAATGATATGATGCAAAAGCACAAGCATGATAGTCAAATTAGAAACATGAAGCAAGTTGAAAGCTTAGAATCACTTCATTGGATATTCATACTAAACATAACATAACAAACGTCCAACTACACAAAATGGTATTAAACTAGGGTAGTGCATTTATTTTGAGACTCAGTAAGACCACAATAGTCCATTTTCAAATTAGGAAATAAGTTTCAAATTGATATTGATAGGGAAAAAAGGTCAAAAACAATTAAATTGCATGCATTGGTAAAAAATGTGTGAATAAAACCAGTTAAATAAACTCCACACATTGAAAGTGTCTAAAAACATCAAAAGATGATTGTATCCACATCATCACATCTCATGATTATAAAACAAAAACAAAAGGAAGTAGTGTAACCATAATAGAAATGAATAAACCATAGCTGAATATGGTATGCATGTTCTTCACCATCTTAAAGTTGTCTCAATCAGCAATAATACAAGCTTCATAAAGAAGGTATATCATCATGTGCAAGTGAATAGAGAGCATTTGTATGAGCTTGTTTCTTATCAAATATGAAACCGAGGCCATCATTTAAAGTGGAAGGCACATTGAATAATATTGTGCTTGCATAGAAAAACAAAAAAAGTATATGATATAAGGAGTCAAAGAATAGACAATATGCATGCAATGGATCAGGTCATATCATAAAGATTGTATGGGGATGGTTGTACCTTGGTCGGACTTGTGATGAGAAATTACCTACCTCATGGTCTCATGCCTATAGATGGGATGGTACAAGAACAAAGGCTACCTCCAACGTGGACAATAACTAGTGGCGGTTAGAAGAAATTGAGTGTCATATAGAACAATGTGGGTGATGATCAGAACAAAGTTGGCACTGAATGGAAAAAATTTGGTGTCATTATGGGACAAGTCGAGGGACACAAAGGAGGTGGGCACCTTAGAGAATCAAATTGTTGTATAATTGGAAATAGGGAATAAATATCAAAGGATACTTGTAGTCACCATTCACCAAATCCTATCATGGGAGAGCACACGAGTGAGATAGACGAGGGAAAGCAATCATATGAGTGAGAATCATAGTGAAATATGGGGAGGAGTAAAGGGACTCATAAACTTATGATGACTTGGCATCATGGTGAAATAACCATAGATGCCTAGTCAAAACAAAATTTCTTATTCTTGGGTTGAAATAGCAAGCCTTCTTGAAGGAGGATCAAAATATCCATATTCTGTTGACCAAAATGGGAGTCGTTTCACAAATCACCCAAACACAACATGAATGTTATATGGTTTGAATACTACTACTGATACTTCCTTTTGTCTCATTTAGTAGAAATTCATGATTGATGTTAATTCTTTGGTTAATGATTGGTCCATTCCATACTCCATACACTATTATTTTCCAACATTTATCCCTATTTTATCACATTTTTCACCTATTCAATCCATTAATATTCACCCACCTTTACCTTGTTCAAGGATTGTTTTAGAGAAATATTCTTTCGAGACTATAAGTCCAATTTTATCATCAATTCTACACTTTTATAAGCCTTTTTTATAAAGTGTGCAGTTGACTTATCCTAAGTAAAGTATTCCTCATCCTCATGTATATCAAATTGCCTTTTTTCTGATAAGTCTGAGGTATAACTTGAATTATATATTTTCATTAATTTGTTCAGAATCTACATTTTTCCATAGTTCTCTCAAGAACATTCATGAAATAACTAGAAGATTATAAATCGGTTTTATATGTCTTGATTTATTCAACATATCACATCCATCCAACATGAGTCACATGAAAGATTTTCTTGGATCTACGCGACACGCCTCATGGTACACTGTGACAATTCATCACCTTTTAAATAAGGTTTTGTCTAGAACACAAAACCCTAATTCTATTCCTATAAATACCCCCCCAATATATACCATATTTCTGGTCCCTTTCAACTCCCTTGAATCTAAAGAGAAAACTACATCCCTCATTTACTTTACACATTATTTGTGATTGAAGGATCCTTCCTCCGGTACCACCTACCCCTGTAACATGTTAGGCTATGAAAATGGTAATTTGATCATATTCCTAAAAGCTACTTTGGATTTTCCCTAGATGCTCTTACTTCGTATAACTATTCATATCTACTTAAACTACTTTAATTATCTATCTTCATATCTCCTCTCATCTAATATCATAAAGTATTGGATGTTGTTTTAATTTGTGTATTCTTATCATCCTTATACATATTTATATGCATTGGTCCTAACCTCTAGTAAGGGATATTGTTATGGGAGGTCCTGAGGTGATTAGGATCCCAACTTACCTAAAAATTATGACCTTTAGGGAAATGATAGGAACTACATAGACATCTCTATCCCCAAAGGCCTACCAACAAATAAAACATGGTTTTATCATTTTCCCTTTTTATTAACCTAAAAATACCACTTTTTCTCAAAGTACATCAAAACAGTCAATACGAGTTTATTGAGCAAGATGGGGTGCTAATCCTTCCCACTAATAATAAGATTTTTGGATCAAAATTTCTATTTATGACTTTTTTATCATTCTAGATCAGATATTAGATCAGCTTTCCAGCATGGAATCATGATGTTTTATCCTATTTTTCCTCTTGTTCCATACAAAATGTTGTGGCGACGTCAAACACATTTGTTATTTTCCATGCACCTGCCTAACTAAGTTTTAATAGCAAAGATATATGTCAAACACATATTTTTTGGGCAAGGTATGACATACGGGTGATTCCTGGTTGAATTCTCTATCTTTCTCAAAGATTAAGAATTCTCAATCATGTTTGGCTTTTCTTCTTCTATCTATTTTCCTATTTTTTATTCTAAATGTGGGCAATGGGTCGTGCATAACAACATTAATTCCATGAACCCTAGCTCATGGATCGAGGTGAGCTATAGGTCCCTCAATCATGTAGCCTTTAGTTATATTTTTAGCATGGTTTCCTCTTTCTTTGTTTTTTTCATTTTCAAAGTTTTTTCTCTTGGTTTCTTCTTTAGGGTTCTGAAGCTACTTCCCTATTTAGGGTTTCAGATCTACTTATTGTGTGTCCTTTGTTTTCCTTTAAAAAAATCTAGAAAGGATGAATAGAATATATGGATTAGAAACACAATCTTTTCTTTCTTAAATAATGGTTTTCTTGCTTGATTATTTGCCTATGTTTTGTCTTTCATACATTGTTTTCAAGGTATTGCTTCAAAAACATTAAAAGTGTGCACTCACACTTTACACTCTGACAAACCTACACTTCATGGAATGGGGCAACCTCATGGATCCATAGATATGATGTATGGTGTAAGCAAGGGTACCAACACAACATTAAGTTGCATTTCCATGGGCATTGAGAACATACCCTCTCTTGGCACTAATGAGTAATTATGTTAGTTGTGGTAAGGAGGTGTATTGTGAGTAGTATGCATGTCTGTTTAAAATGAGTTACCCCTGCGATGACACCCATCTTTTGATAGAGAGGTTAAAGATCAACTCCTCAAATGTATATCCCATTGGAGTGATGACATAATTCGGATATAAACTCATGAGCTAAATAGGGGAGCATTTCCTTCTTCCTATGCATGCATCTTGAAGTGGTTACTAAATTGTATGAAGTTGTTGTTGACCCCTTTATGTGTAGGTTCATGATCAGAAAATTGGACAATCCTCAAAACGCAACAGTCTTTTTCAAACCCAAAATGTTCAAAAGGTTAACAATCTATTTCAAAACCAACAATCTTAAAAGATTAAAAATCTTTTTCGACCCAAACAATCTTTAAAATATGAATACTATTTTTGAAAACCTACAATCTTTAATTGCTTAACAATATTTTCCAAATCAAACAATCTTTAGAAGTTTAAAGTCATTCTCAGATTATATAATCTTTGAAATATTAATAATCTTTTCTATATCAAGTAATCTTTATACAATTAACAAAAGTTTCAAGTCAAACAACCTTTAAAAAATTAAAATATTTTCAAATCAATTGATCTTTCTAAGATTAACAATCTTTTGAAATCAAACATTCTTTTGAGGATTAAGAATATCTTTTTGAATTAAAAAAGCTTTCAAAGGATAATAATCATTAATAAATCAAACAACCTTTCAAAAATCAATTGATCTCTCAAAGGGTAAAAGGAAATTTTCAAGAAGTAACATGCATCAAAACTCTGTCGAGCCAAGCAATTCTTAAAATTTGACTGAGATGTCACTTGTAGATGCCAGGTTTGTCCATTTCCATGGTCCTTTACTATGACCTATAACTAGAACACATAGATCCGTTCATGACTATATCCCTGGTCTTAAACTATGACCTAAAACTAGACAAAAATACCTTGTTCACACTCCTACCTATGTGGTCCCAAAATATGACCTAAAACTAGACCACAACCCGCTCCCAATTTCATGGTCAATTAAGATATCCCAAGACAAGTACCCTTCCTATTTGACCTCTTATCATTTCCAAAAAGTAAGAACATCCACAAGGAACTCATCAAATTAGGAGGAGGATAGCACGTCATGGATGTTGTCAAGGGCTTCAGTATGGGAACCTTGTTGGATGAGGACACCCTAAAGAGGAAAGGGATTCATTGAAGATAATTAATATCCTAGAAGATGCTACCTTAATTTCAATCAACCTCCCTACCCCAACATTCCCCTCTATTGAATATCCATTTTGGGATACTCACTTGAGGAGCATCACACCTCTCCATCCTCACAAGACAATCCATTATCCTACACTCTACCCCTGTTAATCTACCCAACCATGGAATTAAAATGTTGATCTCGTGTTAAGGCTAAAGAACCCAACTACTTTCATTTAATTTAGGCATAGGTTACATCACTTAAAATTATAACAAAAGAGAAAAAATAATTGTAAGAATCCTTCATTTTAAGTCAGTAGTTGATAGAGAGAGGTTTCATACAAAATACTGAGGGGCCTCTATTAGTGGAGGAAGAGGTGCTTCTAAGGACTTCAAGTCATGCTTGGATGACATGAGAATCCATATTGACAATTGGAGTGGCATTAGGATGTCCCTTGTGGGAAGAATGGTCCTTATGCGGATCTCTCTAAAGCTTGATCCATTTCAGGGGTGAGGTATTTGAGGTTCCTCACCCAGTCACAATTTCTTTGAAAAAGTTAATTGCTACCTTCATATGGGGTGGTTGTAGCCATGGGATGTCCTGAGACACTTTGTCTCAACCCTTTTCTAAAGGGGTATTAATCTTTAGCGTCCTTAGAAGATCATCACCATTGTCCAACTAAAGAGATTTGACCAATTCTTGAGATCTAGGGACAATGTCTGGTCTGGATGGATGATCAAAATATATGGGGCACTACATTTTGAAAGTGTGAAAGATTCTTATCGGGTGTGGAGGAATCTATTCAATAGGTGGATAAAATATAGTAAATGTTCATTGTTGATTGGCATGATGTAGTGGGCCTGGTCAATCTGAAAACTACATCACTGATCAGTGATGACACATATGGGGAAGTTAGTTGGGCTAAAATCATCTGGAATTCCTTCCATATTCTAAAATTGAGAAACACTAGCTACAAGACCTTGTTGGGTAAACTCATAACCAGTGATAGGAATATCCACTGAGGTATCACTACTAACCCTATTTTCCATCTTTGTAAGAGGGAAGATAAAAACGCACTCATTTGTTCTTAGACTATAGAATCAATAAGTATGTGGTGTCAGTTATATGGCTAGGAAATTCATGGGGCCTGAACAACAGTAGTACTTTTGAAGATATTTTTTAGTGGATGTTGCAGAACCTCAAAGACAAGAAGTGATAGGCATATGGGGATACATTCCTCACAACCTTTTTCTACTATGTATGGGAAGAAGGAACAACATGGATCATGGAAGGAAGACTCAATCTAAAATAGAGCTTAGACAGAGAATTTGTAAAGAGATTTTAAATGCATTACATGCCAAGAAATGCTCAGTAAAATACATGTCCAACTATGCCAAATTATATTGGGGTATTTTGTAGTTAAACACCCTGTGTATACCTTATGTGTGACCGAGTTTGGTGGTTTTTTGAAGTTAGATACCCCCACAAATTTTAGGAGCAGTTGGCCTCTAGGTCATTATTTCTATGATTATAGCTCTTGCTATACTTCTCTTTTGCAATACACTTTTCTATCTACAAAAAAGACAGAAGAAATGGTGTATCCTTTTTTGGAATCTCTTAAAGCAAAGCGAGATGTCCTTAAATTTTTTAGGTGTGTAGAGGGATGCATCCCAAAGAATAAGATATTCTTAGATTTTGGTAATACATTGTTCTTTTGAAACTTGTTGATCTGAATAATAAGATTCACTAGAAAATCAAGGAGCCCATACTTCACCTGATTTTGCAAACAAACAAATCAAATAGTTGAAAATAGTAGCATGGATTGACAATCTAATAGAGGTGCCAAATTATACACCGACAATAACAAGAAGGACAAGCTAGTCATAGGTGAGAAGCCCAAGGATGTCCTGATGAAGCTTGAAGCTTCTGAAGTCCCTCAATCATGCACACCATAGAAATTAGCAAATGGCACCGTTTTGCACCTTCCAGGCGTAGGCTACACCGGAGGGTGGCTTCATACAATATTCTCTAGACAAGGAGCTTCATATGCCAACTCTTTGATGCCATTCTTTATGTATGGCATGTGGAACCCCAATTAACCTCATCCAAAACCCTTTCAGTCAAGGTCATAACAGTGCCCACCATTCGTGAATGTTGGGCCAATCTTGATGGCTCCAAAAGTGACGAAACCCATATTAATCCCTATCGGTGAGGACAAGGGGATAAATAAGGAAGAGAAAGTTGAGTTTGCAAAATAAGATCCTAGAGATGCATAGAAGTCCAACACAGTAGTGAATTTCAAGCACGATACATGAATGGCCTAGGACCCATCCCTAGCTTATATTCATACTACCACCACCACACTCCTTGTAGAAACCATACATGGTAGAAAATATGGACGGACCAAGAGGAATATATGGAATTCCATCACCAGTTTACACATTTCCAGAAGCCAAAAAACCGCCTACAAATCAATGGTGGTTTCCCTCCAAGAAGATTAATTCTCTAGTATACAGTTGTGAATCCCCTCCTACCTGATATTTTTCTTAAAATTCAATTATCTAGAAGGTAGGAAGTACAGAAGGAACACTTTCATCAACTTCTATCATTTCCTAGATGTAAAGCTACCATAAAACTTCAACATGCCTTAGTTCTACGAGTACTGTGCGAGGCAGATTTGATGGTCCATGTCAAAGCATCATGCTCAGATGACGTGTATTTTACTACACGCTAAAGACGCAAGTGTACGCGTCGAGTAGTATAGGCCTTGTGAGGCTCGAGTCGAACACAGGGATACTCGGAAATGTTGGAGACTCCTACTAACTATTTGCGATCAGCTAAGACGAATAACAAATTGGGGTTGTTGACTAAAATTTAGAAGAAAATAAAAATAAAACAAAGCAAACAATCGATTAAAGGTTAAATTAATCAATTCAAAAGGATATCTTTAGGATTGCGGTTTCACCGCGGGTTTTCATTGTATTAGATTTTATATAATGCCTCAATCTCCTCTCTCTATCTGGGTAGTGGCCTGAAAACAGAATTGCCCACTGTCGTGGTGCAATTCACTACTTAGGTTTAGGTCGGTTCCACCGTCGTAGTAACCTATCCCTTAAACTAAGTGCATTACGAACGATCTCTCAGTATCCACCATTAATTTTACACCACCTTGTTCAAGGGATTTATCGATTAATGTAGGTTTCGTCTCTTTTCAGCCGTTAATCCTTCTGTCGAAGTGATTAAGGGCATTAGGTTATTATTATGGTGATCAAGCATAACAATATATGGAGAAAACGAAGCTATGCCACAGATTTAAGAGAGAAAATATGAATTACTATTATAAAACTGCGATACAATGAATTCCCGGGCTACTCCCGGTCCTAAATATGGAGGGGATTAGCCCTGCATGTTCATCTCACACAAGTACATGGTAGAAATAGGGGAAATCATATGAAAAACGTGAATTGAATGGGAAAACCCCTGAACGGAGAAGAATCGGTTGATCCTTTGCGTAGAACACGTGCTTTCCCGCCTCTCGGTGGTGAAATCCGTCTTTGGCAGCGTCCGGATCGACAAGTATGAACTTCTGGCCTCCGTTCTCCTTTCTCCTCCTCCTCGGAACTTGTGTAATGGCTAATGAGATCCTCCCTCTCGTCTGTGCGGCCGTCCTTAGGTATAAGTCCCTAATTAGGTCGTTAATTAACTCCAGCCGTCCGATTGAGATCAATATGAATCCAACGCATATCTGACGGCGTCGATACCATCGACGCGAGTCGATGGTATCGACTCGCTGCAGTAGCGAACCCTTTCTTTGTCGCACCCGACATCATCTCGATACCATCGACTCAGGTCGATGGTATCAACTTCCTTTAGGCGTCGGTTTTGTCGTTTTGCGACGTTGTAGCCTCCGTGCGTCGATGGTATCGACTGCTTCTTCACCAACAACCTGAAGGTGACTCGATACCATCGACATCAAAGTCGATAGTATCGACTTTTTCCTGCTTCTTTCGGCTGGCAACCTGTGACCATGTCGATGGTATCGACATCCGTCGATGGTATCGACGGAAGCAAATACTCGTTTGTCCTGAAATTCAAAGACAAGATCACATCAATTCACACAAATAATAATAATTTCACAATTAATGCTCAAAATGATGAAATAAAGGGGATTTGACATAAAATAGCAACAAAGACCAAATTGGATGAATTATGCGATATTAACCATAGAAATGACTAATTAAAGCATAAAACACATATAAAACAGGTTTATAAATGTGACTCAAAATCATCGCATCAAACTCCCCTAAGCTTGAACGTTGCTCGCCCTCAAGCAACTAATCCTTAGAATAGAATTGCTAATGTCAACTGAAAAACAACACAAAACACCCAACATCCCATATGACTCCCACCGGACATTCACATACCGGCCATCTCTAACCACGGAACGGTAATTACCCTAAAGGCGACAGTAATCATCCATAAAAGAAATTGACCTCAAAACTGATGAACACTATCACATAAGGCAGTTAACATAATAAAACTCACCAGTTCAGCCTTGGTGCATCTTGTGATCTCCTATACTACGTTGCTCGCCCTAACTACCATCTATATGGAAGCAGTTCTCCTGATGTACATTAGTGAGGAGAAATTCACGGTGGCCTACCAATCCGAGCAACGGGTGGATGAAGATGGGTGGCTCATGGAAGAACGTGGAAGTATTGTACAGTTTCAACCTGCATAAAACAAAAATGTCCTATATGATGCAAATGCACATGAAAAATGCCCTAATGCCTAAAATTGGGTGGAATGATGCATGTACTAACCATCCATCTCAAAATGAAATGGAACTTCTAATTAAGCTACATCATGTACTTCAATTATCTCGAATTGTAGGTGATATTATGTTCCTTTCTCCTTATTATTCTTATTGCTTCTACATAACTCTTTTTCATTATGCAGATTTTCTTTCAGAATTTTTTTTTCAACCCTTTATATCCACGATTGATAATGAAAATTTTATCGGGCTTATTCTTCATACTCAAAAATTTGCACTATTCAGAAGGTATGGAACAATTTAGTTTACTATTTTAAGGAAATTGAGATACATGATGTACTTTATGCATGAAAATTATGAATGCAACTACATGGCATGCACCTAAGGGTAATGTGCATGAATCACTATACTTCATTTTTTTTCTTTTAATACAAAACATATGGAAAGTTGCGATGCAAGTCCTATCTAGATGCTATGCAAACAAAAGGAATTAATACTGCACTTTACTTCCAATTCTTTGGTGGATTATGGAAAAATGAAGTGGAACGATCACAAGACTAGATGACTGAACCTTAGAAAGATATTATGCATCCCTCCTTACTGACCTGTGTAGTAGTTTAGAGGGTTCTCTCTCTTACATCCAATTAAAGTCTCATTACCATTTGGTCAGATTAGGCTCAAACAACCATTTCCGTCCACTTTCATGAATCATTAGGAGTACAGGTGTGAGTTGTTGTTTTAGAGTTGACAGAACCAATCATTTTCATAGGATGTGTGCCCAAGATTAAACAAAACAAGTTTTTCAAACACACACAAAAATTTCAAATTTCCCTTGATTTTCCCTTGCACTACTAAAGATGACAAACTTTTATGACATCCACAATTACACTATATAGCATGTGGATCCTACAAAACTAAAATTGCAAGAAACAAATAACAAGAGAACAAAAGCAATAATGCTAAAAACTAAAAACTAAAAACAATAAAAGATAGAGTTGTTCCAACTACCCCCCTAAGCTTGAATTCGACTATGGCCTCATAGTCAAAAACAAACTTAAAGAATGGAATAGTGATACCAGATCAGTCCTGTGGTGGTGGAGGTGGGTATTGCGGCGCCGTGGGGTCCCAAGATGGGTATTGCCCCTGAAAGGTCGGATCATACTGGGGCAGTGGAGGAGGTTGTGGGTACCCCCCAAAGTAATTTTGGCTCCAGTAATGATCATAAAACGACTGCTGCTGCTGCTCCACCCTGTGCAGCCGATCGTGGATGTTCTCCTGATTTGCAAAAAGAAGGCACTCATTCTCGAAAATCACCTGCT
Organism: Alisma plantago-aquatica; assembly: GCA_963693085.1. Classification (NCBI taxonomy): domain Eukaryota; kingdom Viridiplantae; phylum Streptophyta; class Magnoliopsida; order Alismatales; family Alismataceae; genus Alisma; species Alisma plantago-aquatica. The sequence continues at coordinate 628,113,264 of OY856409.1, forward strand.
GGTTGACGAAGAGCCGGTTGGTGGTGTCTTGAATACCGGCATAGGCAGTTGTGTGGCTATGTTGCGTCTGCTGGATGTCTTGCAGCATATTGTACATGCCTTGCATGGAATAGACATCCTCGCTCGGTTGCGAGGGCTGTGGTGGTGGAGGCCAATGCAGAGAGGATGAAGATGCACCCGGATGCATCCTAGGGTGCTTCCGGGGTGCCACTCGTGATCGAAGAGGTGTGAACGCCTCTTCCTCCTCTTCCGCCGCCTCGTCGTCATCGCCACCGTTGTTGCCGCCGTCTTCTTCATCAGAATCGATGGCTATGATTGGCCACCGGAAATGTTGTGCGTTGTCGATGTTGAAGACGGGTCGGGTAGAGAACACTCCTGATATGCTTGATTTACGTGGCAGTGTACGAACGCCACGCCATCTCGGAGAAGAATGAGATTGGACCGGTGTAAATGTTGCAGGTTCACCTTGCTCTTAGTAAATAGAGGAGTGAGGGTCTGGAAATTCAAGCCGAGGTATGAAGCAAGCTTGGTGATTAGCCCGCCGAAGTGAATCGGCGCCTTCCTCGTACTCATCTTCACCGCCAAAACTCGTTGTAGAAAGAAGGCGCCCCAGTTGCACTCTTGTTGCGTCAGGAGCTTGTAGAGAAAGAAAAGGTCAGGCTCCTGAAACTTGCTAAGGGCTAGGTCGCCCCGAGCAAACAAGGTGGAGCTCAACATCCGGTGCAAGACCCGGACAAATGGGTGCTCGAAGTCAGCTACCGCGGCGTTGTGGTAGCTAACTGACTTCCCTTGTGGCACCGTCACCAACTCGGAGAATAGAGCGTCATAGGTGGTGCGGTTATCCGGCCACCTGTAGTCGTACCGCGAGTGATTACAGTTGAAAATGTCATTGAACTGCTCGAGGGTGATGGTGTAGTCGCAGTTGTACAGCCGAAAAGACACCATGCCCTTCTCCCACTCACGGTCGCTTGCTGATATCTCATTGGGCACAACACAGACGTCCAGTGACGTCATGAATTCCGCCACCAGCTCTTTGTACGTTGGCCACTCGCCGAAAAATGGCTGGCCGTCATCATGGTACTCAAGCTCATCGTGTCCACAGCCCGTTTGGTGGGCCTGCCCCTTCAGTACGTAATCCAAATTTGCCTTGAAGCCAAGATCATTGATCATCTCCGGATCCACGTAACGGGTGGGCTCGATCTTGCGCTTCAGGATTTCTTCGTAAACCTTCTTCACATCCGCGGATGGGTGGACAAGTCGAGGACGTGCGACCGATGATGGCGGTGGTGGTACGAACTCGGGGATGTCAATCATATGAGCGCGCGATGAAGAAGCTCCGGTTGTATGCACCATTGTTGCGACGAGAAAAGGATTAGAAGAAGAGCTCGGTGAAGATGGAGAATTGAATCTCCGCTCGGTGAAGATCGTCACTCGGTGCTGCTGTTCTTCGGGCTTGGATGGCTCGGGGGAGTGCTCGGCGCAAAGGAAGAAGAGAGCTCTGAAGGTGTGACGTTAAATGACGTCATGAATCTCCTTATATAGACTTGGTCGGCGTCACTGTTGGTCTGTCGATACCATCGACGCGAGTCGATGGTATCGACACCTGTCGATGCTATCCGCCTCCCTCGCGAGTATCGACGGTCGTCGATGGCTTGACCTTGAAACCCGGATCGCTGACGTGTCGATACCATCGACATGGGTCGATGGTATCGACGCTGCACCCGGATCGATGACGTGGAAGCCGCGATCAACGTCAATTTTTTTGTGTGGATCGGTGACATGGATGGTCGATACCATCGACTCGGGTCGATGGTATCGACTTTTCTTCATTGCGACACCGCCACTTTGCATTTCAACCTGTAACCATGTCGATACCATCAACATGGCCATCAATGGTATCGAGTTGACTGTGACATATCGGTCTGAACTTCTCCAGAGATCTCGATGGTATCGACGCCTGTGTCGATACTATCGACTTTTCCTTCTCAACCACCTGTAGGTATGTCGATACCATCGACGAGGCCGTCAATGGTATCGACTCAGAACGAAATCTATAGTCGTCAACCTATAACCCGGTCGATACCATCGACCAGTGTGTCGATGGTATCGACTCTGCCTCAGCCTGCACATCAAACAAACCGATCATGGTATCTTTTTTATACTAAAAACTAAGTAAAAACAAATTAAACTATGAATGTAAACAAACTATCCTACTGTACCGATGGTTGGGTTGCCTCCCAACAAGCGCCCTTATTTAACGTCTTAGGCTAGACGACTTGAAGCTCATCATCTTGGAATTTTGGGGCATGTGCTTAGAGAATCGTGCGGTAATTTGAATTCAACTCAATCTCCTCCAATTTCCAAGGACAATGTACCTCTCCCTAAGGCAGTCACGACATCCGCCGTTGCTTGAAAAGGTCTTCCTAGAAGAATTTCACAGCTTTGGAGCGGTGGCATATCCATGACAACAAAATCCACCGGAAATATAAATCGATCCACTTTGACGAGAACATCTTCACATACTCCATATGGTCTCACTAAAGACCCATCCGCCAATTCAATTGTCACGGCTGACTTCTTGATTTCTTTTAACCCAAGTTTCTGAAATGTCACCGGAGGCATGAGATTTATGTTGGCGCCTGAATCACATTGCGCTTTAGGAAAATGTTGATCACCTATCGAGCATGGAATGTAGAAACCTCCTGGGTCTTTTCTCTTCTTTGGCGAACTCCCGTGAATCATAGAACTCACCATCTCATTCATCCGACAAATATCATCATCTTTTATCCGCCTCTTCTTATTGATGATTTCTTTGATGAACCTCCCATAGGCGGGAATCTTCTTGATCATCTCCACTAATGGAATATTGATGTGGAGTTTTCAGAATATTTCCAGCAATTTCCTAAAATGACGATGCTCTTTCTTTGGCCCTGAATTTCCTGGACTGGACACAACTGCTGCACTCACACGCCTGTGAGGTGGCACATATGAGCTTTTCGGGTCCAACTCCCCTAAGTTACTTCAATCACTCCCTCTGACGTGGCTTTTGGCGAGACATCATCAACCGTAATAGCTTGTGGTGGTTCCTCTCTCGCCTTAGATGTTTCCACACGTGCACAAACAGCCTTCAATTGTTCTTCTTGCCTAGATGGAGATGCAATATTCATAACTCGCTGTGATTTTCTGAAGAAAGTGTTTCCGCCAGGTAGTCCATAGTAAGTGTGTGGATACGGTATCGTCAGTGTCGCATGCGTATTAAAAATCAATTTGCTTTGATCTTTTATCTCTGGCACCTGGGATTTCCCCTCATTGCTTAACACAGATATGTACCTGACCTGATGGTGTGCTTGGGCCACGTTTGCATTCTCGGCTGGTTTTTGTTGATTGGCGTGCTTGATGGCCGCCACTTCACTTGAAATCTGTGCCACGGTGGTTTCTAATGCCCGCATCTGTGCTCCATGGCTTTGTAGCGTCTGCCCAAATTTGGTTAGAATATCACCTTGAGATTGTAATTGTTTACCAAACATATCCATCATCTCCTGATTTTGCTGCACCATTTGACTAAGTAATTCAGTATTCTTGTCCTCCGCTCTAGGTTGTGGCTTGGCATCCGGATCTTGCAGAAAATTATTTGGATCCTTCCATGAGAACTTTTTGTCCTTTCTCCATGCATAGTCATTGTTTCTATAGCCCTGTTGTTGCATGAATTTAACTTGGGCTTCCTCATCCTCAGATGCATCTTACTTAGCTAGCAACTTCTTGGCTAGAATATCTAACTTGTCGTTCAGCTCCTTAATTACTTTGGATTGACCTACAACTCTGACCTGCTCCACAATGCCTCTGTCACCCCATGACTGTTTCCTAGCCATGTTCTTTAATATCTCCCAACATCTGGTATCTGTATTATTCAGAAAGAATCCCGACCCGGCTGAATCCAGATTACTCCTATCATGCTCGGAGAGAGAAAAATAGAATATTTTCACCTGCGTCTCTTTATCCAGCCCGTGATGCGGACACCTCCTTAGCATAACCTGAAATCGCTCCCAGGTCTCAGAATATGTTTCACCAGCCTGTTGGGTGAAATTATGAATCTTCCGGATCATGTCGTTAGTCTTCTCAGGAGGGAAGAACCCCTCAAAGAATACCTCCACCATATGGTCCCAGGACTCCATGAACTCATTGTCTAGATTATGTAACCACTCTCATGCTGCTCCCGCCAATGAACTTGGGAAAAGCTTGAGATACAATGCATCTTGTGGAAACCTGTCAATTTTTACCATGTCGCAGTTCTCAACAAACTGGCTGATGTGCGCAACAGGATCCTCATTCTTCAGCCCATGAAACGCATTTGATTTCACCAAATTTATCAATGTTGGATCGATCTTATATGTCGGTATGTTGATCGCCTGCTTCTTTATAGGCCCCTTTGAAGCTGATGAGGAAGAAGCTTTGATCTTCTCCCATATGGTCTGTGGCTCGGCCATGTCTTCTTGTTCAGATTCAAAATCTATCTCTTCTTGGTTCTCTTGTTCGTTAAAATCTTCGTCCTCAGGTCCCGACAGCGGAACCTTGGGTGTGGGATTCGCGTAGTCAGTATTGCGCATTTGCACCATACACAGCACCTGAAATAAGAAAATTCAGTTCAGTACAGTGCTTTGACGAGTATAAAAATGAACGAACACTAGAAAGAAAATATTTGAAGTTGAATGAAAAATAAAAAAAATGTGGCCTAGAGTGGCCTCTCATAGCACTCGAAGTGCCAACAATTTCACCGTATCCCCGGCAACGGCGCCAAAAACTTGACGTGTATTTTACTACGTGCTAAAAATGCAAGTGTACGCGTCGAGTAGTATAGGCCTTGTGAGGCCCGAGTCGAACACAGGGATACTCAGAAATGTTGGAGACTCCTACTAACTATTTGCGATCAGCTAAGCCGAATAACAAATTGGGGTTGTTGACTAAAATTTAGAAGAAAATAAAAATAAATCAAAGCAAACAATCGATTAAAGGTTAATTTAATCAATTCAAAAGGATATCTTTAGGATTGCGATTTCACCGCGGGTTTTCATTGTATTAGATTTTATATAATGCCTCAATCTTCTCTCTCTATCCGGGTAGTGGCCTGAAAACAGAATTGCCCACTGTCGTGGTGCAATTCACTACTTAGGTTTAGGTCGGTTCCACCGTCGTAGTAACCTATCCCCTAAACTAAGTGCATTACGAACGATCTCTCAGTATCAACCATTAATTTTACACCACCTTGTTCAAGGGATTTATCGATTAATGTAGGTTTCGTCTCTTTTCAGCCGTTAATCCTTCTGTCGAAGTGATTAAGGGCATTAGGTTATTATTATGGTGATCAAGCATAACAATATATGGAGAAAATGAAGCTATGCCACGGATTTAAGAGAGAAAATATGAATTACTATTATAAAACTGTCATACAATGAATTCCCGGGCTACTCCCGGTCCTAAAGATGGAGGGGATTAGCCCTGCATGTTTATCTCACACATGTACATGGTAGAAATAGGGGAAATCATATGAAAAACGTGAATTGAATGGGAAAACCCCTGAACGGAGAAGAACCGGTTGATCATTTGCATAGAACACGTGCTTTCCCGCCTCTCGGTGGTGAAATCCGTCTTTGGCAGTGTCCGGATCGACAGGTATGAACTTCTGGCCTCCGTTCTCCTTTCTCCTCCTCCTCGGCACTTATGCAATGGCTAATGATATCCTCCCTCTCGTCTGGGCGGCCGTCCTTAGGTATAAGTCCCTAATTAGGTCGTTAATTAACTCCAGCCGTCCGATTGAGATCAATCTGAATCCAACGCATATCTGATGGCGTCCATACCATCGACGCGAGTCGATGGTATCGACTTGCTGCAGTAGCGAACCCTTTCTTTGTCGCGCCCGAAATCATCTCGATACCATCGACTCACAGGTCGATGGTATCGACTTCCTTTAGGCGTCGGTTTTGTCATTTTGCGACGCTGTAGCCTCCGTGCATCGATGGTATCGACTTGGTGTCGATACTATCGACTGCTTCTTTGCCAACAACCTGAAGGTGACTCGATACCATCGACATCAAAGTCGATAGTATCGACTTTTTCCTGCTTCTTTCGGCTGGCAACCTATGACCATGTGGATGGTATCAACATTCGTCGATGGTATCGACGGAAGCAAATACTCGTTTGTCCTGAAATTCAAAGACAAGATCACATCAATTCACACAAATAATAATAATTTGACAATTAATGCTCAAAATGATGAAATAAAGGGGATTTGACATAAAATAGCAACAAAGACCAAATTGGATGAATTATGCGATATTAACCATAGAAATGACTAATTAAAGCATAAAACACATATAAAACAGGTCTATAAATGCGACTCAAAATCATCGCATCATCAGACATGGTTGAGGTTCAAGATGATGGAATCATGTTGATATTGTGCATTGCATGAACTCTGACAATTATAGTCTTATCATGGTACAACAAGAATTACATGACAACGATAATCATTTGGGCCAAGATGGTTTAAAGGTTCATTGATTAGTACGGTTGAAATCTAGACCAAGTCGCTAGAAGAAAACTTCTCTGAGTTCAATAGACGATTGAAGGAGTTATCTATCTAGCTAGAACGCATGCCTACAATTAGTGAATCATTAGACATGGTGATCAGAGCCGCAACATTGACCGTCACAGCCTTGTTATCCCAATAAAGGTACAACACTTTTTTGGAACTAATCCAGGTAGGGGTTATGATCGATAATTTTATCGAAAGAGGGATCGATTAAAATGAATTCTCACCTTTTGGACTCAATCCACTTAGACCACAACTAACTTAAAACAAGACAAAGTAGTATGCTTAGCAATATGAGCGATATTTACTCTAGCTAGAAACAACAAGTGGCAATAGCGGGTTGTGAAAATATCTCCTATTTAAGCTCAACCATCACAAACTACCACTATTGTAACACCTCAACAACAACAAGCTCAAATTAAACCATCCAACAATCCTCCTCAGTTCATGTTGTCACAAGTATTCATGGAAGCCAAGAAAATTCTATAGGTACCATCCATCACCATTTCAATTGCCTATGCAACAAGTACTGACAAACAACCCTACTATAACAACTGACCTTCCACCTCAACAGAATCAGCAACCTCGTCTCCTACATCATAGGAACCTTCCAATCTTAAAAGGAAGTTTACTCCACTACAAACTTCTATTAGATCCATCCTTACAGATATCAAACACATGTTGAAGTTTCCCTTCATAAGAGAACCAGCAAATCCCTTGTCAAAAAATTACAACTGCCTTTTGTTATTTTCATTATCCAAGGGACACAACACATATTCATGCCTTCCAGATTTGATACAATTGGGTGAGGTCAGCACAGTCGTAATAAAGTTGATTCCTTCCTTTTCCAACATTGTGGTTGTAATAGCATCACCAGATGATGCAATGTATGGCTATCCTTACTTTAGAGCAAGTCATCAAGAATCGGTCCCGAAGTACTTGGATTTTTGCCTATATCCAAGAGAGGAAACCAATGATCCCTATAAGCTCTAGAAGGCCATCAACATGGGAGTTCTCCATGGGAAAAAAGGGAAAATGATGTGTGTGACATCCCGCTATCACACAGACAATGAAATGCCACACGAAAATGTGTGAAACCGTCATAAACATCGTATTACCATAAACACGGGTTAATTAAAACTGATTGTGGAAAGTAGATAAGAAAGGAACTATTACAACCAGATCCACATCCTGCAAAGAAACATGTTAATAAATATACATCAACTTGATACATGTCCACGGTTCATTGGATCCAGTTGTCTCTTATCCATAAAGGATGCATCACCTGTTTATATACATAACAGACCTAACCAGGTCAACAACATGTTACAAAAGCCATACAAGATCATACATCGTGAAACTTCATCAAAACACCTCCAAGGACCTGAGAGTACAGGGATGACTCTAGGACTCTACTACAAAACAACCACAAAAGCAGCATATCCAACTCTTGCCTCCTACTGTTCTTCTTATTGCTCGGCCGCAATCTCACGACCACAACCACGTCTAGCTCGATCACCTAAAAAGGTTTTAAACCAACAGGGTGAGACACACAGTCCCAGCGAGAAACATAATCCCCGCCGAAACTATAAAACCTCAATGGAGAGCTATAACACATAAAGTAGGTGAGTGATATTAGCAGATCATATATGAGCAGCTTACTGAGAAGAACTAACTTGCTACGACATCTTACCAAGATATTTAGGAAGCATATGCACATATAATAATATGGAACATGATTGATAAGACAAGTCTAATAAGAACTTATCATAACATCTAAGGAACATGTAATTAGCTACAAGATAAAACTAGGGAAACTATTCAAACAAGGCCTCAACCAATGTTCTATCTTTGCCTTAAGCAAATATGCTATAAAGCTGGATGACGATTTATTATGCCCTGAGGAAATGACCTGTACCGCTCAAATCCAACCTTCGGTTGTGAAACCCAAAGCCAGTGCCATACAAGGTCAATAGAAGAGCCAGACTGCATGACCTCAACCTCCTTGTGGTTAGTGCACGATAATCCAAAGAAGGATCGTAGTCTCATGCTTAAGTGACCTCAGTCACAGGCTCAGCTCTTGCAAGCTACCCTTTCCTCTAGCCCACCTTGGTACAGGTCATGACGCTAGTATATCATGAGCCACGGGCCTATTCATTGTGCTCCTAAGCCATGAACGCATTCATGCTCCATCACATTGAGCCATGAGCCTATTCACCATGCTCTTATACACATCTTGAGTCCACATTTGTAGTTGCACTCTAATCCTCCTATTTTCGGCTAGGAGAAACCCCACATATTCAACAATATGTGCTCCGGGTTAACCTGTAGGAGAACTTGTTTCACCATCACCAGCTACTGACGATGATGGATCTATGGCCAGGGCAAACTACATGAAAGGTTCATCTATAATTAATTAATGCATTTTAAGCAGATTGTAAGATTCAACCAAGTTATGTAACATGTAAACTAAAACACAAGTAAACAACATAGATCTTATTATCATGTGTTACATTGCCACTCTTATTCTCAAATCCATCAAAATAATCATGATCCATCACAAGGATCCAACATTACATGTTACGACATGGCCTCTTGCCAATCATCAAGATCCATCTCAAGGATCAACATTACAGGGACTCAATCCCATCATCAAGGCACACATTGCCATTCCATGGGTAACACCCATCATATATCACTGGGTTCATCATAACCCATGATGTTCCACATAATATCATTACCATGCATCCCCATGGCTATTACCTGATCTCATATCCATACACATGGAACCTACATGGTTAGCATAATCATAGAAAAACAATGGTACTTGTACAAGGAACATCTATAACCCTTTACTTTCTTATGAGGGTCAACCATGCAACATAGATGAGTGTATCAAAGCATAGCATTCTTATATATATCAAGTATAACAGCCTCATATACCAAATCATAACAAGAATTAGGGTTACCAACTGAACACAAGGTACAACCCTCACTATAGGTGTATCGGATAAGGAACAACCTTCACCAAAAGCATCTCGGGTAAGGGATAGCCTCACCAAAGGCACAACGTCTCTCACCAAAGAGTGGGACGCCCAACACTATATTGGTTAAGCATGCAACTCTTCACCACCTACTGTATTGGCCAGCACCCATCTAGGGATACAACCATATCGGCCAACCACTATTACCTTGGTATCGGGTAGCACCACAAGAAGATGTCGGTCAAGGAAGAAGGTAAGCTTCATAATGCCTAAGCCACTAAGGCACTATGTCGGGTAGCACCACAAGACTGGTAACAAGCAGCACCTCCTCAAGTGTAACGCCCAAGACATAATGTCGGGAAACACTTTCTAAGGACCAACCTGTAAAGCCCAAGTGTGCAACATCCTACCGGGAAGAACCATAATGTGCAACGCCATCTGACGGCAACACCATGTCAGACAATGCCTCACAGCAATGCATCACAGCAGGCAACACCCATACAACCCAACACAACAACACAACATCCACCTACTGTATCGCCCAAGGGTTCACCAAGGCAGCCTCCTATCGCCCAAGGGGGTACAAGCCTCATAACGCCCAAACCTCATGCTATTATCAATCATCAAACAACACATTGGTCATCACACCATATCGTTCAAGGCACCAACATATCACCCATCTAGGGTTAGGGCTCCCTATCGGCTAAGGGACATATCTCCCAACGACACATCTTGGGTAAGGACCCATATCGGTCAAAGAGGTCAACACCCATCTAACATATCATCCAAGCTCAACCCTAGGAGAGGGATATTGGGAAAGGATCCAAAGGTCATGACGGGGTGGTCATCTTCAACCTCAAGACTACCGTCAAGAAACCCTAAAAAATCAAGAGAGTTTCTCACCTCTCAACAACTAAGAGAGAGGGGTTTTGCACAACTTCCATCACATATTGGGCAGTAAGGTGGGTCATCATCATATCATCCAACCCTCCAACCTCAACTAGGTCAACACCAACCAAAGGCTCACCTCTCAAGTCCATGGTGAGAGAGGGGTATTGCCCAAGCAACTAGAATATAGACTCACCTCTCAACAACCAAGTGAGAGAGGGGTTTTGCCCACCCAACTAGAGCTTAAGCTCACCTCTCAAAACCAAAGGGAGAGAAAGGTATTTCACCCCAAAAACACACCACACACACCATGGAGTTAGGAAACTCGAGGCTCACCTCTCAACAACTAAGAGAGAGGGGTTTTTCCCAATGAACCCTAATCCAATGGTTCGGCCAACAAGGTCCAAGAATACATCTAAACAACATAACCATGTCATCATATCCCACAACGTCAAGGGTACATACTAGAGCAAAGATATTACCAACAAGATAAGCATGGTCGATCACGATAGCATATAACAAGCAACATAAAAAGAAGGTAATATAGCTAGGGTTTGGAGTTATGTAACCCGCCTTAAGCACAAACTCTAAGCTCCAAGCTCCAAAGATCCAAGGCACCACCTTCGGCCAACACAAAGAAGAACAACTTGTAACCACCATGGCCGAAGAGAAGGGAAAAGAAGAAGAAGAAGAAGAAGCCAAGGAAAGGGAGAGATACTCACCACAATAGAAGAAAAGGGACAAGCTAGCAAGGTGTGTCGCCCAAGACACTAGTTGCATCGGCCACCACTTGCTCCTTTCTTCTCCTATCTCGGCCACCAAAGGAAGGGAAGCAACTAAAGGAACCAAAGAGGCCTATCTAGCAAGAAGGGTTTCTTATATACTAAGGGGTGAAGGGGAAGAGCAAGGCAAGGTGGCACCCGACCCTAGAACACTTGTCCAAGGGTTGTGCCACATGCTTGCACCCCAAAAACACATGCACATGAGTTGCCACCCACTTAGCAAAGCAACAACCACTTGTCCAAAGGTGGTGACAAAAATGAGGCTAGGTCAAGAGGGGTGTGTATTGCCAACATGCTGCCATGGCCGATACACCACTTGGCTGATACAAACTTGGCAGATACATAGCTTGCCCGATACAAGCAAGTACTCTTGGCCGATACACCAAGGTCCAACCCGATACAAGCTCCAACAAGGCTCAACACAACTCAACAAGGCTCAATAAAGCCCTAGGCTACTCAAGCAAAGAGCCCAACCCATCCCCTCAACCCTAGAGGATGCAAGGAGAGAGAAAGACATCTCTCAAGGTGACAAACTCGCACACCAACCCTAAAACTTGGGTAATTTGCAAGTTGCACCTCAACCTCTCTACAGAGCACAAACAAACCCTAATTGTAACTTCAGGTGATTAGCAAGCATCTAAACACAGGGTTTAGGCAAAGCAAACTGGATAAGCCCAAAATGAAGGTCAGGGTCCTTACAAGCCATAAACCTCTACAAAAGGATTTCATCCCCGAAATCCGAAGAGAAAAGTGAGGGATACTTCCTCCTCGTCTCTTCCCCAAGCTCCCACGTGGCTTCCTCAATGCCATGATGATGCCAAAGAACCTTTACAAGAACCAGGTCCTTCCTCTTCAGCTTCTTCACTCTTCTGTCAAGGATTAACATTGGACCTTCCTCGTAGGTCACATCTTCATCAAGCTCAACTTCAAATGGATGTATCACTGTCTCTATGCCCGGATGACTTTTATTTAGCATACTGAGATGGAACACTGGATGCAACTTGTGCAACTCTGGCGATAGCTCTAACTTGTAAGCCACTTTGCCAACACATGCTATCATCGGATATGACCCCATATACTTGGGATCCAACTTGCCTTTCCGGCCAAACCTCAACATGCCTATCAATGGAGAGACCTTGAGATACACCTTGTATCCTACCTACAACTCCAGAGGTCATCGACGATTATCTATGTACAAATTCTATCTATCATGTACTGCTTTCAACTATTGTTGTATCACCTTAATCTTCTCTGTCATCTTCTGTACTAACTCAGGACCCAAAAGATGATATTTGCCAGACTCAAACCAACACAAAGGAGATATGCACTTTCTACCATATAAAGCCTCATAAGGTTCCATGTCGATACTCCTTGGTAATTTTTGTTGTAGGGGAACTCTATCAAACTAAGATACACATCCCAACTGCCTAGGAACTGCAAAACACAAGCTCAGAGAAGATCCTCTAAAGTCTAAATAGTCCTTTCAGACTGTCCATCTGTCTATAGGTGGAAAGCAGTACTGAACCTCAACTACGTTCCCAACTCTTTGTGTAGTTGTTCCCAAAAACGACTCGTGAACTAAGGACCTCTATCAGAGACTATTGTTACTGGAACACCGTGAAAATGCACTATCTCATCCACACAGACCTGAGCAAGCTTCTCTGCCGTGTATGTTGTTTTCACAGGTATGAAATGAGCAGATTTCTAGCTTTCCTCGGAAGACCAACTACGAAATCCATGGTTACATGATCCCATTTCCACTGTGGTATTGGCATGGGTTGCAAGGTACCTATAGGCTTCTGATGCTCATCCTTAACCTACTGGCATACCGCACACCTAGCCACAAACTCAGCCACCTTCAAGCCAAGCCATCAATATAGGTCCTTTAGGTTATGATACATCTTGGTGACACCTACATGCATAGCATACATCGATATGTGTGCTTCCTCAAGAAATAACTTCCTCAGATCATTAACATCGGGAATCATCATCCTATTATGATAACAAACTAGTCCATCCTCAGACTCATGGAAGCCATCCTGCTTCTCGCTACCAAACTCTGATCTGATCAACTGAACTACATCATTTGCCTATTGTGCTTCTTTGATCTGCTGCCTCATTGTAAGCTTCACTTGCATCTATGCCAATAGTCCTGCAAACAAGGATACTTCTAACCATACATTCATCTTCTGCAAAGAGATGAACATATCCCACCCATGGCATATCAAAGAACTCAACTGTGCCTTCTTTGTAGAAAGAGAAGAAGACTTCATGTTAAGCGCATCATCTACCACGTTTGCCTTACCAGGATGATACTCGATGGTACAATCATAATCACTTATCAGCTCCATGTAACGACACTGTCACATGTTCATCTCACTCTGCGAGAAGATATACAACAAATTCTTGTGATCTGTAAAGATCTGACACATTTCCTCATAAAGATAGTGTCTCCATATCTTCAACACATGGACTACCGCTGCCAAGTTCAAATCATGTGTCGGATAACTCTCCTCATGTTTCTTAAGATTTTGTAAAGAAAAAGAAACCACATGATCCTCCCGCATCAGCACACCACCTAAGCCTTTCTTGGAAGCATCAAAGGAAACAACATATCCTTTCCTAGGCTCTGGCAGCACCAACACTGGACCACTAGTTAGCTTCTCGTTCAAGCTCTGAAAAGCTCACTGACAATGATCATCCCAAACAAAAGGTACATCCTTCTTGGTCAACTTTATCAATAGAAATGTGATCATACTGAAGTCCTTTACAAACCTCCGGTAGTATCCTACTGAACCCAGAAAGCTACAAACTTTAGTTGGCATCTTTGATTTCTCCCATTCTGCAACTAATCCACCTTCTTGGGATCCACTCTGACTCCTTCCGTAGATATCACATGACCCAAGAAAGTTACTTCCTTCAACCAAAACTCACACTTATTGAATTTGGCATACAACTGATGTTGTCAAAGAAGAGTCAATGCTTGTCGAAGGTGTTGTTCATGTTGTTGACTATTTCGACTATAGATCAGGATATCATCTATGAAAACCACAACAAACTGGTCTAAAAAGGATGGAACACCATGTTCATCAGATCCATGAAAGCAGCAGGTGCATTGGTTATCCCGAACGGCATAACCACAAACTCAAAGTGACCATACCTCGTCCTAAAAGCTGACTTTGGTATGTCGTCATCCTTGATCCTCAACTAATGATATTCATATCGTAGATCAATCCTTGAGAACACTGTAGCACCACACAACGGATCGAACAGATCGTCTATCCTTGGTAAAGGATACTTGTTCTTGATCATGACTTTATTCAACTACCGGTAATCTATACACAAACGCATGGATCCATCCTTCTTCTTTACGAACAGAACTAGAGCACCCCACGGTGATGTGCTTGGTCTAATGAAACCTTTATCAAGAAGCTCATGTAACTGCTTCTTCAACTCTGCCATCTCAGTAGGAGACATCTTGTACGGTATCTGAGCAACTGGTTGTGTCCCTGGCACTAGATTGATCTCAAAATCATTCTCTCGAGGTGGGGGAACACCAAGAAACTCATCGGGAAACACATATATGAACTCTCTGACAACACGCACATCCTCAAGGCTAGAATCTTCTGCCTTGGTATCCACAACATGAGCCAAGAACACCCTACAACCTTGTCGCAGCAACTTCTCTGCCACCATAGATGATATTAAACACGTCGGAAGAATCTGCCTATCTCCCTGGAAGATCCACTTCTCACCATCATTAGCGAACACTGCTTGCTTGGAACCACTGTCCAGCACAACCTTATACTTCTATAAGGTATCCATCCCAAGGATTACATCGAATCCATACATATCAAGTGGTATGAGATCCACTTGTATGTTGTGTCCCGAAAAGGATAGAACACAAGATGGACACACCTCTCGAAGCATCAAGGAACCATCAATAGGGGTTTCTAACAACAAGCTATCTTTCTTACAACTAACAGGTAAAAGATACCTATCAAGCATACTATGACAAATCAAAGAGTGCATAGCACCCGGGTCTACCAAAATAGATACAAAGCAAGAAGAAGACAAATCAGAATGAAATAATCCATCTAACCTGCCACCACTCGCGGGTTGACTATCGCCTCAGGCTGACTCATAGCATAGAATTGAATCATTGCTTGATGTCGTCCATGCCCTTTACTTCCTTGAGCAGATGATCCTACTTGTGATGCTTGATTGTGTCCTCGCCTTCTGTTACAACTGGACTATTGTCTATCCAATCCCAGTTGATTCTGCCTCAGCTACTGTGTCACTTCGACATCTCTTCTTGGGCAATTCGACTTAATATGCCCTATCTGCCCACAAAGATAGCATGACATGTCCTCTAACTTCAGCCTAGATGGCCCTGTCACCGCTACTAAAGTTGTATAGTAGGCTCTATATGGCAAAAAATCGTGTCCTCTTCCCTGACTTAGGGACCAGTGTGACGGTGCACTAGAACTTTGCATCATAGAAGGTGCAGAAAACCTTAGCTTCTGGTGGCTGTCAAACCTTTGTCTCTGATATTGAGCAAGCCTTTTCTTGGTCATGGTCTCTCTCTTTTCTTGGAATGACCATAAAATCCTTCAGACAGACTCCACAAATGTGGAAAAGCGGTCTCATTTCTCTAAAGAAGTAGTAGGTGTCGACAACTCGGTGCTCAAACCTTTCTCAAACCACCTGATCCTCTCATCATCTGTTGCCGCCATGTGAGGACAAAACCTCATCAGCTCCATAAACTTGGCTTCATACTCGGTGATGCTCAGGGAACCTTGGTGCAAAGGCTCAAACTGGCTAATCTTCTCGTCTCTATACGTCTTTGGAAAGTATTGACTGATGAACTCCCGTCGGATATGTCCCAACATATCACCTCACCAGGTCGCTTCTCTTCTTCAATGGCCCACCAATGGCCAAAACTACCTTTCAAAAGGTAGACAACGTGCTTGAGTTTATCTGCTTTGGGGATGTCGAGGATCTGAAAGTCCTTCTCAAGACCTGTCAGCCATAGATCTGCATCTGTTGGATCAGTCGTTCCAGCATAATCTAAAGCTTTGACTCGGCAAAGCCGCTCAAAGGTCTTTGCAATACCCAAAGTTTCACAATGGGGAACCAGTTCTCTTGGCGGAGGCACAGGAAATCTCTCCACCATGAGATTCCTCTTAGCCATTACCTACCCCATGAGGTGTTGATAAGTAGGTTTCTCAAGAATGGTTGGGTTGATTTGGGGGACCTCAGGCACCCAATCTTCATGTGTCTGCATACTCTCTCCATCAACTGATGAAGCGACACTGCTCTCGGTAGCATATTCTTCATGACTTCCAGACATCTTTTAGCTTTATCTTCTATTGGGGGCAGAAGGTTATTATGAGGAAATTTGGAAAAATCACAAGAACATACACAAAACCTAGTCCTAGATCCCTGTAGACTCAGTGAACCTAGAGCTCTGATACCAAACTAATTTGTGACATCCCGCTATCACACAGACAACAAAATGCCACGCGAAAACATGTGGAACCGTCATAAACATTATATTACCAAAAATATGGGTTAATTAAAACCGATTGTGGAAAGTAGATAAGAAAGAAACTATAACAACCAGATCCACATCCTGCAAAGAAATATGTTATATAAATATACATCAACTTGATACGTGTCCATGGTTCATAGGATCTAGCTGTCTCTTATCCATAAAGGATGCATCACATGTTTATATACATAACAGACCTAACCAGGACAACAAAAGGTTAGAAAAGCCATACATGATCATACATCATGAAACTTCGTCAAAACACCTCTAAGGACCTAAGAGTACTGGGATGACTATAGGACTCTACTACAAAACAACCACAAAAGTAGCATATCCATCTCTTGCCTCCTACTGTTCTTCTTGCTGCTCGGCCACAACCTCACGACCACCACCACATCTAGCTCGATCACCTAAAAAGGTTTTAAACCAACGGGGTGAGACACACAGTCCCAGCGAGAAACATAACCCCCACTGAAACTATAAAACCTCAAAGGAGAGCTATAACAGATAAAGCAAGTGACTGATATAAGCAGATCATATATGAGTAGCATATTGAGTAGAACTAACTTGTTACAACATCTTACTGAGATATTTAGGAAGCATATGCACAGATAATAATATGGAACATGATTGACAAGACAAGTCTAATAAGAACTTATCATAAGATCTGAGGAACATGTAATTAGCTACAAGATAAAACTAGGGCAACTATTCAAACAAGGCCTCAACCAATGTTCCATGTTTGACTTAAGCAAATATGTTATACGGCTGGATTACCATTTATTATGCCCTGAGGAAATGAGTTGTACCACTCAAATCCAACCTTCGGTTGCAAAACCCAAAGCTGGTGCCATAAAAGGTCAATGGAAGAGTCAGACTACATGACCTCAACCTCCTCGTGGTCATTGCACGATAATCCAAAGAAAGACCACGGTCTCATGCTTAAGTGACATCAATCACTGGGTCAGCTCCCGTAGGCTACCCTTTCCTCTAGCCTGCCTTGGCACAGGTCATGTCGCTAGTATATCATGAGCCACGGGCCTATTCACCATGCTCCTGAGCCATGAATGCATTCATGTTCCATCGCACTGAGACATGGGCCTATTCACCATTCTCTTATACACATCTTGAGTCCACAACCGCAGTTGCACTCTAATCCTCCTATTTTCGGCGGGAGAAACTCCGCATATTCAACAATATGTGATACAGGTTAACCCGTAGGAGAACCCGTTTCACCATCACCAGCTACTAACAATGATGGATCTATGTCCAGGGAAAACTACATGAAAGGTTCATCTGTAATTAATTAATGCATTTTAAGCGGATTGCAAGATTCAACCAAGTTATGTAACATGTAAACTAAAACACAAGTAAACAACATAGATCTTATTATCATGTGTTACATTGTCACTCTTATTCTCAAAGCCATCAAAATAATCTTGATCCATCACAAGGATCTAACATTACATGTTACCACTTGGCCTCTTGCCAATCATCAAGATCCATCTCAAGGATCAACATCACAGGGACTCAATCCCATCATCAAGGCACACATTGCCATTCCATGGGTAACACCCATCATATATCAATGGGTTCATCATAACCCATGATGTTCCACATCATATCATTGCCATGACATCCCCATGGCTATTACCTGATCTCATATCCATACACATGGAACCTATATGGTTAGCATAATCATAGAGAAATAATGGTACTTGTACAAGGAACATCTATAACCCTTTACTTTATTATGAGGGTCAACCATGAAAAATAGACGAGTGTATCAAATCATAGCATTCTTATATATATCAAGCATAATAGCCTCATATACCAAAGCATAACAAGAATTAGGGTTACCAACTGAACACAAGGTACAACCCTCACTATAGGTGTATCGGGTAAGGAACAACCTTCACCAAAAGCATCTCAGGTAAGGGATAGCCTCACCAAAGGCACAATGTCTCTCACCAAAGAGTGGGATGCCCAACACTATATCGGTTAAGCATTCAACTCTTCACCACCTACTATATCGGCCAACACCCATCTAGGGCTACAACCATATCGGCCAATGAC
Organism: Alisma plantago-aquatica; assembly: GCA_963693085.1. Lineage (NCBI taxonomy): Eukaryota > Viridiplantae > Streptophyta > Magnoliopsida > Alismatales > Alismataceae > Alisma > Alisma plantago-aquatica. The sequence goes on from OY856409.1 coordinate 628,132,134, forward strand.
TGTTACCTTGGTATCGGGCAGCACCAAAAGAATAAATCAGTCAAGGAAGAAGGTAATCTTCATAACACCTAAGACACTAAGGCACTATGTCAGGCAGTACTACAAGACTAGTAACGAGAAGCACCTCCTCAAGTGTAACACCCAAGACATCATGTCGGGCAACACTTTCTAAGGACCAACCTGTAACGCCCAAGCGTGCAACATCCTATCGGGTAGAACCATAATGTGCAACACCATCTGACAGCAACACTGTGCTGGGAAACGCCTCATAGCATCGCGTCACAGCATGCAACATCCATACCGCCCAACAAAACAACAAAACAACCACCTACTGTATCGCCTAAGGGTTCACCAAGGCAGCCTCCTATCGCCCAAGGGGGTACAAGCCTCATAATGCCCAAACCTCATGTTACTGCCGATCATCAACTAACACCTTGGTCATCACACCATATCATTCAAGGCACTAGCATATCACCCATCTAGGGTTACGGCTCCCTATCGGCCAAGGGACATATCACCCAACAGCACATCTTGGGTAAGGACCCATATCGGTCAAAGAGGTCAACACCCATCTAACATATCATCCAAGCTCAACCCTAAGAGAGGGATATCAGGTAAGGGTCCAAAGGTCATCTTCAACATCAAGAGTGCCACCAAGAAACCCTAAAAGATCAAGAGAGTTGGCTCACCTCTCAACAACTAAGAGAGAGGAGTTTTGCACAACTTCCATCACATATCGGGCAACAAGGTGGGTCATCATCATATCGGCCAACCCTCCAACCTCAACTAGGTCAACACCAACCAAAGGCTCACCTCTCAAGTCCATGGTGAGAGAGGGGTATTGCCCAAGCAACTAGAGTATAGACTCACCTCCTAACAACCAAGTGAGAGGGGTTTTGCCCACACAACTAGAGCTTAAGCTCACCTCTGAAAACCAAAGGGAGAGAAAGGGATTTTGCCCCAAAAACACACCACACGCACCATGGAGTTAGGAAACCCTAGGCTCACCTATCAATAACTAAAAGAGAGGGGTTTTGCCCATTGAACCCAAATCCAATGGTTCGGCCAACAAGGTCTAAGAACACATCTAAACAACATAACCATGTGTTCATATCCCACAACGTCAAGGGTATATACTAGAGAAACGATATTACCAACAAGATAAGCATGGTCGATCAAGATAGCATATAACAAGAAACATAAAAAGAAGTTAATACAGCTAGGGTTTGGAGTTATGTAACCCGCCTTAAGCAAAAACTCCAAGCTCCAAGATCCAAAGCTCCAAGGTACCACCTTCGACCAACACAAAGAAGAACAACTTGTAACCACCATTGCCAAAGAGAAGGGAGAAGAAGAAGAAATAGAAGATGCCAAGGAAAGGGAGAGATACTCACCACAAGAGAAAAAAAGGGACAAGCTAGCAAGGTGTGTCACCCAAGACACTAGCTGCATCGGCTACCAAAGGAAGGGAAGCAACTAAAGGAACCAAAGAGGCCTGGCTAGAAAGAAGGGTTGCTTATATACTAAGGGGTGAAGGGGAAGAGAAAGGCAAGGTGGCACCTGACCCTAGCACACTTGTCCAAGGGTTGTTCCACATGCTAGCACCCCAAAAACACACGCCCATGAGTTTCCACCCACTTAGCAAAGCAACAACCACTTGTCCAAAGGTGGTGACACAAATGAGGCTAGGTCAAGAGGGATGTGTATCGACCAACATGGTGCCATGGCCGATACACCACTTGGCTGATACAACCCTGGCTGATACACAACTTGCCTGATACAAGAAAGTACTCCTGGCTGATACACCAAAGTCCAACCCGATACAAGCTCCAACAAGGCTCAACACAACTCAACAAGGCTCAACAAAGCCCTAGGCTACTCAAGCAAAGAGTCCAACCCATTCTCTAAACCCTAGAGGATGTAAGGAGAGATAAAGACATCTCTCAAGGTGAGAAACTCGCACACCAACCCTAAAACTTGGGTAATTTGCAAGTTGCACCTCAACCTCTCAATAGAGAACAAGCAAACCCTAATCGCAACTTCAGGTGATTAGCAAGCATCTAAACACAAGGTTTAGGCAAAGAAAATAGGATAAGCCCCAAACGAAGGTCAGAGTCCTTACAATGTGGGTCCCTAAAGTGCATGTACTGACAAAATCTCATCAAACATCAATTGCTCACCCCATAGTGGTGGTGCTATCCAAAGTTCCCATGCCAAAAACCAAATCAAGGAAGGCCAAGGGTACCATCCCTACAAGGATTTAATCACCTCTTGATAGTGTCAAAGAAAAGGTGACCACATATCTAGGAGTTCCTAGTATCATGCTAGAAGGTGAGATGAGAAAAGTCTTCATTCTTATAGTCAACACCAAGCAAGTGTCGCCCACTCCCAAACATTGCATGGAAATCGATCCTAAAGGTTTGAACACAATTCATTTTCTAGAACAAATTGAAGGAGAGGTATATCTAGTGAAGTGATGCAAATATCTCCTAGGAACATATATCTAGTCATTCAGACACTGGAAGGGGCTTACATCTTGACGTATGTAAGACCATAAGCACTTACTAGGGGCTCAATAACCACCCCACGCCTAATCTTTTTTTTGAAAATTACATACCTGCAGGGGGGTCACAATAAGTCCACACTTATCACTTCTAACTACAAGGGGCTCAATATTCCTTCTTTTTTAGTCAAAAATGGGGCACGCCTCAATGTATGCCCTCAAGACACTTACTAGTCTAGAAAGGGATCCTTTCAGATGATAGCCAACAACAAATAATGCAATTTTCATTAATAGATAACTAAAGATGCTCTGTGGGGATCACTCCTGATCTACGAACCAGACCACAAACTTTATAGTCTTGTTTGTGGTCATGGAGTTGAGTCCCACTTTCAACCTCCTCTTGGGAAGGTTGTGCATTCGTCACAATAGGGTGGTTCCCTGATTGCTACATCAGAAGTTGAAATATTGGTTGGGACATGCAATTGTTATAGTCTAGGTCGATAACCACCATATCCTACATCGAGGAAGACAAGCTATAGTTTTTCTTCAAAATGTTGAATATTTAAAACAAAGCTATGTGTCTTCCCTAAGAAGATGATCTTGCCATCTCTAGTGTGACCCTACATTTTTTCCCAACAGTTGTAGGAGTTGCACTATCATCTATATTAAGGCCAGGGATCTAGACACCAAGGATGAGATTATCCATATTCCTCCAAAACAAAATGGGCAGGTCCTAGAGTTGTTTGTCCCATTCTATTCACAACCAAGATTACAATACAGACACTGTATTGGAAGCCCACAATATTGTGGCCTACTATAATTTATTTGAACAAGAGAGGTTACATCAATTGTCTATCATTGACTCACTGTCTGAGAAAAGAGGTCAGACACATTTGTCTAGATGAAGAGTGTCGACTAAGGGTATTGTACCAACGGAAGATGTTACAACCCCAACTTTTGGGTTCATTTGGAGAGAAATGTAATTATCATAATAAAGATATTGGAACAAATAATGATATAAATTGTTTTGAATAAATGAGTACAATAGCCTTGTTGGTTGTTTTGTGGGCTTTATTGGCTATTGGGCCCAATAACAAGAAAAAGACAAAAGAAACTCCTTTTTTTAGTAAATAAGAAAATGGAGAAAAGAAAAATGTGGAAACCTCTAGAAGGCAAAAGAATATGATCCAAAGTTGTATTCATGCCTCTTGGGTTCCTTGGGTTCCAAGGAGTCCAAAGTTGCAAAGAAAATGCAATAAGAAAAGAAAAGATCAATTAAGTATTTCTTTATTAAGAAAGAAATTGAAAACAATGATAAATGTAAGAAATACATGGAAAAGAGGTATTATTGAGTTATCCTTGGTGGAATTTCGTATCCCAAGGATTCCTAATGTTAAAAGGAATACCAATGAGGAAAATAAAAGAGAAATCCTCAAAAAGAGATATTTTAATAAGAAATAAACAAGATAATGAGAAATAATGGATATAGATGCATCTAGAAGGATAATGAGTATCCATTAAAAAGGTTTCAAAATATTTGAGTTTCTTGGGATCCAAGGAGTCCCAATGAAGATAAAGAAAGAGAAAATACCTATAATAGAAAATAAGAAGATAATGTGAATACATAATTAATGGATTATGTGGTACTGTTAAAAACGAAGTATTTTCTACTTAAGGAAAATATATTGTCGTGGCCAATAAATTAAAAGGCAAGAATAAAGAGAGTAAGGGAGAGAATTTTCATATTCCTAAATATCCAAGTAATAAATAATATCAAAAGATAAGGAAGAGAGAGAAGATTTATTCACTATGAAGGAATATGTTTTCCTATTAGGAAAGGGACTTGTTTCCCCTTGAATGAACGTCTTGGGGTGTGGATACCCTCCCCTATATAAGGGGTAGAGACCAGGGACGAGTTCAAAGGAGTTCCACGTATCCCTCTCTTCTTCTTCTCCTTCTTTGTAAGAAAACCCTAACCATGAGGGTATAGTCCTATCCCTGAGCGATGAGAAGTTGTATGTGGTCTTTCTTGAGGTGGGCAGACTCCACGACCATCCAAGACTGATCAACTACCAACCCAACACCCATGTCTTCTCGCAACTCATGTCATAGGTCTGGAAGCTTGCATCTATCACGGCAGCAATGGCGGATCGGTTTCACTCGGGAACGGTCGTTCTGGCTGCAAGCTGGGGTTGCCCTGCATGCGTCGGGGTGCATCGGAGCTAGGGCTCCAACCTATGGCGGTCCTCGAGCCTCCAGGAAGGAGGGACAGGCTGCAGGAGGGTTCCCATCGGCGGCCGCAACCACTGCTCGGAGGTTGAAGAAGACCTCAGAAGATTGGACAAGTATACCCCTCTGGGGTATGAAGGATGGGCAACTTACGTGCGGGTATAACGGTCATTTCAAAATGTTTTAAAGCTGGTCGAGTATGTTGCATGGATCAAGCGATGTGGCATCCTCCCATTGGACCGAGTAAGTAGAATTATTATAAAATTCATAACTAAATAATCGTAGCTCAGATTGGAACGTATAAAATATGAAAATTGCTCAGAAAAATGAGAGGAATCCAATAAAATATATTTAAAAGCTAATTCCTCTTACAATTCCAAAAGTAGTGTAAGTTATCAACTTTAATGAATTAAAGATTAAGAAACCCTATTTTGAGATTATTAATATATTTAGTAGGGTTTAATGGATGATTAAATTTGATATTAACCTATTAATGGTAAAAAGGTACATTACGAATAAGAAGCATGAACTTTTCACATAATTAGTTTAATTTAGAGTTTCATGTTCATGAATATACTTTAATAGGCCTTGAAACCCTAATGTTGGTAAATGTGACTCTTAATGGGTTTAATTATTCAAAATTGTGAATAAAGCTAATATATAATGATTCTAAGCTATTTTGAGTATAAAAGTTCCTAATTGTGGATAAATATCCTTAATATGATAATTAGGGTTTTTCTAATGGATAAAGGTAGAATTAATGATAAATAATGTTCATATGTGAATTAGACCATAATGAACTACGAATTGATGATAGATGAGAATAATGACTTTGTCATGGATTAAAAGGATAAAAATGGTAGTTTTAATGTCAAAGAGGCTTAATGGACTTAATTGATGATTAATTGTGTTATTTCTGAAATTAAGGTCGTGTTGTTAAAAAGGTAACCTTACTAACTTTCGTGAAGGTTAGATGAGAAAATTAGGGTTTAAAAGAGTAAGGGGAAGTAAAACCCTAAGTGCAAAGTAAACCCTAAAAAGAGGTAGAAATCTTAAAAAGGAATAGAAACCTTCAGTAGCAAGATGGTTTGGATAGATTTTCATAAAAAGGAATTGAATGTGATTTCAGGATTATTGTACTTGCTTGATTTGATGTCTTGATTGATTGGACTATTTTATCTCAAATCGGCCTAACAGTTATGTGGTTAATTATGGTTAATCACATTAGTTTCCCGAGGGTTTTCCGAATGTTTCCTCGCATTGAATGCAACCTAAACAGTTGGATATTCATACTTGCAAAATTATAAAGTCACTATGGTTATCACAATTATAAATAAGTGTGTATTCTCGCACCTACATGCCTCCCTGATGGATGATGCAAAGAGGTCAAGCCCAGGAGAAAAGACCCATGGGCACCATGAGTGGTGACCCCAGGCACCAAGCTCAGGATTGAGAAGGTGGCCTATGATATTGCATGACTAAAGGGCACCATGAAGGGTGACCCCAGGCACCAAGCTCGGGATTGAGAAGGTGGCCTTAAGTCAATGGCAAAAGAGAAACCCAAAAGGGGGTATGTCAGGGTTAGGGAAAACGTTGTGGAGAATGTCATACTGAAAAGCATAAATTAGCTTCTTAATTAACTTGATTGTGATAATTAGATTGTTATCCATATTTGCAAATTTTTGGTTGTCCCCACATACCGGCATATTCTGATATGCTAACTGATGTTTTATTTTTCAGCGTTTTAGGTACAAGATTGAAAAGGGCAAATAGTAAAGTGGAACATGTAGAATTAAATAAGAATTAAATTACAAAGGAGGATTAATTAGAATGGACTCCTGATGCGGATAGAAGTAGATATCCCTATTTTTGGAAAAGGTATGCAAAGTTTTAATTTATACCAGTTTTCAGTTTAGTTGGTGAAATTTGATAATTGTTATTGATTATTTTTCGAACCTTTGATCTTGTTAATTGGGATAATGGCTCTGACCTCTTGATCTCCCTTAATTGGGGGATACCAAGAGGCGGGGTCGTTATAATTGGTATCAGATCATAGGTTCCTCATTTAATCTTTAATAATTATTAAATTTTGCAAACTCTATAGAACCCAAGGGAGTTGTTAGAGGATTTTCCAAAATATAGAGGTGTCTATAAAAGGATCACGACTGGGGGCTGGAAAGATTTTCCTCCACACCGCTAGTCGGAATACGAGGACTCTTAGATTGTGTGACTGCTTGGCCGATGTCCTAGGATTTGACTCGAAATAAGATACCTTTAGGACTCTCTCATCTTGTTCACCTCTTCTCAACTTAAAATGCTATTAAGGACCTTAAGGATTAGGGTTTTCTCTCTTTTCCTCACCCTCTTGAGGTATGGGTAAGGTTGATAAGGTCTAAGGAATCCTCCACCAAATTAATGAAAAGCATGTAAATACGATGTCATGGGCATAAGCTTAATAGATTAAGCGCAAACTAAAGAATAGATACATGTGTAGGTCGTATGACATGAGTTGTCATTGCCCTCAGGAGAAACCTGAGGCTAGATCTTCTTTTATGGAGGATGAGTAGAGAGGGAGTTGGTCTTTGAGGTAGAGACCTCCATTATAAGTAGAGACCTCACACATCCTCTAAGGATGATGTTAACCCTAACCCTAAGTGGGGGTTAGAGAGAGATGACATGATGAGTTAGATGTCATGGTTGACCGAGTGTTTGGATGGACACGCCTTGGGATGCCATACGAGCCATGAGAGGTTAGATGACCTAGTACCTTTGGAGACCCAACCCTGGAAAGGGTCATGTATGTTAGAGTGAAGGATAGCTCCTTCATTGATGAGGTTAGTGAAGAACCTATAGAAACCCTATGGGCTTATGCAAGTAGGGGATAACATGCACCCAGAGTACGTCAATAGTGCGACAGTAGGTTGAAACCCTGGCTAGTAAGTATGATGGATAGCTTATGAGATAAGCATAAAGAGCTATGAATAATCTCGAGCAAACGTAAGTTTGAAAATAGGCTTCACCCACATAGAGAAGTGCTTGTGAGCTTGATCCTTCATGGAGAGAGGACCTCTAGTAGTAAGGTTGGATGTGGAGTTCGCTCTAGAGAGAGAAAGCAGGACCCAAGCAAGGAGGATGGAAGCTTAGATTTCAAGACATGAGGAACAGTGGGGAGTTGAGGATGATGATTCTGGTACCTATGTGCCCGTGGTATAGGTGTTTACCTTCTAAGATAGACAGAAGAGTTCCTCAAACCTGAAGAGGTTTAGTAATAGGTTGTGAGGCCTTATACCTTGTTGGTTGTCCTTGAGGAGGACTCAACTCTGAAGTGTTGCTTGAGTAGAAGGATGACAGGAAGTGCATGTCGTGACTTATACCTGCTTGATTTGTGGTTAAGAGGCTGAGTATGCAATTGAACACCCAAAAATGAACCTAGGGTTCCTAGGCCTAAGAGGGAAAGTGGTGTACCTGATGCTCAGGATGAGATCAGAGATTCTAAATATTCGAGCATGATACTCATCATGTTTAGAGGAAGGGGAAACCCCTTAAGTTTAAGTAATGGATGTTGAATCCCTCACAACCAAGGTGGTGACATGGGAAGGTATGATCTTGATCCAAGGTTGAGGATGAGAACAAGTATGACCTAGCATGGCTTAGTAGGTGGTCAACTTGTGCCTTAGTAGCTTGCTAGGGTTAAGCATGCTCATGTGGATGTAAACCTTGGACATAAGGACGTGTGTGACCTTTGTTATCAAGGTGTAGTTTCCTCCCATCCTTGGAGAGGGACCCTTCTTTAGGGTGTATACCAGTTTTTGGTGAGTTTTTGAGGAGACCTAAAGGGGTCTCATAGGATCTTGAGGAAATAAGTAAAGAGTACATGGTAAGAAAATGAACCTATTAACCCATAGTTAACCTTATCTAAGTGCATGTGGATGTGTTACCATGGAAGTAACCGGTATGGGGTCTGACCAAGGTAGATAGGTCACCATAACCCCTATGAAAGGATGAAAGATAGCCCATGATTGAAGAGAGAGATGATGAAGGCTTGGGTAAAGTTCTAAGTTGGACATGTACTATGTTAGAATCCTAAGTCTATACTAGGGTCAGGTAGGGATAAGCCTGATGGAAGTAGGAGTTTCCTAATTCCCTAGTTGCACATGACCATAGGGTCGGGAGGTAACAATTATCATTATCTGAGGGCAATGGGTTAGGAAATTGATCACCTTCATGAACTCATGGGACCCAAAGGGTAGATGAGTAGGGCACTCTCTGGATGCATAAGGGAAGAGGGATGACCCCAAAAGTGTCGACACCCTATAGACCTAGAGGAGATGACCAAGGGATGTGTGTTAACCTCAGTTGGTTCGAGACCAATTTTTTCTAGGAAGTAACTTTGATATCGAGATGATTGTGATGTAGAGACATGTGTAGCACATTTCAACTTAGATTTAAAGGTGTACTGGCAAGGTGGGATGTACCATCTCTACTCTTGGAACAAGAAGAACTCTGTATTTGGACTATAGCCAAATTCTTATTTCTTCTTATTATGGGAGTGAGAGATATGACAGTACATATGCCTTACACCAAGGATAAAGATGACGTTAGTTGGAACTTTGCTATGAGGTATGAGCAGAGAGATGATAACATACCCTTGTGAAGTGAACGATATGTACAAATGATAAGAGTATTAAGGTAATCAGCTCGTGAGAATGTTTTATCATGAGCTATGTGGAATTTGCAAGTGATACAAGGTTGAGTTTGATAACCAAGAGGATGAGCTCAGAGTGTTCTGATGAAGATAGACTTAGAGTTTGAGCTGAGTGAAGAAGTATGTCTTCAACATTACCTTATACCTAAGGGTGTGGAGTGGTAATGGTGCTCTTGTTGAGATATAGATGCCTAGTTTGGCTAGAGACTAGAAGATAGGTTTGGCTAACCCTCAGATGCAACGATACTGGTTGAGAAGGTTAGGAGTTGTTTGGCCAGCCTAGGCTTTGATGCAATGAAAGGATGGTAGAAGAACCTCAGATACACTTCTTTGGATAGGAAGGTAATAAAACCCTAATGAGAGTGGTTTAGGGTTTCTGAGGAATCAATCTTAAGGAATCATGACATATAGGAAATCATGATTTTAAGATCACCTTACACTGTGATACTACAAAGATAGTAAGTGATAGTAGAACTTTGAATGCTTGATATGAAGTTGCATGTGGCATGTGGCCATGCAAGCTGGGGGTGAAGGACGAACACTGGTAACCCAGTGCTTTTACATAGAGGATAAAGAGTCCCTGAGAGGCAATGGGAGTTTGCCACTATAGCTGTTGTGGTAAGTCTCCCCTTGACCGAGGAAGGTCAAGATACAATGTGGGTTATGGTAGATCATCTTACCTAGATGACAAGAGAAAGAAAGAGTATTGTTAACAGACAGATCAGGTTGAACTACTTATAAGAGAGAGATGGTTCAACTACACCATGATGTGAGTTCAAAAGTTCTTGAGTAGGACCTAAAGGTTCACTTCCATGAGGTGGAAGTTGATAAATGAATAACTCGATGTTAGTACTGTTTATCGCCACATACTAATGGTCAGTATGATCCAGACTAGAGGGTCTAATGAGAGCATGTGTGCTCATTCAGGGTGATACATAGACACAGTTCTTAAGATGTGATATTAACCACCATAGCCTTTATCAGGATGCAAGAAGTTCTATAGGGAGGTTGTGTGGGTCACTAATTCATTAAGATGATGTTGGTGAAGGAGGCCTCACGAACGTTAGAAAAGAACCACAGTGTGTGCAAATGAAGTCGCTTTGATCATGCAATGGCTGAGAGAGAGCCCAGAGGTGACATGAGTCATGAGCTGATGCAAAGCAGGCTGACATGCAGTTCACTGTAGGAGAGTATGTGATGTGAAAATTTGACCCCTCTAAGCTACAACTGAGAAAGTTGAGTCCATGATATATGGGTCCATTTGAGATGGATTGGTGGAGAAGGTTATGTTCGACCTTTCCCCTCAGGATAAGTAATGTGTGATGAGTTCCATATGTCTGGTCTAGAGCACTATGTGAGGTACCCAAGCCATGTGTTGAGCCTTGAACCTATTCAGCTTTATGAGAGGTTGAAATGTCCTGAGTCACCTAAGAGGGTACAATATACCAAGGTAAGAAAGAACTCATATGGAAGGATATGAGATGATGAAGGTTCTTGGGAAGCACCATGGAAAGGGTAAGGCCGCATGGGAACCATGATGGACATAGGAAAGGCTTAACCTATTTGTTTGTTTGCTTGATGGAATTTTGAGGACAAAATTCTTATAAGAGGGGAAGGATGTTACAACCCCAATTTTTGGGTTCATTTAAAGAGAAATGTAATTTCTCATAATAAAGATATTAGAACAAATAATGATATAATTTTTTTTGAATAAATGAGTTTCATTTACAATAGCCTTGTTGGTTGTTTTGCGGGCTTTATTGGCTATTGGGCCCAATAACAAGAAAAAGACAAAAGAAACTCCTTTTTTTGAGTAAATAAGAAAATGGAGAAAAGAAAAATGTGGAAACCTCTAGAAGGCAAAATAATATGATCCAAAGTTGGATTTCATGCCTCTTGGGTTCTGCGGGTTCCAAGGAGTCCAAAGTTGCAAAGAAAATGCAATAAAAAAAGATCAATTATATATTTCTTTATTAAGAAATAAATTGAAAACAATGATAAATGTGGGAAATAATGGGAAAAGAGGTATAATTGAGTTATTCTTTGTGTAATTTCGTATCCCAAGGATTCCTAATGTTAAAAGGAATATCAATGAGGAAAATAAAAGAGAAATCCTCAAAAAGAGATATTTTAATAAGAAATAAACAAGATAATGAGAAATAATGGATATAGATGCATCTAGAAGGATAATGAGTATCCATTAAAAAGGATTTCAAAATATTTAAGTTTATTGGGATCCAAGGAGTCCCAATGAAGAAAAAGAAAAAGAAAATACCTATAATAGAAAATAAGAAGATAATGTGAATACATAATTAATGGATTATGTGGTATTGTTAAAATGGAAGTATTTTCTACTTAAGGAAAATATATTTTTGTGGCCAATAAATTAAAAGGAAAGAATAAAGACAGTAAGGGAGAGGATTTTCATATTCCTAAATATCCAAGTAATAAAGAATATCAAAAGATAAGGAAGAGAGATAAGATTTCTTCACTATGAAGGAATATGTTTTCCTATTAGGAAAGGGACTTGTTTCCCCTTGAATGAATGTCTTGGGGTGTGTATACCATCCCCTATATAAGGGGTAGAGCCTAGTGACGAGTTCAAAGGAGTTACATGTATCCCTCTCTTCTTCTTCTCCTTCTTTGTAAGCAAACCCTAACCATGAGGGTATAGTCCTATCCCTGAGCGATGAGAAGTTGTATGTGGTCTTGCTTGAGGCGGGAAGACTCCACGACCATCCAGGACTGATCGGATACCAACCCAATACCCCTGTCTTTGCGCAACTCATGTCGCAGGTCTGCAAGCGTGCATCTATCATGGCAGCAATGGAGGATCGGTTTCGCTCAGGAACGGACGTTTTGGCCACAAGCTAGGGGTGTCCCACGTGCACCGAGGTACATCGGAGCTAGGGCTCCATCCTGCGGTGGTCCTCGAGCCTCCAGGAAGGAGGGGCAGGCCTCACAGCCAATGATCGGAGGTTGAAGAAGTCCTCAGCCGATTGGACAAGTATACCCCTCTGGGGTATGAAGGACGGGCAACTTACATGAGGGTATAATAGTCATTTTGAAATGTTTTCATGCTGACTGAGTACGTTGTATGGATCGAGCGACATGGCATCCTCCCATTGGTCTGAGTAAGTGGATTTATTGTAAAATTCATAACCACATTATCTTAGCTTGGATTGGTACGTATAAAATATGAAAATTGCTCAAAAAATGAGTGGAATCTAATAAAAATATATTTAGAAGCTAATTCCTCTTACAATTCCAAAAGTAGTGTAAGTTATCAACTTTAATGAATTAAAGATTAAGAAACCCTATTTTGAGATTATTAATATATTTAGTAGGGTTTAATGGATGATTAAATTTGATATTAACCTATTAATGGTAAAAAGGTACATTACGAATAAGAAGGATGAACTTTTCACATAATTAGTTTAATTTAGAGTTTCATGTTCATGAATATACTTTAATAGGCCTTGAAACCCTAATGTTGGTAAATGTGACTCTTAATGGGTTTAATTATTCAAAATTGTGAATAAAGCTAATATATAATGATTCTAAGCTATTTCGAGTATAAAAGTTCCTAATTGTGGATAAATATCCTTAATATGATAATTAGGGTTTTTCTAATGGATAAAGGTAGAATTAATGATAAATAATGTTCATATGTGAATTAGACCATAATGAACTACGAATTGATGATAAATGAGAATAATGACTTTTTCATAGATTAAAAGGATAAAAATGGTAGCTTTAATGTAAAAGAGGATTAATGGACTTAATTGATGATTAATTGTGTTGTTTCTGAAATTAAGGTTATGTGTTGTTAAAAAGGTAACTTTAATAACTTTCATGAATGTTAGATGTGAAAATTAGGGTTTAAAAGAGTAAGGGGAAGTAAAACCCTAATTGCAAAGTAAACCCTAAAAAGAGGTAGAAATCTTAAAAAGGAATAGAAACCTTGAGTAGCAAGATGGTTTGGATAGATTTTTATAAAAAGGAATTGAATGTGATTTCAGGATTCTTGTACTTGCTTGATTGGATGTCTTGATTGATTGGACTATTCTATCTCAAATTAGCCTAACAGGTATGTGGTTAATTATGGTTAATCACATTAGTTTCCCGAGGGTTTTTTGAATGTTTCCTCTCATTGAATGCAACCTAAACAGTTGGATGTTCATACTTGCAAAATTATAAAGTCACTGTGGTTATCACAATTATAAATAAGTATGTATTCTCATACCTACATGCCACCTTGATGGATGATGCAAAGAGGTCAAGCCCAGGAGGGAAGACCCATGGGCACCATGAGTGGTGACCCCAGGCACCAAGCTCGAGATTGTGAAGGTGGCCTATGATATTGCATGACTAAAGGGAACCATGAAGGGTCACCCCAGGCACCAAGCTCAGGATTGAGAAGGTGGCCTTAAGTCAATGGCAAAAGAGAAACCCAAAAGGGGGTATGCCAGGGTTAGGGCAAAAGTTGTGGAGAATGTCATACTGAAAAGCATAAATTAGCTTGTTAATTAACTTGATTGTGATAATTAGATTGTTATCCATATTTGCAAATTTTCAGTTGTCCCCACATACTAGCATATTCTGATATGTTGACTGACGTTTTGTTGTCGGCGTTTTAGGTACAAGATTGAAAAGGGCAAACAGTAAAGTGGCACATGTGGAATTAAATAAGAATTAAATTACAAAGGAGGATTAGTTAGAATGGACTCCTGATGCAGATAGAAGTAGATATCCCTCTTTTTGGAAAAGGTATGCAAAGTTTTAATTTATACCAATTTTTAGTTTAGTTGGTGAAATTTGATCATTGTTATTGATTATTTGTTGAGTCTTTGTTCCTATTAATTGGGATAATGGCTCTGACCTCTTGGTCTCCCTTAATTGGGGGTTACCTAGAGGCGGGGTCGTTACAGAAGCTCATCCCCACTCACATAGGTCCTGATCCCTATTTCACATGAACCTTAGATAAAACTAAAGAAGATTTGTATGTCGCCAAGGCTCTCATCTATGTGACAACGCCCTATCTCATGCAAGAGGTCAACAACCATATCTAGGTTAATTACTACAAGATTTTCATCGACATGGGGGAGATTGCCTCATCACTGAAGATATCCAGGGTGTATAGACCACCCGGAACAACTAAGGGTCTGATTGAAATATCATCCCTCCAGATGATGAAGAAATCAAGCTCATGCCAACACCCACGGTCGATCATCCATGTCCCAAGCACCTTGACTTAGGATAAAGAAATGAAACTTAGCATGATGATCATGGTGGCAAGGTGAAAGTCACCAATCCAACACCTAAAGAAATGGAGGCAGCGTCTGATAGAGTCAATGATGTTCCTCGTGAGATCTTCCTTGGTTGGCCAAGACATTATGGCTCCAAGACTGCATGTCCTAAAAACATGGAGGAAGACTATGGCAATTTGTGCAATAACTTCTATGACTCCTTTGACATGATTTAAGGATGGGGGATGAACATTGTATTTGATGCACAAACAATAGATGACCCAAAATACCTTGTCCTCCTTGTGCAAAATGTTTATGCAGTCCAAAACTAGTGTGTGCATGACCTAAACATCTTGAGGATAAGGTCTCCAACCACACCAAAAAAAAATCCTATTAGAAGGACACTTTATTGTAGTAGAGATCCAAGAGTGGTTGTTTAGTGATACTCTACCATATCCCTCTTCCCCCCATAAAATCATAAAAGCTAATAAAATTCCAAAAGACTACAAAGCTCAGAAAACCCAAAAATAGATGAAGATGAATTGGCCTTGCATGAGTTATCTAGTTATTTCACTAAAGTAGTGTTGATGTACAATAGAAAATATGTGGTGTTTGAAGATTTCCACATCCCAGAGGATATTCTAAAGGAACATCTACTTTTGCATATAAAAGATGATAAGGAGACGGTAAATCTTACTTCAGGCCCTAAGCCATGCTGACATGCTAAGATTAGATGAGAAGATCATCGTTTAGTGGCTTCCTATAATCCCCAAAAATTTTCCTATCAAGTAGAAACCTAGGCAACTATGACCAGAATGGAGCCTCAAGATCAGGTAGGAAGTTCAGAAGAAGTGCAATTTTGGATTCTTAGAGCCTGCCAACTACCCTACATGACTTGCCAATATTATACATGTACCAAAGAAGGACACCAAAGTATGAATGTGTGTGGACTATTTCAATTTCAACAAGGAATCCCCAAGTTTGAATTTCTACTTCCACATATAGACATACTCATGGACAATTAATACAACTAACAATGAACTACTCTGTTTCATTGACAAATTTTCCAATTACAACCATGTTAAGTTCTCCAAAGAAGATAAAGAGAAGACAACCTTAATCATAGAGTGGAGACTATTCCTGTATCTGATCATGGCATTTGGTTCCAAGAATGTTGTAGCTACATATCAAGTAGCAATGGTTGCTTATTCCATGACATAATGCATAAGAAGGTGAAGATCTATGTGGATGACATGATACCACAATCCAAATGTTTGGAGAACTACATATCCAATTTAGTGAACCTTTTCTGATGGCTACAAAATTTTCACTATGCTTAAATCCAACCAAGTGTAACTTTGGGCTTACATATCCTATTCTAGTCTAGTTCATTGTTACCCATATTGGAATCAAGGTAGGGAAGTCTTAAGCTATCATGAAGATGCCCCCAAGAAATGAAAAGGAAATACAATGTCTACTCAGTTGCATGCACCACATTAGACACTTCATTATCAAACTCATGCCTATATGTGAGCCCATTGTCAAGATAATCAGGAAGAACCCTGACTCTGGATTGAACAAACAATGTGAGGTGGGACTTTAGAAGCTCAAAAACTACCTTGCTAAACCACCAGTATTGAAGATGGAAGTTCCAGACTACCCTCTCATCCTTTGATTATCCATCTGTGCAACATCAATGGGAGGAACTTAGAGTCAATACACAACCTAAACTAAGTGTGCTATCTACTATATGTCCATGAAGTTCAATGATACCAAATCTCTCTACACAACAATTGAGAAGTATTGTATATCCTTGATACATGCAACAAGAAAATTATGCCACAATCTAATGACATATCATCTATACTTGATCGCAAAGAACGACCGACTTTGTAGTTTTTAAAATCTCCCTACCCTCATGGGAAAATGAACCAAGTGGTAGGTAATGTTATCAAAGTTTGATATTGCAGATCTACATATGAAGATAGTCAAAGTGCAATCTCTAGTCCATCGGTTAGCATATTTCTTGCTCTAGGAAGAAGCAACACAAGAGTATGAATTCCTAGATGAAGAGATGGTGATGATAATCCATCCTAATGTGATTATTCCTCAAAATCCTGATCTATGGTCAATTTTTTCAATTGGGCCGTCAATCACAAAGGAGAAGATATAAGAGTGGTCCTTCACAACCCTTAGGGAGAACAATTTCCGATATTAAGACGGTTGGAGTTCAACACCACAAAAAATGTGGCTAAGCACGAAGCCTGCACCTTAGGACTCCAACTCTCCATACAACTAGGGGCATGTTACACGTAGCTTTATGGCAATGTACTCCTTGTAATAGCTAAAATAAAAAAACAACCAAAAAACCCATCATGAGAACTTGCATACCAAGAATACATGTTTTCACCATTTTAAGATTTTGAATATATCTCCTCCCACTTCATCAAAAGAGAGAACATGCAATTGTTGGCACTTTGTCTACCCTTGCTTCCTAGATTGATATCTAAGAGGAGAAAACCTTTTCTTTTTACAGCACAAACACACCCTCAACCTACCTATTGTATGGTCATTAACAACACAACCAATGACAAAGAGAATGCATGGTTCCATGAAATCATTCTTAGACATGCAAGACATTCATGAAGGCCTCTCTTAAAGTGAAAAAAGGAGATGAAATGGTAAGCCATGTAGTATGTCCTAGGGTCAGGGAACCTATGTGGTAGATTTTACAAACATACTCTCTTTAGATGCATTAAGACAGAAGCAGAAACCCGAATGAAGGAAGTTCATAGAGGTTTGTGTGGACACATATGAGAGAAGCCATTCTAGGAAATAAGATACAACTTTTGGGGTACTAGTGGAAAATTATGGAAATATATTGCTACTAGTATGTCTACAAATGTTGAGTTTGTAAAATCCAAAGTGATTACATTCATGCACCCACTAATCATCTATACAACAAGACCATGCTTTATACATTCTCATCATGAGGGATCTATATGAGGGAAGGGCAATCCTAAGGCATCAAATGGGAACTGCTTCATCCTTACTGCGGTAGACAATTTCACAAAGTCGGTGGAAGCTGTATCTATCACCAAAGCTTCATCTTAGAAGATAATCAAGTTCCTCAAGAAAAACTATAAAAGAAAGTATAGGATACTGTAAGAGATTGTATCTAATAATGGTATGAACTTTGTAACCAAAACCATCAAAGAGTATATGAGCTCTTTCGGGATCAAACACCACAAAAATGTCCCCCTAACGACCTAGACAAATGAGGTATATAAGCTCCCAATAAGGACCTAATAAGGATTCTAAAGAAGACAATCAGCTCCCATGCCATCTGGCATGAACAACTTCCAAGGGCCCTCTTGCCTTATTAGACCTAGATACAAATTTCCATAGGATCTAATAAATATTCACTTGTATATGGGATGGAGGATGTCTTTTCCATCGAGGTTTGGGTCCCTTTGCTTTGCATACTACAACCAGTAGATATTCCTAAGGAAGAGTGGTTTCAAGATCAAACCTACTGCCTCAACATATTATAAGAATGATAAAAGAGAGTTCTTCATAACGTTAATGTCATCAAGCAAGGACAACTCAAGTGTTCAACATGATGGTCCATCTCTGTAGTTTCTGAAAGGGTTGCCCGGTTGGACGTGTAATCCAGAATGCTAACTTTAGGGGAATGTTTAACCCCAAATGGGAAGGGACCTACATCTCCCGTGACATCTACAACTTAGATGGCCAGTGTCTAAAGTACATGGATGGATATATTCATCTCTACCATAAAAACATCGGCAACTACTATTAACATTGACAAATCAGATGAAAGCCTCTGGAAAAGAGTCATGTAAGGGAACCAAAATCTCCCACCCCTCTAAAATGCACTTAAAATCTATTTATGTACATGAAAGTGTCCCATGTACACCCTAATGTGGAAATCTATAAATAGAGCCTAGGACCTAGGACGTAAGGAGCACAATCATTATCTTGAGGCTCCAATGGTTTGCCAACCTAAATTAACTCCTTAAAATAGGCCAGCCTTAATAAAATACCTCAATATGTTCATGGTTGTGGCAGAAGCAAGGAGACTTAGGAGAGACCCCTTAATCACTACCATTAGAGGGCTGATGTAACTATGAGTCCTTAAAGGTGAGTTAGATTTGATTTTCACAATCGATGATTCTTGACACCTATATTAAAAAAGTTCTACATTGTACTAATATCTACTTGGGTTAACCTAAAAGGAGAATAACTGGAGGGTTGAAGCAACAATTGAAATTCCTTGTAGCAATACATGCCTCATCTCTCTAGAAGAGATAAGACCAATCTCCATGTGGACTAACTCAAGTGCGACGAGATGGGAGACCTTCACTAGGAAACCCCCATTCATTCCTTACAAAACCACAAGCTCTCAGACTAAGGCTCTAAACATTAATGTCTATCTAAATATTTCAATTAAAATGTTGCAAGGCAAGTGGACGTCTCACAAGAAAATAACAAAGTAGACTTTTAATTAGGTTGACATATGTTGTTGGTTGATCTCTACATTAAAGTATGATGGGAATGAAGCCCATCGGGGTGTCTCTAACGCCAAGTGTCCTGGCTCAACTGGGTAGGAAATTGTTGTTGATAAACCTATTACATGGCATGACTTCATCACTTAGCATGGTGTCCAAGTCCAGTAGAGCCCTAGTCCATCTCTTCACTTAGAATGAAGGTCTCCCTCATGCCCGAAGGGATATAATATTTAAAAAGAGGAACCATATAACACTTTAAGATTGAGGCGGGTGATGGCCTGAAAGGCTTGGAGTCTCAACTTTCTAGATTCACTAAGGGAAAAGAGATGAACAAAGGGTGACCATGACATATGTTGTTGGCACGCTAAACACACAAGAAGGAGGTCTAGATTTATCATGATCTCTTAATTCATCAAAAGGAGGCTCATAGTGATATGCACATCAAAATTAATGAAGACCTAGTCCAAATGCATGATTGAAACATCATGAAGGGAGTATCAACAACCGGTTCCACATAACATGAACTAAAAAAATGTCTTCATTTCAAAATAAATTTCTTACAAAAGAACTTGGCACCTTATGCCAATAAAGAAAAAATAATAATAATTATTACAAGCGAACATTCAAAAGATAAAATTCCAAGATGGAACGACATGTCGGTCCTTCTAAAGGATCACAAGTTATTGTCGATGAAGGTGACAATACAAGCTATTCCATATAGTAAGGAGATTTTTCCTTGCCTACTTGGAATAAGTTATGGGTCGAAATCCTTTGGTTCATCCACAAATTCCCCACCATCTCATGAACTTTTTGGGAATAAATCATTATCTTCTAAAATAATGATGGAAGTGCCTCAACTTGGTACACGCACTTGTAAGGGTTAAACTACCTTAATACCAATACTAGGTAGTATGTCACGCAATGCTCCAAAACCTAGAAAGATGATCAAACACTAAAAGAAAGATGATCAACCACTAAAAGCAAGGCATGTCAATCCATTCGTTCGAGCTATCAAGATGGAACTCCATCCATCTCCAATGTCCATTCGTTGATGTCAAATTAGCAAGCCACCGAGCCAGATCACCATGTCGATGGAAAGGATCACCAACTTGAAAATTTCCTTAAAAAATCTCGTTCAGAATGATAAAGTGAGGATTGAAGGATTCCATAAATGTAGCAAGAACAAAAATCATTCTCAGATAAATATATAGGACCTTAGGGGTCCCTTCATCTTCCTAGTCAACTATGCTTCATATAAATGCTCATACAACTCCTCCATTATCAAGAGGGAGGTCGTTTCGTTCCTCTAAATTTCAGCCACAACTCTCGAGATAGTATTCCTCAGTTGGCTAACAATCTCTCCAAAGAATATCCCAATCATAATGATCAACATGTAATATCGCAAGTGGGGCATTATAAAGAATCGACATCACACTGTGTTTGGCACTTGAATGAGTACCAAAGGGAGACCATTTGAATGCAGCTACCATCTTTGGTCAACCATCGACCAACTTAGGACTTCTTCATACTCAGGGGACTCACCAACTCAATAGCCCAACTCAACTTCTTGAGCATAACATGATAGCGGTCATGGAAGGGAAGAAGGTTGATATGTTCCACATCTTTTAGAGTAGGATTAAGAAATACTAATCCAAAAAAGAAATAGTAACTAATAGGATCCTATAACGAGATCACCATCAACATCAACTCTCTTGCAATAGGGATGTAAGCCATGTGACAAGTCACACTAGAGCTTGCTAACTCGACGTCTTCCTTCTCAGAGAGATATCTAATGCAGTAAGACATAAGAGATACACTCAAGGGAGGATGCCTCGGGAGTGGAATCTCACTTATCAACCAATATCCCATGGCTCAAAATATTTAAAACCATAATGTGGAGAAAGGACAAAATATAATGTCTTATTTATAGTCTTCAACATGATAGATCATCTTCCCAGATAGAAGAACAACACAATCCACCACAATTACAAATATTGATGGTCAACACAGATGCACTTCTCGAGAAAGAAGGGCACTTTGTCCCACAACCTTGTGGATTGAAGCGATCCACCACCTCAATCAACATGTAGATCAAGGCAATCTTAAAGGATGTCCCAGATCTTCTGAATGTCATTTTGAATAAATTTGATTTCAAATTGAAGATCACAAAACCTCACAACATGATTCGACTCAAATTCACACTTTTTTTTTAATTTAAAATTGTCTTGCATATACTAACACTTCTAATACATGAAAGAAAATAAAACATGAAGTAAAAAAAATGAGAAGTTCTAAACACATCTCTACTTCTTTAACCATATGAAGAAACGTTTGGCCAAAGGCCGATGATTATTAGAAGAAGACCTAGAGGACTTGTGTTCCCCGCTCACATCAGAATAAATAACACTGGTGGACTACTTGTGGCTATAATAAGAATTGATGGATGGAACCTCCACAACTAAAGCATCGTACCTATAATGAGAAAAACCTACTCCAATGCTCACCGATCATGGTTATGTGGCTTGAACTAGAACCTATGTGGGGAAGTTGCCCATGCATATGGTCTTCTCAAAATGCTAACTATACCCTGGTAGGATACTCGAACTGAAGAGTCCGCCTGCAATATTCAATCCTGCATCATCCTATTAGAAGGATGAAGTCCACGTAAAGTCTCTTGGAAGTGACACGACCTACAATGTCAAATTCTTGATGCAACCTCAGCTTGAGAAAATTCCAAAGCCTCAAGGAACAACTAGTGGAGAAGGTCGAGCCTTAGGAGAAGAAGGTACCTCGGGAGGAGGTGGACATCACTACTCATACCCACAACCATCTTGCTCCTCAATAAATATTGGTATTGTGTACAACTGAAATGAGAGTCATGTACATCGAAACATGCGTATTATACTCCAAACATTGGTACTATTCAACTTTCAAGGGCAACAAGATTGGGGGAAGTTGGGTGCAAGATTCATCATGGGAAAGTACCAAGCATACTTGAGATTCTTGGGTAGATAAATGATAGTACAATGCCCATATTTTAGAGTACATAGCTCCCATTTTGAGGGTAAGATAATATAATGAGAAGCAAGTATGCGTTTATTGGAAATCTAGAAGAAAAGTAGGCGACACTGTGAGGGCATACATTCAATCATCCAACAGTACCCCTTGTAAACTACTTGAACCGTCACGCAGTCGTGCACAAGTAAGGCCCTGTTTGCCAAGATGTACTCAGGTGTAGTTTGTTGAATCGAAAATGTAGCAAAATATAAGCATGCATTTTGAACCGATGTAAATTTATTTGGTAGTGTATTTAAGTTCCTCACTTTTATTTGCAATTGTTTGGTACAGCGGAGAGAATAATAGCAACGCCTAGGCAGGTGATGCGGATGGTCACGGTTCGTTCGGTGTGTGAAAACGAGATCTCTAGTGCAAAGTCACAATTATCTTGTGGTATGAACGCAGCATCGTTGTACCGGACACGTGTGAACACGGCCTGTTCAGTAACTTTTCAGGGAACTGCACGCAACCGCGCGATAATGGGTACTGGCGTGAAGTTATAATTCGCCTAATAGCATCCTATTACCTCCTACCAAATAAAACAACAAATGAAAAACGTTGAAATTAAACATCGCTGCTACAAATTACACCCTATCCTAGGCCCTACAGGTGGACTCACTGGGCTGCGACCGTCCCAACTTGGGAGTCTAGCAGACCAACCAGTACAGCCGTGTTACCCCACCACACGTTTGCAATTATATGAGACTATTGACTAATGGGTAATGAGACCCAGACGCTGGTGATGTCCAGAAAAGCCACTTTATTGACTATTTGACACGTCACCCGGGACAGCTAATAATAATAATAATAATAATCAAGATGGAATAGCTCCAAGTTGGACATTTAACATTGGCGCCGCTTGAGTTCGGGTTAGTCGGCAAAGCAAAGTGGATGCTATCTATGTATATATGATGCCTTTATATATGCGAGTAGGAATTCATGGATAAGCTCGTACATTAAACATTATTGAATAGTAGGGGCAGTGATCGATCGATGGAGTTGGGGGATATGTATCCACAGCAACGTAGAGACGGCTGACGACTAGGGCTGTCAATGGTTAAAGGGAAACTCGTTTATCTTTTATCCATATTCTGTAGGAGAAGGGTAAGGATAAAGGATTTTTTTATCTTTTACCTGCCTACCCGCTACCTTCTAATCCACTACCTTAGTGGGTAAGAGTAAGGATAAGCCATTACCCATACCCTCTAACCTATGTAATTTTATTTATATATAATATATTGAATGTATGGTCATATGTTGTTTGAATCTATGTAATATTTAATTTTAGTGGGTCATCATTTTAAATAATACATGATATTCTTTTCTACTTCCTATATAGTTAAATTGGTTGTGTATACAACACAGTTTTGGAGGTGCAAGATACATGTATATATGTAGTCTATGTTCCATTAAATTATTTGTGGTGTAAGGCAAACATGTATATAATAACAAGATTTAATCTTTAATGTATCATTTAATACATATGTGATGTAGTGTTATCTATTTTATTTGTGCTTTATTTTTTTGGATGCTACAATATTTTTGAGGATATAAGATATGCACGTTTCTGAGAATAACTCTCTAACATATTGTCCTTTAATATCATTTTAACGTAGAAGTCTTAATCTACTAGGAATAATTTATTTTATCACACACCAATGTTAAGGTACTACCATTTGTACATGCAATCAATACAACAATTGTAGAATATTACTTAGAAATATTTTGGATATTTAAAATCCATTATGAAACATCTTGATATTTCACTCAAATAAATGAATGTACTAGCTAGACCATTATTGTTAATATTACCACAAATTTAAAGATGACATATAAATTCTCCACTTAATCCTTACCCTCCCCATTTACCCTGTGGGTAAGAGGGTAATGGTAAGGAGAAGATAAGAATATTGGTAGAGTAGGAAATTACCCATACCCTTACCCACCCGACTTGGTAGGTAAGGGAAAGATAAGACCTTATCCTCCCCACTATGGAGTTTGGAGGCCACCAATACTGCGGCGTTGCCCCAGGCACCACACGTGCATAATTATTGGAATAATATCCGACGGTGTCAAAAGAGACAACAATCTGCATTGAATCTATTCAGCATGTTGGCTGAGGGGACAAAGTGAAATATTTTTATATTAATAGAGATTTGACTAGAGCAGTAAAGTCGCCGCTTGAGATGGAGTGACAGTGGGATCCACAATTTGTATATCGATCATGCTCTCAAACAGTATCTACTGATATCAATTAATTAATGATGATGATGAATGAGAATCATTACAATGCTTTAACATATTATACTATGGTGGTTAACTGCCGGCTACACCTCTCACTTGCACTCCGACTCCAAGCCAAAGTCCATGGATGTGGTTTATGATGTTAATTTTGAATTAAGTCGTTACATGCAACAACGACAGATACAATTAAGTTAACAGTTTAGGCCGATACAAATAAGAAACGTAGAATAAACTAATGTAAGAGAATAAAAGGAAATAAAGTTAGGATCAAACCAAGTCGTTCGTTGAGAAACGTGATATACTTAAAGAAATCAGCGTCTCACAATACTTTTGGATAGGCGTCGTTCTCCCAGTCGACCCGCTACATACCTGAAGAAGAACGTAATGTCCGTGTTGACAACGAATGTTGCAGACGAAGCAGCGCACCACCAGTGCAGTTCAGCAAACGCAGGAACCACCGCCTGACAAGTTACACCTTGTAAGGCTACGTTCAGGAGAGGATCTCCGGGTAGCACCATTGGGTTTGTAAACACGCTCGAACGGTTGACGGTTGTGTGTTTGAAAGATGTGTTTAATCCTAATGACCGGAGGCCTATTTATAGCCTTACACGCCCCACTAATCATATTCCTATTAAGACGCGACTACTCAGTTGCTCTTGTACACATAACGGAAAATTCCGCGAAAGAGACACTTTCTAGTTAAGATTAATAAATATGAATAGAAAAAAACAATTAATTAATGAATAATTAATTGCATAGTTGTATCATAGTGTAAAAAGAAGACGGAAGACATTCTCCACAATCCACATACCCTCCTCCTAGAACCCCTTGGACACTCGTACCCCATGTGATCCTACATATAAGAACTAAAAAAGTTCTAGGAGTGAGCAATATGGGATAAAACTTCTTTGACATTTGCACTAGAGACAAAACTACTTTTCTCACATGTACTAGCAGCACTACATTGGGCTTAACCCTTACTATAAACATGGTTGTAGCATCCACATATCTAACAATCTCCCACAAAGTCCAATGTGTAGTGTGCTCTACCATTCAGTCCTCCATATTATTCTTTCAACATATACCTTTCGGTTTGAATCTACCTCAGTTATCTAACTGTGACCCTCACAGTAACTAGGTGAACAAACATCTTGAACCTAAACCTTGGGTATAAGAGTATAGGTTAGCAACAACATAATAAAGACATGGTAGAAAAGAAAACAATGCATTAAGGCCATACATATAAAATTTATATGTCATGATTGATAACAGAGAACAATCCAATTCTCCTGTTGCAGCCTACACAACATCAATCATTTAGTTAGAGTCCCCAAGGATGTATTGCTAACATCCTGTCCTAAGACTTAACACCATTCAGAGACTAATCTCTTACTAACTTGCAGTCATGACACTAACAGGTTTCTCAGGGGATAGACAAGTTGATTCATGAAGCATAAAAGTAAATACATAGTGTCATCTAATTCACCTGATAGCTTGTTATTACTACATTGAACTCAATTTATGGGATCTCCACTCTGTTGTGTTGGGTTGCTACTGCCTGCAAATAATGAGAGGTTTCAGCCCCATCCCTAACCTAGATTTTTCTACTAAAGCTAGGGTAAGACCTTTAGTGAAAGGATCAGCTGTATTTTCTTTGGTACCGACGTAGTCCACAACCACGACCCCATTAGACACTAACTCCCTTACAGACTTGAGTCTGACTTGGATGTGTCTACACAGTTTTTTATTGTACTTGTGACTCTTTATCTTGGCAATAGTTGTAGTGTTGTCACGGTGAACTGAAATTGTAGGAAGCGGCTTCTTTACCATAGGTAAACTGGACATAAGTCCATGTAGCCATTCATCTTCCAAACCAGTTTCATCTAAAGCACACAACTCTGCCTCAAAAGTAGACTGAGACAATATGGTCTATTTCTTAGACCTCCAGGAAACAACTCATCCTCCCAACATGAATAGATATTATGAGATACAATTACTCCCAGAGTTCACGACCATCCAGCTTGCATCACTATATCCTTCAACTACAGAAGGATATTTGCCAATAAGTCCCTTAATATACCTCAAAACTCTATCAAGAGATTCCCAATGGGTCTTGTCGGGACAACTGGTGTATCTACTTAACTTACTCATGACAAAAGCTATGTTTGGACATGTGTAGTTCATAAGATACATCAAACTTCTGATAATCCGAGAGTATCGTAATTGATACATTGGAACGCCAGTCTCATTCTGAAACAAGGCCTTGGATGAATCATATGGAGTGTTAATAGGTTTACGTGATGTGTACTCAAACCTCTCCAATATCTTCTCAACATAGTGAGACTGAGAGAGAGTTATACAATCAGTAGACCTTATGATTTTAAGCCCTAAAATCACATCAGCGACACCCATATCTTTCATCTTAAACTTATTACACAAGAATGTCTTTGTCTCATTTACTACTTTCCTATTGGAACCAAAATGTAGGATATCATCGACATATAAGAACAATAAAATGAATCCATAATTGACGATTTTATAGTAGAGAAATTTATCAAATTCATTAGAAACAAAGTCAAACAATGATATCACAGAATCAGACTTCTCATGCCATTTCTTAGGGGCTTATTTCAAGCCATATAATGATTTAACAAGTTTACACACATTGGACTCATTCCCATGACCAACAAATCTCTCAGGTTGTTCTATATATATCTCTTCCTGAAGATCACCGTGTAAGAATACGATCTTCACATCCATCTGATGGATACAGAGATTATAAATGGAAGCCAATGCTATAAGCACTCGGATTGTGGACATACGGGAAATAGAAGAATAGGTATCAAAATAATCTATTCCTTTCCTATGTGTGTAACCGTTAGCAGCTAACCTAGCCTTATACATATTGATTGTCCCTTCTGCATTAAGTTTGTTCTTAAAGATCCATTTGCAACCAACTGTATAACAACTAGGAGGTAAATCCACCAATTCCTAAGTTCCATTCGAGATAATTGACTGGATTTCATCATTAACGACTTCTTTCCAAAACTTGCTTCTAGAGATTCCATAGCTTGTTTGAAAGTTACAGGATCATCCTCAACATTGTAAGTGAGAAACTCACTTCTAAAATCTTTGGATGTCCTAGACCGGTTACATATCCTTGGTTTAAATATTTCTTCAGAATCATCATATTAGGAAATAGCTTGTTCTGAGTCACCCCCCACATTTGTCATCCTTTCCACGTGCTCAGGAATGGAACTTGTGGTGAATGAATCCTCTTGAGATACTTCATTGGGCACACCAGATTTTATGGGAAACACATCCTCAAAGAATGTAACATCACGTAATTCCACAATTGTATTGACCTTAATGTCTGAGATATCATATTTTACAATCAAGAATATGTAGGTATAACTTGTCTATGCATACCCCAAGAATATGGCATCAACCATTTTCGGTCTCAATTTCTTCCTTTTGTGTTCAGGGACAAGTACCTTAGCAAGGCACCCCCACACTTGAAGGTATTGAGACTCATTTTTCTTCCTCTCCATAACTCAAACGAACTACTCTCTGTATGTTTGTGGGGAACTCTGTTCAGAATATGGCAAGTTGTATTCAAAGTTCCCCCCCCACATGAAGTTGGGTAGACCTGAGGTTTGGAGTAAAGCATTTACCATATCTATAAGGGTTTGGTTTTTATGTTCAGCTATCCCATTAGAATGTGGTGAATACGGAGAAGTAACCTCATGAACTATATCATGTAATTGGCAAAGTTACAAAAACAAATTCGAGATATACTCTCCTCCCCTATCAGACCTTAATCGTTTAAGTATTTTACTAGTTTGAGTTTCAGCTTCTTTCTTATAAATTTTAAATTTATCCAATGCCTCATCTTTACTTCTAAGTAAAAATACATAACAATATCTACTAGCAACATCAGTAAAAGTTATAAAATAACGTTTTTGATCCCTTGTAGCAATACCATTAAATTTACAGATATCTGTATGCACTAAATCCAATATTTCTGAATTCCTATTCACAAAATGAAAAGGTTTCCTAGGTAATTTAGCTTGCACATAGATTTCACATTTATTATTGCTAATTTAAGATTTAGGGATTAAATTCATATTCATCATGCGTATCATTGATCCAACATTCACATGTTCCAAACATGCATGCCAAACATCAGATGATACAAGAGTCAAGCATAAAGAACTATTGTCATTCAAATTTAAAATAAATTTTGAAACAGGTTCTACAAGAATCTTAAAAAAGTTCTCCATATCACAAAGATACCCCTTGCTAAAAAATAAAGAATCTTAAAGGCGAGTAATAATAGCTTTATTACATTTACAATCTATTCTAAAACCATCTCTAACTAAAATTGAGCCACTAAGAATATTGCATCGTATTGATGGAACATGTCTAACTCTATGATGCGTCAAAACCTTTTTCGAAGGAAATTTCAAATCCATCCATCCTTCGCCTTTGACTTCTAAAGTGTTGAAGTCGCCCAAAGTCACAGATCGACCTTTAGAGGCCTGATAAGACACAAATAAGGACTTGTCAGTACACACATGCACATTAGCCCCAATGTCTATAATCCAATATAGTGATTCAAAAATAGAAAGAACTTCAGGTTTTATAGAAATATACCCATCATTGAGGTTCAAGGATGCAGTCATCATGTTGACCACTGCCTCCTCAGTTGCAGATGTGGTAACTTTCTTAGCCTTCTTTAAAGGACAATCCTTGTTCTAGTGGCCAACTTGTCCACAAGTCCAACAAGGTTTGTTCTTCGGTTTCTTCTAGATCTTGGCCTTAGGTTTAAGTGAATTCTTAGATTTCTTATCCTTGTTCTTAGCAATAGTAAAATTAACAGTCGCATTAACATCGATTGGTACTTTAATAGTCTTCTCTTTCAGATGCTCTTCCTGAATGTTGATACCCATCTTGAGATCGTTCATTGAAATGTCTCCTTTGTGGTTCTTAAGAGTCATGCCAAATGAATCCCAATATTTTGAGAACTTCTCAATGATTGACATATTAACAAATTTTTCAGGAAGTACCATGCCCGCATCAGCGAGCTCTTACACCAAGAGTTAAAAATCGTGTGTTTGATTAGAAACAGATTTACCCTCAGACATATGAAACTTAAGAAATTTTGTCACACAATATTTTCAGTTTCCTGATTCTCAGTATTGTATTTTTTTCTAATGCTTTCTATAGAACCTTAGATTAGTAACAGGTGGCTTAGAGTATGAGTCATACAGTTTGTTGTTTAACGCAAACAGAATCAACCCTCAGCACGTCTTATCACCCTTTTTCCAGGTTGCTATTATATTAGCATTATCAGAAATAGTTTCATCTACTTTGAGTTTGTCTTCTTCTAAATATTGATCAAACCCTACCATGTTAAGCCAGATTTGCATCCTACTTTGCCAATGAGCAAAATAAGTTCCAGTAAAATTTTCAGGCATACTAGATGTGTAAATTTTCATGCTAAAATCAGCCATAGTTAACTAACGATAGATATTGATTCTTTAAGACTGTTGTTAATTTTGAATTAAGTTGTTACATACGACAACGACAGATGCAATTAAGTTAACAGTTTAGGCCGATCCAGATAAAAAACGTATAATAAACCAATACAGAGAACAGAAGGAAATAAAGTTAGGATCAAATCAGGTCATTCATTGAGAAAAAAACGTGATATACTTAAAGAAATCAACGCCTTGTAACCCTTCTAGATAGGCGTCGTTCTCCCAGTCGACCAGGTACAAATCTGAAGAAGAACATAATGTTTGTGTTGATGAAGAACATTGCAGACGAAGCATCGCACCACCAATGCAGCTCAGCAACTACAGGAACCACCGCCTAACATGTTGCACCTTAGAAGGAAAGGAGACGAACTTACTACGTTCATGAGATGATCTACTCGTAGCATCACGAAGGCGATGGTGACAAGAAGAGACTAAGGCTTTAGGATTTACAAACACGCTCAAACGGCTGACGACTGTGTGTTTAAAAGATGTGTTTAACCCTAATGACTGGAGGCCTATTTATAGCCTTACATGCCCCACTAATCCTATTCCTGTTAAGACGTGACCAATCGGTTGCTCTTGTACACATTGCAAATTTTTTTACAAAAGAGACACTTTTCAGTTAGGATTAATAAATCCGAATAGGAAAGAAATAATTAATTAAGTGAATAATTAATTATGTAGTTGTATCCTAGTGCAAAAAGAAGACGAAAGATATTCTCCAAAAGCCACAAGCCACAAGTCTGTGTCTGTTCCAGGCCAGACGAGGTGTGGCGCGCGCGTGTACGTACGTGTTGTGGTCACCACCCCCACCAAAGAGGTGAGAATACCCTCCTACTATGATCCCTTGGACACTAATGCCCCATGTGATCCTCCATATAAGGACCACAAAAGTTGTAGAAGTCAACAATATGGGATAGAACTTCTTTGCCATTTGCACTATAGATAAAACTACTTTTCTCACATGTATTAACTGTACTACATTGAGCTTAACACATGCTATACACATGGGACACATGTGAAGAAAAACCAAGAATAACATTACCTGGACACCATTTTGAAACATAAAATGAAACACAAATAATTTGTTATATAATAAATAAAGTATTTTATTTTACTTAGATGTTCTCTCTGTCGTGGAAGGATGAATCTATACTATATAAGAGAGCCCGTCTGGGGTTTCCTATGCAATATTCACACTCATTTTTTAAAATTATGAATATGCCCTTAGATCTATGTGAACAAGTTATGATTGTATTTATTTGCAATATTTATAGCCGCCAGTACCGAGGGATCGGCTGGTGGACTCTTGATTCTTCTTGGGGTCATTTTCCTGTCAGGTCACCGCTTGGGGTTCTCAGGATGAGTTTGGCGGGCTTCCACCACCGCCGCAACTGTCGGTTCTTGAAACTGCACCCTTTGCGACCGAGAACCTAAAGTCATTCTTCTGCTGCAAGGGGCTCGGACGAGATCGACATCGAAAGCCTAAACTCTCTCTGAGTCCTCCACCGACACATCTGCCTCTTCCCATGATGACGCTATTACTATTTTCTTTCGTTCTTGGTTCTCCAGTCGGTGCTAGGGTTTTGGCGAGCAATGGAATTACAAGTCCACAGTCTATTTGGGGCTTTACGAAGAGATGAAATCAGAGGACGTGAATCGTTCATCAGAGGACGCATTCCACAGTGACGGTGGAAATTAGTTTCAAGTTTTGTGGCCACGACCAGGTACAATTTTTTTGTAAAGAGGGCGATATAGTTCAATGTCTTCTCTCTTCTCATTTGTTCTATGTGTGACTGTGTGTGTCTGTCATTTCATTTTGTCCCCAATCTTTCTTTCTGTGCTTTTCTTATGCCAACATGTTCCGTTGGTATTAGTTAGTGATTCATATGTTTTGTTTGTTAGATCCTTTACTTCATAAATTTCAAAGTGATTACTATCATTCCTTAATCTTTTCTTTGTTAGTCTGTTTATAAGAACAATTCGTTGAATTTTATTACTGAATATGGAAAAACCGTGTGCTTCTGAAAAAATCAACTCAGAGAACCCTGCATAAGCCCTCCCATTTCCATAGTTCATACCTGTGACTTCCCTCCGTGGTCATTGCGACACTGCCTCTCACCTATGACTTACCTCTACTCTGTCCCAGCCTAGTTGCTTCCCCTATTATTTTGGCCGGGAAGCTGCAACCGATCTTTCGCCCACAACGTCAACTACATATCAAGTCCCAGTAGCATTGCCTTGCACCATAACGAGCTAGAGAAGCTAGACGAGTGTGTGGAGGAATTAGCAATCTCCTGATTCCTGCCTTGGTCTCTGCTCACATCAGAATATATTCTGTTTCGTAGCCCTTGGTAGTCTTATCAAGTGAAATTAGCACACCCCAATTCTCAACTTCAACTGATACGGCTATGTGTTTCACCTGAGTAAAACTCTTTCCTTTTACAACAATCTTGACAAGTACACCGTGCTTCCAGTGTAAGTGCATATTTTCTACAATACCATCATATGCTTCTGGGCGATCTGAATAAACATTCACTTATTATAAATCAGTAACATCCTAATCAATAAAATTATATTAGAATTGTTACTATGGTGACAATGTTCGACATGTTATGTGATGACACTTAGCAAGAGATAAAAATGCTTTCATTACCAAAAACCGCTCCTCATCAGTTACTGTTTTAATATCACTTGGAAGGTCTGCACGCTCCAAAAATTCCCGAACTTTCATCAAAGCCTTCTCTGCCTTTTTGACTCTCTTCAGTCAATTTGAAAAAAGAGTAACATACCCAACAGAGGCCAGATGATTACGTCCCCTCTTCCCAATCCAGCTCTTGCCGTTCTCATAAGAAAGTGCTAAAAATTTTTGCAATTCCACCCTCACCTGTTAGCCGCAATTTACACATCAATATGATCATCATTATCACATTCTACTTAAAACATCTTCTTCCGCTTTTTCAAAGGATGTCCGATTTATTCCTGTCATCTACTACCAATTTTTCAATAAAAAATAAGATAGTGTCTACTCTTGGTTTGCGATTCCACTTCTTACTCAAAAATCTAGCACCCTTACATCATATTTGTCTGGCCACATATCCAAGATCGCACATATTGCATCAGAACAATAAATATTATCTGAGGACATAAGAACAAAAAATGTCGAATTACATAAATCCATTCCCACAACCATTAATGTTGTGCATGTCATCACCATTTCTCCATTCCCATTACCACTTCGTCGGACAACATGATAGATTTTCTTACATACCATCTTGCCATTTGTTTAAGGATTACCTATTTTTCTTCCTTAGTTGCTGTGAAAAATGCGGTAGAGGGTCTCATTTCACGAAGCAGTCATTCCTACACTAAAGGGGAATTTGATGTATGTACTGATCTTGATATTATTTAGTCATTTACTCATTTATGTATATATTCATCTATTGAATTTATTTGTTTATTGTTTTTTTATTTACTTATCTACTCATTTGAATATATTTATGTACTGCTTCTGAAATTATATAATTCATTTATCATCTGATTCACATTTATTTATCCAATTAACTGTATTTATGTACTATTTTTTATTTAGTTTTCAACTGATTTACATTTATTTATGTAGTGATTTTGATATTATTTAACTTTCTACTGATTTATTTTTACTTATGAACTACTTTAACTTTCTTTGTGAACTAATTTGTATTTATTGTTTCTCTTCATGGACTATTTGTATATATTTATATTCTATTTTTTATTCAGTTATCAACTGATTTATGTTTATTTATGTAGTGATTTTGATATTAATTAATATTCTATTGATTGCTTTTTACTTATCAACTGTTTTAACATTCTTTATGTACTGATTTGTATTTATTGTATCTCTTCATCTACTATTTGTATTCATTTATAAATTGATTCATCTACAAAATTTATTTGTTTACTATTTTTTATTTCATCTGCTAATCTACCTTTTTGTATTTAATTATCTATTATTTTTATTTAGTTATCTACTTATTGGTGTTTGTTTATGTACTAATTTTCATATTATTCAACCATGTACTGATTTAACTTTATTTATGAACTGAATTAACTATGTGTATATATTTGTGTACTGATTTAGGAATTATTTAATAATCTACCGATTTATATTATTTTCTTTCTTTATGAATTTGGTTGTATGTATGTATTGTATTTCTTCATCTACTATATGTATTTATTTACATACGGATTTAAGTATTACTTAATTAATCATATACTGATTTATATTGATTCATCTAATAATTTTATTTAGTTATCTATTGAATGGTGTTTGTTTATGCATTGATTTTGATATTATTTAATCATGTACTGATTTAACTTTATTTATGAACTAAATTAACTTGATTCATCAACTGATTTGTATGTAATGTATTTATTCATCTACTCTTTGTATTTATCTGTACACTGATTTCAGAATAAATTAATCATCCAATGTTTTATATTAATTTCTAAACTAATTTGTATTTATTCGCGTACTTACTTGTATTTATGTATCTACTGAATTTATTTGTTTACTGTTTCTTATTTAGTTATCTATTTATTTGAATTCATTTATATAATTGTTTTTATAATTATATATAATCATCTACTGATGTAACTTTCTTTGTCAACTGAGTTGTATTTATTTATCCACTTAATTGTACTTATTCATATACTTTTTGGTATTTATTTATCTATTATTTTTTATTTAGTCAATCACTTATTTGTGTTTATTTATGTATTCATTCAGATATTATTTACTAATCTTGTGAATTGATTTTATTTGTCAACTAATTTAGGTTTATTTGTCAAATGGTTTCTATTTACTGTATTTAGTCATCTACTATTTGTATTCGTTTATTTAATCATCTACTGATTTGTATTAATTTATCATCTAACTTGTATTTATTCATGTGTTTATTTGTATTTACTTATCCGCTGTGTGAACTATTTTTTATTTATTTATCTACTCATTTTAATTAATTTATGTGTTACTATTCAAGAGTCTTTTTATTATATAATTAAATATAAAGTGTTATTTTTTAGACTTCTATATATTTATATATTAAACCCTTCAGAACATAACTGGTTTGGTTTTGGTGTTTCTACCTTGCGTCATTCATGGTTGGTATTGTTATGAAAAGATGGCTGACACTTTACATTTATACATACATGCATATCTACCTACAAATATACAATTTTTACACCTGTTATTACAAATTTTTGTCTGCTCTAGCATGTTTTTTATATTTGTATCTTCAGATTTTAAGATCAACATTTTTTTGTACTAGGTTACAGAAGCAGTTTCAAATATGGAAAGCTCATCTTACCAAGGTTTGTCCTCTTTTAGTTGTTTTTTTTAATGTTATATTTATGCTTCAGTTTTGTGTTTTCATATGAATTTTATTTATAGATTTGTTTGTGTTTACATATACTGTCCTACACTTGACTATAAATAATTACATAAAAATTATGTGGCTTATAGGTAATTATCATCATGAAAGAGCTAGGAAATGTATGCGGCACTATTTAGCATATGCTAGAGTTCAACTTGAAGATCTGAGTAATTTACCAAAAAAAATTATATATATATATATATATATATATATATATATATAAATATAAAAATTATAACATAATTATAAAAAAATGTTACACATGTAGAGTTTCAGGAGCGACACCATTTAGGATTTCCATCATGTATTTGTATACATTGTGGTGCATACATGTGGTTTGAGGAGAGAGTCATACACAAAGGTGATCAGATTCCTCATTTTCATTCATGTTGCTGGGATGGAAAATTTAAGTTGTCGGTTTTACAATCTATTCCCTATTATCTTGATGATTTACTGAAGAATGTTTCCAAGGAAGCAAAATATTTCAACAAACATATTCAACAATACAACAATACTTTTGCGTTCACATCCATGGGTGCATTACAAGACACATCAATCATTGATGGAAGAAGCCCTTACAATTTCCATATACATGGACAGCTGTACCACCGTGTTTCGTCACATAATCAAATGTAGAACAACTAGAATGTCTGAACTAAATCAAATGATATCTATATTAAACCAAACCTAATTAAAACAGACCTGAAGGACAAAAAAAGTAAGCGTTCTCCTAGATAGCAAATGTAATTCTACAAATGTGTAGTGTCCTTCATCCCCACCTATGATACATTTTGCACTTCTTAAGCAGTTTATTAGCCCATTTTCTTGTTGATTTACCTCATATTGGACATTCTCTATGTCGCAATCTGTCATTAATGCTTATAATTTAGAGCAAAATTTCATAAAGCCACTTTTACGTCATTTTTTTACGTATTATAATAAGTTTATAAACTCATCTTATTAGATTTTATTTTGAATTTCAAAATACGTCCACATAAGAATCCCAAAAACCAATAATATACACGAGAAGAGTTGAGGCTCTAAAAATATAATGTCGCGTCAAGTCTGTGTCTGTCTGCTGCCTGCCCCCACGGTCCCACTTGCCAACTGGATCTGTCCAAGAAATGGGTGTTTGAAACGGACGCACAATATATAAATATACACGAATGGGGTTGGTATAAGAGCTCAAAAGAAACTACTCCGCTGCCTGCCCCCACAGTTCCTATGTTAGCACTGCGCTTCGACGTAACGAATACTTTCTGTGTATGCATTCGATTTATTAAAATGTATAGCCACTTCGTCAGAGGAAATAATAATACTAACAAATCAATATGTAATGCAAAGATTTGTGTTATCATTGTCGTGAACAGTGACAATCTGAAAACAACAGACATCAACACAGCTACGAGCGCCCGCCCAGCAGTCTACTACTGTACAACCAGGCTGTTGGACCACCAAATCCTTACAAAAGCAAGCTACTGTACACACTGATTGATGGCGATGAGGTGAAGGATCATGTAGGCAAGGGGAGAAACCGATATGTCCAACTGTCAAAGAAAGACGCCGATTGAGGAAGGTTGGATCTTTGAAGGATGCGTTAGTAATGCATATATAAAGTATAAGATACCTCCTATACTGCCGGCCTAAGTTTATGGACGTGTTTATTATAAAAGAAATCTTGTAATACTTTGATAGGATAATAATAGAAATCCATTACAACCTTAAGATGCGTTTCTTCACATTAATTTATCTAGAGGGTGAGGTTTTAGAGATAAATGTTGTGCTATACTTGTCTTTTACAAAAATACAACTTTTTAGATGAAAATGCTATTATAGGAGGCATTTTGTAATGCCCTTCCCAAACACATACTTATACTTATATATTGCAGAAGCAACACCGAGTTATCTATAACTCTTACACTCAAGAGGCATTACATAAAACCGACATACATAACAACAATAAAATCAATCATACAAACTTTAAATGATAAACATTCTTAATATTGCTCTTACAAAAGGAAATATAAACGCTATCACATGAAAAATTAATTTAACATCTTGAGTCTCTTTTCTGAAGTTCTAAACATGAAAACATGTAACCGACTTTATAAACTTGATGAACATCTTATAGTTGGCTTCCCACCAGATCTAATCATGTTCTATCCTTGTGTTCCAAGCTTTTGGATGCTACTTCTACCTGTGCTCCTCACTTGCGGACATCTCGTCTCCAGCCATGAATTGGAAAAATAGTTATTATAGCGTAAGTGGCATGAGTATTCTATATGTACAAAATTAGAGTAATAAGATACAATAAGATACTCTTAAACATTTTATACATAATATTAACATAAAATCTATAGAAATTTTGCAACATAAACAACTCTTCTTTCTTTAACTTAGCTCTTGTTTTTTACTTATCTTTTCCTGGAGACCTGTACTCTGGTACATGGGTCTCATGACCTGCACCAAGGTGTCCGGTCACATGATCTACACTCTGGGTCTGGGTTATGTTTCTAAATCGGCATGCACTATGGGGTTGGGCCTCATGACTTGCATACAGGACTTGAATCATGTCTCTCTTATATTGACATGCACTAGGGTGCCTGTGCCACATGACTTATACAAAGGATTTGTATCATGTGTTTCTTGAGTTGACTTGCACTAGGGTCTAGGTATAACTCCATAATCTGATATCATCTTATGAAATCAAATCTTAACATAAATATTAATGCATTCTGATTTTATAGTTTTATCATGAACTAATATCTTGAATTTTAATACATGTAACTACCTTAAAAAAATATTAATACATGAATCTTAATCGAACCTTATCATAAAATTTGAAGCATACATCTTAATGGACTTACATCATAAATCTTAAAGCATTTAGTTCTCATATTCTTATCATTACTCAAATTATGAATCTTAATAAAATCTTATCTTGGAATTTAATCATGACTCAGTATATCCTAATATTATAACATTATTATAGACTGAATTCTCAATACATTTTGATCTTAATAGAAAAACTTGATCACGTCTTAATATGTTCAAAACTTATATTTTATATCGTACTTAACTCTTAAATCTTAGTCATTATAAGAAATCTATATAACTTCTTAGTTCTCAGATGTCAATCTCTTGAAGAAATCTTAATAGCATGTTTCTATCTAAAATCTTAAATACAACATTATCCCACATTATCATGTAAGTACGAATATCTTGCTTGCATATCTTATCTTGTAGTTTTATTCACTAATATGAAGCTTTACTAAGAAATCTTATAGGAACATGATCCTTTAATTTTCTCATGAATCGGATTCATGAATATCAATCATTCTAAGAAGCATATATCTGCTTCGGTTATTGGCATAAATGAGAATACCATCATGAAAGTATTAAAACTTTAATTTGATCTCTCACTTAAAATCTTAGAATATTACAACAAATGAATCATAATATCTTAAATGTGAAACATATAAACATATCGAGCTTAACAAATATTAATATTCATGGGCATGAATTACTTACCTCATTGCTAAGATATCGGTAACTATTGGTTCCTATACGAACTATGGAGGAACTTGTATTCCTCCTCAGACCCTTTCAACCCTATTGATTTTACTAAAAAATCAAACCAGTTATGTTTGTAGCTAGGTTTGAACCCAAGACCTCACATTGGGTATACTTTCATGGCTAAATACCAATTTCATAGACATATTCTCATTATAGATTATAGAATAAAAGTAAACAATAAACTCATTTGATTTTATAGTAAATCGAAGACAAATAACCAAAGACGTATAAAACAATCACTCTCAAAGTGAACATCGAGGATGGCAAATAATGTTACGATCCAGTGAACAATTTTACCACTGAGCTATAACTACTTCTTTACCTAGATACGTCAAAATATTTATATAAAATAATAATACATTGTAGTTGCACTGTCATGTCCAATTGGAACATACTATCTTATATTGTGCTCCAGTTAGAACACATTTTTCAATTTTTGAAAACACCCCCATGTAAATTTAGATCATCCACAAAAATATGTCTCAAAGATCTCTACAGCTGAGATTGTATTCATCACGTGCTGAGAAATACCCACCTCGACACTCGATCTACATTCTCGCAGCTGATCCTAATTGTGTTATGATAACCATGGGCGCGTTCAGGAACGTTTTTGATGGGTCATCCTGCTTCTTTTCAAACGCGTCGAGCTCCCTTCCCAAGCAAGCTTCTTCTCTGTCCATTGTTTGAGTGGATAAGATCCCTTTAAGGTTGACCATCATGAGGTTAACAATATCCGAAACATGTCAATAAACTTGCAGCCTACGAGTTGTACTAATTGTCCATAAACACATGGGATCCATGGGTACAACACGCTGATGTTGTGAGCCTTTTGTGTTGGCGGCTACCTTGAATGTCATACGAGACTTCAAAATCTAACTTTATATAGGGGTTTGCTACACATACCAGAATTGGAATCAGAAATGAATCCACTCTGTTGTGAGCCACAAATTCAAAGAACAAACAAATAAAATAATATGATTTATTTTTCATGTCTCTTGTCTTATGTACAAAAGGACAAAATTGATTTCCTTTCTGATCTAGAAGTGGTGTCTACCTAACATTTTCTCTTTATATATATCATGTACCAGGTCCCACCTCATACCAAGTCTACTTACCAACCAATTATCCACGTGATTCAATTTTGTAACTACATCTGCATATCTATTACCATTATCCCAATGTTCGTGTACAATATACTTGTTTCGGGTTTTCATGCTCTTTTTGTAAAAGGACTCTATTTACTTTATCATGAGTCAGCTTATTTGGCTTCCAATTAACATGCACGATACAAATATTAATTCTCGTATATATCCAACTTTTATCTAATGATACTATCTCTTTTTACCCATAGGGACCTCAATGTTTATCCTAGCTTTAACTATATCGCAACGTGACAAAGGTCATGCTTTAGTTTCTCTAATTTATTTTAATGTATTGCATTCTTCAACGTTCTCCAAAATGAAGTCAAGAACTAATGAATCTTAGGATTAACATTATTGGGTGTATACTTTCACTTAGACTCATGTTGGCTTGATGTAGCTCATAAGATTCGTGGAACTCATTTTCTGAGAACTCTAGTTCAGTTTTTGGAACTTGAGTTTCATTCACTTCCATGTGATTGGTTTATTGTAAGTGTAAACATGGAAATCATTAAAAATATTATTATTGTCTATAAGTAAGGATTACAAAGATATAAAAAGATCATATTCGTGAAAAAATATAATATACTTAAATCATAATAACATCAACAAATGGTTATGGTGCAAATGTTTCTCCTTTAAAAAAATATTATTGTGGTGCAATTATAATCTTAATAAAAATATTACGATTAAAATCATATCACAATATATCATTTTCTTATAAATACAAGTTTTGGTTCATCATTGTTTTACACAATGTAGAATATTTTTTTAATATTATTTTTGTAAGATTTTTTTACTATATTATTTATGCATGGTTATAGTTAATTATCACTTTTCACATCACATTATTTAAATATGAAGAACAAAAATATATTAGGTAAATCACATTATTTTTGCATGGTGCGGTGTTGTTTTCAAGATGTTTGTGTTTTTATTTTGTAAATCGCACGGATAGTGGTTGTTATACTGTAAAATATTTTTCATAGTACAATTATAATATATGATAATTTTCATATTATCTTATTATTTTAGCAACAAACTATATCCACACTGCTAATATTTCTATTCATAAATATTTAACATGTGTCAGTTATGATAAATGAAAAATATAATTGAATAAGAAAATATTGTTAGTTAACTTAGAACTCATTTTCTGCTCTTTTTAAGAGGGAACTCAAGAACTGTATTTTGTATATAAGTCTGTAACTCATCGAAAGTCATAAAAGTCACAAAATTCAAGTTTTAACACTTACTTTAACCCAATCATGAAAAACTATTTAAAGAACTCTAGTTCATAAGTTTTTCAGACTAGTTATGACAAACCAATTGGATCCTTAGTCTCAGTCAAGAGAGAAAAAAAGCATGTATTTGTTATCATGTTACACGGGGTAACGAAATATTATGGTCAACTCGGATGTAGGTTTTGAATTTTTCATAGGATGAATATGTGACTATAGGCTAGGAACAAATCCAAATAGTCACCTTATCAAAGAAACACTAGAATTTATTCTCATAACTTTATCATTATGATATCATCATCCCAATTATCATTATGATTCATCAATCACCATGGTCATCACATCCTTAGAATATAAATTAAAATCACCCTCAATGGTTTTAAGGTTTAAAATTCACATTACTTCACCTTGTCTTAACATCTAATTTTATTATCCATTTCTACTTGGGTAGGATTTAGAATATGACAACTCCAGTAATTTGTTTGAGCCACATGGGTAAGAAATAAAAAAAATGAGATGTTACAATACTACTCACTTTAATTAAAAAATTTCCTCAAAATTACCATTACTCTACCACCATAGGGTTTGACATATTCTACGTAACTCTCTCTCTATAATATTATCTTAATGTCTCATTAGAATACTCACGTAGTGATTTTTCATGACTATCATTATTAGGCAAACATGTGCATATAATACTTATGAATATTGAGATCTAAATTATACCCTCACCATCTACTATAACGCCTCTGACCTGGGTTATGAATTGACCCTAGATGTTTTGCTTAAGTTAGTTGCTTACAACTTATTTTTATCTTTTGAAAAGTAATTAAGGCCTTTGTGATGTATTATTTTCAAAATTTGAGCTTATATGCAAACTATGTGTGCATTATATGATAATCTAAGTGAAAAGTGCAATTTACCCAAGATGAGGGGTTATGTTGCAAATGTTACATGATGAATATATTCTAAGTGTTTTGAATGTCATGAAGGAGAATATGATAGTGACGCCCCGATCTTCGTGCCATCTCTAATGACCCCGGAGGCTGGGAAGTTACCCTCGGTAAACCACCCTTAACCTTTTCTTTACTTAGTTACTTAGAATTAACTTAAAGGAAAAACCTAATAGCTTGAATAACATCAGATCGTAATAAAACTACGAAAGAAACTTACTATTTACCTTACTAGGAAGATAAAATAGAGTTACATGACATATTACATTTTCCATGCTAAATATAAAGCACAACAGATAACTTAAAACTAGTTTACATGTTACATTACTTTCTCTCTCTACCACACCACATGCACAAAGACTGAGGGGAAAGGACTAAGAGACCTCTATCTAACTACGAACTAC
Organism: Alisma plantago-aquatica; assembly: GCA_963693085.1. Classification (NCBI taxonomy): domain Eukaryota; kingdom Viridiplantae; phylum Streptophyta; class Magnoliopsida; order Alismatales; family Alismataceae; genus Alisma; species Alisma plantago-aquatica. Next base: position 628,174,920 of record OY856409.1, read on the forward strand.
CTTCTAAGAGCTTGGGCGATACGATCCTTCAGCTTCCTTGTGCTGACGCTGACCTAAAAATGTTTCAGTAGGTTTGTGAGCTACAAGCTCAATGAATAGAATTTCACCCAACCATCATAGATAACTCATTTTATGATTATTAATTGGAATAAATTACAACATAATACTATACCGAGCAGATATAAGTAATATAATTTAAACAAAAGGAGATGTCAACATTTCATTAACATAACAAATGTTGCAAAGCTATAGATACGATTAAATAATAGAAAATATTAAAATTTCATTTAAAGGACAACTGTTGTGAAAGTAACTCAAATCTTTCTTAACTCTTTAACTTATAAGAAACCCTGTGAACCTATATGAACATATTTTATCTTATGCCCTGATCATATGCAGTGTACTCTACATATGAAGACTCGTTGCAAACTATGATCCCACCGTACAAGACTTAGCTGACACCCTGGGATAGCTAAGTCTGACTAATCTCCTGGTCTGCAACAGGGAAAGCTGGCTCTCTGGCATCGACACTCCTATTGTGCTGTAAATTGGACTCCTCCTCTAACCTTAGCACACAGGCAGAGAGTCAAGCCACCTATTGGATTTTTAGTACTCTAGTGCCACCAGGACTTCTAGTTGATGTTGGACATTACAAACTATAGTTTAAGGAGACTTCCACAAGGGCTTCATCCCCCGTACCACCTATTGGTACATTACAACCACTGTATACTGGACGCACTGCCAAGGTAGGTTGTTTCATCCCTAAGACGCATACCTCTCATAGGGATTCTACGGTGTCAGGGCCCTTAAATCTATTATTTTATTATTCTTGGAAAGCTCTTACTATATTGTACCTTTCTATTACTTATACTTGATTCTAGTATCTCTAGGGTACCACATCTATTTAATTAAAGTTTATAATGCAACATGTACATCATTATAAACTTGGCAGAGCAATATATTTTAAACATAGTAATTTACTGATAAATCAACATTATTATACATATAGGCAGACTGGCATTATTAAATAAATAGATTACATGTCCACTTGACATTTATATACTAAATTCATGTAATTGAACCTCTTAATACACTGATAAAAGTAAATTGCTTGACATATGAGCAATCATAATTAACATATGTAAATTAATTGTACTTTCTTGGAAAACGTGCACATCAACCCAAATTCTGAGTTATGCATCACATAACCCAATTAAGAGTTAAATACTTATCATGGCATGAATTATTAATAGTAACAGAAAATTTCTAATGACGTCCTTGAGAAACATGCCAATTTGTGTTAAGACTAAACCACACACATTAAATATAATAGGGAGTGTGCAACTAGGTTTCCATTGACATTTTCATGTCGTCGTTATTTCTTTGAAATTGTGCATCTTGTAAACTACTAGAATAGGACAAAGTGGATTTATTCCCAAACTATACAACTACTGTAAACCCTAGGTTCGTGTGCTACTGTATTCCACTTTTAATCTGAGCAATTTAGGGTTTAATCAATCATATGGTTCCAGTAACCAACATCTTACAAATCAGTTAATAAACTAAATCACGCAAAACATAAAGAAGCAAAACATGACATAACAGTCAGGCGATGCAAATACCGCTCGACACCTGGGCAACCGCTGTTACCTGTGAATAACACATATTCAACTGAAATCGTCCGTTTCATGGAGTTAATACTTGCCTTGGGGAGTGAGATTCTACTCATAGTGGTCCAAGATGACCGAAATCGACTTGAAATGCGTCCAGAGGCTAGTGTCCGGGCATCAATAGGTCTTCTACCTTGGTACTATTCTGGAACAACTTGCTTTACGTAGTAGGTGCACACACTCACACACAGGAAGGAGGGCTCAACTAAATCGGCGCTGCTTGTGGCTAATTGGCGGCGGAATCATGATCTAGACCCATGGTCAAATTCAAAGGCACTGTTTGGTGGTGTTTTGCTGCACCAAGATGGCCCTTGGCTATTGTTGTAGCAGCTGCTGCTACTGCTTGCTGGGGCGTTGCCACTAGTAGGTTGGGTTGCAGGTGATTGGAGTCGCAGACGCTTGTTGGCTCAAGGGTGCTACGGAGTCGCCCCTCTCTCCCTTGGTTGTTGGCTGCGCCCAATGGCTATTTCGCCAAGCCAAAGTAGCTGGCCGCCGACCACTACTGCTATAGGTCGGGAGCCTACTAGGGTGAGGGAAGAAGAGAAAGAAGAAGAAGAGGACAAAGGGGGTTGGGCACTGCTAATCGGAGCTAAAGGGGCCAAGACGCCCCATCCTTCCTCTACTAGCCCACCGATCGGGCGCTGCTGGTCGAGCTCTATTTGGGGCACCGCTTCTCAAGTGGTTTCTGGATCGATCATGTGAAAGAGATAAGGGAAAGGGGAAAAGGGGTTATAATAAATGGGTAAATTGCTATTTAGGTCCAAGAAATTGAAAATTGCCATAACTATGGCCTCGGGGGTCCGATTGAAATGATTTCTTTTGCAAAGTTTCAAGCGTGAAATTCACTACGACCTTAAGGTGAGAAAACAAGCTAATTAGACTGTAACACTAGATCAAAGCACTAATTTCACATGTGAGTACTTAACTCAACTTAATCAACTTAATGATGTACTAAGCACTGTGCTTACTGGTTAATCATGGAGTGGGTCATACCAATCTCCCTCTCTTATAAGAATTTAGTCCCGAAATTCCTAAAAGAGAAAAGGAAACTTGTTATGCATCTCTGACTCAAGCTCCCATGTGGCTTCTTCTAGGTTATGGTTCCTCCACAAAACATTCACTAATGGTATCTCATGATTCTTGAGCTTTTTGATACTCCGATCAACTATCTAAATAGGTCCTTCAACATAGGACACATCTGATCTAAGCTGTGCAGGTTCTGGGTCCACTATCTTCTCTGTACTAGGGTAACACTTCTTCAACATCGATACATGAAACACATCATGTAGATTAGTCAACTCGGATGGCAAATCCAACCTATAGGCTACAAGTCCAATCCTCTCAATGAAAGGATATGGGCCCATAAACCTAGGAGTCAATTTGCCTCTCTTGCCAAACCTCAACACTCCTTTCCATGGTGAAACCTTAAGATACACTTCATCACCAACCTCAAACTGAAGAGGTCTACGTCTCTTCTTACGTAACTCTTCTACCTATCATGTGCAACTTTCAACTGTTCTCTAATCACTATAATCTTTTCTACAGTCAAATCCACTATCTTTGGTCCAAGAATCTCTTTTTCACCCACCTCATACCAACATACGGGTGATCTACACTTCCTTCCATACATAATTTCATACGGGGCCATACCAAGACTGGAATGGTTACTATTGTTGTATGCAAACTCTATAAGGCTCAAGTGTTCTTCCCAACTTCCACTGAAATGCAAGACACATGCCCTCAGCATGTCATCAAGTGTCTGAATGGTCCTCTCTGACTGACCATCCGTCTGTGGGTGAAAATTTGTACTGAATCTCAACTTTGTGCCTAAAGCACGATGCAATTGATTCCAAAACCTAGATGTGAATTTAGGATCTCTATCTAATATTATTGAAACTGGAATACCATGCAGTCTGACTATCTCATCCACATATATGTTAGCCAACTTTGGGACATCAAAGGTTGACTTAACAGGAAGAAAGTGAGCAGACTTAGTCAGTCTATCCACAATCACCCATATAGAGTCACAACCTCTAGGTGTCCTGGGTAATCGTACAACAAAATCCATTGTGATATGTTCCCACTTCCACTCTGGTATAGGAAGAGATTGCAAGGTACCTACAAGTTTTTGATGCTCAACTTTAACCTATTGGCGCACACTACATCTAGCCACATACTCATCTACATCCTTCTTCATACCTGACCACCAGTACAACTCCTTGAGATTCATGTACATCTTAGTGTTTCTTGGATGCGTAGCGTACATCGATGCATGCACTTCCTCAAGAATTTGTTCTTTCAAATCATTGTCTCCAGGTACACACAACATGTCATGCTGATACAACAAACCATCATTTGAAAACCTAAACTCTGGTCTTTTTCCTCTTGTCATGTCCTGCATGATTTGTTGTAACTCACTGTCACTCTACTGAAGTTCCTTGATCTGCTCATAAAAAGTAGGCTTGACTTGCATCTGTGCAATCAAACCACTCTGCTCTGTCACTCCTAAGTCTAAGTTCAACTTCCACATATCTACTAGTAGGTCTCTCTTGAAGCATGCCATAGAGAATACATTAGCTGTTGAACTTGACTTCCTGCTGAGGGCATCTGCTACGACATTCACCTTACCAGGATGATAATCTATCATCAAATCATAATCCTTGATCAATTCTAACCATATCCGCTGTCTAATATTCATATCCTTTTGGTGAAGATATATTTCAAGCTCTTATGATCTGTAAACACCTAGCATGCCTCACCATAAAGATAGTGACGCCATGTCTTAAGAGCATGAACTACTACAACTAACTCAAAATCATGTGTCAGATAATTCTCCTCATTCTTTTTAAGCTGTATAGATGCATAAGCTATTACTTTGTCTTCCTACATCAACGCACAACCTAAGCCTCTCCTGGAGGCATCACAAAACACTGTGTAACCTTTACCTGTCTCGGGCAGGATTAACACTGGTGTTGTAGTCAACCTCTTCTTTAAGATCTAAAAACTCTTCTCATAGTTGTCTGACCAGACAAATGGTGCATTATTTCTCGTTAAGCGTGTCAGAGGGGACACTATAACACTGAAGTTCTGGATGAACCTCCTGTAGTAACCTGCCAATCCTAAGAAGCTTCTGATCTCAGTAGGAGTCTTAGGCTTCTCCCACTGTAGGAAATACTCGACTTTCTTAGGGTCAACACTTACTCCATCTCCTGAGATGACATGTCCAAGAAAAGACACCTCAACTAACCAGAACTCACACTTACTGAACTTAACATATAACCAGTGTTGTCTCAACAACTGTAATGCTATCCTCAGATGTTGCTCATGTCTCTCATCATCTATGGAATAAATCAAAATGTCATCTATGAAAACCACTATGAACTGATCCAAGAATGTCTTGAAAATCTGGTTCATCATATCCATGAAAGCTGCTGGGGCATTAGTCAGTCCAAACGACATGACCAGGAACTCATAATGCCCATATCTAGTCATGAAAAGACAACTTAGGAATATTTGAAGCCTTTATCCTCAACTGATGATATCCAGATCTGAAGTCTATCTTAGAAAAGATCGTCACTCCATGCAACTGATCAAAAAAACCATCTATCCTTGGCAACAAATACTTATTCTTGATGGTGATCTTATTCAACTTTTTGTAGTCTATACATAACCTCATAGTACCATCTTTCTTTTTCACAAACAAGATTGGAGCTCCCCACGACAAAGAACTTGGTCACATGAAACCCTTATCCAGTAACTCCTGTAACTGGATCTTCAGTTCCTCTAACTCTGCAGGTGCCATTCTCTAGGTTGGTAGTGCTATAGGTTGACTACCTGGAAACAAATAGATCTCAAAGTCTATCTCTCTTTTAGGAGGTAGACCTAGCAACTCATCTAGAAAAACATATAGGAACTCATAGACCACTGACACATCCCATAGACTGAATGTGCTCTTCTCTGCTCTAGTATCTACAACATGTGCCAAGAATGCCTCACAACCTTTCTGCAACATCTTATCAGCTACAACAGCTGATATGATACACATAGGAAAAACTTTCCTATCTCCAGTAAAGGCACAAGAAAATCCACCTTGTTGAAAGATAGCCTCCTTCTTCCAACACTCGAGCTGAACTTGATACGTCTCTAGGAAATCCATACCCAAGATAACTTGAAATAAGTTAATATCTAGGGGCATAAGATTAACCGTGATGGTGTAACCACCAAAGGTCAACAAATATCTGGGACAAAACTCTATCAACACTGTCGGTTCACCTAACGGAACCCTCAACAACAACTCAACCGGTAACTCCTGGGTTAACAGGTTAAGCTCACAAGCTAAATAACTCTATATAAACAAGTGAGTATCACCCAAATCTATCAAAACTATAACTGAAATGTTGTTAAAGAAAAGCATTTCTCCTATAATTACTCGAGAAGAAACAATACCTTCTTGTGGTGTCAAAGAGAAGAAGTGTCCTGAAGCTCTTCCTCTCCCACGATGTCCTTGTTGTCCTTCCCTAGCACTGGGTGCTGCACCACCTCAGGAACCTGAAGCTACAGAGGAACTGGGTCCTCCAGCTGGAGTCTGTCTCGGGACATTCTGGTATTGTGACTGAGAACTCTGTGTTGCCACTTGCTGTAACTGGGGACATTGCCTTCTAAAGTGTCCCACCTGTCCGCAGATACAACAACCCTAAAAATTTGCACCCCAACACTGACCGGAGTGCGACCTTCCACAGATATTACACATCGATATCTCTTTCCTTAGCAGACCTTTCACTGAGACCGATGATCCAAAAGACCTTCCTCTAGACGCATTGCTCCATCTCCCTAGACTGGATCATCCCCTACTCTGAGAAGATATCACATCTTCAGATCCTTGTTTACTGAAATAGCCAAATCCTCATCCAAGCTTCGAGAAAAAAACCACCACCACCTCCTCGGTGTCCACTATTAGCTTGTCCTCTTCCAAAGTATATGGGTCTCTTTCTATTCTCATAATGCTTATCAACGTTCACAGACTCCTCTACATGCCTTGCTACCTCTGCAAATTCCCCAAAGTTTTCTCTATCTCTTTGACCAATGGCTGAAATGGTGTGTCTAATCTCTGATCTTAATCCTTATTGAAATATTCCGCACTTTTCTACATCATTAGGAACAAGTTGCGGATAGAAATTTTCCAACCTTGTGAAATGTGCCTCGTATTCACCAATTGTCATACTTCCTTGTCTGATATTCTACAACTGTCTTATATTCTCACTCAAGAAGGTAGGTGGGTGGTACTTATGATGGAATTCATCAACGGAATCCTTCCAAGTCAATACCGTGTTCCTCCTTTTATCTTCCACTCTGCGCCCCCAGAGCTCTGCATCACCTTTAAGCAAATAAACTACGTGATTGATTTGTCTTTCCTCAGACAACTCCATCAGACGGAACACTTTCTCTAACTGTCTCAGCCATTCGTCTGCCACTACAGGGTCTGTAGTTCCATTGAACTCAGTACCTCCAAGCTTCTTAACCAGCTCATATGATCTCATCAGGTCCTAGCTGTTTGAGGTAGAAGCTCACCTCTCCATCTTATACTTTTCCCTAGTCTCAAGAAACATCTTGTACATCCTTGATGTCTCATCCACATCATCTCCACCACCTAGACCCATTTCCTGAGGTTCAGGTCCAATGTGGTTCTCAGCTTGGTCCTCATGACAACATCCTCTTCCTACCATCTACAACAGTATAACAGAACACTTCATGTTAGAAAATTGCAATTAGAAGGAAAACACCTTAATCCTAATCCTATTGGTCTCTTATCGTCCCCTGACCTTGACTTAGAGTAACTACGTACTCAAACTATGCTCTGATACCAAAAAACCTGTGATGCCCCGATCCCCGTGCCATCTCTAATGACCCTGGAGGCCGGGAAGTTACCCTCGGTAAACCACCCTTAACCTTTTCTTTACTTAGTTACTTAGAATTAACTTACAGGAAAAACCTAATAGCTTGAATAACATCGGATCGTAATAAAACTGTGGAAGCAACTTACTATTTACCTCACTAGGAAGATAAAATAGAGTTACATGATGTATTACATTTTCCATGCAGAATATAAAGCACAATAGATATCTTAAAACTATTTTACATGTTACATTACTTTCTCTCTCTACCACACCACATGCCCAAAGACCGAAGGGAAAGGACTAAGAGACCTCTATCTAACTATGAACTACCTTCTAAGAACTTGGGCGATACGATCCTTCAGCTTCCTGGTGCTGACGCTGACCTGAAAAATGTTTTAGTAGGTTGGTGAGCTACTGGCTCAGTGAATAGAATTTCACTCAACCATCACAGATAACTCATTCTATGATGATTAATTGGAATAAAATACAAGATAATACTATACTGATCAGATCTAAGCAATATAATTTAAACAATAGGAGATGTCAACATTTCATTAAGATAACAACTGCTGCAAAGCTGTAGATATGATTAAATAATAGAAAATACTAAAATTTCATTTAAAGGACAACTGCTGTGAAACTAACTCAAATCTTTCTTAACTCTTTAACTTATAAGAAACTCTGTGAACCTATATGAACATATTTTATCTTATGCCCCAATCATATGCAATGTACTCTACATATGAAGACTCATAGAGAACTACGATCCCATTGTACAAGACTTAGTCGACACCGCGGGACAGCTAAGTCTGACTACTCTCCTGGTGTGCAACAGGGAAAGATGGCTCTTTGGCCTCGACACTCCTATTGTGCTATAAACTGGACTCCTCCTCTAACCTGAGTACATAGGCGGAGAGTCAAGCCACCTATTGGCTTTTGAGTACTCTAGTGCCACCAGGAGTTCTGGTTGATGTTGGACACTACAAACTATAGTTTAAGGAGACTTCCACAAGGGCTTCGTCCCCCATACCACCTGTTGGTACATTCTGACCCCCGTATACTAGACGCACCGCCAGGGTAGGTCATTTCATCCCTAAGTCACATATCTCTCATAAATAGATTACAAGTCCACTTGACATTTATATACTAAATTCATGCAATTGAACCTCTTAATACACTAATAAAAGTTAATTGCTTGACATATGAGCAATCATCATTATCATATGTAAATTAATTGTACTTTCTTGGAAAATGTGCACATCAACCCAAATCCTGAGTTGTGCATCACATTACCCAATTAAGAGTTAATTACTTATCATGGCACAAATTATTAATAATAATAGAAAATTTCTAATGATATCCTTGAGAAATGTGCCAATTTGTGTTAAGACTAAACCACACACATTAAATATAATAGGGAGTGTGCAACTAGGTTTCCATTGACATTTTCATGTCATCGTCATTTCTTTGAAATCGTGCATCTAGTAAACTACTAGAATCGTACAAACTGGATTTATTCCCAAACTATATAGCTACTATAAACCCTAGGTTCGTGTGTTACTGTATTCCACTTTTAATCTGAGAAATTTTGGGTTTAATCAATCATATGATTCCAGTAACCCAAATCTTACAAATCAGTTAACAAACTAAATCACGCAAAACGTGAAGAAGTGAAACATGACATAACAGTCAGGCGACGCAAATACTGCTCGACACCTAGGTAACCACTGTTACCCGCGAATAACACAGATTGAACCAAAATTGTCTATTTCATGGAATTCATACTTACTTTGGGGAGTGAGATTCTACTCACAGTGGTGTAAGATGACCAAAATTGACTTGAAATGCATCCAGAGACCAATTTCCGAGCGTCAACAGGTCTTCTTCTACCTTGGTACTATTCTGGAACAACTTGCTTCACGCAGCAGTGCACACACTCACACACATGAAGGAGGGCTCATCTAAATTTGTGTTGCTCATGGCTAATTGGCGACGGAATCATGATCTAGACCCATGGACAAATTTGAAGGCACCATTTAGTGGTGCTTTTCTACACCAAGATGGCCCCTAGCCGTTGTTGCAGCAGCTACTACTACTACTTGCTAGGGCACCGCCCCTAGCAGGTTGGGCTACATGTGATTGGAGTCACAGACGCTTGCTGGCTTGAGGGTGCTGCGGAGCCGCCCCTCTCTCTCCATTGGTTGTTGGATACACACAAGGGATATTTGGCCGAGCCAAAGTAGCTATCCGCCAGCCACTGCTGCTGCAGGTCGGGCGCTTGCTAGGGCGGGGGAAGAAGAAGGGAAGAAGAGAAAGAAGAAGAAGAGGATGGAGGGGGTTGTGCGCTACTGATCGGAGCTAAAGGGGCCAAGACGCTCCGTCCTTCCTCTGGTAGCCCACCGATCGGGCACTGCTGTTCGAGCTCTATTTGGGGCTCCACTTCTCAAGCAGTTCCTGGATCGATCGCATGAATGAGATAAGGGAAAGGGGAAAAGGGTTATAATAAATGGGTAAATTGTTGTTTAGGTCCAAGAAATTTAAAATTGCCATAACTATGGCCTCGGGGGTCCGAATAAAATGATTTCTTTTGAAAAGTTTCAAGCGTGAAATTCACTACGACCTCAAGGTGAGAAAACAACATAATTAGACTGTAACACTAGATCAAAGCACTAATTGAACCTGTGAGTACTTAACTCAACTTAATCAAATGAATAATGTACTAAGTGTTGTGCTTACTGGTTAATTATGGAGTGGGTCATAACAATGATACTAAGTGGTGGCTTGTGAAAAGCCTAAGTCTAAGTAGGAACTTGTGTAAACAATGCTAAGTTCTTGATGAACCAATTGTGATATATGGAAAATGTAGGGTTAATGTACAAATTACCACCTCTAGATTGTTTTTACTCTTACCTAGTATTATCTAGAGGAAAGAGAAAGGAGGAGACAATATGTTTGAAACATCTTGAAGTGTTAGTACTCTTAATAAATGAAGAAAAAAAGAAAATACATAAGTTGAAGCTATGTACATTTTCATGTCTAGTTGTGGATTTAGAAGGAAGTCCCTATCATCCATAGAGCCATAGGGAGAGCATCCTATCAGTTTGTGGAAGCTTTGGTTTGGCCATGATGGGCAAGGCACTTGTAACAACCCCGCCTTCCGGTAACCCCCAATTAAGGGAGACCTAAAGGTTAGAGTCATTATCCCAATTAACATGATCAAAGGTTCGACAAATAATCAGTAATAATTATGAAATTCTACCAAACTAAACTGAAATTTGGTATATAATAAAACTTTGCATACCTTTTTCACAAACTTGGATATATAACTTCTGTCCACATCTGGACTCTACTCTAACTAATCCTCCTTGCACTTTATTTCTTAATTTCACAATATGCCACTTTACTATTTGTCCTTTTCAATTTGTACCTAAAATGCCGACAAACAAAACGTCAGTCAACATAAATGAATATGTTGGTATGTGAGGGAAACAAAAATTATGCAACTAGGGTAACAACGTAATCAAGAAATTAACATTTAACAACCAAGATTATGTCTTAAGCAATACTACTCAATCCTTACCTACCCTTATCTCTATGTTGTCCCTACAGTGGACTTGGACCTCTCTCATATGGTAGATCCTTACCCCCATGGCCCTACCTCACAGGTAGCCAATACTTAGGGCTGTGGAGTCGCATGGCCCTACCCAAACATAGCCTATTCCCTGACTCATGGTGACTTGATGGACCTACCCCATTTGTAGCCATCTACTAAGTCACCCAATGACTTGATGGACCTACCCCATAGGGGGCCATGTACTAGGTCAATCTATCAAGCTATAGAGGGGACTAGGATCTGATCTAGTAGGCATGTATCTTAGGTGATAGTCATATCCACATTATAGTTTGCATGAATTAAATTCATCCAATAGTTTAATTTAAGTCACTGATGAAAACTTCAAAAATCCTCAGAAAAATAATTTAGGATATTCATAAGCATAACCACATACCTGTCAGGTTGACTTGAGTGTAGAAATAATCCAACTAAGCAAGAAATCCAATTTACAAGCAAGCATACATCCTGAAATATCAATCCAATTTTCCTATCATTGATCAGGACATCAAGGTCTATTAAACCTAGCTCGCTTCCTAGGATTTCTAATTCACTTTTAGGGTTTCCATTGCAATTAGGTTTTCACTTCATTTTTACTATTTTAAACCCTAATTTTATACAAGTACTCACAAACCCTAATTATTTCATCTACTCCTCATGAAAGATATGAAGGTTACCTTTGAACAACATATAACCCTAATTTCGAATTACAAGCACCATTAAATGTCCATTAAGTCTATTATGCCTCTTTTACATCAAAACTACCATTTTTATCCTTTTAAGTCATGCCACAATCATTAGGCCCAATTATTATCTTTGGTTCCTTTCAAATTAGCAAATTATCTCTATTTATCACTAATTCCACATTTATCCACAAGAAAACCCTAATTACCATATTAAGGTTATTTATCCACAACTAGGAACTTTTATACTCAAAATAGCTTATAACCATCATATTTCAGCTTTATTCATGAATTTGAACAATTAAAGCCATTAAGAGTCATAATTACTAACATTAGGGTTTCAAGGTCCATTAAAGTTCATTCATGTAGATGGAACTCTAAATTAATCTAGTTACGTGTAAAGTTCATCCTTTTATATCTAGATGTGTCTTTTTATAAACAACAGGTTAATAACAACTTTAATCATCCGTAAAACCCTTCTCAATACAGTGTTCATCTAAAATTAGGGTTTCTTAATCATTAATGCATTAAAGTTGATAACTTCCACTACTTTTCGAATTGTAAGAGTAATTATCTTCTAAATCTATATTTAATGGATTCCTCGCATTTTTCTGAGAAAAATTGATATATTATATGTACCAATCCGAGCTACCATTATTTAGATATGAATTTTGCAAGATAAACTTACTTGGACCAATCACTGAGCGCCACATCATCTCTTGCATGCAACGTAGCCCGATTGGGAAATATAACCAAATTACACTTCTGCCCTTGTGTAAGTTATTGTCTCTTTAACCCGTGGAGGGGCAAAACGGTCCAATAGCCCCTAGGTCGTCTTCAAGCTCCCGACGCCTGACCTGACACCGATTCCAGTCCCACGTGGGGCTACCCACTCCTTTCCCAAGGCCCGACGACCACCACCGATCATTGCCCTAGCTTCACCGCATCCTGTCGCACCTGGGGCGCCACCCAGCTGCGGCCGAGGTGGCCAGTATCGAGCACGATGGCATGCACTATCCGACTGGCCATGCAGGCCTGATGTAGGTGGCCGTGTGAGGTCGAGTGCTCGGGGAAGATAGCCAATCATCCTCAAGTTAACGGGGAACCACCAAGCCTCCACCATGATGACACCATGGCCCCTCATTGCTTTGATGTTTAGAACTATGCCCTTAGATTAGGATTTGTATGTAAGGAATAAGGAGAAGAGAGAGAGAGATGTGTGGGATCTCCTTGGGCTCGGCCATGAGCTCGGCCTGTATATAGGGGAGGGCAACGAAGCCCTAACATGACAATCCGCAAGATGAAAAGTCCTTTTCTCAATAGGAAACCAAATTCCTTCATTGAGAAGCAATCTTCTCTCTCCTAATTATCTTCTTAACAAACCATAATCATTGGATATTTAGGAATTTGAAAATCCTCTCTCTTATTCTCTTTATGCTTGACTTTTAATCCATTGGCACGAAATTATACTTTCGTTAAGTAGAAAATACCTATTTTAAACAATACCACAAAATCCATTAATTATGTATCACATTATCCTCTTATTTTGTATTATTTGTATTTTCTCTTTCTTTTTCTCCATTGGGGCTCCTTATAACCCAAGAAACTCTAATATTTCAAAATTCCTTTTTAAGGATACTTATTATCCTTCTAGATGCATCTACATTCTTCATTTTTCATTATCTTACTTATTTCTTTATTAAGATATTCTTTTGTAAGGATTTCTCATTATCTTTCATCTCCTTTTTCCTATTTTCCTATTTCTTTTATTAGAAATCATATGTAAACGAATTTTACTCAATTGTGGAAATTAATGCCACTTTCTATATATTTCCAAGTATTTTTCATAAATACTTTGCTTAATATGCATTATCTTATATCTTTTCCTATTATTTGGACTTTTCTTCTTTTCTTCTCTTTTATATCCATTATTGGATTAATATAATAATAGGAACCATGAAATTCCTAATGTAAGGGAGATTTGCAAAGAAATCCCTTCTTTGAAGCAAAGCGTACAACCTTTTCAACTAAGTCCAAATTCACAAAATCATTATATTTCAATTATGAAAACACATGCAAACTTGGGGTTGTAACATCCTCCCCCCCTTATAAGAATTTTGTCCTCAAAATTCCATCAAGAAAACAAACAATTCAGGATAAGACTTTTCCATGTCCATCATTGACCCCTATGTGGCTTTACACTATCCATGGAGCTTCCAAAGAACCTTTTTCATTACATATTCTTTTCTATGAGTTCTTACACCTTGGCCTCTATAACCTCACATGTGACTTAGGTCATTTCAGCCTCCCTTGGGGCTCACTAGGTTCATTTCTCAACACATGGCCCGAGTACCTCACATAGCGCTCTAAATTGGACACATGGAACTCATCACACATTACTTTATCCTGAGGGGTAAGGTCAAACATAACCTTCTCCACCAATCCATCACAAATGGACCCATACAGCCGAGGCTCAACTCTCTTAGCTATAACTTAGAGGGGTCGGATTTTTCACATCATAGGTTCTCCCTCAGCGAACTGCATGTCAGTCTGCTTTGCATCAGCTCACGACTCATGTCACCCCTGGGCTCTCTTTCAACCATTGTACGATCAAAGTGACTTCATCTGCACACATTGTGGCCCTTTTATGACCTTTGCAAGATCCCTTCACCAACATCATCTTAATGAAGTGGTGACCAATACAACCTCCCTTACAGAGCTTCTTTACATCCTGATACTGGCTATGGTGGTTATCATCACATCTTACAGAGGACAAGAACTGTCTCCATGTATCACCTTGAACGAGCACACATGCTCTCATCAGACCCTCTAGTCTGGATCATACTAACCATTAGTTAGGGGTGATAAACTGTGCTAACCTCGAGTTCTTCATGTACCTAATTCCACCACATGGAAGTAAATCTTTAGGTTAAACTCAAGAACTTTTTAACTCACATCATGGTGTAGTTGAACCATCTCTCTCTCATATGTAGTTCGACCAGATTCGTCCCTTGATAATATTCTTTCTTTCTCATGTTATCTAGGTAAGGCGATCTACCATAACTCATATTGCATCTTGACCTTCCTTGGTCTAGGGGAGACTTACCACAACATCCATAGTGATCAACTCCCAATCCCCCTTGGGGACTCTTCATCCTCTATACCAACTCAGTGGGTTACTGGTGTTCATCCTTCACCTCTTGACATGCTTGGCGACCAGCCACATGCATCTTTGTACACTTTTCATCAAAGTACTGCTACCACTTATTATCTTAGCAGTACTATGGTGTATGGTAATCTTAAAATCATGATCTCCAGTATGTCATGATTCCTCAAGATTGATCCCTTGGAAACCCTAAACCACTCTAGTCGGGGTTTCATCACCTTCCCTTCCAGAGAAGTGCATCTGAGGCTCTACAACCATCCTACCATCACGACAAGCCCTAGGCTGGATAACTAAGAAACCACTAACTCGATCAACGATCTCATTACCTCTAAGTGTTAGCCAAACATATCTCACAAACTTATGGTTCACCTAACCACCTCTTCCAGCCTATCCACTAGCTAAACTAGATAGATGCCTCTCAATAAGAGCATCCATTACCACCTCACATCCTTATGTGTTAGGTAATGTGAAGACATAGACCTCCATGTATTCAACTTATCATCCCATATCGAACTCTAAGTCTATCTTCATCAAGAAAACTCTAATCTCATCCTTTTTGTTATCGAACTCAACCTTGTATAGCTCATAAATTCCACATAGCTCATGATAAGAACATCCTCATAAGATGAATACCTTAGTTCTCTTGGTGTTTGTAAACCATCCACACATCGTACACTCCACAAAGGTATGCTATTATCTCTATCCTCATACATCATAGCAACATTTCCACTCATATCATCTTTATCCTTGGTGTATGGCATGCATATTGCCCTATCTCTCACCCCCATAATGAGAGGAAATAAACATTTGGCTGCAGTCCAAATACAGAGTTCTTCCCATTCCAAGAGTAGAGATGGTACATCCCACATTTCCAGTACATCTTCAAATCTAAGTTTAAACATGCAACATGATCATCTTGATATCAAAGTTACTTCCATGGAAAACTGATCTCTAACCCACTTGGGTCACCACATAATCCTTGGTCATCTCCCCTAGGTCTGTAAGGTGCCGACACTTTTGGGGTCATCCCTCTTCCCTTATGCATCAGAGTGTGCCTTCCTCATTTTCCCTTTGGGTCCCATGAGTCCATGAAGGTGATCAATCTCCTAACCCATGGCCCTCAGACAATGATAGTTGTTACCTCCCGACCCTATGGTCATGTGCAACTAGGGAATTAGGCAACTCCTACTTCCATCGATCTTATCCCTACCTGACCCTAGGATAGACTTAGGATTCTAATATAGTACATGTCCAACTTAGAACCTTACCCAAGTCTCCATCATCTCCCTCTACATTCACATGCTGACTTTCATCCTTTCATAGGGGTCATGGTGACCTGCCTACCTTGGTCAGGCCCCATACCGGTTACCTCCATGGTAACACATCCACATGAACTTAGAGATGGTTATCTATGGGTCTATAGGTTCATTCTCATATTATGTACTTTTCACTTAGCTTCTCAAGATCCTTTGAGACCTCTTAAGGTTACCTCAAACCCAACAAAAGTTGATCCATACCCTACAAAAGGGTCCCTCTTCCCGGATGGGAGGAAACTATCTCTTGATAGCAAAAATGATCACAAACGTTCTTATGTCTAGGGTTTACATCAATATGAGCATGCTTAACCCAGTCAAGCTACTAAGACATGTATCTAACCAACAAACCACCTACTAAACCATGCTAGGTCTCCATGGTAGGTCCTACTTGTTCTCATTCCTTAACATTGGACCAACGTCATACATGCCCATGTCACCAACCTATATATGAGGGGTTCATCAAACATATACCTTAAACCAAGGGGTTCCCATTCCTATAAACATGAGGAGTGCCATGCTCAAATCTATAGAAACTCAAATCTCATCATGAGCATCAGGTACACTACTTCCCCTCTTAGATCTAGGAACCCTAGGTTCACTTTTCTGATGTCCAACTGCATGCTCAACCTTTTAACCACAAACCAAGCATGTAAATGGTATGGCATGCACATCCTATTATCCTTCTACTCGAGGAACACCTCAGTTGAGTCCTCCTCAAGGACAACCAACTAGGTATAAGGCCTCACAACTTGTTACTATACCTCCTCGGGGTCTAAGGAACTCTTCTTCTTAACTTAGAAGGTAAACACCTATACCATAGGCACACAGGTACCAACAACCTCATCCTCTCTCTAGGGTTTGGTTCCTCTAAAGGAAGCCAAGATACCATCAGCCTCCAGGGATCATACATGAGGCAACCGTAACCATCCACTTAGGTCGCATCATCCTCAACTCCCCATAGTTCCTCATATCTTGGAGTCTAAGCTTCCAACCTTCTTGCTTGGGTCCTGCTCTCTCTCTCTCTCTCTCTCTAGAGCTATCCCTACAATAGCCTTACTACCAGAGGTATTCTCTCCATGGAGGTGGATCAAGCTCACAAGCATACCCCTACATGGGTGAAGCCTAAGTTTAAACTTAGGTTTTCTCAAGATTGTCCATAGCCCTATTATGCTTATCTCATAAGCTATCTAACATACTCTCCTGGACAGGGTTTTAACCTACTGCCCACACTACTGACGTACTCTGGGTGCATGCTAGCCATGCTCATATAAGCCCATAGGGTTTTTCTAGGTTCTTCAATAACCTCATCGTTGAAGGAGCTATCCTTCACTCTAACATGCACGACCCTTTCCAAGGTTGGATCGCCAAAGGTACTAGGTCATCCAACCTCTCATGGCTCATATGGGCATCCAAAAGTATGTACACTCACACACCTGGTCTATTATGACATCTAACTCATCATGTCATCCCTCTCTAACCACCACATAGGGTTAGGGTTAGGGTTAGCGTCATCCTCAAATGATGTTCCATGACTCTACTTATAATGGAGGTTTCTTCCTCTAAGACCAACTCTCCTATTCATCCTCCTGACAAGAAGGTTTAACCTTAGGTCTCTCCTGAGGACATGACAACACATGTCATACGACCTAAGAATGCAACTATTCTTTAGTTTACGCTTAATCTATTAAGCTTATGTCTATGATATCTTATTTACATGCTTTTAATTAATTTGGTGGAGGATTCCTTAACCTGATCATACATACCTTGACCTCAAGAGGGTGAGGAAGAGAGAGAAAAACCCTAAACCTTAGAATCTTAACAGAATTAGGGTTGAGAAGGGATGAACAAGATGAGAGAGTCCTAAAGGTATCTTATTTCGAGTCAAATCCTGAGACATTGGCCAGGAAGTCACACAAATCTGGGAGTCCTCATATTCCAACTAGCAGTGCAGAGGAAAATCTTGCTAGCCCCCAGACGTGATCCTTTTTCTAGACACCTATGTCTTTTGGAAAATCATCTAATAACTCCCTTGGGTTCTACAGAGTTTGTAAAATTTAATAACTATTAAAGATTAAATGAGGAACCTAGGCTCTGATACCAAATGTAACAACCCCACCTCCTGGTAACCCCCAATTAAGGGAGACCTGAAGGTCAGAGCCATTATCCCAATTGACAGGATCAAAGGTTCAACAAATAATCAGTAATAATTATGAAATTCTACCAAACTAAACTAAAATTTGGTATAAAATAAAACTTTGCATATTTTTTTCACGAACTTGGATATCTAACTTCTATCTACATCTGGACTCTATTCTAACTAATCCTCCTTGCTCTTTATTTCTTAATTTTACAATATGCCACTTTACTATTTGTCCTTTTCAATTTGTACCTAAAACGCCGACAAACAAAACGTTGGTCAACATAAATGAATATGCTGGTATGTGGGGAAAAATTATGCAATTAGGGTAACAACGTAATCAAGCAATTAACATTTAACAACCAAGATTATGTCTTAAGTAATACTACTTAATCCTTACATATCCCTTATCTCTATGTTGTCCCTACAGTGGACTTGGATACTACCTCTCTCATATGGTAGATCCTTACCCCCATGGCCCTACCTCATAGGTAGCCAATACTTAGGGTTGCAGAGTCACATGGCCCTAGCCAAAGGTAGCCCAATCCCTGACTCATGGTGACTTTATAGAGCTACCCCATTGGTAGCCATCTACTAAGTCACCCAATGACCTGATGAACCTACCCCATAGGTAGCCAAGTACTAGGTCAATCTCTCAAGCTACAGAGGGGACTAGGATATGAGCTAATAGGCATGTATCTTAGGTGATAGTCATATCCACATTATAGTTTGCATGAATTAAATTCATCCAACAGTTTAATTTAAGTCACCAATGAAAACTTCAGAAATCCTCGAAAAAGTAATTCGGGATATTCATAAGCATAACCACATACCTATCAGGCTGACTTGAGTGCAGAAATAATCCAACTAAGTAAGAAATCCAGTAAACAAGAAAGCACACAAGATGATCCTAAAATATGCATCCCATTTTCCTATCATTGATCAGGCCATCAAAATCTATTAAACCTAGCTTGCTTCCTAGGGTTTCTAGCCCACTTTTAGGGTTTCCATTGTAATTAGGGTTTCACATAATTTTTACTATTTTAAACCCTAATTATCTCATCTACTCCTTATGAAAGATATTAAGGTTACCTTTTAACAACATATAACCCTAATTTTGGATTACAGGCACCACTAAATGTCCATTAAGTCTATTATGCCTCTTTTACATTAAAAATACAATTTTTATCCTTTTAAGTCATGCCACAATCATTAGGCCCAATTATTATCTTTGTTTCCTTTTAAATTAGCAACTTATCTCTATTTATCACTAATTCCACATTTATCCACAAGAAAACCCTAATTACCATATTAAGGGTATTTATCCACAATTAGGAATTTTTATACTCGAAATAGCTTAGAACCATCATATCTTAGCTTTATTCATGAATGTGAACAATTAAAGCCATTAATAGTCATAATTACTAACATTAGGGTTTCAAGGCTCATTAAAGCTCATTCATGTAGACGAAACTCTAAATTAATCTAGTTACATGTAAATTTAATCCTTTTAGATCTTGATGTGTCTTTTTATAATCAACAGGTTAATAACAACTTTAATCATCTGTAAAATCCTTCTCAATACATTGATCATCTCAAATTAGGGTTTCTTAATCATTAATGCATAAAAGTTGATAACTTCCACTACTTTTAGAATTGCAAGAGGAATTTGCCTCTAAATATATTTTTAATGGATTCTTCGTATTCTTCTGAGAAAAATTGATGGATTATACGTACCAATCTGAGCTACCATTATTTAGATATGAATTTTGCAAGATAAACTTACTTGGACCAATCACCGAGTGCGACATCATCTCTTGCATGCAACGTAGCCCGATTTGGAAATATAACCAAATTACACTTCTTCCCTCACATAAGTTATTGGCTCTTTAACCCGCGGAGGGGAAAAATGGTCCAACAACCGCTAGGTCATCTTCAAGCTCCCGATGCCCAACCTGACATCGATTGCAGCCCCACGCAGGGCTTCCCACTCCTTACCTAGGGCCCGACGACCACCGCCGATCATTGTCATAGCTTTGCCACATCCCGCCGTACATGGGGCACCACCCAACTACATCCGAGGAGGCTGGTATTGAGCATGATGGACGGTGCTATCCGGATGGCCATGCAAGCCTACTACAGGTGGCCGTGCAAGGTCAAGTGCTCAGGGAAGATAGCCAGTCGTCCTCAGGTCGACGGGGAACCACCATGCCTCCACCATGACGACACCATGGCCCCTCATTGCTCTGGGGTTTAGAACTGTGCCCTTAGATTAGGATTTGTACAGAAGGAAGAAGGAGAAGAGAGAGAGAGATGCGTGGGATCTCCTTAGGCTCTCCCATGGGCTCTACCCTTATATAGGGGAGGGTAACGAAGCCCTAGGATGACTATCCATGAGATACCAAGTCCTTTTCTCAATAGGAAACCAAGTTTCTTCATTGAGAAGCAATCTTCTCTCTCCTAATTATCTTCTTAACAAACCATATTCATTTGATATTTAGGAATTTGAAAATCCTCTCTCTTATTCTCTTTATGCTTGACTTTTAATCCATTGGCACGAAATTATACTTTCTTTTAGTAGAAAATACCTCTTTTAAACAATACCACAAAATCCATTATTTATGTATCACATTATCCTCTTATTTTGTATTATTTATATTTTCTCTTTCTTTTTCTCCATTGGGGCTCCTTGGACCCCAAGAAACTCTAATATTTCAAAATTCCTTTTTAAGGATACTTATTATCATTCTAGATGCATCTACATTCTTCATTTTTCATTATCTTACTTATTTCTTTATTAAGATATTCTTTTGCAAGGATTTCTCATTATCTTTCATCTCCTTTTTCCTCTTTTCATATTTCTTTTATTAGAAATCATATGTAAACAAAATTTACTAAATTGTGGCCATTAATGCCACTTTCTAGATATTTCCAAGTATTTTTCATAAATACTTTTCTTAATATGCATTTATCTTATATCTTTTCCTATTATTCTGACTTTTCTTCTTTTCTTCTCTTTTATATCCATTATTGGATTAATATAATAATAGGAACCATGAAATTCCTAATGTAAGGGAGATTTGCAAAGAAATTCCTTCTTTGAAGCAAAGCGTACAACCTTTTCAATTAAGTCCAAATTCACAAAATCATTATATTTCAATTATGAAAACACATGCAAACTTGGGGTTGTAACAACAATTCAAGGAAATGATAAAGCATCGATTTACTTTTGTCTTGGAAATAATGGAGTGGAATATAATAATAAGTTAGTGGAAGGAGACTTGCTCTAGAATACAAATATCCACCCCTTATTCCCTACATTATCCATGGACTTTTATTTTTGCATGGTAAGATAGTAGTGGCATGCATGCAAGAGTATGTGTCGACCTTGCATAGCTAGGTGGCATGAAGTACCTTAAGTCAATGACACCTATGACACTCTTTTCTATAAACCTCAAGTATAAATACCTTGATCTTCATTTGTTGGCAAGATTTTCAGATCTAGCAAGTGCCTTTCCTCTTGTATCGTGCAACACCTTTCCTTGTGTAGCCCATAGTGAAGAGAGTGGAAAGGTGAGGCTTGGAATTGGCCAAGAAGGAGAGATATCAGCCAAAGTAGTTTGAAGCAACCAAGTGAGGTGATATCGCCCAAGGTGATTGGAGATATCATGCAAGAGCTTGGAGCTCAAGTCTTAGATCTTGGAGAAGGCTCATCTTAAACCTTGGAACGTGTGGAGTTGAAGCTTGAAGCTTGGAAGCTCTTTGAGAGGCGAGTTATATAACTTAAACCCTTCAATCTTATTATCCTTCTTCAATGTTGTTCAATTGGTTGATTAAATACAAAATTCGGTTTTCCTTTGATCAATTGATATAAACATGAGTTCCAATATGTAATTAGGACTGTTATCCATAGGTTTGAATTGATTAATGATCTTGAGTATGGTGATGATGACATCATCATGGACAACCTGATATAGGTTGATGACTCTTGCAACCTGATATGGGTTGAAGATCTTGCAAACCGATATGGAACCCAATATGAAAGTAGGTCATACCTTGTAAGACAAGCCCTATGAACGATATGGAAGACCCCTATGTATTACCTTGAATACGACACTAGGGTCAAGCATTATCTTTGCCCGATATGAGTAAAACCCTAGGAACCCGATATGCGTTTATCCTTTGAAACTTGATACTCTCTCTTTACCTTGTGTCGAGTTAAAGAACAACTTGGTATCCATCTTGTCTTGTTTTGAGTTTAGGTTTTTTTTATCATTAATGGCCACACCATATGGTAATCATATACCACTTTATATGGGTACCTGATATGGTGAATCCATGAGGCAAATCGATATGATGCCCAATATACATGACCGATATGATGCCCAATATACATGACCGATATGATGCCCAATACACATGACCGATATGTTTCCCAATATGTATATAACCCGACATGATATCTAAGATAGGTAAACCGATATGATGTATAGCATAGAAATACAATATGGCAATCATGATACCACTTAATATAGGATGACATCCAATGAGGATGCACAATATGATAACCCAAGATGGAGCCCGATATGGAAATCCAAGAGGCTACCCGATATGATGGGAGACCTATATGGAAGTTTAAGAATGAATGTGACCAACCAAAGTGAAGAACAAAAATAATATTGTTGTATGAGATATGGTATAACCATAATGATATGATGTACTCTAGTACGATATAAGGGCCCAATACACTCTGATACCCAATATGGGAATAATGATTTAACTCATACATGATATGAGATTGACTTGAGATGAAAAAAGATAAAGTGATACCTAACTACATGGTTACACGATATGATTTTAAGGGATATGCCCTATACCTGATATAAGATTGTGGTTTCACCACATGATCAAATTGAATTCTTGTTAAGATTATATATGTAATGACCACATTTGTGCTTAATTGGTAAACTAGGGTTTACCTAAATGATTACATGCTTGATTAGATTGAACATTGTTTAGACTTGATTAATGATAATATATCAATTGTGATTTTCAAACCTAATAAGAAACTCTAACTATGATTTTAGTTTGAAGAATTAGGGTTTGAGAAATGTAAACCCTAATTGGCAAAAATTATAGTTTTGATAGTATATGAATATGGAATTTGATCATGATAGAAGTATGGTAAATGATTTTTCATATTTTATACAAATTTTGTATTTAATTGAATTTTGGATATGATATGGATAACTCAATCATTCATATTGGAGACAAATTTCAGAATATTTAAGAGTTCTTTGATTGTGGTTCTCGGTCAAACTATACTTCGATCAAAATGATGACAGAGTGCTTTTTAGTAGTGTAGTTTTTTTATTTTTAGTTATTTATTAGTAATTACAAATGATCTGAAATTTTAAATGAAGATCTGAAAATTTTCATAATTTTTGAATGCATTTATACCTTATCAGTAGACGAATTACAGTAATAAACATTTCTATAAAATTCTAGATAGAAGTACACTATTCAATTTTTATTTATTTAATAGAAGCTCAGAATGATCTCAAATTTTAACTGAATATTTTTAATTCAATTATAATCAACATGATAAATTCTCATAATTTTTGGAGGAGGTTTAATCTCTGAAATACATGAATTTACAGAAACCTTTTTATGATAGAAAAACAATTGCTGAAATAAGAAAAAGTATAGTAAGGGGTCAAAGTGCAATTGACCCAAGCAGCTCAATTTCTCTATATGATCAACCTAACATACTAGAAGCACTCATAATTCATGATTCATACTAGAGAAATGAAATCCTAGAGAGAGAGGGAGAGTTAGGGTTTGAGAGGAAAAATTGATGGAGATGCTGACCTAAGGTTTTGCGGTCTGAGGAATGATGAAATCATGTAAGTTTAGCTTCTTTATATAGACTTTAATAGTGAATATTCTCTCTGATGTCATGATTCCATTCCTACTCTATTTGGATTCGAAATCATATCAAATCAAGTACTTTTCTCACTCTTTCTTCATAATCCCTCATTTCTAGGGTTTCTGAGTTGAAAGTAAGAAGAATTGGGTGAATTGCTTGGGATTTGATATGAGATCAAGAATTTCAGGGATGAGATATGTTTTTAAGGTGCTTTCACACCTTAAGGTTAGTGGGAACTTCCTTTAAATAGTATATTGCACGAAAATTGGTTAAATCATCCATAATCTTTAATTGCTAGTATGCGACTACAAACCCTGAATTATCTATTTGTTATAAGTTGTTGCAAAACGATATGAAATGGATTC
Organism: Alisma plantago-aquatica; assembly: GCA_963693085.1. NCBI lineage: Eukaryota > Viridiplantae > Streptophyta > Magnoliopsida > Alismatales > Alismataceae > Alisma > Alisma plantago-aquatica. The sequence goes on from OY856409.1 coordinate 628,199,690, forward strand.
TTCCTCTGTTTGGATGAAGTTCAGATGATAAAATCATATTAGGAATGTATACAATACATCCTAATGAGAATTCCCTAAGTATTCACAGAGGTTATAAGAGTAAATTGAAATATAGGAAATTTGTCTATGACTAAAATTTGTTGTATAAGTAAAGAGAGAAAATTGCTTATCTGGATCCCCTTGGTTATGAATGATTATTTATCTAAATTCATAATACATATATGTCAGATACTATCTTGGATTTCGTTCAAAGTGAATATTATTTGTTTGATATCTCAGTAAAGAGGGTGAAACCCTAGATGTGAGGAAAGTTGGATATTTGCGAATAGATATCGTGAAATCCATTTGAAGGGATTTTCTTGACATGATAGTATTTATTTATTCAATGTTATTATTGATGCATGATATCCTAGAGAATGGCATGGAAACCCAAATTCAACTCAGTTCCAAGGTTTCATACATATATTGATTTTATATGATTTATTGATAGTAGTCTTTATTCAATGAATGTTTATGTCGCATGAAATCTTTATGGGAGCCATGTGAATAAGTTGTTGCCTAGTGAGAGGTGAAAAGATGTGTGATGGCCTTGTGATCCATGAGAATACTTGTACAACCAGTGAAATGAATACCTTGGTCTAAGGACCTAGAGGTAATCGTTACCTGTTACAGAGGTAACAATGCTATGTGATGATCTAAGGGTTTGAATACCATGATCCAGTAATCATGATAATGATGTGAAGGGATGAGAATTCCCAATAATGTGATAAGGGATTGAGATCCTAGGTATCATGTGTTTTAAAGATTTGAAAAGTACGTGATAGATGTATTACACATTTCTTTGTAGCATTTGTTGTAATTAAATGAAACCCTAAGGGTAGGGTGTTCAATGAATCAAGTATTGTGATATCAATGTTCTTAATTATTATTAATAATTCTTGTCATGATAATTAATTAAATCTTAATTGAGTTATGAGATGCACAACTCAAGATTTGGGTTGATATGCACGTTCTTTGAGAAATTACAGATAAGTTGCAGGTGCTACTGATGATTACTCATATGTCAAGTAATTAACTTTTATCAGTGTAATAAGATGATAAATTGCACAATTCTAGTGTGTATGTTCCAAGTGGACATGTAATCTATTTATTTAAGAATTTTAGTCTGTCTGCATGTATAATATGTTGATTACTCAGTATATTATAATGTTTTTTAGTGTACTACCCTGTCACGTCTAGAATGATATTCATGTTGTGATTTTCTTGGAAATAATAAAATTATAGATTTAAGGGACCTAACATCATAGAACCCCTATGTGAGGTCTGCACCTTAGGGGTGAAACGACCTAACCCTGCCAGCATCCAGTATACGGGCGTCAGAACGTGCTATCAGGTGGAACGGGGGACGAAGCCCTAGTGGAAGTCTCCTTAAATTATAGTTTGTAGTGTCCAACATCAACCAGAAGTCCTGGTGGTACTAGAGTACCAAAAAGCATGCCCAACATCAACCAGAAGTCTTGGAGGCATGGCTTGACTCTCTGCTTATGTGCTTAGGTTAGAGGAGGAGTCTTGTTTATGACACAATAGGAGTGTCGAGGCCAGAGAGCCAGTTTCCCTGTTGCAGACCAGGAGAGTAGTCAGACTTAACTATCCTGGGGTTTCGGCCAAGTCTTGTACGGTGGGATCATAGTGCACTACAAGTCTTCATATGTAGAGTACATTGTATATGATCATGTCATAATAAAATGAATGAGAGGTCAAACAAGTGTGTACAATTATTCAATTATTCTTTGTATGCTTATGAATTATTAGTTCTCTTTATGATCAATCAAGCATTTCATATATTGATTCACTCTTATAGATATTTAGAGTATCCTTCCATATTTATGATTGTCAATTATTAGACTCTCTAAAGCTTTCTTCTGTTATAATTGATATCAATTGCTCAAAAGTATATCTGTAATTATATCAGTGCTTTAGACTATTTCTTTGAAGTACTCATTCACTGAGCGAGTAGGCTCACCCCTCTACTCAAAATTTTTAGGGAAATCACAAGGACTTGAAGAAGATATCATTGCATCAGAGTAGATCTGCCACAAGAGTTAAGTCTGAGTATAGTTAAGTTCAGTCAGTCCCTGTCACTCTAGGTCCTTGTATATATCTGAGAGAGAGAGTTGTAAATGATATTTTGTATGTTTTTTTCCTTAATAGGAGAGAATGCAAATGATTGTCATGTCGTATGTACATGGAGGTGTGAGAAACATAATGAATGTATGGATGTGTATCATTAATGCTGAGATTATATTAGAGAAATAAAAGTTTAATTCTCTTGTAAAGTTAGTTTATGTGGTTCAATGCAAGAAAACAAAGAGTTTGAAAAAGAAGAAAAAATTAAGGGTGATCTTTGTATTACGTTAAATTCTCAATTTATACCCTAATCTCATGATTAGTGGAAATTGTGAGATCGGGGTGTAACAACTTGGTATCAAAGCTTAGGCTGAGTTGTCAGGGACCATTAAGTTAGTAAGTTAGAGTCATAAGTGTGGCAGATAGGAGATGTTATGATGTTAGCTCTGGGGATTTGAGTACTTGGATATCCTGTCCCAGTATCTGAGTACTTGGATCAACCAATATCAAGCTACTCTATCTATTCTTTCATGTATACCCTGGCCAGGTATACAGTGGAAGGATGGGCCAGAGAGGAACCCTAGAAATATTAGGGTTAGAAACAAGATAAGTAACATGAATTAAGAACATAAATATAAAATGAGATAGAACCTTCATTTCATATTGTTGTTTTATTGGAGATGAACAGAAAAGCTCTTATATGTTTGAATTTAAATATTCAGTATTTTGAAATATATATGGGTCTTTAAGATTTGTTGTACACTATGCAGCTGTAGCATTTATTGAGTACATTCTTTGTATCAAGTAGACTAGAAATGATCTTTGAATGAACTTTCCTAAGTGGATAATATTTCCACATGTTTGATATTAATAGGAGTTGGTTAATCTTAAGTAGCTCTTGGGGCAAAACTATAGGTTTGGCCTGGTCCGACTGATAGGATGCGTTACTAGGATTAATGACTCCTATTAAAAATATAATAAGAGTAGACTCTGGATAAATTAGACCCACATCATAGTGAGAATGTACATTATCTAAGATGTTGAAACATATGGGAAAGATTAGAATAGCTAAGAATCAGTTGAAACTGATGTCTGAGATCCAACTTTGGGGCCTCATATGAGAAACCCTTAATTGGGAATAAAGGGACATGACATAAGATTCTGATTAAGTTTAATCATTAGTATTATATGAACTCTAAATATGAAATATGGAAAAGATATGAGAAAAGTATGTAAGGGCCAAGATAGTAAGAATCAATCATGAGGAATGGATTATATAACCGAGTACAATGTTTTTATGTACTCCAAAGTAAAGGAAAAATAGAAGAAAAGAGTTCAGTATACGATAAGTAAATATAAGTGAAGAGTCTTCAGAAGAGTTAAAAGTAAAGAGAATTAGATAAATATGTAAATCATAAGACTAGGATAAGAAACTAAGTTAAAATAAAGATAAATGTTGGAAATGATGAGCTTGATTAAGGAATGAGGGTTATGATATAATTGAGAGCATGGAATGTATACCTTTATTAATAAGTTTAATACATGCATCCTTACTACCTTTGGATTCCAAGTCTCTATAGAATAACAAACTAGTTTCTAAAAAAAAGAACAAAAGTGTAGCTTAACAAAATGAATAAGTTATATAAAGATAGACTATACTCAGGAAGGAAAAACTTGATATAAGAGAAACTATGTTTCACCCATGCATGAGTCATTTGATTTAAAATGAAGGATATTCAATGTATTAAACATGAGTTGAAACTAGTAGAGAGATTGTTGATTTAGAATTTCAACTTCACATTAGTAGAAGGATAAAAACTAATATGTGCAACATGGTATACATGATCATACACATGAATAAGCAACATGATCATAAGAGAAAAGTAGACGTTAAAGATAACAGGTGGAAGAGTAGTATATGGTAAGAGGATTATGGAAAGTAAGGAAGGGTTTGAAACATGGTGGAGTAATATAGATTATAAAAGAAAGAGGTTAGGAGATTCAATCAAGTGCTAGTTAGTCAAGTATCCATGTTGATAACTAATTAAACATACATATGAAAAATGTATTAATGGGATGTTTGAAGATAAAAATTCTAAGTCTCAGAACTATCTTCTCTTCCATATATTACTTAATGAGAGAAATGTGGGAATGAAGTGATAAGAAAATGAATCATATCTGAATCATAACCACCATGGTAGAGGCACCTATTTAATGTAATAATGACACACAATATGATGATGAAACCCTAGAAGGGTAAATTGAGAATGTAATCTATCCAAATGGCCAATTAAGATGACGGAAATTCAATTGATAAGATGAGGAAGACTTTAGTAAAAACTTGTGAGATCCAAAGTTTGAATTTCAAATTAAGGGAGCACAGTCACACCACAATAATGCCATGCTACTGATAAAGGACAAACCCTAGAATGTTTAGAGTTGTAGTAGTTCAAGGGTTATCACTAGTGATTTGATCTTGAATACTAGCATCTCTATAAAACAATATCATGAAATTTGCACTATGAGAAGTAAACTAGCACTCGTAGTAATCCTAGCTAATATGAAAGGTAGATAAACAATATGGAAATGATTTAGAGCAAAGGATAAGAAATATATTTGAAATATAAGAGGTGTCTTTTGAATAAAGGGAGAAATACAATATGAGTGAAGTGTAATATGAAATAAATTCTTGCAGTATAGCAAGAATGATGAATAATCTATTCATACCTTGTATGTTTCAATTTTAGGGATGTTTAGTCTACATGATTAAAATGAGAAGGATAAGTAGCAAAAAGTAAGTAGTAATGAATGAGAAGAGAGATAAGAGAAAATAATGGCTTTTAGTAATATGTGAATTTGTTTTTAGAAGTATAATTTGTTGAAGGTATATTAAGGGATGTAAATTGGTTCTACGTATGATTTCAGTGTACATGTGCAAGAAATATGTTAATTAAAGGTGTATGATAGTTGTAGTCATTCATACCTGTAATCCATCTTAGTAATGTACAATTGTTGTATGGTGATATGGTTCAAATTATGATAAAATAAATGGAGGGTTACCCAAAATAAGGTAGTCTTACCTATTCACTCATATGAATAGAAGGGATGATAACCATATTATATTGATATGTAACCCTAATTAGGTATAACTTGTTATACCTAGCTTTAACATAACTAAGAGATGGTAATTGGGTATGAATAGTCCTTGAATGACTAATACAATTATGGAGTACTCTATTACTATTGTTGAAACCCTAGTATGCTATAACCCAATGGTTACACCTTGAATTATGTGTGGGTTCATACTTGAGAATAGTATGGAATGTAATGGTAATGCTTCACCTTATGCATCCATGATCTAATGGGGATGCCGTGAGTAGTATTGTAAAATTGTTGTTGAATTTAGTCTTCCAACTCAATACTATTTTGCTATTTGAATAGCATAATAGTAAAAAATTCAAAACAACATGGTAAACTCTCTTTTGTGATTTAGAGGTAAAACATAACAATACTACATATTGAGCCGTATGAATTTGGATAGTTGGATCGGATTATCAATGTTGAGGGAACACCTCAAGAGAATGAAAATATTGAAATGGTTGTTTCTCTCTCTATCCTATGATTGATTGTGACATAGAGAATTTATTTATTATCATTGAGTAGTCATGATTTAACATGTTGTGATTAGAAAAGAAATAAATGACTTGATGTTGAAAACTGCATTCAAGTATGCAATACAAGAATATAATGACATGTAATATTTTAGAAAATTAAAATAAACTTTGAATATACTTTATTTGTGTATTTATGTTTCGGGGATGAAACTTTTTAAGGGGGTGAGAATTTTAATGACCACATTTGTGCTTAATTGGTAAACTAGGGTTTACCTGAATGATTATATGCTTGATTAGATTGAACATTGTTTAGACTTGATTAATGATAATAGATCAATTGTGATGTTTCAAACCTAATAAAAAACTCTAACAATTATTTTAGTTTGAAGAATTAGGGTTTGAGAAATGTAAACCCTAATCGGCAAAAATTAGGGTTTTGATAGTACATGAATATGGAATTTGATTAGGATAGCAGTGTGGTAAATGATTTTTCTTATTTTCTAAAAAAATGTATTTAATTTAGTTTTTTATGTGATATGTATAACTCAATCATGCATATTGGAGAAAAAGTTCAGAATATTTGAGTGTTCCTTGAATGTGGTTCTCGATCAAACTATACTTTGACCAAAATGCTGACAGAGTGCTTTTTAATAGTGTATTGTTTTATTTTTAATTATTTATTAGTAACTCCTAATAATCTGAAATTTTAAATGAAGATCTAAAACTCAATAATAAATATAATTTTCATAATTTTTGGATGCATTTAAACCTTATCAGTAGATGAATTATAGTAACTAACATTTCTGTAGAATTCTGGATAGCAATCCACTATTCGATTTTTATTTATTTTATGGAATCTTGGAATGATTTAAAATTTTAACTAAAGCTTTGTAACTCAATTATACATAATATGATAAATTTTCATAATTTTTGGAGGAGGTTTGTTCTCTAAAATACACGAATTTATAGAAACCTTTTTATGATAGAAAAAATTTGCTGAAATAAAAAAAGGATAGTAAGGGGTCAAAGTACAATTGACCCAAGCGGCTCAATTTCTGTATATGGTCAACCTAACACACTAGAAGCTCTCATAATTTTTGATTCATACCTGAGAAATGAAATCCTAGAGAGAGAGGGAGAGTTACGTTTTGAGAGGAGAAACTGATGGAGATGTTGACCTGGGATTTTGCGGTCCGAGGAATGATGAAATCATGTAAGTTTAGCTTCTTTGCATAGACTTTAAGATTCCGTTCCTCCTGTGTTTGGATTCAAAATCATCTCAAATCAAGTACTTTTCTCACTCTTTCTTCATAATCCCTCATATCTAGGATTTCTGAGTTGAAAGGAAGAAGAATTGGGTGAATTGCTAGGGATTTGATATGAAATCAAGAATTTCAGGGATGAGCTACATTTTTAAGGTGTTTTCACACCTTAAGGTTAGTGGGAACTTCATTTAAATAGTATATTGCACGAAAATTGGTTAAATCATCCATAATCTTTAATTTCTAGTATGCAACTACAAACCCTGAATTATCTATTTGTTCTAAGTTGTTGCAAAACGATATGAAATGGATTCTTCCTCTATTTGGATGAAGTTAAGATGATAAAATCATATTAGGAATGTATACAATACATCCTAATGAGAATTCCCTAAGTATTCACAGAGGTTATAAGAGTAAACTGAAATATAGGAAATTTGTCTATCACTGAAATTTGTTGTATAAGTAAATAGAGAAAATTGCTTATCTGGATCCCCTTGGTTATGAATGATTATTTATCTAAATTCATAGTACATATATGTCAGATACTATATTGGATTTCGTTCAAAGTGAATAGTATTTGTTTGATATCTCAGTAAAGAGGGAAAAACCCTAGATGTGAGGAAAGTTGGATATTTGTGACTAGATATCGTGAAATCCATTTGAAGGGATTTTCTTGACATGATAGTCTTTATTTATTCAATATTATTATTGATGCATGATATCCTAGTGAATGGCATGGAAACCCAAATTCAACTCAGTTCCAAGGTTTCATACATATATTGATTTTATATGATTTATTGATAGTAGTCTATATTCAATGAATGTTTATGTCGTATGAAATCTTTGTGGGAGCCATGTGAATAAGTTGTTGCCTAGTGAGAGGTGACAAGATGTGTGATGGCCTTGTGAGCCATGAGAATACTTGTACAACTAGTGAAATGAATACCTTGGTCTAAGGACCTAGATGTAATGGTTACCTGTTACAGAGGTAACAATGATATGTGATGATCTAAGGGTTTGAATACCTAGATCCAGTAATCATGACAATGCTGTGAAGGGATGGGAATTCCCAGTAATGTGATAAGGGATTGAGATCCCATGTATCATGTGTTTTAAAGATTTGAAAAGTACGTGATAGATGTATTACACCTTTTTTGTAGCATTTGTTGTGATTAAATGAAACCTAAGGGCAGGGTGTTCAATGAATCAAGTATTGTGATATCAATGTTCTCATTTATTATTAATAATTCTTGTCATGATAAGTAATTAACTATTAATTGAATTATGAGATGCACAACTCAAGATTTGGGTTGATATGCATGTTCTTTGAGAAATTACAAATAAGTTGCAGGTGCTACTGACGATTACTCATATTTCAAGTAATTAACTCTTATCAGTGTAATACGATGATAAATTGCATGATTCCAGTGTGTATGTGCCAAGTGGATATGTAATTTGTTTATTTAAGAATTTTAGTTTTCCTGCATGTATAATATGTTGATTACTCAGTATATTACCATGTTTTTGAGTATACTACTATGTCAGGTCTAGAATGATATTCATGTTGTGATTTTATAGGAAATAATAAAATTATAGATTTAAGGGCCCTGACACCATAGAACCCCTATGTGAGGTCTGCACCATAGGGGTGAAACGACCTAAGACTGGCTACGTCTAGTATATGGGGGTCGGAACGTTCTATCAGGTGGCACGGGGGACAAAGGCCTAGTGGAAGTCTCCTTAAATTATAGTTTGCAGTGTCCAACATCAACCAGAAGTTCTGGTGGTACTAGAGTACTGAAAAGTGTGTCCAACATCAACCAGAAGTCCTGGTGGCACGACTTGACTCTCCACTTGTATGCGCAGGTTAGAGGAGGATTCCAGTTTACAACACAATAGGAGCGCCGAGGCAAGAGAGCCAGTTTCCCTATTGTAGACCAGGAGAGTAGTCAGACTTAGCTATCCAAGGGTGTCAGCTAAGTCTTTTACGGTGGGTTCGTAGTGCACTACGAGTCTTCATATGTAGAGTACACTACATATGATCAGGGCATCATAAAATGAATGAGAGGTCAAACAAGTGTGTACATTTATTCAATTATTATTTGTATGTTTCTGAATTATTAGTTCTCTTTATTATCAATCAAGCATTTCATAAATTGATTCACTCTTATAGATATTTAGAGTATCCTGTCATATTTATGATTTTCAATTATTAGACTTTCTAAAGCTTTCTACTGTTATAATTCATATCAATTGCTCAAAAGTAAATTTGTAATTATATCAGTGCTTTAGACTATTTCTTTGAAGAACTCATTCACTGAGCGAGTAGGCTCACCCCTCTACTCAAAAGTTTTAGGGAAATCACATGGACTTGAAGAAGATATCATTGCATCAGAGTAGATCAGCCACAAGAGTTAAGTCTGAGTATAGTTAAGTTCATTTGGTCCTTGTCACTCTAGGTCCTTGTATAGATCTGAGAGAGAGAGTTGTAAATGATGTTTTGTTTGTTTGTTTCCTTAATAGGAGAGAATGCAAATGATTGTCATGTCATATGTACATGGAAATGTGATAATCATAATGAATGTATGGATGTATATCATTAATGCTGAGATTATATTAGAGAAATAAAAGTTTAATTCTCTTGTAAAGTTAGTTGATGTGGTTCAATGCGAGAAAATAAAGAGTTTGAAAAAGAAGTAAAAGTTAAGGGTGATCTTTGTATTACGTTAAATCCGCAATTTATACCCTAATCTCATGATTAGTAGAAATTATGAGATCGTGGTGTAACAATATATGCATCTCTAAATACAATAAAATGACATTATCAATCATGCTACTTGGTATGGTAGGCATGTCCTTAATTATTAAGCTTGTCTAAGTGATGAATATGAATAATTCAATATTGAGACACAATGAGTGTAATTCAATTTGTTAATGATGAGCTAGTAGACCTTAAAAATGAGAATAAAGTAATTTACAACTTTGTAGGGATGAGAGAGAAACTATGATTGAAAAGAGTAGTATGTAATTAGCATACACTAATACTCCTGAGATGAGTGTAGTATGAGTTAGGACTTAACCCTTGCTAATGTAATCTTGAAACCCTAATCGGTTGATTATAACTCTAATTCATTAGGAGGATGTGTTCCTTAGTACTTCATGGTTAAAGACATATGTTGAAATTGTTGATAACATGATATGACAATCATGCAAATATTTTAAAGTAATAAGTATGGCTAAGTAAGAGCTATGTGGCTATGTGATACAAAGTCAATAAGCTATGTGGCTATGTAATACATATTCAATGATCTACGTGGACTATGTGAACAAATAACTGGTTCTGATGACCTAGAGATAATGATCATCTGCTAAGTGATGACAATACTCAGTGATGAATGAAGGGTTTGAATACCAAGTATGATGATGACAAGAGATTGAGAATCTAAGTGATCTATGTGTTTCAGCAAATATGAAAGTATCTGATAAATGCAATTATGCTTTTCATTGTAGCATTTGATATAATTCTTGCTTGTAACTTGGTTGATGTTAAAAGATATAGTAATATACCTAATTAAGCAAGATGAATATTATCATGTAGTTTCCCATACCATAGATCCATTCAGTTTCAGCATTTGTTGAATGGTGAAATGAGTTTGTACTTGGAACACATATTTTTGAATATGTGATAATATAAGGGTGCTCAGTGGACTCCCAGACTAAATAAGTGTGCTCAGTGGACTCCCTAAATACATCACGTTGCTCAGTGTACTTCTTGATAAAATCAGAATAGGATCGCTCAGTGGTCATCCTGATAATCTGGGAAAGCTATGTGGTCTTCTCCCGAATAGAGTACACGCTACGGGGGTAACTCTATAGTGAGGATGCTGATATACCATGACATAGCTAATTACAGTAGACACAAGATGTCATGCTAAACCTAAGTGTTCTCATAGTGACCGAGAAAGGAGAGGTATTGACAACCGACTCTTCCATTGACCTTGTATGGTACCAATTTTGACTTACTAGTGGTCGGTTAGAGTATGAGCGGTATATCTCATCTCCTCTGGGCATAATTGTGAATGTGAGCATGTAATTAGCCCTGTAGCATATTTGTTTAAGGATCAAATACAGAAACATTGGTTGATGCCTTATTACTTTTATACATCTGAGTAGATATTTGTTATACATGTTCTTCATATTCCTTTTCAAGCAAAAGATGATTTATAGATTTGTTATCAATATCTATGCCTTGTGCTTAAAAATATATCTATAATCAATGGAATATCTATAGTTCAGTTTTATATTATATTTTGTGATAATAATATTGTTGGCGGAGAGTTATATATCTCGCTGGGCCAATAGTCTCACCCTAAGGGATTCACAATTTTTAGGTGTACGTGGATGAGGAACTAAGAACCAGACTGTAGAAGAAGGATCATTTCAGCAAGGACAACAATAGTATTTCAGGTCGAGTACGCTGTCTGTCAGGGTTTTGTAGATAGAAGTCTATATGTCATCTTTGTGCTCTCAGGTCCTTGGGAGATAGTCTTAGTGGTTTTCACAAACAAATTGAGATTTTGGTTTGCTTATCTCGAGGTTTTTATGTTGAAGCAACAAGTACTTGTTATCTTCGAGAAGATACATAATATTGAATGTATAATGTGAACCATGTGTATATGAGGCCTTGGTTCTTTGTGTGAAAGTTTTCTGGAAGATGGACCTATTTGCAAAATGGTTTTAATTTTGAGTGATTTTTTTTAATTCTATTATTTATAATAATTCCACAATTTTACTAGTGATGACTTGATTTGTAATCAGGTCGTCACAAAGTTTTGGTATCAGAGCCTAAGGTTCGTTGAGTCTACAGAGACATAGGATTAAGTTTGTAGAGTATGTTCTAGTGTCCTCCAGTATATCTTATAGTAAATTATCCTCTTATAGGAGAAGAAGTTGAAACCAAAGATGTCTAGAGCGCATGAAGAACATGCTGCTAAGAGAAGTGTTGCTGCACCTGGAGGTGGTGCAAGGGATCAGGCTAGAGATGAACCAGTGCCTAAGATTCCCCAGCCTAACCAATCTTTGTTAGAAAACCCAACTTTTCACACTCTTTTTGGGCAGATCATGAATATGGTGATGCATATGGCTGACTAGATACCGACACCAGCCCCTAGGACATCAGGGTCTAGTGAGAGATATGGAGCTGGCAAGACTTTTGAATGGTTCCATTGGGTAGGATCCATTGAATATACTGGAACAACTGACCCAACAGATGTAGATTTGTGCCTTACTAAGATAGAGAAAGCCTTTAGGATCCTTTATATCCCAGGAGCTGATAAGGTTAAACATGTTGTATACCTTCTGATGGGAAGTGTTGGCCATTGGTGTGCCATCGAAGAAGAGAAATGACCGGGTGTTGAGGTCAGATGGCAGGAATTCTGACAAGAGTTTGTCAATAGATACTTCCCTAAGAATTATCTTGATGAGAAGATTTCACAGTTTGAGTGGATTAGACAAGGAACAATGAAGGTTAGTGAGTATGAAGCCAAGTTTATGGAGCTTCTGCGGTTTTGTCCGCACATGGACACCACCGATGAGGAGAGAATTTGGCATTTTGAGAAGGGTATGCATGTTGAATTCACCACACATGTATCTACTTTAGAGAATAGAGAGAGGTTTGCTACCTTTGTGGAGTCAGTTAGATGGATAGAAAGGTCTGTGATAGAAAAATGAGAGGGAAACAGTAGGAAGGCACCTGCGCAGTCACAAAATCAGACGTTTGGTAGTTTTAAGGAGGTTTTATGCAACTGTAGAACCACAAAGGTTCAATATTCAGACACAGTAGACCTCTAGCCAAGCTAGAGGCTGTAGTTTTCCATCAAGTGGATCTCAGAGCTCAGCATTGATGTCAGTGACAGGACTACCTAGGTTGCAGTGGGATAATAGAGTCTACTATAGGTGTAGGCAGATAGGGCATGTGATAAAGGATTGTCCAGTAAGGGACGTGGAAGTAACCCAACCACTGAGGAAGAGCAAGAAGAGCTCTTAGAGACAATATTTTAGTAGTGGTTCTTGAGGATGTGGGCAAGCATCTTAGGTAGGATCATCTACACCGACTAATAGAGGATGAGGTCAGCGGCAAGCGACGATAAGATTCTATGCTATGAATCAGCCAGAGGCAGTGGTTAACCCACGAGCTGTGACAAGTCAGATGGAATTATTTCTTTCTGATGTCTTCATCCTATTTCGTATATGTTTTGATTGATCCAGGTGCTATGCACTCCTTCATCACTCGAGAAGTGATTCATGACTGTAATATGATTGTTAATCCTAGAAAGGATGATCTGTTGCTAGAAACTCCATTAGTTGGATCTGCAATGTTGCAGGAGGTATGTTCTCCCTGTGTTCTTTCTTTCTCAAAACATGACATTCAAGTGGATCTTATACCACTTGAAATGCATGGGTTTGATGTAATTCTCATGATGGACACCCTAGAAAAGTATAAAGTTGTCTTACATTGTGGTTCCAAGTAGGCTATGTACACATGTGGTGATAAGACATGGGTTTTTCATGGGGATAGAAAGCTTCTTCCAACATGTCTAGTGTCAACTATAGTAGCAGAGAAGTTGATGAGACAAGGATGCTTCGCATTCTTGGTGCATGTAGTAGACACCATTTTAAAGAATCGTAGCTTCTCTGATGTTCCAGTTGTCAAGGAATTCAAGGATGTGTTTCCTGAGGAGCTTCCAGGTGTTCCTCCACCACGAGAGATTGATTTTGAGATTAATCTTGTTCCAGATACGCAACCTATATCCCAAACCCCTTATTGGATGTCATCATCTGAGATGGCAGAACTTAAGAAACAGTTACACAAGTTTCTTGAGAAAGGTTTCATACGACCGAGTACTTCACCATGGGGTACTCATGTTCTTTTCATTAAGAAGAAAGATGGGTCTATGAGATTATGCATAGATTACAGACAGTTTAATAAGCTAACTATTAAGAACAAATACTCTTTACCAAGGATTGATGATTTGTTCAACCAATTGTGTGGTGCAACGACTAAGATTGATCTCAGATTAGGGTATCATCAGTTATGAATCAAGGAGAGTGACATACCTAAATCGGCCTTTAGAACGAGGTATGTCTATTATGAGTTCGTAGTTATTTCGTTTGGACTAACTAATGCACTAGCTGCATTCATGGAGTTGATGAATAAAATCTTTCTGCCTTTCCTTGATTAGTTTGGAGTAATTTTTATAGATGATATCTTGATATACAATAGAAACAACCAACAACATGAAAAACATCTTCGTCAAGCTTTGACCTTGTTGTGACAACATAAGTTATATGCTAAGTTTAACTAGTGTGAGTTTTGGTTATCAAACGTATCTTTTCTTTGACATGTTATATCTTCTTCAGATATTCATGTTGATCCTAAGAAAGTAGGATCTGTTGTTGAGTGGGAACAACCTAAGACACTGACTGAGGTTCACAATTTCCTAGGTTTGACAGGATACTATAGAAGGTTTATCAAAGACTTCATCTCTATAGCATTACCCTTAACCAAGGAAGGAAGTTCCTTTTATCTGGAATGAAAAGTGTCAACATTCTTTTCAGTTATTGAAAGAAAAGTTGACTATTGCACTTGTATTAGTTCTACACGAGCAAGGAAAGGGACATGTTGTTTTATGTGACGCT